>CM072512.1:92292173-92441449 GCA_036898135.1 Oncomelania hupensis
CTACTACTACTACTACTACTACTACTACTACTACTACTACTACTACTACTACTACTACTACTACTACTACTACTACTACTACTACTACCATATAGCGGACAACCTGTTTGGCAAATAATGAACCAGTACAGCTACATTGATCTTTGTGAAAGTACACGTGGAAATGGCATCAGATGCTGAGCAATAAGAAACGTATCTGCGTAGTAATAATAATCCTAATGAGTCCAGTCAGTCTTGAGATAATGCAAAACATGCGTTTTGAAAACAAAATTGCAATAAGGAGCGACATACTGACAAGCGGATTTTTACTGAATGATTGCCCATGAGTTGAAGCACCAAAAATCAATAAAATCGGTTTAGCATGTATTTTAAAGACTGACATAGAGCAACCATGTTCAGTAACAAAGTACTCCAACGACCTTGACCTTTGCGGTAGAGCAAATATGATGGCATGAGAAGCTGGCCACTAACTAACCTGGGCAATGTGCCTATGAAGTTTGGTCAAAATCCATGCAGCGATTCTTGAGATATGGTTAGCAACGGACCGACCGACGGACTGACGGATCAACATTTGTCTCGTTCTGATTTCCGACTATTTCAGAAAGAAAGAAAGAAGAAGAATGGACATAATAATATCACTTATATGCAGTTTAGCAGTGTCTTTCAAACATATAACCCCGATCTATCTGGTGACATTTAAACACCAGTTGTTATCTTTCACACTTTAGTTTAATATAATCCCTATTCTAAAGAGATATTTAAATAAACCACATAGGTTCAGCTACGCTGTATGATTGAGTAAATGACATGTCCAATCTGTTTTCCCCACTACGGTTTCATCACCACTAACCTCTTTTCATCAAACGAAGTTCAGAAACTACATCTTATCCTTGTACTTCATTTCAAAACCGATATTATAGTCTATGGCAATGGATTTTATGCCGTTAATATGTCAAGGCAATTCCTCCGGATTGAATGAGTGGGATGTGTGTGTTTTGGGTGTATAGTATCGTTTCAAACGGCGGGCCTTGCTTTTACGCTATCCTGAGTGTCAAATATATTTCCTTTGCCGTAGAGGTCTTTGAATCAATCTAACTAGCTTTGAACAGTTTCGGACACTCCGCCTAGAGGCTCGAACAGCATCTCAGCCTCCACGATGCCTGAAGAATGAGTGTAGCCTTCTCTAGCCTGGGCGGGAGCAGTAAACATTGACATTGCACTTAAGCCTGATGGGACCTCTCTGTTTGCCAGGGGTGTCGTATGGACGCATCATTCATTCACTGTTTAGTTCTCCTTCCTCTCTAGCCAGCCTGCAGCTATTTGGCCACAAGATAAAGAGGACATAGATCTCTCCTTTTCTCTGTCTTTTCCCACTTAATATTAGTCTCTCTATTCAATCTTTAAGAAAAACACTCTTTCTCTGTTTGTCTCTCGGATCTATTTCTGTCTGTCCGTCTGTCTGTCTGTCTGTCTGTCTATCTATCTGTCTGTCTGTCTGTCTGTCTGTCTGTCTCTCTCTCTCTCTCTCTCTTTTTCCTCTACGTTTCCTACTCCTTCGGATGAGAGTATAAACCAAGGTCTAGTCTGTGCCGCATACATTCCATCATAACGGACTTTAAAGATCCTGACGCTCATGTCTTAGACGGGTGAGTGCCGGTGACAAGAACACACCCAGCATGCACCTAGGTCCTTCTCCCCCATCCCTGGCTGCCCAGGATTGTGCTCAGTTGTCCGGGCGTTAGACCATGCGCCCAAAGGCTGCGGGTGGGCGTCTCGGGCGGCTTGAGTTAGATCCTGTATCGGCCAGCGCTTTGAGCAGCTCTTGAGCTGGAAAAGCGCTATATAAGAACGATTAAATAAATAAATAAATAAATACCCCACCTCTCCCTCCCATTTTCTCTCTCTCCTTTTTCTCATCCCTCTCTCACTCTCACTTCCATTCTATCCCTGCTCTTATTTCATCCCTCTTCCTCTTTCTCTCTCTTTTTCGCCCCCCCCCCCCCCCCCCTCTCTCTATCTTTCTACCCTCTCTCTAAATATGAACGGAAAATTATGGTTACAAGTTCTTCTGTCTTGTAACACTTCTAAATTTTATTTTGTGAATAGTAATGTGATAGGTTTGAATTATAGGCTATTTACTGGTACCTGCATTTATAGTAGTTGATTGAATAACCATGTTCTTTAAAATGCCGTTGAAGGATCAGGCAAGTGACGAAGAATGGAACTGTAAATAGATAGGATCTATATAAAGTCGACTCCAGTGAGAAAAATCTCATGTCATGCCACCATTGAGAATCGAATCCAGGTCGTTCCGGCGCGTGCCCAAGAGAACACTCTACCGCCTGAGCTATCAGTCTGCAATGTCAACGGACCGAGCTCTTCTGAAGTATAAATTTCCTTTAGCTTGCGAATTTACTGACGTAGCCTATAATTCCAAGAGTAGTGCACTGAGTGCAATTTTAAAGTGTACTTATAGAGAAGGACGACGTAAATGACCTTTCGGCGCCATTAGGGCTGACAGGGTCTGACCTCACTTCCGGTAACTCTTCACTGCACGCATCCAGGGAAGTCTGAAAACGAAATCATATTGATCAAATATAAAAGCACTGCATTTTGTGAATTGGTTGTTATCAGAGTCTCCTCTCTGAAAATCCTTATCGGGAAGAGAGGGGACTATAAACTGATTAAAAAAAAAAAATTGGTTGCAGACCGTCACCAAATCTCTGATTGCTGAATGTTTTTGGAGTCAACCTAAAGAGTTATTGCATAGTTAGAATTATTGTAATGGATTTGACTTTAGATTAGGGTTAGGGCTAACTGAGTGTTACAAATATCAACAACTTTAAATTGATCGAAAGCGGAGATCAAAGCGTACAGTCAATCACGCAGAGATTGGTTGACGATCTCAGCGAGCATTCGATTACACTCACACAGATTATTTTTGAACCTTGAAACCTGATCCTTATGATGACTTTCACTTTAATTGAGCAGCTCAGTGTGTGCAACCCTCCATTACAGACACATATATTCTGTATAGACCATGAGGCACTCGAGATCAAGAGCAGCACTCGTGTAATTGTACACGTTGTGACTTCCGAGATAAAAACTAGTGTCTGATCGTCAGTCCGTCAGTCCGTCCGTATCTCTCTCTTAATTTATTTAATATTTATTTATCTATCCAGGGAAACCTTAGACTAGGAGAGGAACCAAATATTTATAATTCATGGATTCAACAATAATAACATTACTTTAATACACTTAAAAGCCATGCTTGTCCCTCACATGGAAGCTCCAAGTGCGTAACATAAAAGAGATTTACAAACTTTAAATTACAAATGTAACGTGCAAAAATGCGAAATGCCATAAATAAATCTAAATTTGCAAATCAAAGGAATTAAAAATCGGCAAAACACATATCATACAAGTTAAAAGTCATTAAAAACAATCAAATACCTAAACGTCTACAATAATGAAAAAGCTCTAGAGACAGTATGTTAGCACAGAGAAACTATAATATATCATTACTATCATAGAATAATATTATTTTGGATTAAATTTGGTATTGGATGTTGGATGATACCCATATCCGTTGTACGCTAATTCTATCTATAACGTTTAAAACAAAGCGATTAAATAGGGTAAACTTGACGCAGAGGAAAAGTTGTAACAATAATTATCATAGAATAACAATTATTTCTCCCGCATGCTATTTATTCCAAATTGTTACAGCCGCTAGACGGTATGTTTACAAAGGGCGTTCGATTACTATATAGAAGCAAACTTCCTCCTTATGTAGGCTTAACCTCTGTAATTCCTATTTAACTAATGCACACAGGTAACGTTTTGCGCACACTCTTCAGAGTTAAATGATAAGAACAGTTATTTGAATAGTATAATGAGATAAACTTAGCTTCCTGAACCTGTCGTTGATTTTTAACTGTGTGCGTCTGTCTATGTATCAATTCCCCTTTTTATAAATCTCTCTCTCTCTCTCTCTCTCTCTCTCTCTCTCTCTCTCTCTCTCTCTCCTCTCTCTCTCTCTCTCTCTCTCTCTCTCTCTCTCTCTCTCTTTTTTTTGTTGCAAAATTGCGTTTCTCTGGGTAAATAAAAAATCTTGAACTTTTGCACCTGTAGCCTACCTGAGTACACACCAGTCCTCTCCCTCTCTCTCCCTCTCCACCCCCTTCTCTCACCCACATCTTCCACCCCATTACAAGCTCAAGAAATTTCTCGTAAAATGCAACTATTTCGAAAATACCGGAATCTTTATTAGACCGAATTCACAAAAAATAAAACTGGTGTTAGCAAACCAACAGCCAGAAAACATTCTTCAAATAAACTTTTCACTCTTACAAACATAAAGTGTAGTGTCAACTTTGATATATTTTAATGCAACTTAAAATACATTAAAGTTGATACTTTGAGGCACTGCCTTACCCTAATCGTCGTTTTCCCAGAAGCAATAGTTTATAAGGATATATATATATATATATATATATATATATATATATATATATATATATATATATATATATATATATATATATATATATATATATATATATATATAGATATATATATATATATATATATATAGATATATATATATATATATATATATATATATATATATATATATATATATATATATATATATATATATATATATATATATATAATTTAGCAAGTAAGTTATTATAGTTTATATTTATATGCTTTATAGTTTTTATGTATTTACACAGATGTACTAAGCTAATAATTGTCCGTTCACGGAAAGGCAGCACTGTGGACAATAACCTCCCCTTGGTGTTATTACATAGGTGCACATGTCAGTCAACCTGTAAGCACGCAGCGAATATAGAGAGACCGCACCCTCGCAAGGGATTAATAGGCCGTAACACCTAAAGCTAAACGACCATTTAACCACGGATTTAACTTTGCCCTAACCGCAGTTTTCTTCAATCGCGCACAGTTGGGTGCAGAAACAGTCCCTTTAGACTTGACAAGGAAATGGTTCAGGTTTAGCTATAGTCATGCTGTGAGCTGAAGTACTTCTCATTGTAATTTCAATCCCAATATTTCAAAGTATTTTCAGTTAGGTCTGGAAATCACAAATAAAAAATAAGAAAGTCGGCAATTAATCCGTCCGTCCTCTTCCTCCATCTCCCCAAATCCTCTCATTTCATCCTCTTTTTCGCTAAACCTGTTTGTTATTGGTTACATCTTCTAACTGTAATAATTATAGGGCCCAAGCTATTTTTTATATTCTTGTGACTGTACGTGTTAGTTTCATTTGTTTAAAAACATTTTCTTATTTGCTGAGATGCAGTGTGCTATATGAATTGATGATGATGATGATGATGATGATGATGATGATGATGATGATGATGTGATCTTGTAAGGCGCCAAAAATCCATGTACGTAGTGTTCATGCTCTATGCGCACTAAGGCGGTGATTCAGCCATATTAAAACAAGTAAGTTTTTAGTCCTTTCCTGAAGCTTGGCAGGGATGGAGCTTGCTTCAAGCTCAGGGGAAGGGAGTTCCACAGAGTGGGTGCAGCATTTTTGAAGGAGCGCATTCCAAGAGTATTTTTGGTTGTGTTTCTTGTGCGCACACTGGGGGTTTCAAGTCTACACCGAGTCCCTGACCTGAGTTCGCGTCTGGTTGGTAAGGGAAGACCAGTTCTGTGAGGTAGGTGGGAGCAGAGCTCGTGAAGCACTGATAGGCCAGTGCCAGGATTTTGTAGTCCAGTCTTTTTTCAACGGGCAGCCAATGAAGAGAACGAAGTCCAGGTGAAATGTGCTCATTCCTTTTTTGTTTTAGAACAAACCTTGCTGCAGTATTTTGAACAAGTTGTCTCTGCAGTTGTGTTTTGGGTTTTGAATTCTGTATTGTGGGTAATGCAAAAATGTGTTGACTTGACTATAGCTGTCAAACCGAGGAGGCTAATAAAGCTGCACATTCGAATTGAAATGTCAGCTGAAAAAAAAAAAGGAATTAATAATAGTGGACGTACGTTAATTGACTGTTTTACAAGAAGACCAAACAAAGGGCTGAAGGCGAAGGAGATAAAACACACCATTAAAAAAAAAAGGTTTTTTTAATACGTCTTTCGCTAAAAGCTTCTTCAGGAGTTAGGCTCTCCTATACCGCGGACCCTGTACTTTACTCATTTAGTAATTATCTTACCAATCAGGCTCTAATCAACACCTATTGGCACAGGAAGGAGAGGAGGTGAAAATATTAACTCTTTGCCTGCCAGGCATGTTTCCACGTTTGTGCCAGACATTTCTCTGGCACCGGAAAGAAAGTTCAGTACCTTAGGCATTTAAGCTACTGTTCTTTCAATAATAGTTGTTAAATAGACATATTTCATATCAAATTAAAGGTAAAAGAGTGAAGAATAAGAAGAAAAAAACCACAAAAATGTTAATTTGATTGTTATTATTGAAATATGTGTTTTGAAAGCATGTTGATCTTTTTGAAATGATAAAATAAAATAAAAATATTTCTACATACCACAGTGATAAAAAAAAAAAAAATCTAATTCCAATCACTGAATCAGCTTCACACACCAGAAAGAAAATTTATTTAGGATCAAAATACACTTTACAGTTTGAAATTATATTGATTATTAGCAGAGTTTGACACACTGTCGATTGTGCCCATCACAATGCTTAGTAAAATGCACAAAAAACACTCTAAAAACGAATCAATTTGAAGAAACTACGCGCGTGTCGATCGAGAACGAAAGTAGAAAGAGTTATCTCTCTTTGGTTAAAATAAAACTTGGATTGGACTGCGCAAAAAACCGGAACGAAACGGAATACTGAAATCGACGATATATCGTAGATTGGCAAAAACATGGCGGCTCAGATCGACGATATATCGTCGATTGGCAGGCAAAGAGTTGATTTGCACACACACAGACACACACACACACACACACACACACACACACACACACTCTTCAACACATTCTTGAGTCTGCGCACCCTCCCTCTTCTAGGACTCATCTCTACCGGGGGGTGGGGGGGGGGACTGGTCGCCCAGGATTATACTCACTGGTCTGGGCATCACTGAGACAATGCGCCTAAAGCCGCAAGTGAGCACCTCAGGCAGCTTGAGTTAGATCAGTGATCCTGTATAGACCACAGCCTTGAGCAGCGCTTGCCCTGAAAAAAGAATCCTACTATATCAGGACGATTAAATGAATATGAGCCCGGAGAAAGTGCAACTTGAGCGCATCGTGCTTGGTCCGTAGAGCTAGAAACATCACAGCTGACCCCTCATACCCAGTCGGCCATCTGTTCGAGCTCCTCCCGTCCGGCAGGCGCTTCAGAGCCCTCAAAACCAGAACAAACCGTTTTAGATATTCTTTTTTTTTTTTTTCCAGAGGCTGCTCTCGCTTTAAATTCTTCACAATGTCAAATTCATAATGCTGTAACTGACGTCACGTGATAATCCACTGGCACCTACTTGTTTATTTTTACTATTTGTTGTTTGGGTGTGTATGTGTGCACTCTTGATCAGTATTTTATTAGCTGGTAAACGTGTGTTTGCATGTATGTTTTATGAATGTTACTGCCACATCGCAACATATTCCATGTGCATGTTTTATGTCAATTTGGCCAATAAACTTCGTTGAATCGTTGAATCGTTTATATTATTTTGATACCCGCATGTCTGAAGACTACATAGGTCTATTATGTACCTAGAACTCCGTAACCTCGGCAAGGCAAATAAAGTTACATTAATGGAGACCCAAACTAAGTACCGTCAACAATGCAGTTTTATTGAGTCTATCGTCCATGACCAACTCAAAGGCCTGTGCAATTAGTCTGTCACGGTCAATTCTACTTTATATCAAAAGTCCGGTAGTGTTGGAAGTTTCCACACCCTTGTTCTTCCAGTAGTGCTTGGAATACTAGGGCTACTGATAGTCAGAAGGCATGCACATTGGTAAGCCAAGAGATGAATGACTATTTTCTTACTAGTTCATGCATTTTTGTGATAAGCATGTGTAGTGATGGGGGTTGTTGTTGGTGGTCGTGTCCGGTGATGGTGTTAGGTGTTAATGTCCAGAGTCACACCACACATAATTTACAAATATATTCACAAACAGAAATAAAACACGCAGGCTGGAAGGTGTGCGTTTTAGCAACTTTACTGAACACAGACACAGAAAACATTTAGCAAGTAGCATTTACAGTGTTCACAAATCTATATTTCACTCTTCTACAACATTGTCCTACGTTGATTCCTACTTCCCTACAATTTATTTCCCATTCTAACTCTAACTAAACTAAACCATCTTCTCTTGGTACTGTCCGAGTCTCGTCCCTCTTTCTATCTCCTTCTCTCTCTATCTATCTGTTCTAACTACCGCGAATCCCTGTCCTGCACTCATTCTTATTATTATCATTCCAAGAGCAATTTGCTCCAAAACTCGACCATCGGTCCTAACACTATTCCTCCCTTCCTGTCAATCAAAACATTGTTTCCCACACAACAATGGAACCCTTCGTGCTGACATCCTCTTCCGTAAAAAATATACATCTACATTTCAACTTTGACACTGCCTGTTGACAGCACTAGTCTGACACAAAACACAAATGAAATCAAACGTTCACCATTATTAAAGTTATTTCTACATAATCATAACACACACAATAATTACATTAGACAATATACCAAAGCAATAAACATAACACTTCAAGCGTCAATTAACATATATATATATTCCTAACCAAAATATATATCAACTGCTAATTAACAAAACTCTAAACTTACTAACTAAACATAAATATTCATTCATAATTATCACCTTACTATACTCAAGTTTATGTGCCACAAATACTCAAAATTAAAATCTAAATACAGGCATGGAACCAACATTGTTCATACAAAACTATCAGTGTCACTTGTATCAACACTATAACTTTAATACTCTGACCGCGCACGTACAATGTAGCTACTAAATGATTGACGTATTTGGATGACTCAGGTCAAACATTTGATGGGGACAGGAGGTACGGGGGTGGGGGCGGAGAAAGGAGGGGGTGGGGGCACACGGCGAGTGGCGTGTAAAATAAATTTATTATTTCTACAACTTCCGCTCTTCATTTCACACTTTGTACATTTTTCAATCCCTACTAACTATCTTGGCATCACAACTATTTTCATCCTAATATCTCGTACGTCTGCGTTTATTTAGATGTAGCGTGTTTCAGGGAACAGCAAAATAGATCACACATTTTCATTAACCAAGGCTACGGCCAATTGGTTACATCCCCCCCAACCGTTATCCCATCAGCGTCCTCGCTGATGCAAACGTTGGTATACTAACATATGGGATCTAACGTTGGAACAAGACAAGGAAAATAATTAGGGCTGTATTTGACAGACACACCAATTTTTCACCTATGATTGTCCATGCAATTAGGGGATCAATTCCATAATAAATCATCTGTTCGTGTTTATCTTCCTACAAACACGACACCAAATTCCTCCACTCAAAAAAATGAGGTAACTTGGAACGAATACTATATCCCTGTGGTTAACATGTATTTTACATATCAGCCTAAACAACGCTCATTGTTAAGATTCAGTGTGGGCATTGCCCCAACAAAGAGAAAGCATGTATTTAACATAAAGTTTAATCTTTGCTGATAGCACTGACTCAAAACAAAACATCTATTAACACTAAATGGATGCAATAAAATCTGAACGTTCTGAGGATGCCTTCACTGACCAAGACATAGAAAAAGCATGCATGTGGCAGAAGGCTTAGTCCTCTTGTCCAGAAAAACAAACTCCGTGAACAATTCAAACCAAATCTCATCCCCTTGGCATAATCTTATCGCCATTAAAACAACAATTTATCTCACCTCAAATATAATAGTTTTAACAGTGATTTTCGCCCACTTTGTAAGTTGGGAACAAGAATTACGTTAAGTGACTATTACACATACTTATCATCCAACTTGCACTTTCTTTATATTCGTACAAAAGTCTCTCTTCCTTTTCACATTATATTTCCGCTAACAGTTAAACAAATCCGTATGTATCGCAGTCCTCAGCCTCGCTTTTCTAAAGTAATTCATTTATTTACTACAACAATGTTTCCCCTCAAACTTTACGCAACTAAAATCATTATCCTTCAATTCAAACAAATCTTCAATCCTGTATGTATCCTAATAAAATAAGCAAAAACAATCTCCGTCTTTAAAAAAAAAAATACATATTTCATTATCCACTGTTGTCCAGAAATCTAATCCGTTTGACAGGTTTCCCATCAAAATTCCTACCATTAATACGCAAAGTAGTTTTAAACAAAAACATAAATATTAAAGCACTCAAACCTCCTAAAAACGTAAGCTACACACATGTGCACTAAAATCGATTGACGAACATATATCCACACATTAACATGCAAAAGATTAGCACATAAAATATACTTCACGCTGTAATGATTAATACATTAAAAATTCGACAAACACTATGAAAATTTACATAGATAGTTACATAATACACACATTTCAACAAAATAGACATACGACGTCACAAATTACTTACTCTCGAAAAAGTTTTAACCATCTTTGGGTACACATACTAATCATCAAACCCAAATTCCAAACAGTTAAGCACAAAATTAAATAATACCTATGTCACACAAAAAAAAAAAAAAAGGTAACCAAACATCACAATTAACCTAAATATTTTATCTAAAAAAATAAATTTACTATTGTCACACAATAAAAAATTCAATCTCTAAATTTATTATTTCAAATAAAATATTAAAACTGCATTATATTCTCAACTCACAAATGAGCAAATGGGCAAGATTATCTTATATTAAATAGGGTCTAGCACCCATATTAATAATAAGTCATAATAAAATAAAAACTCAATAAGAAATCAGACTAAACGACGTAATCCACACCACATTCCAAAAAGAGTGTAAACTCCTAACTATCTTAAACACCAAAACTAACATGGTTTCTAATCAAAACGTCTTATCAAATAATCATTCCTAGCGACATTTCTCGGGCAACTATCATATCAAAGTCAAAAATTCAACATACTAATTCCCTAATTTCTCAGGCAACACATTGCATTTAAGAGTCTCTAATCTTGGTTTGCCTGCCTAACAGCAATGCGCTTTGATCTACGCTGAACTACGGGACTCGACGTCGATCTTAGGCTCAAGGTAGGTCTCTTGGCCGGTAATGCGTAGTATCGAATGTCTTCTTCACTGTCTGTATCATAGTCATTACTCTCAGGCCTATCTGGTAGCACAATTTCATGCAAATCAAGCGGCGGTTTGGCCAGCTTCAGGTCTTTTCTATTGAGAGTCATTGTTGGCCCACCTTTGCAAGGTTTCACCGTGTATACACAACTAGAGTCTCCATAAGGTCGATTGACAATCACATACAGTTCTGTCCTCCAAATGTCTTGCATCTTATTTCGTCCGACCACTCGGTTAATGATATATACAAAATCGCCTACCTGTAGCGGCTTTTCTCTTACGGTTTTGGTCGGTGATGCGGGCTCTCTCCGTGGCTGCTTCTTTCAGATGTTGAAGAGCCTTGTGATGCGCCTCTTGCAGTCGGTGACGATGTTGTCGCACCCAGTCTACAGGACCACAGGCTGATGGCCCTGGACGACCCAACAGCTCATCCACTGGAAGTCTGGGCTCCTGCCCAAACAGGAGGAAGTGTGGAGCGAACCCAGTGGAAGCATGCGGTGTGTAGTTGTAGGCTTGCACCAGTTCTGGAAGATGTTCAGGCCACCGTCTCTTAAGTTCAGTAGGCAGGGTTCTCAGTAGATCGTGCATGGACCGGTTGAATCTTTCATATTGTCCGTTGCCTTCGGGATGATAGGGTGTTGTCCTGGACTTCTGGATGTTTTAGATCTGGCACAGCTCGGCAATGGCCTCTGCTCCGAAGTTGCGGCCTTGGTCGCTGTGGATACGTTGAGGAACGCCAAAACACTGGAACCACTCTTTCACCAGCACTTTGGCCATAGTCACAGCCTCTTGGTTGCGTGTTGACATTGCCTGAGTAAATTGTTCTTTAACCTGTGTTCAGCATACTCCAATCCTATCCTGATCAATCTTGTATCTCGCTGTATTCAGTATCTTTCCTATCCTGCTCGATCTTGTCTCTTGCTGTATTCAGTATCTTTCCAACCCTACTTGCATCAAACTTCCTCACTTGTTATCTAACCTGTGCTCAGTACCCTTCCAATCCTGCTCGCAGCGCCATTTGTAGTGATGGGGGTTGTTGTTGGTGGTCGTGTCCGGTGATGGTGTTAGGTGTTAATGTCCAGAGTCACACCACACATAATTTACAAATATATTCACAAACAGAAATAAAACACGCAGGCTGGAAGGTGTGCGTTTTAGCAACTTTACTGAACACAGACACAGAAAACATTTAGCAAGTAGCATTTACAGTGTTCACAAATCTATATTTCACTCTTCTACAACATTGTCCTACGTTGATTCCTACTTCCCTACAATTTATTTCCCATTCTAACTCTAACTAAACTAAACCATCTTCTCTTGGTACTGTCCGAGTCTCGTCCCTCTTTCTATCTCCTTCTCTCTCTATCTATCTGTTCTAACTACCGCGAATCCCTGTCCTGCACTCATTCTTATTATTATCATTCCAAGAGCAATTTGCTCCAAAACTCGACCATCGGTCCTAACACTATTCCTCCCTTCCTGTCAATCAAAACATTGTTTCCCACACAACAATGGAACCCTTCGTGCTGACATCCTCTTCCGTAAAAAATATACATCTACATTTCAACTTTGACACTGCCTGTTGACAGCACTAGTCTGACACAAAACACAAATGAAATCAAACGTTCACCATTATTAAAGTTATTTCTACATAATCATAACACACACAATAATTACATTAGACAATATACCAAAGCAATAAACATAACACTTCAAGCGTCAATTAACATATATATATATTCCTAACCAAAATATATATCAACTGCTAATTAACAAAACTCTAAACTTACTAACTAAACATAAATATTCATTCATAATTATCACCTTACTATACTCAAGTTTATGTGCCACAAATACTCAAAATTAAAATCTAAATACAGGCATGGAACCAACATTGTTCATACAAACTATCAGTGTCACTTGTATCAACACTATAACTTTAATACTCTGACCGCGCACGTACAATGTAGCTACTAAATGATTGACGTATTTGGATGACTCAGGTCAAACATTTGATGGGGACAGGAGGTACGGGGGTGGGGGCGGAGAAAGGAGGGGGTGGGGGCACACGGCGAGTGGCGTGTAAAATAAATTTATTATTTCTACAACTTCCGCTCTTCATTTCACACTTTGTACATTTTTCAATCCCTACTAACTATCTTGGCATCACAACTATTTTCATCCTAATATCTCGTACGTCTGCGTTTATTTAGATGTAGCGTGTTTCAGGGAACAGCAAAATAGATCACACATTTTCATTAACCAAGGCTACGGCCAATTGGTTACACATGAGCAAAATTTTAATCTAAACGTCGTGTCAGACCGTTCCAGCGGTCGTCTGCTATAACTGTAAGTAGCTTTTTGTCCTTAGAATACAGGCACAGGCGAACCACAAACAAACGCACCGAAGCGTGAGCAACAAACCCCAATGCGTTGCCGTGGATTATCCAATGGAAACATAACCGTTATCTGAAATGATGCTCAATAAAATTACTGCATATAGACCACTCCGCTATCGAAACCTGTGACGTTATCAAAGAACCCCATTATGTATTAAGATGCTTACACGCACATCGCAGAGCTTTCATATTAATAGTATGAATCAGTAGGCTCTTCTATTCTTATACTATACTATCTAGTGTAAATGTTTGAAAAAGTTACCTTAGACTCACGTCGGTGTGCCACGCATAATGTCCGTCCTCTTCTTTCAACCGTTCTTTTGGAATTCGGTGAGTGTGTGAATGAAAATAGGTAGTCGACATTCCGCAAATATACTTTTATTCAAAAATAATGATCGGGAGTAGATGTTGGGAGATTGGCCAATATCTACTTTCATTTTTCATTTGCAATTTTATTTGACTGCGAGTGTTCCAACTAGGTCGCAGATCAGATTCAAAAACTTAACTTAAGACGAAGGAAATCATGTTGAAATAATCTTACATGCCACAGACAGATGAATACTTAGCATAAAACGCTAGCTTTTCGTTTAATGCAATCACACAACCAAGTGATATTACGACGCTCTCTCAGACAGCTCACCCCAGTTTCAACCCAGTTAAAAAGAGAATAGCTTCAAATTCGCCCCCATTCTAGTGAGACGCGTGACCTTTTCATTAGCATTTCATTGTGTCGCTACTGGGAGCCACACACTAAACAGTTTGTGTGTGAAACCTGACAGAAAGGCAAAGAGAAGTATAGGCTTACCAAAAATAAACTTTAGCGCGTGACCAATCAATTAGTTTGACTGTGCTGCTCACTGTAGAGGTACACACCCAGACACTAGCAGTCTGAATCCTGAATGAAGACAATAGAACGAAGGAAAGGAAAAGAATAAATGAATCCACATTAAAGTTTTACGTCTACACCCACCAATGGCGAAACGGCAGACTGGGGTGGGGGCGGGTGGGAGATGGGTGGTTGGGGTGGTAACCATCTGAGGGAAGAGAAAGGAGCCGCAAGTATACTGCGCTAAGATGGACAGGGAACATTGGCAACTGTTCATCTTGCCTACTACGGGTTTCGAACCTGGATCTTCGGTGTGCCAAGCGAACGCTCTACCAAATGAGCTACAGTGGAGAAGTGGGACAAGGAGGACGAGGAGGAGGAGGAAAAGAAGAAGAAGAAGAAGAAGAAGAAGAAGAAGAAGAAGATGATGATGATGATGATGATGATGATGATGATGATTAAGAAGAAGAAAAAGAAGAAGAAGAAGAAGAAGAAGAAGATGATGATGATGATGATGATGATGATGATGATGATGATGATGATGATGATGATGATGATGCACCCAGATGACGAAGCAGGAGGAGAAGATGAAGAAGAATAAGGAGGAGAAGGAGGAGAAGAACAACAACCACAACAAGAACGAGAAGATTAAAAAGAACAAGAACAAGAACAAAGAGACCAAGAGGAAGAAGAAGAAGATGGGTTGTGTGGAGTGGGGAAAGAGGAAATAGAGGTGGTTAAACGGGTTATAAAAAGGAAAGGATTAAAAGTTTGTGGTATACGTTAGAGCGTCATTTAATGCTAAATTTGCTTTAATGGCGTACCCTCAGTATTGACCCAACCTTACCAGCGGCGGCCCCGCAATGTTTGGCCACAGTCAATCGTGAAACCGACCTTGGCCCACTCATTGTAGGATACTCCTAGTCTTAGCACCTTTTAGCCTATTAAATAGTATCTTATTACAATTATACCTGGCTACCTAACTCGCTGGAAATATCATATTTACCTTTCAGTGTGGCGGCTTCTCTTGCTTTTTGGGTTCATCTACATTTCACTACTGTTTAATCCACGGGCAGTTGCAGTAGCGACCTTGGCCTATTCACGTACCACTAACTAAATTAAGGGACGTAATTCGTTTTAAGTAACCATAACGTACAGAACAACAACTCTGGCATGAGTAAACGCAATGGATCATGCGATCTCGCAGCCAAGAAATAAACTTCTTGAAGAGTGGTTGTAACGGAATATTAACTCAAAAGCAGTAAAACACAGTGGGGTATTCTGTCTCACTGTCAAAGAACATAACTCGAAATTAGTTGCTACAACCGTTCATTCTTCTCTCAATCACCATCAAAAGAGATAACTCGAAATGAGTCAGTGCAGTATTGCTAATTCAGCCTCTCAGTCAAGGGACATCACTAGAAATGAGTAAATGCAATGGCACAGTCAATCTCACGGTCGCAGTCACTGAGTAAGAGGATTTTTAGTAAAAATTATAGCTAATGCAACAGCTCGTTCTGTCTCAGTCAAGATCAAGGGACCTGAGACAGTACAACAATTAGCTCATTCTGTCTTACAGTCAAGGGATTTAACTCGTACATACAGCAGATATAAACTCTGTCTCACAGTCAAAGGAAATACATGTATATGTCATTAGAGTAGAAATGAGTTGGGTTGACCCAGGGAGTCATTGGTTGTACAATAATGCCTTGAGTTGACCTAACAGCTCATGTCTGACCTCAGACTTTTCGGCTGGGTTTGTTTTTCAGAAAAGTATTGTCTTACAGGAAATGGCCGGTTATTAATTCTTTTCACAGTCACGATTATTCTTGACTTATGGATAATATAATACAAGAAAAAAAAACTATGAAATATTAAAACAAAGAAATGTTTGTGTAGCTGACACTCACCCGTCTAGAACATGAGCGTCAGGATCTTTACAAATCCAAGCGATGGAATGCGTGCATGCATAGACAATACCTCGGTTTATACTCTCATCCGAAGGAGTAAGCTACATTTTACAGCGAGAGACGCAATTAAAACGCATAGTCTATCATACAGCCACCAACTAGTTATCTTAAAGTAATGCAAGATTAACATTTTATGCATTGTGCGAGAGAAGGAACTAAAACAGCCTCGCCTATGACACATCAAAATGAACCAAACGGCTACCTCGCGTTAATTTAAACTGCAAGCTTTTTATGTGCGAGAGCAGCAACCAAGACAGTATAAAACGGTGAAACACGGCAGCAATTAAGAAAGTATAAAACGGTGAAACACGACTCCAGCTATCAATGTTGCTGATTGCCTCACGCTTCCCAGCACACGCCGCATATCTCGTCGGCTTTTGAGATAAATTTATTTTAGTGTGCAGTTAAGACTGCAATGCAAGGCGATTGAAAATCTGCATAGGAATGTGCTATCGAGATAGAAGTGCAAAGATTCCCAAAGCAAAATGATTACAATTTGCGTACCCTGTCTGAATGGGCCAAAGATGTAGTGCCAGGACTGCGATGCAAACTGATAAAGTTTGCATGGTATAATATGAATGGGTTGGCTGCAAAGGTTATGAATGTGCTATCAAAATAGGGAAAAGACCACAATTCAACATGATTACCATCTGCTTGGTACAAGAAATCTCCGTATGAGATCTCAGCAGATGCCATACTGAAGAATCCTACAGAAGTATACGTTTAAAATCGAAACTTATAATTTATTATTTCATGGTAACATATTTAAATAATATGCTTTAAAACGCGCATACAGAAGAAACAAGAAAATTAAATTTGGGGAAAAAATTTTCTGGAGACTCGCACACTCTGGGTGCCCTCCTGACGCAAGCTCCACCCCACTGCCCCCTCACCCCCACCCTCCACCCCCCTCACCCCTCAAAAAAAAAAGGAACAATACACTTTTAAAATGTTAAAAAAACAACTGGTCTTTAACATTCGGAGTGTGGTTATTTTAATCCAGTAAAAAGAAATTCAGCAGACCACAATCGAAGAATGCAAAGCATGGATATGAGGTGCTACAGAAGACTTCTGGGCATTTCCTATACCCAGCACATTACCAACGACGAAGTCCGACAGACCATCACACACGCCATTGGACAACACGATGACATGCTCACAGTAGTGAAGAAACGGAAACTCCGATGGTATGGCCACGTCACCAGTGCACCAGACCTTGCAAAGACCATCCAGTGCAAGACGGCAGAAGAAGAGGGAGACAGAAACAGGGGTGGGAGGACAACATTCGAGAATGGACTGGCTTGACACTGAGCGAAGCGATGAGGTTTGCTGAGGACAGAGAAAGATGGAGTACGCTGTTTAAACGATCATCTGTCGGGCCCCAACGACTTTAGAATGACGGGATATGATAGGATAGGATAGGAAAAGGATTGCGCGTGCATATTATATTTTTTTAAAATCTCACATTCAAACTATCATATAAATTGTGAATGCACAGAGCTCCATGTGCGATACTATGGCGTCTGACTGCAGATGTCTTTTTGATATTTATGGGTACCCCCGTTGGGGTGCCGTGGGTTTCAGTATAAATAGTATCCCCACTTTCTGGAAATGTAGTGCTTTAAATTCCCACTGTCGCTGTCTTTCTCATTTGCTCTTTCTCATTCCTGCTCTGTTCTGTCAGTCTGCTATGCTGTCGTCTTCTTCGTTTGACCAGTCTCCTGCCTTTTTTCTTGAAAACTCTTCCGGGACAAGACTCCTTGTTTGTGTATGAGGTCTGTTGGATCAGCTTGGGAATATTGGATGCTTTCTGCCAGGTGGTCACTAGGGCTTCCTATGATGTTATTATTTAGCAATGTAGGCATTTTATATGTATGTGTTTTGTTGCTAATTTATAATGATGTTTGTATTCTATTTTGTTTTTGTAAACGGGGGTTCGATAAGTTGGGGTGAAGCCTCAGCCGTCCCCTGCGTGGGATGTCTTTATTGTAAAGTGACTGGCCGGTGGAGGGCATTCAGTTTTCCCACTAGGGTTGTTTCGGCAGATCTTTTATGCGGATTGGGGGTTGTCCGGTCCTGATTTGGCTCTGAAGAGTCCGCTGGACCTAAAGCAACAATTATGTAATGTAATGTAATGTTATTTATGGGTGTGCCTCATAATAATTATTCATGCTTTTTACTCTGCGGAGACTGTCATTTAGATGGTTGCACCTGTATGCAGATATACCTGTAGAAAGTGTTACATGAAAACAGAAAACGAATAGCCTCAAGGAGGAAAGTTGTACATCTGTACAATACACTGTTTTTATTATTTCACGCAACATAATAAAAAATTCCATGCAATAAACGGTATTAATATTCATTTGTACCAAACTGAGATAACTAGTATTAATTAACTATATAGTAAAGGTGTTGATCATGTATAATATGCTATCAAAGATGGACCAAAAAATGCTTAGATGAACATTGAAGTTTATCGTCCATACCCATCAATGGCGGATATAGCAGACAGGGATAATCATCCCACAGAAAAGGGATAGGGATCTAAATCAACATTAAGTAACCAGAGCAACTATGCTGAACGGTGAGAGGGACAGTGAAAAATGGCCACTTTGATCTCACGGGTTCCGAACTTGGTTCATCAGTGTGCCTCGCGAACGCCCTACCACCTATCCAAATGTGCGATATATATTCAGAAGACGTTCTAGCTTCATTTAAAACAAAAGTACACCTGGGAATCTACATGAATTAGAATCAGATGGCAATAATTATATCTATGGCATATAGGTATACTACAAATGCAATAAAAGACGTTTTATGTTCGTTCTTTTTTATATTTTTAAATCTCTTTTAAAAAATACAACAACTGAAAATACAATAATTAATGTGTGTTGTTTTCGGTGCTTTTTGTCTAAGATCACCTATGTGAACAGGCGTTACATTAAATAAATAAATAAATAAATAAATAAATAAATAAATAAATAAATAAATAAATAAATAAATAAATAAATAAATAAATAAATAAATGTCGGTGCTGTAGTCAGATGTAAGCAAATCAGTGCAATGTGTGCTAAGGAAGGTGAGATGGGATGATGGGGGTGATGGTGGTTAGAGAGAGAGAGAGAGAGAAAGATTTTATAACTTTTTAAAATTAGGAATAAAGATTTCAGACTAGACTCTATATAATAAGTCTAATCTTCCAATCTGTCCCTTAATAAATTAAAATAGTAAAGAACCTTTAACATTAACAGAGAGAGAGAGAGAGAGAGAGAGATCATGAGAGAAAGAGAGAGAGAGAGAGAGAGAGAGAGAGAGAGAGAGAGAGAGAGAGAGAGAGAGAGAGAGAGAGAGGAGGGTGTGTGTTAGTTATAAACCTACATCCGTGCTTGTTCGCACAATATACAATATCCCTCAGTTAGTTCGTTTTTCTCTCTTTGTAGCGCTATAGCATAATGTAGTTTTGTGTTCACCTGTACGGTGAACCTGAAAAATATACACTATGCAATACAACAAGTTCATGCTGCACATTGCAGGAGTTGTTTCTATACGTAGCGCCGACCTTCGTTTGCCTTAATTTATAGTTTCCATCGTAATCAGTATGGGTGTATCAATGAACTCTCCTGTTTAATGATGGTACATTATAAGTATACCGGTTGAGTACCAGTGAACTTCCGATCTTGCGCTCTTATAATATGAAATCAGAGAATACGGTGCTGCCGAATCTGGCTTTTGTTGTTGGAGTAGATTAACGTCTCCGGACACGCTGTGTATAGGAGACAATTCCCGAATCTGGCGAACATTCCCATTGTGATGTACTGAGTCACACCGTGTACCTGAGATTCGCCGAGTGCCTCTCACAAGTAGAGGCAAACGGAATCATCGGCTATTAGCCTCAGCTATGCTGTATGGTATTGAGTTTCACAAACCTACCATCAAAGTCACAAATACATGCCATGCACACAATCTATAGAGTATTGTACCATTTCTTACGCTGACCCTGTATGTCGCTGGATGTTCGGCATGTGGTTATGCACTGATTGCATGCATGCAACCAGGTGTGTAATGAAAATGTTCAGTCTTACAAAAACAACAACAACAACAACAACGAAACAAAAAACAAAATCCAAAAGGAGCTATGAGCAGGAGAGCATCTAGGATGGATGGTACTGATTGATGCTTTGCGTTACGATGCGTTACATCTGTGCATGCTCGTCATACACTGTAGCGCTACCTTGGTGTGGTGGAGCTGGCTGTGTTTGGCGTGTGTGTGTGTATGATGTGTATGTGCATACGTGGGCGCACGCGCGCGTGTGTGTGTGTGTGTGTGTGTGTGAATTAAGAGCGGGAACAATGTACATACAGTAATTATGTGCACGAGCACGTGTGTGTGTGCGTGTGTGTGTGTGCGTGGGTGTGTGTGTGTGCGTGTGTTGGTGTGTCCTTGTTTACACAGTATTTATCTAGACAAAACAGTGAACATCTAAATAACTTGTATTGACATGCCTACTTGTTTTTGACGTCGGAACAATGATCCGTTAGGGTTAGGGCTGGGTTAAGGTTAGAGTTAGGGTTAGGGTTTGGGTTAGGATTAGGGTTTGGGTTAGGGTTCGAACACTGCAAAGTACTTAAAACTGGGAACGAAATATGACCCATTGTCAGCACAACGTAGGTGGCGTTTCGAAAAAGTCATGATAATACTGTGTAACCTCGGCTACGTGTGTGTGTGTGTATGTGTGTTTATAATAGAAGCTTGTCATTCACTTTTACCCAAAAAACTTACAACTTCACCTTCTTTGCTTTTACCAATCTCTGAGTACTTTGCTTCCTCGACCACTCGCACACATCATAACACACCACGAAACAACATACTTCACCACCTCACACCACCCCACACCCCAACACACACCACCACAATGCAACAACAACAACAACAACAACAACACTACAATACAACAACAACCACACCACACCACTACAATACAACAACAACAACAACTATTATTACTATTAGGCTACTACTACTACTACTACTATACGTTCCTTTTTCCTAAATCAGACTTAAAGCGCGGCGCTCTGTATAACCAACATACACGCTCACTTGTTACAAACATTCCTACATCCACAGCAAACACATATTCATAACTCAAAATATGTGGTGTAGTCGCTATTAAAGAAGATGGACATAGAAATCGATTTATTATTTAGTGTGAGACAGACTGCATCCAGTCCAGTTGTTGAAGGGAGGGAGCTAACCGAACTACTACTACTACTAAATTTGATTGATTGAGTAAATTAACGTCCCCGGACACATAAGCGTATAGGGGACTTGATAACTACTACTAAAAGAAAGAGATTACTCTTAAATAGCGCACATATAAGCTCAGAGAGCTTCTCAAAGCGCTGGCCACTACTATCCAGCAATCACAAAATAGTTTGCTGAAGTCAGGATTCGAACCCACGTCGCCCGAGACGCACGTACACAAGTCGAGCGCACTGACGACTGAGCTATCCCTGCTACTACTACTACTACTACTACTACTACTACTACTACTACTACTACTACTACTACTACTACTACTACTACTACTACTACTACTACTACCACAGCCATCATTCATTACCTCCAACAACAAGCAACAACACCTCGCAACACCACCACCAACTCAAAACACCACATTTTCACACACAATATATTCTACATGAGTAGGCGATAATCGAAGACGTACATGTATGTTATGAATGACAACAACAACTTCGACCGCACCTCCATAACTCACGATGCCAAATTAAGTACAAATAATTATAATTAAACTACTCTCACAACGAAGCACTAAACGCGTACAACGTCTTAAGAGTGCCGTGCGGTATGTGGGTTTAGACCAAAGTAGCGTTGAGTTATGATGCCGCTTCGCCCTGCCTTCCACATTCACTCTGGACTCCTGCAATGAGGGCATAGTGGGTTATACGTTATGTCTAGCACTAGAAGACGATGCAGGTATTTTCCGCTATGGCTATGGCTATGGCGGCTGGTACGTAATAGGGGGAGTCTTGGTGTTGTTGGTGATGGGGGTGGGGGGTGGTTGGGGGGGATTTAAGAGTGCTGGGTGGTTTGGGGTGGGAGTTGGAGCAGAAATATGTAAGATCTATGGATGAAGTATTGTAATGCGCGCGTGTGTGTGTGTGTTAGTGTGTTATTATTATTATTATTATTATTATTATTATTATTATTATTATTATTATTATTATTATTATTATTATTATTATTATTATTATGATGTTGGATGCTATGAAAATATGACCTCATTTAGGTACAAGACTTTGCAGTGCACCGAAGGTTTTCCTCGGGTATTCCGTTTTTCCCATCTCATCAATGATGGTAGATGCAGTCAATCTAAATGTTTAAAAAAATTACGAAAATAATAAAGAAAATAAATGAATGAATTAATTAATTAATTCATATAATAATAATAATAATAATAATAATAATAATAATAATAATAATAATAATAATAATAATAATAATAATAAATCCGACTCTGTAATAGCGATTTTTTCAGATCCCCGCTCTTTGAGTTTGATTGAAGAAAAATTATTATTATTTTATTTATTTATTTATATTTTAGGAAACAGCGCAACTACCATATTCATGTATAGCTAAATCCAAATCATTGGAAACACACAGCAGCCAAGGGATAGAATAAGGAAAAAAAAAGAACTCCCTAACCTCGTGCAGTATCGCATCTAATTAAGGATTATATCCTAGATCTGATCTGCTATACGCCTGACCTGTTTTCAGTTCGCCATGTTGGATAAAGTTGTCCTAACATCTGGCGGCGTCACCCTGTAAAATGCTCTCTTTAAATTTTTGTTCCTGTCTGTCTGTCTCTCTCTCTCTTTTATTCCAGAAAAGATTCGTATTCTCTCTCTCTCTCTCTCTCTCTCTCTCTCTCTCTCTCTCTCTCTCTCTCTCTCTCTCTCTCTCTCTCTCTCTCTCTCTCTCTCTCTCTCTCTCTCTCTCTCTCTCTCTCTCTCTCTCTCTCTTTATTTCTTTCTGGATAACACTGCACTTCATTCGATTAAAGGGATTTTGATTTTGTAGATGTGTCCACGATAAAAGGCTATTACTATTATTGTCAGCTTACACTGCTAAACAGTATCAACGTCGTAAAATTGTTGCAAAGAAGTTGGTTGGTTGGTAATGGTAGCAATGGTCATATGGGAGACTTCTGAAATATGATATGTTTATACTAATGACTAGACCAGAGCCGACACTAAATTAGCTGTAACCACAAGTATATCAACTATCAGTTGATATACTTGTGCTGTAACAGAATAACGTTCTTGGTTGTACTTGTAAGTTGTTTAGTTTCCCTATCACCTTCCTTGACCGCTACAGATTTTATTATCATGCGTCTCGTTTGAAATCTTTGAAGATTTATTACATTATGTATATGTTTCTGGTCTGGTTCTGGCTGTGAGTAATATAAATACGTACTATTGACTTTTGTTCTTGGCTTACTAGCTATAAGAAATTCTCTCATCTTCATTACTGACATGGCGCTCTTATTCACGCATGCTTACTTATATTAAACCAGTCTATCTATGCGGATCGACAATTATTGTGTCATACAGGCATGTATTGTAATTAGATAAGTTCACCTACTCATAATTGTAATTATGAGAGAAAGAGCAAAAGAAAGAAAGAGAGAGAGAGAGAGAGAGAGAGAGAGAGAGAGAGAAGGAGGGAGGGAGGTAGGGTTAATATAATTTTTTTTAAAAGTAGACAAATAAATAAATAAATAATGCGCTGAAATAATAAATTTCATCAACATTTCCTTTATCTCCTCCTCCTATCTGTCTTCTTCTTGTCCTTCTCCTCAGTCTGTATTGCATAAGCCGGATGTTCATTACATAATAATTTTATATACATAAAAAAATATAGAGAGATTATATTGAACTGGCAATAACACACTGTCACTCCACTACACAGTGAGTTAGATCAGAATCATTTTGTGTATATATATAGCCTACATTGAGTTAATGGGCCATAACTTTATCATTTTATTGACTTCGTCACGATCACTGCAGTTTTATCTTTTCGCACTTAAGAATACATCAAACACATTTTTATGTTGCTCTTCGATCATCCTCTGGCGATATTTATTTATTTTGTTATTGTTTATTTATTTATTTTCTAAGATTTTTTTCCAATGAACATAATCTTCGCATTCAAAATCCTGTACTTACCTGGTTTGCCACAATCATTTTATCTCGTCTACATAATAACAAAGACTATATTATACAAGACTATATTATACCACGATGGTATATAATGTAGTCTATTATATTTTTCAATGATTCCGATAGGCCTATACTTATCAGTTGTGGTGCGTGTTGCGTTATCAGCCAATGCAATAAATGCGTGATTCAGGGTGGGGGAGAATGAGTGCATACACTCTGAATTTCCATGGCAGCTGTCGGCCTTAGAGCGGTATGGCAAAAAACACGACCACACCCACAACCGACACCATTTGGCCTAACCGAGCCTAACAAATGGTGCGCGCTACGTACGTAGTCTCATTTGACTAGGGCTGTAACAAACCACAATCCGCTTCTTCCTTTCAGATAACTTTTCACTGACTGTACGTTAGCCAACCACGATAACAGAAAGAAGGGGATGATGATGAGAACAAAGACCCCTTTAAGCTTTGTATCCGGGGACGTAAATCCCACACTTCCCGCTTTAAATATTCCTTTTACCCTCAAACTGTAAGATCTCAAACGCCGCATCCTCCTCCCACCGCTGATCCCCCTGCCGTGCGCACGCCCTGCTTCTCCCTACATGCTCGTACATCTATATCTATATACTACAGCGACTATTATAATTTAGAATGTTTTTGTGATCACGTTAGACTAGTCATTTGTGTTTTACTATATCTATCTGTTTATCTGTTAATGTTGGGTATGCTTGTGCGAGTGTGTGTGGTTGTGCATACACGTGTGTATCTGTGTATGTAGGTATGTGTGCGTGTGTGTAAGAGAGAGAGAAAGAGTGACAGAGAGAAAGAGAGAGAGATGTTAAATCTAAAACATTCTGCCATTGTCCAACACCAAATAATATTCCGATTGTTGTATCTATTACATGTCATTTGGCGAAATAAATTCCTGTTATCCTGTTACCAATGATGATGATGATGATGATGATGATGACGATGACGACGATGATGATGATGATAATGATGATGCGATGATGATGATAATGATGATGATGATCCTTCGGATGAGAGAATAAACCGATATTTAATTTAGTCTATGTACGCACACATTCCATCGCATGCATTTAAAAAGATCCTAACGCCCATGTCCTAGACGGGTGAGCGCCGGCTCACAAATGCACCCAGCATGCACTAGGTCTCTTCTCCCTATCCCGGGTCGTACAGGGTTGTGCTCAGTCATCTGGGCGTCAGACTATGCGCCTAAAAGTTTCAAATGGGCGCTTCGTGAGGCTTGAATTAGATCCTATATCGATCAGCGCCTTGAGCAGCTCTTGAGCAGGAAGAGCGCTATAAAACGATAAAATGAACGATTAAATAAGTAAATAAATAAATAAATGATGATGATGATGATGATGATGATGATGATGATGATGATGATGATGATGATGATGATGATGATGATGATAGTAATGAGGACGATGATGATGATAAAAAAAAATAATAATAATGAAAAAGAAGAAGAAGGAGTAGTAGTAGTAGTAGTAGTAGTAGTATAAAGTATCTCGGATGAGAGTATAAACCGAGGTCTAGTCTGTGTCGCATACATTCCATCATAACGGACTTTAAAGATCCTGACGCTCATGTCCTAGACGGGTGAGTGCCGGTGACAAGAACACACCCAGCATGCACCTAGGTCCTTCTCCCCCATCCTGGCTGCCCAGGATTGTGCTCAGTTGTCCGGGCGTCAGACCATGCGCCAAAAGGCTGCGAGTGGGCGTCTCGGGCGGCTTGAGTTAGATCCTGTATCGGCCAGCGCCTTGAGCAGCTCTTGAGCTGGAAAAGCGCTATTTAAGAACGATTAAATAAATAAATAAATAAATAAATATATAGTAGTAGTAGTAGTAGTAGTAGTAGTAGTAGTAGTAGTAGTAGTAGTAGTAGTAGATGAAGAACAAGAAGAAGAAGAAGTAGTAGTAGTAGTAGTAGTAGTAGTAGTAGTAGTAGTAGTAGTAGTAGTAGTAGTAGTAGTAGTAGTAGTAGTAGTAGTAAAAGAAAACGGACAACAGATAACATATAACAGTTTTATTTCACCAAGTAATATATTTACAAAAGCACCTAGAACATGCTGCGATGCTGGTAAAAAAACATTATCACGCTTTCTGACTCTTTCGTCTCTCGTTGTTTTTCACGCTTTCTCTTACCCAACACAACTAGCTGCACCCATCCACCCACACATCCCCACACACGCATACACAGAAATGGTACATACATATATACATAGACATATTCCACACACACTCAACACCGACGATTACAATTGTATATTAAAATAGTGAAGACAACATTAGACTAAAGAACAACTTGGTATAATAATAAGACAAAGTAGTTTCAAATGGCTTTTAAAATAGTAAGAATTTACAAAAAGTTTTAATATGGACGTTTGATAACACGTGAAATTTATAGGTACCTTCTCTTTACCAGCAGCTGCTCCCACCCACCGAACCAATCGTATACCTAGTTAACATACTATCAATAGTGCACATTGTAGATCACAAATTTAAAGATACTGTTGGAACTGAACTGAAGACAAAGTACTGTCCAATAAGATATGACGAGGAAAAGAGGCAACGGCGGTACAGCTGGCGGGAGGAAGATTGCTCTTTATTAAGAGTCATAACTGCCTGCGTAAAATAAGGGCTTTTGAAAGCAGTAAGTGCGGAGGAGGAGAAGAAGAAGAAGAAGAAGAAGAAGAAGAAGAAGAAGAAGAAGAAGAAGAAGAAGAAGAAGAAGAACAACAACAACAACAACAACAACAACTCCTGTGGCTGCTGCTGCTGCTGCTACTACTACTACTACTACTACTACTACTACTACTACTACTACTACTACTACTACTACTACTACTAACACTACTTTCCCCCGTGAGGGTTGCCGGGGGTTTTACTATAAATAGTATCCCCACTTTCTGGAAATTTAGTTCTTTAAATTCCCACTGTCGCTGTCTTTCGCCTTTGTTCTTTCTCATTCCTACTCTGTTCTATTAATCTACGATTATCTTCTTCGCTAGACCAGTCACCTACATTTTTTCTTAAAAACTCTTCCGGGACAAAACTCCTCATTTGTGTGCAGGGTCTGTTGGATCAGCTTGGGAATATTGGATGCTTTCTGCCAGGTGGTCACTGGGGCTTCATATGATGTTATTATTTGGCAATATAGGCATTTCGTATGTATGTGTTTTGTTGATATTTTATAATGATGTTTGCATTCTACAGTATTTTGTTTTTGTAAACGGGGGTTCGATAAATTAGAGTATAGCCTCAGCGTCCCCTGCATGGGATGTCTTCATTGTACAGTGCCTGGCTGGTGGAGTGCCTTCAGTGTTACCACTAGGGTTGTTTCGGCAGATCTTATAAGCGGATCAAGGGCGAGTCCTCTTTCAGCAAAGTTGTGGTCTTGATTTTGTTTTCCTGATTCGGCTCTTTGCAGTCCGCTGGACCCTGTAAGCAATGAATAACTACCTACCTACCTACCTACCTACCTACTACTACTACTACTACTACTACTACTACTACTACTACTACTACTACTACTACTACTACTACTACTACTACTACTACTACTACTACTACTACTACTACTACAAACGGACGATGGCTATTCATGAAAGCAAAGCTATGACAGGATAATCTCTCTTTGCAATATTGAGTGACTATATAAGCTGTAGTGATGTCCCTCCATCCTAATTTACACCCCATTCTGTGGCGCTGGCTACATTAGGCTATTTTTCCAATCCAAACGTCTCTCGACACTGTCTCTCCTCAAGTCAGCTTTAATCTCTCCTGCTCTCAGCCATTCTCTTTAGGTATTGCACTAATGTTTAATGAGTGTGCGAATACGTGAGGGAGCGCTTTGAACTTTTAAGCGCCTTATAAATCTTCTTCTTCTTCTTCTTCTTCTTCTTCTTCTTCTTCTTCTTCTTCTTCTTCTTCTTCTTCTTCTTCTTCTTCTTATTATTATTATTATTATTATTATTATTATTATTATTATTATTATTATTATTATTATTTTTATTAGTGCCTGTTTGCTATCTGCAGAGGCCATTATGTGCTTAAACTAATCTCAACATACTTTTGAAAGACTTAGACCGTATTGCTTCATCTAATTATGTAATGCTGTTAAATCTGCCTGAGACACATTTTGGACATGTTGCGAAACAAAAATGTGGTGTGTTTTTAAAAAAATGTCGTAGGTTAGAACTCAGCTGTGACAGATGCCGCCACTAAGATCCTTGGCAAGCACCGCCCAAAGAAGAAACTGTGGGTCACACCTGAACTTTTGGATCTGTGTGATAAAGGAAGAGAAATGAACAGGAAAAAGAACACCTCACAGGGAGCTGATGCCTACCCAAAAATCAACAATGACACCCGAAAAGGCATGCGCACAGCAAAGGAAAACTGGATAGAAGACCAATGCCAGAAATAGAGAACAGTCTGAACAAGAACAACAGCAAGAAGGCTTACCAGACTGTGAAGCGGCAGCCCAAGGTCTCCACGATCCAAAGCAAGTCTGGCATATGCCTTACAGAAGAACAAGAAATCTTGGACAGATGGACAGAGTACTGCTCTGAACTTTATAACCACACACCAATCAGAGACCCATCAGTTGTAGCATGTTCCGAGAACATAGACAAAGAAGAAATCCTTCCAATTCTCCGAGAAGAAGTTGAGACACCAGTGCAATTGCTGAAGAAAGGGAAGTCAGCGGGAGTGGACAACATACCCGCAGAACTGCTTCAAGCAGGAGGAGAAGCGATGATTGACGCACTCACCATTATCTGTAACAAGATATGGCAGCGGGGAGTGGCCTACACCATGGACCCAGTCGCTTGTCATCACTCTTCCCAAAAAAGGTAACCTTCAGGAGTGTGAAAATTACCGCACCATCAGCCTCATCAGCCATTCCAGCAAGGTCCTCCTGAAAATAATACTCAACAGGTAGAAACCCCAACCTGAACAAATCATAGCTTTAGAGCAAGCAGGATTCAGGGCAGGGCGAAGTACCACTGAACAGATTTTAAATTTCAGAATAATCTGCTAGAAATGCCTACAGCACCAACAACATCTATATCATGTATTCGTAGACGTCAAGAAGGCGTTTGACCGAGTCTGGCATGCAGCTCTGTGGGCAACCATGAGAGTTTACAACATCAGCCCTAAAATTATTGAAGTCATCAAAAGACTGTATGACAAGGCTACCAGTGCAGTCCTCCATAACAGCGCCATCGTAAACTGGTTCAGAACAACAATCGGTGTGGGTGAAGGATGCCTAATCTCTCCAACACGCTTCAACATCTTCCTAGAGCGCACATCACGAAGGCACTGTCAGCATAGGGGGTAGAGCAATCTCCAACCTTCGTTTTGCGGATGACATTGATGGGTTGGCTGGAGAAGAACAAGAACTTGAACAGCTGGTAGAGGCTTGACACCACCTCCAGAGCCTATGGAATGGAAATAAGTGCAGAGAAGACCAAAATGATGACCAACAACACCAATGGCATGAACACGAACATCAAAGTCCAAGGTCAATCCCTCAACACAGAGCATATCTTCAAATATTTAGGAGCCATTGTATCAGACAATGGGTTTCTACAGGAAGTCATCTCCAGGATCGCACAAACAACTGCTGCCCTTGCAAGGTTGAAGCCCATTTGGAAAGACAGGACCATCAGTCTACATTCCAAGGTAAGATTGCTGCGCTCCCTTGTCATCTCCATCTTCTTATACGCCTGCGAAAAATGGACCCTCACAGCACATCTACAACGAAGAATACAACGCATGGAGATGAGGTGTTACAGAAGATTGGGCACCAAGGACGAAGTCCGACAGACCATCACACAAGCCATTGGACAACACGATGACCTGGTCACAGTGGTGAAGAAACGGAAACACCGATGGTATGGCCACGTCACCAGATCATTAGGACTTGCAAAGACCATCCTGCAAGGAGTTAGAAGAAGAGGGAGACCGAAAAAGAGGTGGGAGGATAACATTCGAGAATGGACTGGTTTGACACTGAGCGAAGCCATGAGGGTTGCTGAAGACAGAGAAAGATGGAGTACGCTGTTTAAACGATCATCTGTGGTGCCCCTACGACCTCCGAGTTACGGGATAGGATAGGATACGATAAAATATGATAGGATAGGTTAGAATTTTTTTTTGTTTGTTTGTTTATTTTTAATTCAATTAAAATGTGTTTATAGTTGTTTATTTTGGATTTAAATTAATTTAAGTCTAAAATCACTGCGATGTGAAAAACATTGAAATAAAAGATTCATGCATTCGTTCACATACTTTCGAAATAAACTTTTCTAATATATTCTAAATATTGTATACCCATGTAAAAATTAATGTGCGTCTAGTCCGGCCTCTTGCCAGTCTACACGTGATCGGGGATGATAGTTCATTTTCACTGGATTTGAGATTAACCAGAAAAGTTCATTAAATAATACCTTACCATTCCTAAGGTAGGAAATGGGTGTGGCATTATCCCAAACACTATACTACCAGTAGTACCACAAACTCCGCCTATCTCCATCACAGCTGTCTTCGAAACTGAGTTGCCGCCTGGCAGCAGCTTGCAAATCAAATTCGAACGAAATCGTATAAGAATATGGTTTGTATTTTATGTACTCCTTCGGATGAGAGTATAAACCGAGGTCTAGTCTGTGTCGCATACATTCCATCATAACGGACTTTAAAGATCCTGACGCTCATGTCCTAGACGGGTGAGTGCCGGTGACAAGAAAACACCCAGCATGCACCTAGGTCCTTCTCCCCCATCCCTGGCTGCCCAGGATTGTGCTCAGTTGTCCGGGCGTCAGACCATGCGCCCAGAGGCTGCGGGTGGGCGTCTCGGGCGGCTTGAGTTAGATCCTGTATCGGCCAGCGCCTTGAGCAGCTCTTGAGCTGGAAAAGCGCTATATAAGAACGATTAAATAAATAAATAAATAAAATATTTATTTAAAACAAAAATAATTATTAATTATTGCTTTATATCTTTAACGACGAAATCCTTATAATCTTGTCACATACATCCAATATTACCGGCAATGCGCATTTCATGTGGTTTGTGCAGTTAAAAACGTACTTCTATTGTGGCTGTTAATTTTTACTTCCTAAACATTCGAACTAAGTACAGGCACACACTGGGTAATGCGCCTGTGGATCCCATTAGCTCTATTCCACGAGCTCGGTCTCCTCGTTACAGCTCTGCCAGCCGTGTCAGCCCCCGAAAAACTCTCGCCCGAAGTGGCGCTGGCCTCATCACAACGGCGTCTGTAAAAGTACTACTCTTCCCTGCCAAACTGATTCCTGCTAGCCTTACGACTCTTCTGCTTTACTGATGCATCATGTGGTTCTTCTACCAGACCACATTACCCTTTAAACCAAACTTTGGGCCCGTGAATTTGGCTGGCCTGCGAGTCAAGATCAACATCGGCTGATAGGCCTAGTGCAAAGGATCGTTATGTGTGAGTGCCTTCGTTAATCGCAGCCTTTTAAATTTTCTGTGTATAGTAGTGAAACTTTTCAAACTGTTAATACGTGTTATATAGGCCTAAGGCACGATTGTATCGGATCGTCTTTCTGCTTCAGGCTATGTGACGTGATGTGAAGTGTCTTAGGTGCCTGTGGTTACTGTTGTGTTTTAAGGCTAATTTAAAACTGTTTGTTTTTAGGCCATGTAAATGAGTTGAGGCCTAATGTGGTATGTGTAGGTTTGTGGGCGGGGCTCTGGAAAGCATGCTAGCGTTTCGGAGTTGCTCTCTAAAAGTTTATGGAGGGTCACACACGTGTAAGCTTGGGCGGGAGAGTAAACAATGGCGAAAGTAGGCGACAGGCAAGACTATCCCACATAAAAGAGTGTCTGTGAGATATGGTACGAACAGTCTTCATCTACACTTTTTTTGAAGCCTAAGTTATATGTTAGTCAACAGCCGTGCCTACCAAATATATAAACTTATAGACTCACACAATAACGCGCACTACAATATGAACCTCAACATTTGGGCAGAGAAAAAAAATTAAGGATTCTATGTAAAGAGCTCCTGGAAACACTTTATAGACAGACCCTTCGGGCTTGCAGCGTGAGTTGATGTGATACGATTAAAGCCATTTGCTACTTGAAGAAAAAAAAATAAAATGTACGTTCCCTCGCTACTTAACGATTAAATTTAACTTTATTGGATGTTTTCTTTAATTTAAGAAAGACGGAGGCATAGAACGTTATAGTTCTTGTGAGCAAGCAAACACATTATATATTTTGATTATTAACTCTATAATAATATTTACAGGCCAGATTCCTTGTTAGTAGCTGACATCCCTTGCGTACAACATTGTAACGACCAAACGCTTATAGTATACAAGAGCACTGAGACAGATAACGAACAAACAACAATAAGGAATTTGGTTTGCAGGTGTATATAAGATGTACTGATAAATTATATATATGTATCCTAACCTTGTTTGGTTTAAGTCTATTGTTTTTTAACTGTCCGACGAAAAAGCTACTCATTAATTATATTTTGTAACTTGTATCAGAAAATGTGGGGAATTTTGTTTGTAAGTTAAAGCATGTAATAAATCTTAGGAGTGGGCGTCTCAGCCGGATATACAGGGTGTTCCAAAAGTCTTGGGCACATTTGAAGTCCCCATTTCTCAATTACTATGAATGGTAGTAAGATAAAAGTTGTGCCATTTTAAAGCTAATTACATTAAGTTTTTTGTAAAGCTGTTGATGTTTTTTTTCTTTTCAGACCCATTAATCGCGTTCACTCAACCAGAAAATGCTGGGACGCGTTTGGCAAGAATTTAACTATCGGCTTGATGTGTGTCGTGTGACCAATGGTGCTCACATTGAACATCTTTGAACATTCCATGTAAAAATTGAGATTACAAGCTTTCTGAATTTACCAGATGCGTTTTTATATCCTTAATAGTTTCGGAAATATTCAATGTCAAAATGTGCCCAAGACTTTTGGAACACCCTGTAATTAGGTCCCTATCGGCCAGCGCCTTAAGCAGCTCTTGAGCTGAATACGCGCTATATAAGAACGATTAAATAAATAAATAAATAAATAAATTCAGCCTATATTATACAAATTACGAAGTGCTTAGTCATCCGGTTAATAACAAATTAACACAATTATAACGCTACTTACTGTACCGGCAAATGTAAGAAAATTGGTTTGTAAGTGTAAGTGCATACCTTCATGGAAATTATCATATCTCGGTTTGGAGCTATAGTCTGATCGTTAGATATGACTTGCCAAGTGCTTTCTCAGGCAGTTTCTTCAAGTATTCGTTTGGAGCTTCTATCTATCTATCTATCTATCTATCTATCTATCTATCTATCTATCTATCTATCTATCTATCTATCTATCTATCTATCTATCTATCTATCTATCTATCTATCTATCTATCTATCTGTCTGTCTGTCTGTCTGTCTGTCTGTCTGTCTGTCTGTCTGTCTGTCTGTCTGTCTGTCTGTCTGTCTGTCTGTCTGTCTGTCTGTCTGTCTGTCTGTCTGTCTGTCTGTCTGTCTGTCTGTCTGTCTGTCTGTCTGTCTGTCTGTCTGTCTGTCTGTCTGTCTGTCTATCTATCTATCTATCTATCTATCTATCTATCTATCTGTCAACAGATCTTTTATGCGGATCGGGGGTTGTCCGGTCCTGATTTGGCTCGGAAGAGTCCGCTGGACCTAAAGCAATAATAAATCAATCAATCAATCTGTCTGTCTGTCTGTCTATGACGACATTCTTGCTTTTACAAAAATCAAGAGTTTAAGATTTATATAAGTTATGGAAAGGGCTTACGTGTGTTTTGGGGGAGGAGGAGGCGGGGTGTTTGTATGGGGGTAGGGATGGGCGGGTGATTGAGTGGGGAGGGGTGTTGTTGGGGTGAGAGGGGTTGAGAAAGAGGTACGAAGAAAGCAATCTGCCTTGCGCTGTCAAGAACCTTTGCTCATCAAATTCTTGCTTTAAACAAAAAATTAATTAACAACCCTTCTCTTTCCGTCAATATGTTTTTTTTTTTCAAAATAGATTTAGGATTCCTTTGAGTTTCTTGTTTCTTAAATCGAAATAATTAGTTTAGGCCATATGCACTTGTTTTCTGCCAAAATCCCACTTTGAAATCTTTAAACAAACAGCTCAAGGTTTCCGTGAAATTTCTTATCTTAAGTACACAGAAAACGCGTTTGTAACAATTCGTTCTAAGTATTGGTGTTGCATGATTGGAATTTCAATACCTTATAGATTTTTTTAAAACCATACAATGCGACAGTCTTCATTTAGAGATGGAGTAATTTTGTCGTACTTTTGGACACAAGGAATGTTATTTGAAAAAAAAATCTTAAACCTTTCAATTTTATTGTTGAAGGCCTAAGTTGTGTAAGTAAATTCTGTTTTCTCAATGCCACACACAGCAAGTTCATATTTCTAGTAATACCAAATCTTATTAAGCTTTATATATATAAAATCGGTTTCCTAAATTGCCCGATCAGCGAGATATATATAGAAAACAAAACAAGACACAACAATTCCGATCATGTAAACAGAGAAATAAACAAACACATACAAATACAACAGCGAACATAGTACAACAATAACTATTTCGCCAACATAAAATTTGAGGGGCATGGCAACCGAGCAATGTTGTGTGAATGCAATACTGAAAAGCTAACACATTACATTACTCTACAACTATACAAACAACATTACATGGTTATACACTTTAAATAATAGGACGATTCAAACAAATCACAAGTTATTTCCTTCTCTGTTAAATCCTCTCTACCAGAAAATGTATTTCTTTCATTTGCAGTCGAAGTCAAAAAGGTTAACACAAAACAAACTACTGTAGCTTAGCTAGGCTGGAATTCCTGTCAACTTTATCTTTTTCTCTTTTCCTTTGACGACATACGCCTTAATTCATTTGACGGGAAAGAATTATGTGTTCGACTGTCTTCTAGCAAATTCACCGAGTAAACCCCGCTTGTATCTAATAATATATCGGGGTGCCAGAATAGCTGAGCGGCTAGAGCGGCGAGCGCGTGTTCCAGAGGGCACGGGTTCGTGTCATAATCAGGATGCTCCGCTAGAACATGAAACTATTTGTGAGCATAGAATTGTTGTTATAAGCATGGGGCATCGTACTACATTCTTTCTCCTACCTTCAGCAAGTGTTGTGTTTATTAAAATTCTACATTTTCAAATGACTACACTGGCACCTTGTCGACAGGATTAAAATACTCTCATATGGCCGACACAAGGCGGAGGTGCTAACTTGCTGCATTCCGCTCATAATTGTGTTTAGTTCGATTTAATTCCGAATATTTCTATTCTATCTGTAAATGTTTAAAGTTAAGTTTAACGAAACAAGTTCCGGCATTTTATGCATGAAGAAATTAAGGAACATGACGAATCTAATATCACCTAAACGTGTAAATAGACAATAAATGATTTTTTTTTAAAATTTAACCATAGCGAATTAGTGCATGCAAGATTGACTGGTTACCGGAACTAAATGATTCAAACCACAGGCGCTCGCGTGTCCTAAATAATACATAACCAAATGGAGACGCGTCACAGGCATAGGCGCTCGCGTGTCCTAATACAAGCGCCTGTGATTCAAACAGAGAAGCGGGGCCGGGTAGCTCAGTTGGTAAGAGCGTCTTGCTAGTAACCGAAAGGTCGCTGGTTCGAATCCCGGATTGGTCAACGTGTGATCATATTATTTTCCCCTTTACCAACAACTGGCCCGCTGGTGTCAGTATAAATCGGTCCAGTAGTCACCTATATGCGAAAGTGTCGTGTGACTATAATCTACAAACAAACAAAACAGAGAAGCACGGACAATCCTTTGACACACGTACACAGTTAGCCCATACCTAGTCTATACAGTGTACTCAGGCCCACTGAGCTATATGTAAACTAGCTCAGTGGTTAGACCCAAATTCATTTGCTCGGGGCGAACCGGGCTGGTAACGTGAGTAATAATACTAATAAGACTGGTTGCTATATACGCGCCTTTCCCCACATCAATCAGGCTCAAAGCGCGGCGATCTGTACCAACACACAAGCTCACCTGTCTCATCCACTCTCTCACACACACACAACAAATACACATCCACCACTCAAACAGGTGGTGTAAAGGCAGGGAGATCGCTATTGGAAGACGGAAAGAAAATCGAATGTTTATTTTTGAAATTTTATATTGACTGCGTCCAGTACCATTATTGAAGGGAGGGAGGAAACCGGAGTTCCCGGAGAAAACCCTCGGTGACCTCATTAGTCTCGTACCTAAGTCACATATACGTTAGCCCCTTACCTGAAACGAACCCGAGAACTTCGGCATAAGAAACCGGCGATTAATCCACTGCGCAACGAGGCCACCCCAGTGTGAAGGCAGAAGAGGGAAGCGGTGCTTGTGGAGACGGAGCAGGGTGAGGGAGAATAGGAGGCGTGAGCGTTAGCAAAGGTGCCGTGGTGGGGGCTGAAGCGGGACGGAGGGTAGAACCTCAAACAAGAAGCGGCAAAACCTGCCGATCATGTCAGGCATAATTATGACACATGTAACGATTGCGTGAATGTGTTAATGACTGGCTAAAATAGCTATAAAGGAAGGTAGGTTACTTGTTTCAGTAAGTTGTCCCCTATACACAACGTGTCCGGGGACGTTAATTCACCCAACCAAACCAAACCGTTTCAGTAAGTAAGTCCCCTATATGCCTGTGTCCGGGGACGGTAATCTACCTACTGAACTGTGTCAGCAAATGAACCTGGTGTATTTGTATTTAAGCGTATAGAGAAATACCACCGGGATGGATTGTGTAATGAAAGTGTGGGTGATGTAATTGTTGTAGCTTAGTAGAATTTAAAATAAAAAATTGAATGCGTTGACAGACCCTTTGAATAACGCTATTGAACAGTCGCAGCTATGCTGGATACTTTGCATTGAATGAAAGAGACTATGTTAAGTTAGTCGCATACCAGTTGTACTTTAAATAATGCAACACTTAACACTGTGGGTATTATTATTACAACTGAGTTGAACAAGAAATTCCGTTATATTGTATTGTACACTTATTTTTCATTTATTTTTTTAAAAATTGATTTGGAGAGTAGGCGATAATGTGGGAAATGGGTAGCAGTGGATTCTAATAGTACAGATCTGACAATATTTAAAAAACCAATTTCATCTACAATTGAATTAACTCGACTATACTAGACAAAATGTATGGGGGCGGAAGTAGAGCGGTAGTGTTAAGGGAACGACCAACGTTTAAGGAATGAATCGACCACATTGTGCACCTTTCGATGTCAAGGAGTTGGTAATAGAAGCCGCCGTTATGATGACTATTGCTCCGTGCTGCGATACAGGTTCATGAAAACGGAGGACTCTCTCATGTGGAAGGTCTCCCGTATGCACGTTGGGCATTTAAAAGTAATGGTCATTAGTACTAACCCATCGGTTATTAAACTGACCAGTTTGAGCGAAATCTAATTGGTATGCACGTTGCAAAAAAAGCGCGCCGTTAGCTAACAACAACTTATTTTTAGATTGGAGGGAATTCTTTCCGCTTTTACGATTATGAGCATGCGCAATGCGTAGTTGTAGTTAAAGATTGCAGCAAAGATGGAGGCAAAAAAAAAAAAAAACGTGCTCGAAAATTAAATTTCTCAGCAGAGGAATGTAGCGTTCTGTACGAAGAGTACAGAATGCATAAGGAATTGTTGACGGCAAGCCACTCCAAAGCCTGATGAACGCCAATTAATTCGGCACAAACGTCTTGAAGCGTGCCAGTGGCGAAAAATCTTAAAGCAAGACAAACTTGCAACACTGGCGGTAAAGTTCCTTGTCGATTCGATACTTCAATTGCATCCCTAATTTCATCCGTCAAAGACAGAATATCTTCACGTCTAAACCTGAATTTATCGTATAGTTCTACGTCATCGTAGCGATCTAAAGGATTATTGCAATCGCGGAAAATTCTGTTTCGGCGCAAAATATTACGTCTTTGGTTAGCAAGCCAAACATTCACCGCCATCTTGAAACCGCACGGTAGTTGGCCAGTTAGGCTCGCTAATGGAGGGGTACCGCAGAATTAAATTTAATTTACGATTAGGCAGCTAATGTAGGTCATGCACACCGCTAACAGCCAAATAATGTTCTAGTTAGCCAAACTGACCCTTTAGCACAGATAATGGCGCGACATGCATACGGGCCCAGCTGCTCTCCTATATCATAATTACTGTGGAGTGTCGCCTGCATACTGAGTTTCAGTGGTCTAAAGCGTAAAACTTTCTTTTTATTTTTACAGGTTTATTACTCAACAGTCTTTGATAACCAGTACGGTGTCGTCTCCTGATTTAGGAGAAAAAGAAGAAGAAAAAGAAGAAGAACAAGAACAAGAAATGGAGAGATTTCACAGGTATGCTTCAAGTGAGTGACTCGAGACGCCCAATTGTCATTATGGGATCAATCCTTTTTGTCTTTGTAACGCTTTTGTCAAGAGGATGATTTATCGGCAAAACTGGGTTTGAACTGTAAAAACTGACAAGATAAGAGGAGAACTTGTGTATTGTGTATAAGAACGAGAACGGGGAGGGGGGGAAGGAGGGTTGGGGGGAGGGGGGCGTGGAAGAAGAGAGAGAGAGAGAAAGACATAGATAAATTTGGGTTAGTTGAGTTCCCAAAAATAAAATTTAAATAAATAAGGCGAAAAGTGAAAGCATTATCACGAGGGTGGACGTACGCGTGATGTGAAAATTGGACAGTTCTTAAATACAGGCAGTACTATAATTAAATACACTGTTTAAGAATGAATGGGCTTAACATTAATTCACTGAACATATAATTTCTTAAAAGAGCTCAAAAAGCGAGGTTCGCTATAAAACAACAGCATTTCACCGAAAACGGAATTTTACCGAAGAAGAGCAAGCAGAAGTAACCTCAGTAGGCAACAATACAATAGGAAACTTTAGCCCCAGAACAACAGCAACAACAACAACGACGACGATGACGACGACGACGACGAATCATTGGGTGCACCTTAAGAGGTGCTATAATAAGTTTAACAAAACAATAAATTGAAACAAAAGCTTCTGCGGATTAGCCGATGTTTGAGAGCAAACCTTGATAGGAAGTAATAAATGAGCAATTTAAGAACTTTAAAGGGTTTGAAAATCTATCTCAGAATAAAAGAAGAGAGGAAGGAAAAGATAAGCGGATGAAAACCTTCAACGGATTTGAAGATGTTTAAGAATGAACAAACAAATGAAATAACAGCGACTCATCAGTTTCGGATCACTGAGTGCGCATTCAGGCAAGAGGTTTATAATGGCAAGAGATAGTGTTCGCTGAGCGCTGTTGTTTGTAGATTATAGTCACACGACACTTTCGCATATAGGTGACTACTGGACCGATTTATACTGACACCAGCGGGCCAGTTGTTGGTAAAGGGGAAAATAATATGATCACACGTTGACCAATCCGGGATTCGAACCAGCGACCTTTCGGTTACTAGCAAGACGCTCTTACCAACTGAGCTACCCGGCCCCTCTAGGCGCTGAGCGCTTTTGAGATTGTTCCCTATTATAGGCCAGTGAAAAGGATTGTAGGAAAAAAGGTCACAGGAAAAGAAGTCACAGAAAAAAAGTCACAAAATTGAGTAGGAAAACAAGTCACAGGAAAAAAAGTCACAATCAGTCAAATCCAGTTCAAGTCAACAACTATTTATTTAGGAAATCATGTTTTTTAAAACTAAGAATTTGTTTCCCAATTGTGTTACTTAAGAAGGATTTTTTTAAAAAGTCTGTTTATAATTATTACTGTAATATTAAATAATGTATTTAAATCACAACCATTTAACAAGGTTTACAAGATTTAAATGAAAGTCAGTTTTTGCTTTCTTTTTAAGACATGGACAGTAAATTAATAGTTAAATCTGTATAGATCTATGATATTCATCCTACGACAAACAATAGGATTTTCAAAAGTGAAAAATCAATATTTTCTTTATAAAAAATGGAAATTTATTCAAACTAACAACAATAAATAAACAGAGAGAGAGAGAGAGCGAGCTATGAGTTTGTGTTCTGCTTAATAACATTTCAACACCCATAACATGAGAGAATGGGAGAGATAGAGAGAGAAAGAGAGAGAGAGAGAGATTAGAGAGAGAGAGAAAGAGAGAGAGAGAGAGAGAGAGAGAGAGAGAGAGAGAGAGAGAGAGAGAGAGAGAGAGAGAGAGAGAGAAAGCTGTGAGTTTGTGTTCTGCTTGATAACATTTCTACACCCATAACATGAGAGAGTGGGAGAGAGGGAGCTCTTTTATTCTGTGACTTTTTTTCCTGTGACTTTTTTTCTATGACTTTTATTCCGTGACTTTTTTCCTGTGACTTTTTTTCCAATTACCGTGAAAAGAGCCGCTACGCTGTATGGTTCGCTGACTGTTAGGTGTTGGAGTTGCCGAGGTAGAGGCAAGGTAAATTCTCTGGGAAAGAGAGAAAGTACCGCTGTACACTACGTAGCGCCTGAAAGAAAGTAGTGATAACTTTCTTTGATTGAGTCAGAACAATAGCAGAAGCGACAGAATACCGGAAATCGGCATAGCGCCAGAAAAGATAACGAAGAACCCGAAGACTTGTCGTGTATACCTACCAACCAATTCCAGCGAGTAGATACAGAACAGTTGAATTGTTGTTAGATATTTTTTCTTCAGTCGTGTAGGCCAATATTTAAAGTTTTACTCAGTTATGTAGGCCCATCCCAAAAGTTGCTGTTAAACGTAAACGATGTTTACTCGATTACTCAAACTATTCCAGAGAATTTCTGAACAGTGGATTATTTTTTAAAAAGACGTCTGCCTGGTTGTGTAGACAAACTCCAGAGATTAACCGAAGAGTTAAATATTTATAGGAGGGGGTTGGCTTGGCTTGGGGTTGAGATAAAAACAAAAATTGCAGACGATACAACAAAGGAACGCCAACGCTTGGAAGAAGCAAGAATCGGCGTTGCACCCCAACATGTAGAAATGCAGCAAGCGTTACTTACGTTTTGGCAGCTCTGAGAGTAAATTACCCACAAACCTCTCAATATTGCTGAAGATCAGAGAAGGCTACGCTAGTTTCCGATGTAATCTTCAGCGGTTTCTCAGTGATACTCGGAGTGTGGTGCATCATCATCATCATCATCATCATCATCATCATCATCATCATCATCATCATCATCATCATCATCATCATCATCATCATCATCATCATCATCATCATCATCAAAAGCCTTAATATAGCGCGATTTCCTAATAAAAACTGAGCTCAAAGCGCATATTGATTTTCATGAAGGTACGTGTTAAGCAACGTCGGGCGGGATTAGTACTTGGATGGGTGACCGCACTTTGAAGGCAACTACCAAAGGACACACACACAAAAAAAGAATGAAACAAGAACACGACCCACCCCTGTCCACCCAACTGTGAATGGGTACTTTGATCTGTTTAGAACGGTGGTAAAGCAGCGAAAGAGAGAGAGAGAGAGAAGATAGGAATCGCCTTCATAAAGCTGGCCTAGAGAAAAGAGAGAGAGGTCCCAACTGCCTCTCGATCTACCCAACGACCGAAAGTTTACGGAAACACCATTACCTATTTTTTCTTGTTGCATTGAAAATCCGTATTATACGGGTCTACTTCGTCGTAACCAGAGTATTCTCGCCTGTATAATATTAATGATAAAATCAGTACATTCTATAACATTTGGGTGTATCTTTACATTATGGTATTTGGCTCTTAGTGTTCTTCTCTGTGGCAACTTAATCGTGTTCCAAATTCAAAACTTGATAAATGATTTTGACTGCAAGTCCTCTCTCTAAAACTCAGAAGGCAACCGGTGTGGCTATCCCCCCACCCCTCACTCTACCCCCTCTCTCTCTCTCTCTCTCTCTCTCTCTCTCTCTCTCTCTCTCTGAGGTTCAGAATGACGCGCTGTGCTTATAATTGCACTTTCTGCGTATTGCGCTTTCACTTCCTGTGCTTTGTTTGAGGGGAACCGAGGAGAGCGAGCGAGCCAGCCACGCGACCTACAATAAATGGTCAGGTGGGGCTGCCTTGAGAGAAGCCCGTGAGGGATTTATTGTCGGCAATTTGGCGGGGCTGACAGGCAGGTCCGTTGGCAGTTTCCTCCCAGATCCTCCTTATTCTACTCTTGTTCTGTTGAGTCTTCATTCTTGTCATCTGAATTTACCAATTTCCATTGCCACTTTCTACAACTACTGTACATTTTTCCGTCTTAGAGCAGTGTGATTTGATTAATTAATGAGATTACTTTGCAATTAATAAGATTAGCGTACGATTACTTAGATGATGATCTTGTGAGGCGGTGGTAGGTCTATTATCGAAAGAAAGATATCTTTGGTACTGGTACTGGTAGGGTGTTCCTATCTCTTTTGTCTACGTCTGGAATTTCATGTACGCAATAAAAACATCTCTGCCAAATTACCAAGCTCTTGTTTGCCTCGGGCAGTACAATACATTATTTCATTTGAATATTCTGTCTATAATTTGCAGGCTGTTGCCATAGATTTAGATTTTACCGCAAACAGTATTGTATGTAGGCTAATTTTGGTTGTGCTATACTTTGATTATGACTGTACTGTACTTTTGTTTTTAACAAAGTATTTCAAAGCTTTCGTACTTGCTTCAGGCATAACAGTGTACTTTAGTACATTATAAATAATAATAATAATAATAATAATAATAATAATAATAATAATAATAATAATAATAATAATAATAATAATAATAATATAGAATATAAACATAGTTAATTTTGATATTCTTTTGTGTTCTGCAGGCTGTTCCCGAATATGGTGGCGCTGAAGCATGGCCAGCAGCGAATGTTGTGACATGAGCGAGTTCGTGGGCAATGTCTTGGGCAGTGCCAATGGACTGGAAGAAAGTTCCGCTATGACACTCCATGAACCTCTGTGGACACCTGAGCCTTCTCTGTCGACCACCAAGCATTCATGGTGATGAGTGCAAACATCAGAGCCATTAGTGCTGAAGGTGTGGCTGTTTTCTTTAGACTCCGCAATTGTGAACTTCGTGTCCTCAACGCTGTCAGGATGTGAACAGTCAATATATTTATTCACGAGTGTTTCTCAGCGAGCCAATACTATACTGACAAAAAGTGTGTGTTGTGGATGATGGCACTTGAGGACTAACAATGTAGGCTCAAGTGCGATTCGAGTGTTATTGGCCTCATGTGTATCATGAACCTAATATCACAGATGTGAATAGACGTTAAATTAAATGTATCATTGAATATTATGACTACAAGCAACTGTGTTTCTTGAGGAAATGTCAAACCCCAAAGAAGCCGCCGTATTGTGAAGTATAAAGGTGATTTTGCTTATTGAATGTAATAAAGCAAAGTTTTAAAAAAGGCTGCAGTTTATACAAATGTGGGATTTTGTTTTGCCTTATTAGCAAAAGTAGTCTTCAATACCGGATTCTACGTCTCTCTAATCAATCAATTAATCTTCGCCTTTTCGACTCTTGGAAAGAGTGGTTCTGGAAGACCGCAACAAGAAATCCAGTTTCAGCTTGAGTGTGTTCGATTCAAAACAAATAGTGGTTGTGATTTCCATTGCCCGGAGTACCCGTTCATCTTGTGTGAACTTTTCTTACTGGTGTCAGCTTTGGGAAGTATCCGTGTGCAGTGAAAGCAGCACTGAATACGTTCATATAATTCTTAAATGCTGAGTTGGCTAACTCACACCAAGCTAAAAAAAAAAAAAAAGAGCAAAATAAGCTGCATTACCCCGAGTAATCCATCGACTTCAACTACTGATCGACTGACTATTTTAGAATTATTGATATTACCTATAGAAATGTAATTTCTCCCACAGTCAGTGCTTTCACTGGAAGCGAGCATCTTGTTAACTCTACACAGGAGCACCCTCGCCCTCCGCTTACGCTGGACCTTCTTCTCGGGGTGCGTCCAGAAGGGGTATGGCCAAGGGTGCCCACTTGACTTCAGCTACTCGTTTGTCCAAGTGGCTGTCTCCTACTAGCATCATCCTAGTCTCCTTCTTCCTGCTCCTCCTCATCGCCCATGTCGTCTCAGACCAGGTAGGATAATTATGTATGTAAGTTAACTGTTAAGGCACCTACGTAATTTACAACTAGCAAAAAAGTTTTTTTTTTAAATAAATAAATAAATAAATAAATAAAAATAACAACAAATAACTAATACACAAATAAATAAATTTAAATAAGTAATCGAGCTTAAAATCATCATCATCATCATCATCATCATCATCATCATCATCATCATTATTATCATCATCATCTTCAGGCACATTCGGCTGGATAGAAGTTTATTAAAAAAACAAAACAAAAAAAACCAAACAGAATTTATGCTTAACAAAACTGACGACCGCGACAACAACGACGACAACAAAGAGAGAAAGAAAGAAAGAATAAGATAAGATAAGATAAGAAGAAGAGGAGGATGAGGAAGAAGAAGAAGAAGAAGAAGAAGAAGATATAACAACAACAACACAAAGAACAAAGAATGAAGTCAACCAATAAAAAGAAGAAAGGTGAATTACTTAATTAGTACATTGGAGGGCACTGATTGATTGAATGATTTACATATTGATTGTCAGGGCGTGGGATGGTATTATTTTATACTTCACACTTGGTCGGGGTGACAGATTGCCAAACTTGTCACTTGGTCACGTCAATGAAAATGCTCAGGACTGCAGAGTGTACAAGCTGAGACCCAGTCAAACAACTCTTTAAGCCCTAATAAAACCACGAAAATAGCACGCATTATATACTGAAGTCTGTAGTTTTATAGTCACAGCTACAATGCACACAAAACAGCCGTTACACGTTACGCCCTTCACTATAGCCATAAAAAGGCTGTATTGTTTTATAGTAAGTAGCTCAATAGCTTAGTTGCCACTGGTGGCGCACGTCAAGCAGCAAGTTTGCGCCTTGGCGCGGGCTTGAGTTAGCCCAGTTTTGATCAACGCCTTGAGCAGCTCTTGAGCACTATGAAAGGAACCATTTAAAACCAATTGTGGGTTCTGCAAGAGGTGTGATCAACCGAGGAAGGCCAGCAGAAAATTCCCAAGATGATAAAGAGAGTGCGAGATTTTGAATAGGTCTACCACACTCACACGGAGCTCTGTTAAAAGGGTAGCACTACATCTTTACTGTATTATATATTACAATAAAAACACAAGTCTTGAACTGTATTCTGTATTGTTTCATAGTATCTGAATTATTTGAATGTGGTTTTCACAACACCCATTACCACTCTTCCCCATCGCCCTCTCCCCCCTCTCTCCCCTCCCTCCGAAAGAAAATAATAAATAGGCCTTACGATGCAGACATTTGGAGAATGAATTGAAGGAGAATATGTTGTTACGTTTGCGTACATTTAAATAAACAACAATCAGCTGTTTGCGTTACGCCTTTTACTATAGTTCAATAAGAGCTGTTGTACTTAATCGTAGACTAATTGTTGTGGTTTCTTAACATGGGGCACGCTGTTGATTGCTGTGCTGTGGTTGATCTAGGAACAGATTTCCAAGGTGATGAAGGGGGTTAAGCCTAGGTCTGACGACGAACGTTTTCATTGCAATCACAATGACAGTGAATGTTTGCGAGTCGTACTTTGAATGGGAGGATTGACGCTGCGAGTCATCAGTAGCCACACTAAAACGTTTGATTTTGATAAACATGCGCACAGTCACTGCGCATAAGCAAAAGCATCGAAAATCAAAATGTGTGAAAAGCAGCGACGAAGAATTTTTGCATTAACGGTAGCATTTCATTTGCTAAGTTCCGAGAAAAAGACTATACCCCATAAATAATTCAATTTATTGTATCATCTCTATTTACTTCACAGGTATTTTTCACACGCAACGGTCCTAGCGGGCCGGTCTTGGAAGTATTAGCCATTTTTCGCAAGATCACGTGATCAAAGTAGCGCGTTTCATGGGTTCCCATGTTGAATGACTCTCAATCAATTCGTCGAAATTAGGGCGTGTTCTTAACGTGGAAAATCGTTGCAAATCATGCTGCGAACTGATTTGACTGAGATGACTCGGTGACAGTGTCATGAAATCAGTGACTCAAGTCATGAGTTTTTGATTGCAATCAAAACCTCGTCAGACCTATTCTTTACATGAAGTTCGTGTAAACACAGGAGAGCAGAAATGTCGAAGATGATGAAGTTGATTAGCCCAGGCTTACATAAACAAATGCAGTTAGCGTTATGTTCTTTACTACAAGCCCTCTTTAGGGTACTACAAATAGTACTGTTTTACAAAAGCTTAATTGTTTGATTTTGCGTTTTTCTAACCTGAGGCACGCTGTTGTGTTGTGTTAATCTAGCAAAACATAAAGAGATTTCGAATAAGAGGAAGATGGCAGTGTAATCACCGAATCAGCTGTTAGCGTTACTATTCCATATAAAGAGCTGTATTGTTAGTTGCTTTGACTGTTTGGTTGCTGTCGGAGACACACAATCGTGCTCTGTATTACATGCAAAGAAAGGAAACTAACGAAAGTATAAATATTTTAAGTAGTTATTATTATATGTGTATATATCAAGGAGTACTAAAGTACTCCTTGGTATATATCGAAGTCCAAGGCCAATCCCTCAACACAGTACATAACTTCAAATATTTAGGAGCCATTATATCAGACGAAGGGTCTCGACAGGAAGTCCTCTCCAGAATCGCACAAACAACTGCTGTCCTGACAAGGTTGAAGCCCATTTGGAAAGACAGGACCAACAGTCTACATTCCAAGATAAGGCTGCTGCGCTCTCTTTTCATCTCCATCTTCCTATACGCTTGCGAAACATGGACCATCACAGCAGATCTGCAGCAAAGAATACAAAGCATTGAGATGAGGCATAAGACTTCTGGGCATTTCCTATACGCGTACTCAGCACATCACCAATGACAAAGTCCGACAGACAATCACACAAGCTATTGGACAACATGATGACATGCTCACAGTGGTGAAGAAACGGAAACTCCGATGGTATGGTCACGTCACCAGAGCATCAGTCCTTGCAAAGACCACCCTGAAAGGTACAGTGCAAGGAGGAAGAAGAAGAGGGAGACCGAAAAAGAGGTGGGAGGACAACATTCGAGAATGGACTGGCTTGAGACTGAGAAAAGCCACGAGGGTTGCTGAGGACAAAGTACGCTGGTTAAACGATCATCTGTGGTGCCTCAACGACATTCGAGTTACGGGATAGGATAGGATGTGTGTGTGTGTGCATGTATGTGTGTGTGTATAATTCATAACGATTAAGGTAAATGCGTAATACTGTAGACGTGCAGCGCAGCGGTAAGAAAAAAAAAGTGACTTTGAAATACAAGTAGGAATAACTTAATGTGTTTTAATGAGTGTGAAGAAGGATGAACACGAGGTCATATGTTTAATTGTTAAGTGGATTATTTAGTTATAAATTCCGGTCTAAGCTCGCGTTATGTACAGATTGTAAATGAAGTGAATTAATAAATAAATGAATAAACCATTAATCAAGTAATATATAAACCAATTCCTCAATCAATCCATAAATGAATGAGTTAGTGTAGGAATAGTCATGAAGTTCTTAATTAGTTATTATCATTTAAACGTAAAGTAATGGTATATTTTGTGCAACGTACGTTCCAAATGAAAGTATATTATGTCTAATAATATTTAGAATGATGGGCACTCTTACTGTAAAACCTTTAGTTTAGGCTTCAGTGCAATATTCAGAATAACAAGGCTTTTTAGCAGTGAGAGATGACCCGTCGTTACACGCAAGACAATCATTCTTTCATCCACGATGACATGTTTTGTCGTCACTGACGCTAGAACGCGGAAGGCGGTTAAGAGTCGAGAGGTGGTTGGTATAGTTGCGCTGTGATGATAGTACTGGTGTTAATGGTGGTGGGGGAAGGAATAGTGATGATGATGATGATGATGATGATGATGATGATGATGAGGACGTACACATACACATTTTTCTGAGTAATTTTTCATATTTTGTAATTGACGCGTAATCGGTAACACTGTCCTTTATGGTCTGATATACAGGATGTGTGTGTAGTGCGCGCGCGTGTGCGTTTGTGTGTGTAGTGCGCGCGTGTGCGTGTGTGCGTGTGTGTGTGTTAGTGCGTGTGCATGCGAAGGAACTCTGCTCCCGTTAGGGTACAGGACTTGTGTGTGTGTGTGTGTGTGTGTGTGTGCGCGCGTTTGTGGGTGTGGGTATGTGTGTGTTGGTGTGTACGTGAATAAACGCACAAATGGGTAGCAGACCTTGTCTTTCTTAGTAACAAATGGGTTTATTTGTTATTTATACTAAGTTTTGCGCACTTGTTTCCATACTGATGGATTCACGGCAGGTATACACGGATCACGTTTTACGCATTGCGTTTGTGTTTGCGTATCCGGACAAAAGGACGCTCAGCTTTATTAGAGTGTACTTCTTAAACTTGAATAACTTAGTATTGCTCGCATGCTTGTCAACAACAATAACTATTAAGGGCGTAGTCATTTTAACCTTGGCATTATAATTAAACAATCTCCTCTCTCTTTCCAACTTCCTTGTTCAAATACATTACTACCTTTCCTTCCTAACCCCTCCTCCAGGGGAAAAATATATATTTTAATACATATGGTAGATGGGAATGGGGGGGAGGGAGGGAAGGTTTGCTATTAACAATAATAATAAATCGCATATATAATCACCTTAAATGAAATTAGGTTTTGATTCATAGTTTGATATTTTAGACAGCTTCATTCTCACGCATGAACATACAAACATACAATAAAATCTAACAACTTAAAATGTAACTGTAAACATTAAAAAAAAGTCTTACATCGAATTCTATAATAAAAAAAATTTTGGTAACTGTAAGCTTAACTATTACAAAAAATTACATCGAACGCTAAAAATAATTATTTATCCGAGTTGCGTATGCGTTTCCGGATGAAAGGAATTGCGTTTGCGTAATCCCCACATAAGGCCAGGAGGCGCAGCTTTATACAAGTGCCTTGGTTTATGCGTTTGGTGGTTGGAATTGGAGGCGGAAAGTGGTGGGGGTGGAGGTGGAGGTGGGGGTTGGAGGTGGGGAAAGCGTAAGAGGTAACGGAGGAAGATGTGTGTGTGTGTGTGTGTGAGAGAGAGAGAGAGAGAGAGAGAGAGAGAGTGTGTGTGTGTGTGTGTGTGTGTGTGTGTGTGTGTGTGTGAATGCAAAGAGCAGCCTAAAACAGCATCCATGTTTTAAAGGTTTTGCAAGACGATAACACACACACACACACACAAACACCCCCCCCACACACACACACACATACACACGCACACCGTCTTCAAAAATAGCGTCACCGGATCCTGTGACGTACCCACCAACAAACACCCACTGTCGGAATCCAGATCCCAAATCCCGATATGACTGGATGGATGATTGGAATTCTTGATTTAATGTTATCTAGTTTTTAAAAGCCCCGGTCTTTAATTTAAAGTGAGAAAGGAAGAACATGAACTTGTGCAAGAATTATAAAATAAAACTATATGAAAACACATCCTACGCCCAGTCAAATCACATGTCCACTGGTTTAGTAGCCTACACTTGTTCATGCCAAGAAGACATGCTCTGGATGCTGTTTGCATATATACGCAGCGTGCAAAACTTCCTGTTCAGTTGTCCAGTAGTTTATCTGCAAGAGAGTGACAGGGTAAAACGAAAATGGGTGTGAGTTAGTTTGCTTTGGGGATTAGAAACGATTTCATTTTCTGACATGCATACACCCATGCTCGTCATAAATTTAAATCATTACCAAATTCTGACGTTACTAAGCTGCCTTGACATGACTTCTCGTTTTGCATTTAGGACTAGGAGGCAGAAGTCCTCCGGTTAATCTGTCTACTTACTGGCGGCAGGGATAGCTCAGTGGTCAGAGCGCACGACTTGTGTGAGTGCGTCTTGGGGGACGTGGGTTCGAATCCTGACTTCAGCAAACTATTTTGTGATTGCTGGATATTACGGGCCAGCGCCTTGAGAAGCTCTCTGAGCTTGTAAGTGCGCTATATAAGAGAAATATCTTTCTTTTTTTCTTTCTTTTTACTTATGAACATATAGTATAGTTCGAGTGTTCGTTATTAAAATAGCTTGTGAGCCGCAAACTAATCTGCATAAAGTACTTCTAAGTCTGTTTTATGAAAATCCTAAAGATTAGGTCAGTGCAAATACACACACACAATGAATTAGGAAGGGTTAGTGTGTACATGTGTGTCTCATGCCTCATGGTCCTGCATGGGTAGCATTTCACTGCGACAGCTGCTGTGTTTTCGCAGAAAAAAAAGTATCTTAAAATTTTCCTCGCTGGGGTTGGGTAAGAAGTGTAAATAAATCCTCACATCATAAATGCCAAATTACGTCAACTTTATTCGCAAGTTTTCTGATGAATTTCGCCCGCAGGCGTGAGGAATAGTACACGGAAATCCACACACGTACCTTGTTTGACTAATGAACCTTACTTGGAACTTTGTCCTTTAAGCTTTTATTAGTTAATTAACACTGCTGTATAAGAATTGATAGTTTATTATTATTATTATTATTATTATTATTATTATTATTATTATTATTATTATTATTATTATTATTATTATTATTATTATTATTACATCATTAACTGTCTTCTTCTACATCGTCGTTTTCATCGTCGTTCCCTTCTACACGTATTTCAGTATTTAGCCTAGATATCACGATATGTTTCCAAGTCTTGCAAGGCAACACTCTCTTGACCTGTGTTTAAATATCTTCAAAGATATTAGTCACACATTAAACCTTGATGCTGCATTATATTTTGTTACGCCGCTTACCTATACAGCGAGTTTAAATTTCAGTGCATTTTACATTTTATCAGTATTTATTCATCAGATTAACTTTAAGTGCTGTGCGTAGCTGCACAACGTTGCAGTTTCAGTCCTTAATAAGCATTATGTTTTCAAGACCCGAACATTGTGTCCAAACTTGACACAGAAGCTCTGTAAACTGGCAGTTTAAGACTTTAACTTGCGTTTTGAAATTTGAAGTGTTTACACAAGTATATCAGTTTTACACACTTTGTGTCTCTGCGGTTTGACATTTATGTTTGCTCTTGAAAGAACTTGCATGCTGTTGCATACACCATTTTACTACAGTGAAAATGAGATAGTGACGCGTTTTCCAATGCTTTTTTTCCCACGTTTTAAATGACAAATTATTGTTTCTTATATATATAAATGTTTTTATTCTAGCCCATAAAATAAACATATAATAAAAATCGCAAACTGAGTATAACTTTTTTCCTTCATATTAATCAAATACAAACCTTTTAGAATTGTGCACTTAAACGTGTACTTGTCTTTTTTGGAATGAGCGTCAGGATATGAATAATGATATGTTTAACTTGCGAATTTAAATTTTACCCAACTCTCTCTCTCTCTCTCTCTCTCTCTCTCTCTCTCTCTCTCTCTCTCTCTCTCTCTCTCTCTCTCTCTCTCTCTCTCTCTCCTTTGAAAAAGAAACGTAAGTAGTAAATAACAATAATAAATTAATGAAGAAGATTGAAAACAGTAATTTCCTGTAGGTAGTTGTCTATTCACGACCGATCATTATTCTTTACTGATAATGTGCATTTTATTTCTTCATTGAATACAAATCTGCAAATCATGAATTCATTCCATTCAATCTAAATTGTGCAAGAAAGACAATTAGTAGAAAGGTAGAAGGACATAAAACACACCAGATTAAAAGATTCCCTATACATATATTCCGCTAAAATGCTTGATAGGCTTACATGACAGTTTTGTTTAAGCGTCCCAAATGAATGAGGGTATAGTCATTCTTGGTTCATAAGGATATCTTTCATAGTCATTGTTGATATTAAGAAATGAAACTTCTTTATTCTTTATCTTCAATGCATGCTCAGTATAAAACAGATACCTTGGCTTTAGCGATGTGTGCCGTAAGTGTTCGTTTAAAAGTACGCAGTGTTCCGTCGAGGTCAATATTGGACGAACATTATTATGCGAAGCGGATTGCACTGAAATGAGGACAAAGGATGAGTTGTTGAGTTGGTATATATATCTACGATAGAGTCAAAGTACTTACACGTACGCTATGAATCGTTTGACATTTTCTAATACCCCTTTAAAAGACCATTAATCATTGCCAATAATGTAATTCCTTTCGCAAGGACGTTTTTTTTGTGCCAGATGAGAATAGTGTATGCTCGTAGATGTTCTTTTCCTGAATTTCGTGAAGGACTGGCGGAATTCGAGATTCACTGTCAATCTCAGGGATTTGCGCCCAAAGGCTGCTAGTGGGCGCCTTGGGCGGCCTGAGTAATATCCTGCTACCGGCCAGCACCTTGAGCAGCTCTTGAGCTGGAAAAGCGCTATATTAAAACTATTAAATAAAAAGTTTTAGTTTGGTGAAAATGGTGAAGGATTTTTGAAGTTAGAAAGAAATAGCATTAATAAATGTATGCACACAAATGGTAGTAGACCTTAACGTTAAATATATATGAATATATATATAACACAGACACTTTTAGTTCTTTTTGTGACGGTGGGTCTATTGTTGCTGGGCTCTGCGCAATGGAATGCTATTACCCACTCGTCTATTGTCGATGGGGATCTCTAGTAAATCTCCCTGTGACTTAACTTAATACATTTATATGTTTAGCTCGGTCTGTGTTTAGGCTGGAGTACAGAGATAGAAAGAAAAATGGTAAAAGATCACTGTCACACTAGCTCTCACACGGCTATGAAACATAGGTAGTGCAGCCACTTGTTAACAGTAAATATCACACATTTATTTCCTCTACCCTATACACGATCTGCTAAGTACAATACTAACTTAAAAGTTCAAATGTCAATTCGAATGGTTCGCTTCTTGATAGGTCTATGCAGCTACTGTATCTTCATCGGGCACTGGATGCTTTCTGCCCTAAGGGTCAGAGTTCTGCAAGAGTCGACTACTGTGGTCCTTTGATACAGGTTTGGTGCACTGCGTCGATATGCACTTAACTGAATGTTCGAAGAGCTGTGTTGCGGTTGCTTCTTTGATAAGCTGTGTTGTGGATTCTTCTCCTTGTTGCTAGACTGGTGGGCTCTCGTCGCACATTGCTTGAGATGCCTCGGCAGGCCAACGTTCAGCGACGACTTGTTCTTGTTCTGGTTGGGCTCACGATACGATGCCTTCTCGTCTGTAACATATGAGACGAAATTCTGCACAACCATGTATACTAGGTCAGAGCTTATTCTAGGGCGCGGGATGCGCGGGATCACGCACAAAAAGTTTTTTTCCCGCAAAGAAATTCGATGAGCGCGTTCGCGATCCCGCGGAGATTGGAAATATCCCGCTACATGTCTTGATTGAAGCGGGCTTTACTGTGACGTTTCTGTCGTCTGCTAGGGCGTAGCGGAAACTGGAGTTAAACGGAAGTTGCTCTTTTGTATATGCGATGTGTCTCAAATTTTCATTGGCCGATGCTATTCTTTTTGACCAATCACCTTTCTTCTGAGTGTGGTATCGATGAACCTGACCGGTTGGAACTGGTTTACAATCAGAATCACTTCGAAAAAGCGCACGCTTTTCGACTTCGAATTCAGTGGAGGAACTGTGAAGAAAACAGTCACACTGTTTTCCCATGACTGATATTCTAAAATAGCAGAGCTTTTATGCAACAGTTGTGAAAGCAAGGTTACAGATACCAGTTTGTGATATATTTTGTCTGCAATTTGTGTGTACTTACTGTTTGGAGAGAATGCGACACTTGACTGTTTCACAGTTTATCCGGGAACATCACGGGAGAAAACAGATATGGATATTTGTTTGTGTGTACAACCTATATATGCCAAGAAGATGCCCCCACTGTTTTGGTCAGAGGGGGGCCTAATCCCCCCCCTTTTTTTCAAGGAAGGGGGGCCTGCCCCCACTTTTTCAAAATCCTAGAATAAGCTCTGTAGGTGTGTGCAGCGCGTCTCACTGAAGGCCGAAGTAGCCCTCAGTGATTAGCTCCACATCTCTATATATAAGCGACAAACATTCTGCTAAGTCCGTGGTCCACTGGAATCTCCACTCTAATTTCCTATACATATATAAATATAACTCATGGCTAACTATACACATAGCGAAATAATTAGTATGATACACATTCTCTGGTACAGCCACTGGTCTGCAAGTATACATATAGGTTAAACAACAGTGGGTCCGTAAGGTATACAACATGGCGTCAAAACCGGTCGTGTTCCCCACGTAATCACGCAACGTTGGACTAACAATTCAAGTCTAAGCATAGCAAATTTCACAAACATAATTCAACAATAATATCAATACATCACGATGAAACAAAAGTATGTTCATTTACCTTTTTGACAATGTTAGGCCGTGGCTAACTTGATTGAATAGAGTTTTCAACAAGTCCTGCTTTCCACGAGATCAACATTATGATTGTGGGCGCTCAAGGAAAGACCTAGTCTTTCAGTGGAGAGATTTCTTAGAGCTGAGCTCATCACTCTAGGCAGTTTGAACGCAGAATGACTACTCTACCTGTCTCTGCCTAGCCAGGTAGAACTGGTCTACCTAATCTCTCTCTGTCCCGATTGGCCGGACTCTTCTATAACGTAAGCTGGATGATGTCATGGCCTTGAGGGACCGGGTAGCTCAGTTGGTAGAGCGTCTTACTAGTAACCGAAAGGTACCTGGTTCGAATCTCGGATTGGCCGATGTGTGACCATATTATTTTCCCCTTACCATCAACTAGTTCGCTGGTGTCAGAATAATGTGACCAGTAGTCGCCTATACGCTTCGGTGTCGTGTGACTATAATCTACAGTTACATGGCCTACTGCGCTCTATCGTCAGTAATAGAAATGTGTATCACACAGCAGTAACTTCTGTCGTCTTCTTCAGCGTAACATTAACCTTATTGTTACAACTAACTAAACAAGGCAAAAAGCTAATGTGCTGTGTAAAACTGGCCTCTTACACTTATCATGATGATTCGGTAATATTAGTGCTAGTATTAATATTATGCAAGTACTGTGACAGTGATAAGTGTGCGAACTGACACGGACTGACTTATGACTGTGTAGTCAGCCTCTGACTATAAAAAAATGTGGCTTTATCCTGCTTTCTATTTATAAACAAATGCGTACATATATGTCAAGTTGTAATTATGAATAAACCAATGATGGATGAAAACTGTCACTTTGTTACACCGACCATAATTATACCGTTTCTATACGTGTATTTATGTATATAGGAGGTATACAGGATTTACTTTGTCCGTCATTCTACTTTGTGTGAGTGTGTGTATGTAGGTGTGTGTGGTTGTGTACGGACGTGTGTATGTGTCTGTCTGTCTGTCTGTCCGCGCAATTGATTTGGGTGGACCAATTTATATAATTTTTGGTCTATGCCTGATTATTCGTCGTGTTCAAAATGCCTTGCAGACTAAAATGTATGAGAATGTCTTTGGACAGAGAATACGAATTATAAATAAGAATGCGAATACGAGAACTGTATTATTATCCCTTTAATAAATTACAATGTTATTATAGTAGCATAATAATCTAGCTAGAAGTCATGAGGACTGCTGAGAACAGAGAAAGATGGGAGTACGCTGGTTAAACGATCATCTTTGGTGCCCCGTGCCCCAATGACTTTCGAGTTACGGGATAGGATAGGATAGGATAGGATAGGATAGGATAGGATAGGATAGGATAATCAGTCACTATGAACAATAACATTAGCATACGTACACAAACATACACGCACACACAACAGTAAAGCTTTAAAAATGCATTGCTGAAAACATACCAATTAATCTGTATTTACATTATAAAAAAAAACACACATAACAACCACAAACATGCTTGACATGATACACATACACAGGCATACACAGTGTTTGTGTGGGTGTTTATTTGTGTTTGTGAGCGTGCGTGTGTAAGAGATAGAGAGAGCGAGAGAGAGAGTTAGTTAGTTGTTGCCAGTAACATTCTGTATTCAGAACCACATTGTATTGTGCAAACATTACCACACGCTGCATTCTTTTGTCTTGAACAAAGCTAGCGTTGTTGTGAGTGTGTAACTACAGCTGCCAACGGCTGTGTGTGAAAGAAAATCATATGTGTTTAGGCATTTGTTACCCCATACCCAATGTATCCTCCACACCTCCGTTGCTGCTCATGTTATAGAGTACACTTTGGGGTTGAGATGGTTTCCATTTTCAATCCTTTTCATTGAAGAATTTCGCGTAAATTCCAATAGCCCTGCACTTGCGAGTATTCACATAGGCCTACTTTCACTCTCAAATACACACTGTACAGAATATAATCCCACTTACCCTCCTTCTCCAAAATAAATTATATATTTAAAAAAATTCAAACAAATAAGAACATCAACAGCAAAAACACCACCTCCATCACCACCACCACCAACACACACACACACACACACACACACACACACACGCACACACACACACACACACACATTCACACACACACAGACCTTTGTAGACTGATGCATCTAGTTACCGCAATCTGTTGCCAGGTAAATTTCTACCTCATTTTAAATTAAGTAGAATGACTAATAAAAACTCTTCACGGGAATCTTTCAGATATGGATGCCGAGTCCTTTGTCTGAACTCAATGAGAACCTGTCTGAAGTTGATGGGATATTGTTTAGTATCTTTTTTCTGGTAGTGGTAGGCCTATTTACATAAAGAGAGTCAGAGGTCTAGACTATTTGCTTGTTGATATTAAATATATTTTTGTCTAATATAAAATTGGCGAGATTTGAATGTTAATGTTATATCCGACCGCTCAAAAGGTCGTCTGCTATAAGAAGTAAATGGCTCACCTCTCGTATAATATGTGTACAGACTTTAGCGCACACATATAAAACGCAGCCGAACATGACGAACATACCCGTGCGTTGTTGTGCATTGTCGGATGACGCCGACGTAACGTCATCAGATAGCCCAGTGCATTTTTAAGCTGCTTACACGCCCACCGGAGGACTTTCATCGCAATAATTAGATTATTAGACTCTTCTATTTATAATATTATCCTATCTAGTGTTAAAGTTTGGAAAAGTGAGGTCAAGCTTACTTTAAAGTAGTTTCTTCTCCCTCTCTCCCTTCTCCGTCCCTCTTCTCTCCCCCATTTTATCTTTCTGTCTCCCCCAGCTCCTCCTTCCTCACTCTTCCATGTTCTCTATCTCTCTCCCTCCCTCCCTCCACCCTCTTCTTCTGTCTCCCTCCCACTTGCATCTCCCTCTCCCCCCCCCCCCTCTCTCTCTCTCTCTCACTCGTAGATCTACACCTTGCATGCTATTGCGTGATGCATACATGGATTACACATGGCACAGAATAAGGGAGGAAGAAAGTTCTACATACTCCTCTTAGTATTATTGTCGGCCTCACATTTGGTAACCTGTCTGCCGGAAAGGCCGTGACATTTCCCATGCTCAAGAACGACAAGTGGCTTCTGAATTTCGGAACTGCACATGTTGCTTCCCCTTGAAGCCACGACCCGGATGCATGATGTAATGATTTGCACGTGCACCTAGGTTTGTGACGTAATATGAGGATTATCGCACTACTGACAGTACGGCTTCGATTCCGTCCGTTGTGGCGCTATCTATCGTGTCTTGCATTCTTAACAGTTTGTAGAAATACTGAGATCTATCCCATTCTTTGTATTTCCTTTTTGCTAGGCTGGCTTTTGATCTCTGCAAGAGAATTGTAACGAGTGCTTGTTAATACCATAGACCTGATACATTATGTGGCATAAGATCTTTGGTAATACAGTAAAACCTCCGTTTTGAGACTCTCTCTTAAACGACTTCCTCCAACATACGACCGGAAAAAAATTCACCGATGATTTGTACTATATAAACGTCCTCTCCTAAACGACTACCTCTAAAACGCGACTTGCGTCCTTCAAATAATTAAATTTTACGACCTAGCATCTGAAAAATTCACATTCCAAAGCAATACTATATTTGTGCGCTTGAAGAAAACAGTTTCGTTTACAACTTTTAACAGCAGACGATGCATTAAAGCAGCTTGAAATACTCTAAGGGCCTGTCAGATCTTGCCGACACTATGTCTGGTGTTCAAAGTGACATACTAAAAGAACATGCACGGGTGGGGGGGGGGATCATGCAAACAAACAGAAATAACCGCTTTCATTTATAAAAAATAACAAACAAAAAACAAAAACAAATATTCAATGATTGAATACAAATAATTACAACAATATTAATGGGGGTTATCTTATAAATAGTTATAACTCCAAACATGCACTCAGCACTTACATAAGCTTACACTTTTAAACAACTATCATACCAACATTGATTTTTTTATTTTGTAAATAATGAGGAACAGGAATATATTGACTGTATTGGTTGTGAGACAGAATGTAATCTATATTTCTGAAAGATGTTCCCTATACTTAATGGTATATGTACTTTTTGTACATGTATTTATTTTACTAAATTAATTTTCTAAATGTCTTTTCGAAAATGTCCTACCTCCTTTTTAAGACCCCTCCAATTTAAGACCTCGTTTTAATGACAATTTAAAGGTCGTAAAACGGAGGTTTTACTGTACTAAAGAACTAAGGTGCGACGCTAGCCGAAGAATGAATGAACATTTTATTGAATCGTTCTTATGTAGCACTTTTCTAGCTCAAGATCTGCTCAAGGCGCTGGTCGATAAAAGATCTAACGCAAGCCCCCCAAGCGCCCACTTGCAGCCTTTGGGCTCATAGTCTGACGCCCAGACGACTGAGCATAAGCCTGGAAAGTTGAAGTTGAGATTTCAATGTCTACATCCATCATTGGTGATGTGCAGACGAGGATAATCCTCCCATGCGGAAGATGTAGGTCAACAGCAGAGCAATAATACTGCTAAGATGGACAATGACACTGGGCGCTGCTAGCTTATTAGTATTCGGGTCTAAAGGTAATTCTAGTAAACTTATAATACTGGCTTTGGCTATCATGGTATAGACTACGTTCTCCGTCTTCTTCACACCTTGTTGTATTTCCCCACCATACTAAAAACTAAGGATAGTAATATGGGTTAAACATATAGTCAGAATCTAACACCCGACCAATGATAAAATGAGAAGTATAAACACACGGGAAAACTCAAATAGAGGTAAAACACTACAACTTCGCTTTAGTCTTAAAACCTTTTAAGTGTAAAACGTAACTACAGCCGACCCAACTTAAATGCATATCAATGTTTCGTTCAGTTCTTTTACCATTTATTTTGTGTGTAATGTAAACAGTTACTGAAATAACTGTCTATAAAATGTCTCGTGAAATTAATCTCTGTGCTCGTCTTCTTAATCTACATGCACTCTTTCATGATGACTCTCACTCTTTACAGTTTTACGCTTTTCCACCGAATTTTCCTCAAACAGGTTTTTAAGAAACGCTTTCAAAGCAACTGGGACCGTAGGACGTGGAAGCTGAGATTTAATGTCACGCCCAAGTATTGTACCCTTTTGTACCGTCCTATTAAGCCTACATAGAGAACCGGGTACATTTTACGTGCACGACAGCAGTATATCAGAAGGAATAACAGGCAGTGAAATTCAGGTTTGGAGTGAAGCAGCGAACAAATAACTTCAAGACAAAATAAAATGCCGTGGAGAAGAGGAAAGCGAAATAGAGAACTACTAATAATTTTAGCTTTGCCGTCCAATGAATGCCCATAATAAAGCAGAGCCAAACTATATAGGCTAGTGCGGTCCAGGCTTGACACGTTAATCTACGCAAGAAGAAGAAGCTTGACATCTCACATGATTTATACCTTTGTACATTGTACAAATGTGGAAAAATTCGGTCCACATTGCTTTAAATATCATGAAAATTGTCAAATAATGAACGTATTACTAGATTGCTGCAGCTCAGGATTAGTTACAAAGAAATGTCACTTAAAACATTATCATAAAAAGAGTGCAGCGGCGTTCGAAAATTCTGTCCAGAGCTAAGTATCGAGGATTCTGCCTCAATGAATAAAGCTGCAGTTGGACAATTTTGATTTAAAATCAGTTTTGCTTTCACGCTCATAGTCAAGTATCAATATTTAGCCTGTACGCAAACTAGCTGTTCTTGGGCGACCACAATGACACTTTGCTCTGTCATATTCAGTTCATTGAATTCAGTAAGTCGGTCGACTTTAGTTGTTCATCAGTGACTGTCTGTCCTAATTCAATTCAATGTAATATTTTTATTTATTATCTATTCATTAGACCTCACTCTCATTCTCTCTCTCTCTCTCTCGCACACACACACACACACACACACACACACACACCCACACACACACACACACACACACACACACAAACATGCAAACGCGTATGATATCTGTGCCCACAATGGTACGCTTATAATATCAACCCGCCGACATGCACGCACATTCATCGCATCTCTCCCACCTACCCCCTCCTCCCCCCAACACACACCACATCCCCTTTTGTGGTTTTCCTGCTCCCCAAAGAACACGTGAACGTTTTATATTTAATAAAACCTTGCAGTCCTTTTGACATGGAATTTTGATATCTTAGGGAAAGGAAATGTTTGACTCAACTGGGTTTTCGTGTTTGGGTCGTTGGTTAAGTTATCATGTTTCCCCCTTAATGGCACAATTTATAGGTTGCACCCTGTCGGCGAAAAAGCCTTGATTTAAGTTTGACACGACATTATGAAAGTGTGCACTCTCATAAAGGTTTTCCTATTGAAATCCATTGGACACCCTGTTGTTACGTTCTTGAATGTATTTATTTTTCTGTTAAGGATTAACTAAGTAGCCTCCATAGATCTGTATCTAAAAAAGAACATAATTGTAAAAGAAACAAAATGTGAAGAATACACGAAGTACACCGATATTGTTTCTGCATATGGGAAAAGGCCATTTCCAATAAGGAAGAATAAATATGAAGGAGACATGAAGTGCACAAATCTGTATCAGATTCCATTACCATCAAATTTTTAGTGACACTATATTTTCCTCGGGTGTGACTGTAAGCAGGGATCAAAATAATTCTGTATCTGAAAAGCATTGCCGTGGGAAGGGTATAAAAATGTAATTTCAGCTGAAATCAGTACCTGTCACATCCTTCAAGTTCCGAGTCTCCTAGTTTATCCGAGCGCAGCTGCGCATGCGCCAGGTCATGTAGGGCCGGCTTTTTCACGAAGTTCTTAGGCGTCATAACCCTAACCCTAACCCAAACCCTAACCCTAAACTCTTAACTCTAACCCAAACCCTAACCCTTACGAAGACTATGATAGCACTGTGCGCATGCGTCGAATTTTGTAACGCGTCGACCAATCAGAATGCTCCCATTCGCTCCCAGCCCAGCTAAGATACTAGGAACTGTGACGATGTCACACCGGCAACACACCACGAAGTTGTGCATTGTTACTGAAATGCGTGCCGTTTTTATGGGCAGCGTGGGGCACTTTAATGAATATAATCACGGTCAGTGAAACCATAATAAGGAGTGATTATGAATTTAGATCATATTTGTGAACAATAGGATTGGGGTCGCGATCTCAGAAAAAGCACGGCAGTAGCAGGGCAGCGTCATCACTGGCCAAAGACAAGTTTCCCACAGATTGTTAGCTTTTTCAAACTACTGCGAATCTATACCTACTTCCATTCACAAACAAACGACACACAATTAAGGTACAATTCGTAGTGCTGAACTTTCATTATATTTATTATTCTGCAAAGTTTTGGGTCGAAAATGAAGGAATAGTCGACGTTTGACTAAGAAACGCCGCAGTCCAGTTTACACGGTCAACAAAGTTGTGTAGGCCTATCTCCTTTTCCAAATATAACACCTCAAAGTGGTTTTTTAAATTAAAACAAAAAAAAAAACAAAAAAACTTAAAGTAGTCTTTTATTTTTTTTAGTTCAGATGAACCATTCCATTTAGAGTCCAGTTAAGATGGAAGTTTGCACCATAGATTAAAATAAAAATGGAAAGCACAGTCCAGCCATTTCTCTGATTAATAGTCTCCGCGTTTAGTGCTCTTAAGTCCCTTACATGCATGTTTAACAGTAACCAGGGATTTAAATAGATCTATGTTCAATGTCGATTTTCCTAAAATGGCGCAGGATAACCCCTAACAAAAACATCTCCGTCAGAGTCATTGTCCAGGAACTAAATTCCTCTGAAGATTGGAAGACGACAAATTCCGTGTATGGTGTTTTACCCTTGTTGCCAAGTCACTTTTATTAGTCATTGGTGTTAGTAAGAGGAAAAGAAATGAACGTGTATATGTAGAAGAAGGAGGAGGAGGAGGAGAATGTGGAGGAGGGAAAATAAGAAAGTAAGAGAGAGCTAAATAAGAAAGTAAAACAGATTTTCAACTTCAGAATAATCTGCAAGAAAGCGTTTGACCGAGTCTGGCATGCAGCTTTGTGGGCAATCATGAGAGTGTACAACATCAGCCCTAACATTATTGAAGTCATCAAAAGCCTGTATGACAAGGCTACCAGTACAGTCCTCCACAACAGCGTCATCGGGAACTGGTTCATAACAACAATCGGCGTGCGTCAAGGATGCCTTCTCTCCAACACACTTCAGCATCTACCTAGAGCGCATCATGTCAGAAGCCCTTGCAGATCGCGAAGGCACAGTCAGCATAGGGAGTAGAGCAATCTCCAACCTCCGTTTTGCGCGTTTTCCGGATGACATGTATGGATTGGCTGGAGAGGAACAAGAACTTGAACACCTGGTACAGAAGCTTGACACCTCCTCCAGAGACTTTGAAATGAAAATAAGTGCAGAGAATACCAAAATGATGACCAACAACACCAATGGCATCCCCACAGTCATCAAAGTCTAAGGTCAATCCCTCGACGCAGTGAATAGCTTCAAATATTTAGGAGCCATTGTATCAGACAAATGAGTCTCAACAGAAAGCCCTCTCCAGGATCGCACAAACAATTGCTGCTCTTGAAGGTTGAAGCCCATTTGGAAAGATATGAACATCAGTCTACACTCCAAGGTAAGGCTGCTGCGCTCCCTTGTCATCTCCATCTTCCTTTACGCTTGCGAAACATGGACCCTCACAGCAGACCTACAACGAAGAATACAAAGCATGGAGATGAGATGCTACAAAAGATTTCCTATACCCACCACATCACCAACGACAGACCATCACACAAGCCATTGGACAACACGATGACCTGCTCACAGTGGTGAAGAAACGGTATGGCCGTGGTATGGCCACGTCACCAGAGCATCAGTCCTTGCAAAGACCATCCTGCAAGGCACGGTGCAAGGAGGCAGAAGAAGAAGGAGACAGAAAAAGATGTGGGAGGACAACATTCGAGAATGGACTGGCTTGACACTGAGCGAAGCCATGAGGGTTCCTGAGGACAGAGAAAGATGGAGTACGCTGGTTTAACGATCATCTGTGATGCCCCAACGACCTTCGAGTTACCGGATAGGATAGGATAGGATAGGATAGGTTAGAAAAATAGAGTTTTCGAAAAAGAAGTGTTTATCTAATATCACGTATGTTAAATTAAATGAATAAAAGAGGAAGAAGGAGGAGATGGAGGAAGAGGAGGATGAAGAAGAGGAGGATATGAATAAGAAAGTAGGAGAATCTTTAGAACTTTTGGAACTTTATTTCTGGATTAAGATTTTAGACTACTTGATTAGACTTAATTAATAATCTTTCAATCTGTCCCTAAAGCGAATTACCGTAAGGCACGACTAACCGTTGACATTACATTTAACACACACATATCAACCAGATCTCTTGTTGATATCAGCCTAAATACCTGTAGCGTCTGTTTTGTAACAAATAGAATATTTTGAACACATATTGTCTTCAGCATCGTCATCATCATCATCATCATCATCATCATCATCATCATCATCATCATCATCATCATCATCATCATCATCATCATCATCATCATCATCATCATCATCATCGTCTTCATCATCATCATCATCATCATCATCATCATCATCGTCATCACGAAAGAATATTGGTTTAAACATAATTTTATTATTCACGAAACAAGTAAACAAAGCATGGAGAACATAAAGGGCACACAAAAGCAAAGCTTAAATAAGTGCTACCCTTTGACAATTGACAACAATGAAATGTCTGGCGAACAGGAAAAAATACAAAGCAATTTAAAAAAACAAACAACAGAAGCACATAAATTAATCTTTTCAACGAAAGAATATTAAGAATCCCCTCCCAAAAAATATATATAATATTAATTTCCCTGTCGTCACATTCAAAAGACACAATTTATAACAAGTGCTGGACCCTAACGAGTGCAGAGTTCTCTCGCGTACTCTCTCTCTCTTTCTCACACACACACTCGCACACACAAACACATACACACCCACCCTCACACCCACACAGAGTATTGTAGTTACATAAAAAAAAGTGCGCAAAATAAATAACTAAATGAAAATTAAAATAATACGTCACCACGATTATGTCAGTCGATATACTTAATTTTGACTAAGGCTCAATGCATCTGTACACTGTCAATACATACAAAGTTTAAAGGAAATGTAAAAAAAAAAAAAAAAAAAAAAAAAAAGAAAAAAGAAACATTAACGTTATTGTGCTTAAGTCGCTCTATTTGCTCTATTCACTCTAAGTTTGGTTTTAAGTTGGAGGCATAAAGAAAGTCTGAGTGTTTACCAAACTTCAACCAAATCCTTCCAGTAGTTTTGAAGAAAATAGGACTAGGACAAAAAAATATGATGTCACCATGATGACGTAACTCATACCATAGTTTTGCTAAAGGCTGAAGGCATCTGTACACTCTAACTACATAGGAAGATTATATATAAAGTTAAAACCTCCGTTTTGAGACCCTCCCTTAATCGACTTCCTCCAACATACGACCGGAAAAAAAATTCACCGATGGTTTGTACTATATAAGCGACCTCTCTTAAACGACTACCTCTAAAACGCGACTTGCCACCTTCAAATAATTACATTTTACGACCTAGCATCTGAAAAATTCAGATTCCAAAGCAATACTATATTTGTGCGCTTGAAGAAAACAGTTTCATTTACAACTTTTAACAGCAGACGATGCATTGAAGCAGCTTGAAATACTTTAAGGAGCTGACCAGATTTGCCCTGAGCAGGGGCCTGTCAGATCTTGCCGACACCATGTCTGGTGTTCAAAGTGACATACTAAGAGACATGCACGGGGGATCATGCAAACAAACAGAAATAACCGATTTCTTTTAAAAAACAACAACCAACTATTCAATGATTGAATACAAATAATTACAACAATATTAATGGGGTTATCTTATAAATAGTTATAACTCCAAACAAGCACTCAGCACTTACATACACTTTTAAACAACTATCATACCAACATTGATTTTTTATTTTGTAAATAATGAGGAACAGGAAGATATTGACTGTATTGGTTGTGAAACAGAGTTTAATCTATATTTCTGAAAGATGGTAGATGTTCCCTATACTTAATGGTATGTGTACTTTTTGTACATGTATTTATTTTACTTAATTAATGTTCTAAATGTCTTTTTTGAAAATTTCCTACCTCCTTTTTAAGACCCCTCCAATTTAAGACCTCGTTTTAATGGCAATTTAAAGGTCGTAAAACGGAGGTTTTACTGTATATATTTGGTTTTACGTTAGAGGCACAGTTAAGGTCTAAGTACATACCAAACTCGAACCAAATCCCTTTAGTTGTTTGGGAGAAAAAAGGATTGGAAAAAAACAAAACAAATTATGACGTCACCATAATGACGTCGCACGATATGCATACTTCTTTTGTCATTAACTAAATACCAAGTTTCAAAGGAATTCGTCCAATTTAAAATTACAGTGCGCAAATATCACCTCCGGACCGACGTCGGACGAACTCCAGACGCTAGACGCCGGACGGACGGACTCAGCCTAAAACAATAGTTCCCAGAACTTTACAGTTCTGGAACTATTAATATAAATAGTTTGTAAGATGCTTATACAAATGTTATATTTCAAAAATAAGAGAGAGAGAGAGAGAGAGAGAGAGAGAGAGAGAGAGAGAGAGAGAGAAAGAAGAAGAAGAAGAAGAAGAAGAAGAAGAAGAAGAAGAAGAAGAAGAATCAATATAGAGTAACTGTGAATATTATGTATACAAATAATCTTTCTCAGCAAATTAATTTATAACTGGATTCAACTGGCTGCATGATCTAATGTTTACAACATGCGGGTAACCTTTGACTTTTGATAATCAGTATAACCATACACTTGAGCACGTACGCACTGACAAACTCGTGCACAAAAAGAGAGAGAGGGAGGGGGGGAGAGGGAGAAAGGGGGTGGAATGGGGGTGGATGGGCTAGCACAGGTTTGCCTGAATGGGCGTTCAACAGGTGGGCTGCATACACAAATATTCCACAAAGTATAGGGCCTATAATCCTGAAATCTAGGAATCTCTCACACTCTGTACTTAAACAGGTGCCATTCCACGTATATAGCCAGGTCGTTTATCATGTGGCTCGTGGAATCAGGATCGTTCAAATATATACAGTAGAAGCGGTCGGTTTGTATTTGTTCTTATCAGATAATCTGCATGCCCTTGGCATCTCGTGTGAGAGAAGACGGCACTAGCAGATAGGTTGCATTTTCTTAATTGCTGCTGTAGGTAGGCTGGCAGGTGCGCACTAGGTGTGCTTCGCTACAAAACTCCTATATTTATTTATTTGCAGTTACCCAGAGTTTTTATATCGATGTTTGCACTGGATGTTCGATACCCAGCAGAAACAAACTTAATGAGAGAAGCCTCAGAAGGTGCACCATCATATGGAATAGGCTAGAGTCGGTTTAAAATCATATAATTCTAAAAGTTGTAAAAGGCTGTGTCAGCCTTAGACTTTTTCCTGCTGATAATGATTGGAAGAATCTTCTTTTGCTTTTGTAACTTCGACTTGCGAGCTTGATTTTGTAACTTCGACTTCCGAGCCTGTGACAATATTTAATTTCGGTAAATCGGTCTCATCTTTCAACCTGAATCAAAGAATCGACTGCCTTGTCTAAAAATAAAGTAAGATTCCTCCGGATAGTCTAAGTGTAAGTAAGAACTTCGGATGCGAGGTAGGTGGGATTCTAGAACACTGCTCGAGTTTCTGTCCCAGTCAACCTAAATATATATAAACTTGTTCCATGCAGTTGTTCAATCAAAATATTAAATAGTCGATCTGTCAAAATGCAGGCTTTGGGTGATACGTAGTGGGACTGGCTGTGCATCAAGTTGAACTACTTTCGCTTTCGTAATTTCTTGCTCAATCGGAACAAAAGAGTTAACGAATTCATCTTTAGAAGGCAAACATAATGGGCAATATCCAGATATAGCCCCCTCATCATTGTAACAGCTCCAAAATCATTTGGCTAAATTTCTTTTTTTCAGTTTTTTACATTCTAGTAACACAACGAATGCCATAATATACATGAACACCCACATTGCAGACAATATAAATACCTTCTTTCCGTCGGAAATATGTAACTAATGTTGTATAGGGGGCTATATCTGGATATTGTCACATAATGCATAAACTAAACATCTGCAACCCCATGAAAAACTATAATTATGATGAACCGTGATCATTGCTTTCTCAAATTATTGTTTGTATGTAGATTATAGTCACACGACACTTTCGCATATAGGTGACTACTGGACCGATTTATACTGACACCAGCGGGCCAGTTGTTGGTAAAGGGGAAAATAATATGATCACACGTTGACCAATCAAATTATTATAAAGCAATAGTGCAAATCTATAGTAAGCATAACACCTTTTTTTCTGCTGAAAACATTGTTCTTTGGATACCATCTTCCATAATAGCGAAATGCCTCCCAACAATCAGAAAAATCAATGAGTATTATGACTTTATTAGCAAGTAAATTTTGTTATATAATTTCTTACCTTACAATATCCTTAACATTTTTTCCTCATCATTTTATCTGTTGCAGTTACCACGCTATGAGTTTCAAGTAGATTTGTATGACAAACCATTGTCATGGCAGAAGTGCCCTGAAGGTAAAATTTTTAAAAATAAAAGTATGTTTAACAATAATTTGTACTTATTAATTAAGAAAATAATTGTTGCTGAGAGTGGTGAAGAACATACTGACTATTCAGTTCACTTTTAATTATTTTGAATGTGTTTTTTTTTCAATAGGCTGGAGAAAACATGGTCAAAAGTCCACTTTTAATTATTTTGAATGTGTCTTTTCTTTCAATAGGCTGGAGAAAACATGGTCAAAAGTGTTACAAAGTGTTCATTCAACAAGTGTCCTGGGAAGATGCAAACAAAGTTTGCAGAAGGTAAGACCCATTTTCGTTCTGTAATAATGAAGCACATACATTTGTCAGAAAATTGAGATGCCATTGCATTAGAAATTACATCGAACAGTAGATCAAAAAAGAACTGACATTTATAGATTTTGATAGTTCAGATTCAAATAAAAACGTATAGTTCGTCTGTTTTCAGTCCTACTGAGAAAGCACAACTTGGTGGTAGTGATGGAAAAGAGAGCACAGGTTGTGTGTGTGGGTGTGTGTGTGTGTGTGTGAGGGAGGAGGGGAGTAGGAGAGGGGGAAGACATTTACATTTTTAAAAAACACTGATAATTCTGATTTATATTCTGCTCATTTGAACATTTTGAAGGTTGACATTTCTTGTTAAAGAAGGCAAAATGTGTGTCAGATCAGTAATTTTAGGTTAGAGAAAGTCTGTAAACTGCTAAACTTTAATTGCCCTGGTTTTTAAAGTTTCTGGTGAAGGATGATATAATGTTTTGGTGAATGATGATACTGTGTCAATAATAAGTATTAGATTAAAAGAGTTGTTTGTTTTGGGCAGCCTGGGAGCATCCCTGGCAGAGATCAAAGGGTTCAACCAAAACAAAGGCCTGGGTGGGCTGCTTCAGGAGGCCTTTGAAGAGGCCTACGCTCAGCAACAGAAGGATGTTGATAACAGTATAGCCCTCACAGCCACTGCTGACTCTCAACAAGTTTGGATAGGTGAGGGTTTTACTAGTTCCAGAGCTTTAAGCTCAGCTCGGGTGCTATTGTTTTTGGCTTTATCTGTCCGTCCGGTGATATTTGCACACTTTTCTCTGAAACTAATGGATGAATTTCTTTGAAACTTGGTATTTACTTAGGAAATATTGAACCCTACCAGATGACAAAAAAAAAGTATGCATATCGGGTGATGTCATCATGATGACATCATAATTTGTTTTTCTTTTTCTATTTTCTCTTAAACTACTGGAGGGATTTTGTTCAAGTTGAGTATGTATTTAGACTTTTCATCCAAGGTAAAACCAACCTTATGCAAATCACCGTGACGTCATTATAAAAAAAACAAAAAACAAAAAACTTCCTATGTAATTAGAGTGTAGAAGTGCCTTGAACCTGGTATAATGAGTGACCTCATCTTGTAACACAATAATGGTGACATCATAATTTTTTTTTCTTCTAATCCTATTTTCTCCCGAACGGCTGGACTACTAGCAAGTCCCCAGAACAGAGAAGAGGAAGAAACCCTCCCAATTCTCCGAGAAGAAGTTGAGGCAGCAGTGCAATCACTAAGGAAGGGGAAGTCAGCGGGAGTGGACAACATACCCGTGGAATTACTGCAAGCTGGAGGGGAAGCAATGATTGGTGCCCTCACCATTATCTGTAACAAGATCTGGCAGAGTGGGGAATGGCCTACATATGGACCCATCCAGTCGCTTTTCATCACTCTTCCCAAAAAGGGTAACCTTCAGGAGTGTGAAAATTACCGCACCATCAGCCTCATTAGCCATCCCAGCAAGGTCCTCCTGAAAATAATACTCAACAGGTTAAAATCCCAAGCTGAACAAATCATAACTGAAGAACAAGCAGGATTCAGGGCAGAGCGAAGTACCACTGAACAGATTTTCAACCTCAGAATAATCTGTGAGAAAAACCTACAGCACCAACATCTATATAATGTGTTTGTAGACTTCAAGAAAACCTTTGACCAAATCTGGCATACAGCTCTGTGGGCAACCATGAGAGTGTACAACATCAGCCCTAACATTATTGAAGTCATCAAAAGTCTGTATGACAAGGCTACCAGTGCAGTCCTCCACAACAGCCCCATCGTGAACTGGTTCATAACAACAATCCATGTGCATCAAGGATGCCTGCTCTCTCCAACACTCTTTAACATCTTCCTAGAGAGCATCATGGCACATGCCCTTGTAGATCATGAAAGCACAGTCATCATAGAGGGTATAGCAATCTCCAACCTCCGTTTTGCAGATGACATTGATGGATTGGCTGGAGAGGAACAAGAACTTAAACCAGTCTGTACAGAGGCTTGACACCACCTCCAGAGCCTATGGAATGGAAATAAGTGCAGAGAAGACCAAAATGCTGACTAACAATACCAAAGGCATCAAATTGGACATCAAAGTCCAAGGTCAATCCCTCAACACAGTGCATTGCTTCAAATATTTAGGAGCCATTGCATCAGACGGCACAGATGCGTTGAGCCATAGTCAGAACTTATGTATATCAGGTGTTGTCATCATGGTGACGTCATAATTTGTTGTGTTTTTTTCTAATCCTATTTTCTCCCAAAATACTGGAGGAATTTTCATTTCAAGAACAGCTCTAGGCAGTTTTGGATATAGAATCTAACTTAAGCCGTAAGAGGCGCCAGCTTGCATTCTTAGGCACATTGTCTAACATCTCAATCGTTGTATTTATATAACTAGCACTAACCCCCTACGACATGAGCGTAAGTATCTTTAAAGTCCGGGAATAGTATCTTCATAATCCTCCTTTTACTCCTTCTCCTCCAAATTCTTCTTCCTCTTTTTCCTTCTTATTTATTTTCTATATAGGGTGTGTGTGTTTGTATGTGTGTGTGTGTGGTTGTGTGTGTGTGTGGTTGTGTGTGAGTGTGTGGTTGTGAGGATGTTTACACGGCGTTATTGGGACAAATTAGTGCAAGTTTGCATACGTTCTTTGGACAGACCTCCTTGTTGGGACGTCCATTTAATGATCCGTGAGGGTTAGGGTTAGGGTAAGGGTTAGGGTTAGGGCTAGGGTTAGGGCTAGTGTTAGGGTTAGGGTTAGAACACTTTAAAGTACTTAAAAACGGGGTCGTAGCACGACCCATTGTCCACAGAACGTATGTGGCGATAGAGGAAAGTCCAAATAACGGTGTCTGCGCAAGTATGTGTGTGTGTGTGTGTGTGTGTGTGAGAGAGTGAATGAGTGCTTATTTTTCTCTTTGCTTTTATATATATTATATGTATATTATAGTATAATGCTGGTAGTAGTAGTAGTAGTAGTAGTAGTAGTAGTAGTAGTAGTAGTAGTAGTAGTAGTAGTAGTAGTAGTAGTAGGTTGAGGACGAAACAGGTCGTGAAGCCTTTATGAACGTCCTATCTCATGTACACTTAGCTTGGGCTACATGCAGGCAAATTTTCCTATCTGTATTACTTATTATCAAAGCAATAGAATGCATGTCAAAATTTTGGCATTGCATCAAAATTGGTTTTAAAAACAATTAATATTCTGTGCAGTTTTTATTGTTTCTAGTGGGCCGGTCTGGGACTGATACTTTAAGCCAAATGCTTTTATTTCATAATTGAAAAGATTGAAACTCATATATCATAGTAGTGTTCAGCAAGTATGTTGAAAGGTCATAATTATGTAATTGTGGTCTTCCTTTAGTTGTGCCAGAGGTGTGTGGCTCAGGATTAGTAGGATGCAAGTGTTGTTAGTTGGATGTCATCACTGACTCATTGTTTGTATATTTTTCGTGATATGTGACATGTGTGTGTCTGAGTGTGTGTGTGTGTGTGTGTGTGTGTGCGCGTGAATGTGTTTGTGTGCATGTATGCGCATATGCATTAATGGTTTAAATTTCTGTATTCGTTACTCATAACAAGTTGGATGCATTTACATTGTTGTTGTGCTGTTGAAATGTATGCTTTACATTAAAATCAGAGGATGCTATTTTGATTTTTTGTGCCTTTAGGCTTGAAGAGAGATGGCAGTGGCAAATATGAGTGGTCGAATGGCAGCCCTGGGTATGAACAACAGGGATTTTGGGACAAGGGCAGCCCACCTTCTTTTAGCAATAGTAAGAACTATGCATTGCAGATTTTCTGTCAGTAATACTAACTAGAAAGTAACAATAATATAAAAACATATTATTTTTTTATGTTGATAATTGATTTTGCTGTCGTATTTATCAATGTAATTAGTTAAGGATTTCAAATCTGCTATAGATTTTGTAGCCTGTTGTTGTTAGTTATCAGGACTGGCTTTAAAGACATTCAAAACACACAAAATCACAATGCATAACTGTGCAAGTTTGTTCGAGTTTGTTTAAGAGATGTTCAAAAGAGATTGTTCTAAAGAAGTATTGGGTGAAGTCTCATTTCCAATACTCATGATAATAGTATCACAAAACATGTATTTTTCATGTACAAACAAAACAAGAGTAATTGCCATATTAATATTATTAGCAATACTCTTATTCTTACGTTCGTTAGACAATAGTAAACATTTTTAATTTCATTATTATTATTATTATTATTTTCAGATCAAATCTCTTATTCATTCCTTTGTTCTGTTTCAGGTATTAATGCAAATGAGCAATGCTGTGATATCAACATCAACTCCACGGACTATGGGCAGTTTCGATGGAGTTTGATAGGTTGTGACTCTAAGAGAATATTCGTGTGTGAAGTGGCAGCGTGCAACATGCACCATTTTCAGTGTGCGGATGGACTTAAGTATGTGAGTGGAAAAAGCATCTGTGATGGCGTTCAAGACTGTGATGATGGCAGCGATGAACAACAGTGTGAGCAATGTAGGTTGGACATTTAGCTTTTTTTGTATTTTTTTTTTAATCATAATTGAGCGTTTCAACTCATGTTTTTTTTTTTTTTTTTTTTTTTTTGTAGTTGATAGTGATAATTACAGGCTTCTTAGACATGAGTCTCCATAGCTAAGTCATACTCAGTGCGCAGTAGTTATCTGGTTAAAGTAATTGATCGTTTTTCTTTCCACCCCTGATCCTTTCTGCATCTTTCTCATCTTTCTATTTTTTTACTAGTGGTGTTCAGTTCTGTACTTGAAGGGTTTCCTTGAGATTCATTTTCAAAATTGTGTTTAATTGATTTTTCTATCATTGAATTGCTGTGACGTGCCTGTTCATTTTTCTGCCTCCTTTTCTGTTTTTCTTAGCTAGAGTAAGATGTCTATACATTTAAAAAAAATTGTGCAGAAATTAATTTATTACAATTGCATTATTAACTTTTGGTCTGCAGATACTGGTTGTGGAGGCAGCATGGAAAGAGAGCGTGGAACATTCCAGTCCCCAGACTATCCCCGCAAGTACCCCAAGAATGCAAGATGTACTTGGCGGATTCAGACACCAGTGGGAACCAAAGTGCAGCTACAGGTAACTCTGAGATTTTAGTATTATTTTATCCATGTAATGTTATGTTGTTTTTATTATTTAAAAAAAAGTTGAAAAAAATAAACAATACCACCACCAACAAACAAATAAAAACATGTAGAGGAAAGGTATAAGTATTAGATGGCAGCATTAAAGTCTCCCTGTGCCTGTTTTGAAATGCTATTTTTCATCTGTTTTTACATTGTTCCAGTTTGACTCATTTGATGTTGAGCGAAAGTACGACAATGTGGAAGTGTATGATGGCAGCACAAAAGATCCCAGTGCCTTTCTTGGACGGTATAGTGGCCAGTCTATCCCAGTGATCCCCCAGTCCACCAGCAATTTTCTTCTAGTCATTCTTACCTCAGATCGCTCAAGACAAGCTGATGGTTTCAGTGCTTCCTGGTCTGCAGGTAAGTTTGGGGTTAGACTACCTTAATTTCCAGGCTAAACAGCGCAACTTTTAAAATGTTTAATTGCACTCTGACCCCCTGCGCTTTATCAGTTGATAGCGCCTTATGTGGTAAAAAATAAAAATAGGAAACAAGAAAATAGAATGACCAACCACTGAAGTTTTGACTACAGCTCATCTGTCTCTAGACTTGCAAAGCTCACACATTTTCATTTATTAATAAATAGCTAATTTTTATTGAGAAAGTCTGATGAAAAAAAAATTTGTCAAGAAACATAAAGAAGATATGGGTGGTGTTCTTTTTTCTTTCGGTGTATGTGCTCATCCGCTATATGCGCCTCATTTATTGAACAGTTAAATAAATTGAACAATTCAGGGGTGCACCTTATGCACCATGTTGCCTTGTTACAGGAAATTATGATTCTGTTTTAGTTATTGTTTGAGGTTCCTTTTAGTCAGGGCAATAATGTTTTTATAATTGTTTTTGTGGGGAAGGATATTACTATTATTGTAAAATTCTTATCTAGGAAGGCCCGTGAGTTGACTATTAAAACATATACATTTCTTTTTTAGTAACTGAACTGTGCTGTGAGATGTATTTTTGTGTGATTTCCATTACAGTTCAGTATGGTGGACCCTCAGACTCATGCGGAGGAGAGTTGGCTGCTCAAGCATCTGTACAGTGGTTCACATCTCCCCTCTTTCCATCTCATTACCCTGACAATCTTGTTTGTGATTGGATCATCTCTGCTCCTAATCCCCCAGACATCATCTCTCTGCAGGTATTTGTTTACTCTGTGTTATGTAGTGTAATGTTGTGATGTGTTTCACGGTTGTGTTATATTGTGTTGTATTGCATTGCATTGTATGGTATTGTATGCTATTGAATTGTATTGTATTGTCTCCTAGTCCTTCAGACGTTGTCTGTCTGAAGGTATTTACTATGAAGTTATAGACATTTGTAGAGTCCTTGGCTTGAGTCCTTTGGCAGGAGGTTTTTCTCTATGTTTGCCCCAACTCTTTGGAACTCTCTGCCCTCCACCCTACAGTGGGCACTTTCAGTCTCTTACCGTGTTCAAAAAAACCCTCAAAACCTACCTCTATACCAAATACTTTTAGATTTAGAATAATCAGTGTGTAAGTGAGTGATTGAATAGTGGTATGTGTGTGTGTTTGTGTGTGGGTGGGTGTGGGTGTGTGTGTGTGTGTGTGTGTTCCATCAGTGTCTTTTGTGGAATGTTCTTGGTTTAAATGCTTTACTGCCCATACGCGTCTTTTTATTGTTTATTGGGGTTGGCACTGTATGGTTTTAAAATAGTTTTAGTGAAATGTTACTCTGGTTAACAAAAGAAATTCTTATGTATGGCTTTTGAATATTGTTTTTATTACTGTACAGTGTAGTATTATTTTCCCCCGTGTCACTAAGCGGTACTTTTTACTTAGATCTATTTTTATCATTACTTCATTATTCTTAATGCTGTCCTTCTTGGTATGTGTGTGTGTGTTTGGGTTAGTGTGTGTGTGTTTGTGTGTGTATATATGTGTGTGTATGTACATGTGTCTTTCTGTAAACATGCCTTTTTATACTTAGATGTGATATTTGTTATTATTTCTTGCGATGTTTAACGAGTTTTATCTCCTGATGTTGTACCGTACTGTTCAAATATTTATCCTTGTTAGATGTGATGTTTGTATTATTTCTTACGATGTTTAACTGTTTTATCTCATAATGTTTTACCTGTTTATACTTTATACTGTTTAGATTAAGATATTTATCCTGACGAGCATATTTATGTGTGAGTGCGTGCGGGCGCTTAGAATAAGCTTTACATTTGGTTTTGCACTATAACAGAATAAATGATTAAATTATTATAGGATAGTCGCTGAAAGCTACACGAGTAAGCAGCCATATACGCATATCGTCATCGACAAAGGTAAATGGCCTAAGTGCAAAATCACAACTTTTCAGGAGAGAGAAAAAACTAATTTATATTAACAAAAAAAAAATAGTTAAAAAAATTTTATTTGCATAAATAGCTACATCAGCACTAGTTTAAAGTGCTGCTACATCTGTAAAAATAACGGAAAATAACAATTTTTGTCATTTAGGCCATTTTTCTCGGGCTGTTTAGGTCATTGTGCCATTTTCCCTACATCATTTAGGCCAAAACACCTTCAGATTTATATCAAAATTGTCAGTTTGCCTGCAATTAGGCCATTTTCCCATTGTAGATAGGCAGTTTTCCTCAACACTTTTTAGGTATCATAGCTTGAACCTTTTACCCAGGAACATTTAGGCAAATTTTCTTCACACATTTTTGTGGGCCAATTCGTAACGGTCAAATAACGGTCATTAAACCATTTTTCACGGAACCAAGTAATACCATCTTATGCAGAAAAAAATGCTTAGTCCAAAAATATAAAAAAATTATTTTCGAAAAAATGTCACTTAGGCCATTTACCTTTGTTGACGACGATATGTGACTTGTCCAAAAATCTATAGTGGAGATTAAATTATTAATACAAAAGCATTTTGGTTACTTGGTGCAATTTGGAAAGAATCCTTTGAACACTGCACACTGTGCTACCACAATGTTTTGAAAAGATTTTATTTTTACCTTGAAGCTAGTTTGTTTTATCTGCTTCTAATTGCCTTTACATTCTTTGATGCCACAATGATAAATGAAATACGGATTTAAAATATGTTACTATTTTTTTTTGCGTTTTCAGTTTCTTGACTTTGATATTGAAGAGAGCTTTGACTGGGTGGAGGTCCACAATGGACAGAGTGACAGTGATGCTCTTCTTGGAAGGTTCTCAGGGAGCCAGCTTCCCAAAATCATTATTTCATCGGGCTGCAGCATATTCGTTCGCTTAAAATCTAACTTCTCACACAATAGGAGAGGATTCAATGCTACATACTTATTAGGTCAGTATATTAGTTTTCCTAGAATAGTAGTTTGCATATTGCATTTTATGTCAGTGCTAGACTGAACAATGTAAAAATGCCTTATCATCATTGCATGCAGATCATTAATGTTATCTATACACATTCTTTTAAAATAAAATTATATGGAAATCATCACATTTCCCTGTCTGTCCAGGGTGCAATATTGACATATCATGGGGCTACACTACCATAGAATCACCAGGCTATGGAGTGTCCAGCTACCCCAACAATCTTGACTGCATTTGGCGAGTGAAAGACCCTGACAGAAGACCTCTAAACCTTGTGTTCAAGCCATCGTTCAGCACGGAACTTAACATCGATATAGTCAAAGTGAGTGTCATTTATTTATTATATTCAATAAATGAAAAATCAGGGTTTGCCTCTAAACTGAATGTGCATATGTAAAAGTTGAGGAAAATATGTTATTCCCTTTGTTCAACGCTACTTTTAGCACAGAGCTTAATGTGGATAGGGGTCAGAGAAAGTGTAATTTACTGACTCGTTGAAATATCAATTTCTGTGCATAAAAGCGTAGTATTCACCACAATTTGGGAAAAAGAAATTGTTGTATTGAAGCTTTCAGTGTCCAAATTATTACTCATGATTTATTATTACTCATGATTCCTATCCTATCCTTCTCCTACCCTATCCTATGATTTGCACCATTTGATTGTTTTAAAATATTGCCTTTGTTTTCTGCAGGTGTACAATTCTAGTCAACCATCAGCTTCTGCTCTTGTGGCTCAAGCGTCAGGCAATGTGGCACTTTCTCCAATTAGATCAACAGAAGGGGCCTATGTAGTCCAGTTTACTACAGATAGCAATGTACAGAGGGCTGGCTGGTCTGCAGTTATCTCTTTTGGTTGGTTGTGTATTATTGTCTGAGTTACTAAGTGTATTTTGATTATTTTGTCTGTATATTTCTTTATGATGAACATACCATAGTTGCTGACTGCAGAAACTGTATTTTAATTAACTGTGTTAAGGTTTGCCTCAACTGATTTTATTGGTGAGAGTGTTATATTTAATTATATTTTATACCATTGGGATTAGAATTGCTTGTTTGATTACTCCGTGTTTTTGTCAAGAGTATTTTGCAGCTGTGGCTTGACTTTTCAGGGTATCTTTAACTGTAGTGAATTTCTTACTCATGAAACTATTTTGTAAATCTTCAAGATTTTTTTGGTGCCTTTCAGACTGTGAGCCTTTACCCAGTGAGTTCCCACTGGAAACAGACTCGAAATCAGTTTTATTTGGAACAACTGTGAATTTCAAGTGCCAGGAGGGCTTCGTTTTAAATGGTGCTAATGCTACAGTGTGTAACCTAGAAGGTGTTTGGGAGCCTTCTGCTTTACCATCATGCCAGTGTGAGTACTTAATGCTCATTATATATATGTATATATGTAATATATATATATATATATATATATATATATATATATATATATATATATATATATATATATATATATATATATATATATATATATATCTTTAATCATTGTACATTATGTGTGTCTGGCTATGACAGTAAATGTTGTGAATGCAACAGAAATTTGTGAGTGTGAGACAACATGTGTGTCTAGCCTGAACTGCTAAACCTTAGCAGAATGCATGAAACTACCATAATTTATTGAAGTTTTGCTTGAGGCAATCTTCACACACTAATTAAGTCTCAGCAAATGAATGCCTTAGATCTGCTGGCACTCAGTCTGACTCGATATGCGCAATCTATCAAAATCATCTATCAAAAGCGTTTGTATTCTGCATGTTTTGTAAAGTTGACTTGTTTGATTTACTGATTTAATTTGTTTTCTGCCATTGTGATTTCAGTGATAAACTGCGGGTCACCTGAAGTGCCAAAGAATAGCTATCTGGTCAACATGTCAGGAACAACATACGGCAATAGAGCGCTGTACAATTGCAGCAAAGGGTTCAATTACTCTGAAGATATCATCTCTACTTGTGGCAATGACGGATGGTCGGCTGTTCCTGAGTGTGAAGGTTTGTATCCAGTGTGGCACCCTCACAGAGTCACTTCTGCCACCCTCAACTCCCACTCATCAAAACACTTGTGGTTAATCAACGCGTATTGCAGACTACAGTCAGCACAATGCACAGGCACTTTGATGAAGCAGTGATTTGACCCAGCAGCAGATGGGATTAAATTTGGAATGTCCACACACTTTGAGTCTTGCTTGTAGTATTGCTTTGTGTCTCTGAAATCAGTTGCTAACACATACTTTGCTTTCTTTCTCAGAAATCTACTGTCCCAAGGAGCTTCCACCAGGAAATGGCAGTGCAATGGCTGAAGAAAACACGTATGGAGCTTTGAGGGAGTATTTCTGCGACCCTGGTTTTCGTCTCGCAGGTGCCAAGTTTTCCTATTGCACTGCAGAAGGCAAATGGACAAACCCTGTTCCTGAGTGTCATTGTAAGAAAATTTCTTCTTCTGGCTACAGCTTACTTATTACAGACTTGCCTGTGGTATATTCTTTTATTCGCATTCGTATGCAATTTAGTCTTTGAGTATGGTCTTCTGGTTAGCTCGCTAAAAGTACGGTCAAGTTCTAAAAAAAAAATTTTCTTCCGATTAAAATGATGTGCAGTGTGGTTACTTCCCTTACTGAGGTGGCCCATGCGCACATGTCCTAAGTTCTCCACATTTGTGTTCCGCTTTCCTCAATTCTGTTCAGTGTTGTGTACTAGCATGAAAAATAAAGCAAAGCCGTGACGCAGGTTGTTCTCCCGATCGAAATAAAGATGAACAAAAGCTAAACAGCAGGCCAGAAAGAAAGCTTTTTTGAAAGTCTACAACAAAAAGTGGCCTTTTCTGGCTACTTCTACGAAAGAGCCAGAGTTTGCAAGATGCACTTTGCGCAAAATCAACTTCATCATTGCACATGGCAGTCGCAACTACTGTGAAAGAGCGTATCATCAAAATCATATGAAAAGGTTGAAGAAGCTGCTAGAGGCTATACATCCATCAAAAGCCTTTTTGCAGGTGCAGACAGAAGCCACTGGTGCCGAATACATGCATACATTGTAACCTGAAGTATGTGTGATGTGTTGCTTATGTGAAAGAAACGTTATTTGCCTGTCTGTTCTGCAAAATGTTGACCTGAACTCTTCACTTGTCCTTTCATTTTTATACTTTGTAATATCATTTGCTTAGTAACAATGCATTTCTATATGTATTTCAATAAACTTTGTGCACATTGTCAATATTAATGTGTTGCAAGAAGACAAAAGGTCTGTTACGCAAAAATCGGGTCAAAGCTTCTAAAATCTGGTTTTGAGCTGCCTGGAATATTGTCAACAAGTTTTTCAGCTAGGCAAGTCTGTCATTAGTATTTCTTTGTCATAAGCTTTGAACAAAGTAGAAGAAGAAATATATCTTTGAAGCGTACTCTCTCGAGTGCATAATGGTTATGTTTTCTTCCCCTTAATTCTGTTTCGTTCCTTCATAATAGTGACCTTATATACAGTTGTTGTTTTGTGTATGATTTCAGTGGCGCAGTGTGCACAAATTGCTGGGCTTGTTTATGGAACAGCAGTCCCAGCAGGTCCAGTGAAAGTAGGAGAGACTGTTACGATAATGTGTGGCTCTGGATACCAACTTGTTGGCCACCAAAACCTCACTTGCCTCCATTCGCTTATTTATGACCAGCCTGTCCCTTTTTGCCGAGGTAGGTCAAATGGGGTTATGTTATTGAAACTTGTCTTTTTATTTCATGTTCATTCTAACTAATATTGAATGTTATTCAGTAGTTCCATTATATAAAATTTCTGTCTTTCACAGAAATGGGAAATATATGGTAAAAATTCGTGTTTGAATTTCTGTGTGGTTTATCTGTCCTTAGATGTGAATGAATGTCAAACTGAAGGCATATGTGAAGATGAAGGACACGGCTCATGCCAGAACCTGCAAGGAGGCTATCGGTGCGTTTGTGAGCCTGGATACTCCTCCCTTGGTATTGATCCTACCGTTTGTCAAGGTAATTTCTTTACTATGACTTATGATTTGAATGCCTTTTTGTGTTCCTATCCTATCCTATCCTGTAATCGAAGGTCGTAGGGGCACCACAGATGATCGTTTAACCAACGTACTCCATCTTTCCCTGTCCTCAGCAACCCTGACTGTTTCGCTCAGTGTCAAACCAGTCCATTCTCAAATGTTGTCCTCCCACCTCTTTTTCGGTCTCCCTCTTCTTCTACCTTTATGCACTGTGCCTTGCAGGATGGTCTTTGACAGAAAAAAAAAATCAGAATGAGGACATATTGGGTTTGTCATGCTCTTGCACTTTTCAGTTTTCTGTTAGCAAGCAAACAGAAAGATTACTTCCATTACCACAAAAATATGTGTTCACAGCCAAAAGATTGCAATAGCATGACACCTATGATATGCTTTTGTATCAGGAGGGAAAGAGGAATAGTGCAGAACCTATTATGACCAAGCATCTCAGACTGTGCAAGTTAATTCTTGTATTTAACAAACAGAATTATGGTCAAACGATTTTTGTGTTTGCATTGCTTTTACCGTCCTCATTGTATTACTAGAACGTGATCAAGAAAGAGTCTGCAAATTGCCATGCACAAGATTAACAGTCTGTCGTCTGTAATTTTGTTGCTTTGTTTTCTAATTTTGCAGACATTGATGAATGTGCAACTGAAAATGGTGGCTGTAGCCAGCACTGCAGGAACAAGCCTGGTAGCTATGAATGCTACTGCCAGGATGGCAATGTTTTGTATCAAGGACATACCATAATCATTAATGGGGGTCAGCTCGTCACTAACAAGAGTTGTATTGGTAAGTATGGATCACCCCTTGTTTGTTATAATAAATCGTAGATCTGTTTACTGCAATACCAGGCCATATTGCCCACAGAATTGAGGGTGATAGAGCATCGGGAGTTGTGTGCGCATGTCAAAGATGGCTGCTTTTCTTCTCTGCTCCGACGTCTTGGAGCATTAAATTAATTTTTTTCATTAAGTTTTTCACAGTGATAGTGCCCATAGGACGTTTAGATTTGAAGACTTGCGTTCCCGGAACGTGCTTAGTTTTGTTATTTTGCCAGATGACGTGTAGATAGTTAGATATTCAACTCGAAATTTTCTACTCTGTCTCATGCAGTGTGTTAGAAACATGGCGCTCTTTACAGCCCTGTGAGCTCTCACTCGTTGTGTTGCGAAAGTGTGGCACCGATGTTTTTCTTTTCTTTTGATGTTAGGTGCTCTTCTAAAGGCTAAATTATGTTTCGAAACAACATTTGTGTGACTTTTATTCTTGTTTGTGCTCTTGTGAACAAAACTCTTGAAGATGCAACCATACCACGATTATCATCTTTTGTGATCAACAATGTAAATATTAACTTCTTCGGTAAAACTGTGCTTCGAACATTTGGTACCACTTACAGTTTGTTTGTGGGCACTTTGGCTCACTCTTTGTACAAGAAAGCCTGGATCCAACCATCAACTAGACAGAGACTTGTATTGTTGTACTTGTGCAGCTTACTGATAAGTAACTCGTACTCTCCTGAACCCAACCCAGGCCCATCCACCTTTAGCTCTCCATCTAACACAGTAGATTCTCACTCCTCATCACAGACCCACTCTTCATGGATATGTGGAACTTGCGACTTGCCTGTGGACTGGAGCGACAGGGGACTAGCCTGCGATCAGTGCGGTCAGTGGTTCCATGGGCAGTGCCAGAGTGTTGATGCCGACAATTATGAGGCGCTGGGCATCAGCGACTCTCCCTGGTACTGTGCGATATGTGGCAACCCCAACAGTGCAACAGCCTTCGACCTGCACGGTGTGGAGAGGTCTTCCAACTCGCTGGCCGACCTATCAGTTTCACCAGGCCCTAGTAGCATTCACAACTTCCACCCACAACATGCCTCCACTCCAACAAGAGCTAATCAACAGAATAAATACAAACACCGTCCCCTCCGAATCATAAACATCAATTTCCAATCGGCGAGCTCCAAGAGGGCGGAGTTACCCAACTTACTCAGCACCCTGAAGCCGGATATTGTAATAGGATCTGAAACTTGGCTAGACCCATCTGTGTCATCTGCTGAAATTTTCCCTAACATGTACAACGTGTATAGAAAAGACAGACCCAAAAGAGGTGACAGAGGTGGCGTTCTTCTTGCAATCAGAGACAACCTAGATAGTTATGCAGCCCCAGAACTTGATGTAGAGGATTGCGAAATTCTGTGGGCGCGCGTCAAGCTGCAAGGTAGGAGAACTCTGTACATTTGTGCCTTCTACCGCCCTGACGAATCTGATGAGCTTAGCCTTAAACTCCTCAGTCAGTCTCTACAGAGAGCATCAAGTTTAAATAATGCTTACCTATTCATAGGAGGCGATTTCAATCTTCCAGGATGGGACTGGGAGACCGAGACACTGAAAGGTAATGAAAATTATCCTACTCTTCACAATGACTTCCTCAGCATGATTCATGATCACGGCCTTGAGCAGCTTGTGAAAGAGCCCACAAGAGACCGCAATACCCTTGATCTCCTGATCACTAACTCCCCCCAACTTGTACCCCGCACAGAAGTAGTCCCAGGCCTATCCGACCATTGCATCCCATACTGCGAATTTTCCCTGACCCCACACAAGAAGCGCCAGGCCCCTCGCCAGATTGCTCTGTACTCCAAAGCTAACTGGGAGAACCTGAAGACGGCTGCAAGGGAAATCAGCGCTATAGTGCAGGAGATGCAGGCCACAGCATCACTAGAGGAGCTCTGGACTACTTTCAAGCAGGGCCTGCTTAAAGCAGCAGAGGAGCACATTCCACACAAGCTCGCACGCAAGAAAGTCAACCATCCATGGGTCACTCAAGACATCAGACGACTCATCAACCGCCGAATCAGACTCTACCGGCGAATGAAGAAAACTGGCTCAGAAGAACTCCGAGTACAGGTGAAAGAACTGAAGCGCACCATACAACGACAGATGCGGCGAGGCTACTGGAACTACCTCAACGGTATCTTCTTGGGTGACGACAACCCGGACCAGGCGGGCAAAAACAAACGCTTCTGGACTTATATTAAGAACCAGAGGTCTTCAAATGTGGGAGTCGCACCACTCAAGAAGGATGGCCAGCTCACTTCAGACCCAGAGGCCCAAGCCACCCTTCTGAATGAGCAGTTCCAGTCCGTCTTCGGTGATGGCGCTTCATACACTGAGGAACAGTTCACCCTCAGGACGGGCATGACCAGCCAAGACGTCCCAGCCATGCCAAACATCACTATCACGGAACATGGGGTTTGGAAGCTGATGACAAACCTTAACCCCAACAAAGCTACTGGCCCAGACGGAATCAGCCCACGTCTACTCAGAGAGCTGGCGGCAGAACTGGCTCCAGCGCTGACGGCGATTTTCCGGTCCTCCCTGTCTTCAGGCGAAGTACCATCGGACTGGAGAACTGCACACGTCACACCGATTTTCAAGAAGGGCGAACAATACAATCCTGCCAACTACAGACCAGTATCCCTGACGTGTGTGGCCTGCAAACTTATGGAACACATAGTCGTCTGCGCCGTCATGCACCACTTCGACACCAACAACACCCTTCACGACAACCAACATGGCTTCCGAAGAGGGCGGTCGTGTGAGACCCAACTCCTGGAGTTTGTCGAGGAGCTTTCGTGCAACATGGAAGGTGGACAGCAGACGGACGTCCTAATCATGGACTTTGCGAAGGCATTTGACCGAGTCAACCACAGTCTGTTGGTCCACAAACTCCGCTGCTACGGCATCCACGACACGGTGCTCACATGGATCGCCAGCTTCCTTAGCGACAGGCGCCAGGCTGTGGTGGTCAACGGTAGCTGCTCTTCCTTTGTCAGTGTGCGATCTGGGGTCCCCCAAGGCTCGGTGCTGGGGCCATGCTTATTCCTGGCCTACATCAACGATCTACCAGACCGACTGACTGCACTGACAAGACTGTTCGCAGATGACACAGCTGTATACAGAGTGGTAACTAGCAACCAAGAGCAAGCCCAGCTACAGCAAGACCTCCAGCGCCTTGAGCAATGGGAGAAGAGCTGGGACATGCAGTTCCACCCTGACAAGTGCACAACTCTGCCAGTCACGAGGAGCAGACGTCCCCTACAGTCTAGTTACACCCTACACGGTCACACCCTTGAGTCAGTCTCTGAGGCCAAGTACCTCGGGGTGACCCTCCGCAGCAACCTAACCTGGGACGCACATGTCAGCAGCATCGCCAACAAGGCCAGTAAGACACTAGGCTTCTTGAGAAGGAATCTCAAGGTGAGCTCTACGGCCATCAAGGAGCGAGCTTACATGGCCTTCGTGCGTCCTATCCTGGAATACGCAGCATCTGTTTGGGACCCTCACACCCAGAAAGGCATCGACAGACTGGAAGCAGTTCAGAGACGCGCCGCCCGGTTTGCTACTAACCGCTATCACAACACATCGAGTGTTAGGGACATGCTGGAGTCACTGGGGTGGCCGTCCCTGGAGGATCGCCGTCGCACTGCACGCCTTCAGATGCTGCGCAAGATCACTAGTGGCACTGCGAACTGCCCCATCATCAATGGGAAAGTGGAACAGGCGATATCGCGCCAACGCCGCAGCCACAACAAGCAGTACAAGCAAGTCTCGTGCAGGACCCAATATAGAGCCGCCTCTTTTCTGCCACGAACCATAAAGGACTGGAATGCCCTCAACAGTGAGGCACTGGAGGCTCTGGCTGCTGACACCTTGGTGTCGGGAGTCTCCCAGTAAAACCCTCCAGTTCCCCCCCCCTCCCCTCCTACACACCACCCGCCATGCCCCCCAGTCTCCTTACCCTTATTTCACCAGCATTTCCCCCCTTCACTCACATTTCCTATGTAGCGGCATGATTTAAATGTTATTAGCTCTGTATCCGTACTTGACATGCGTACAAAATCTTCCTCTCAAATGCCATAATGATCAACACGATTGATTGTGGGCGTACACGGCAAGACAAGACAAGAAGACAGAAGAAAAGACATCAGTGATGTACATATGACCATAGCGGCAGGGTAATCACACTATACCGCTACATGACTGAATTGATGTTGTTTGGTTTATGAGTGTTGACAGTATATTCCTGCATGAGTTGCAGAGTGGCATGTACCTGAGCCAGACTGAATTGATGTGTTATAATGTAGTGTTAAGATTAAATATTGCATTTTTATAATTTTGATTGCAGCACCTTGCTATGCTATTCACATTGATGGTGAGCAAGATCCAGTGGTGTACATAGGACCTCAGCTGCAAGGGGGCATATACTTGTACCCAACTGAAGCTATCGTGTCTTGCCCAGTTGGTGATGTACCCAATGGCCCAGCCAGGCTGAAATGTCAGCAAGGAGGGGGCTGGTCAGGCACAGTTACCAAGTGTCAGGGTGGGTAGTAAGGATACTTCTTTTGGTTTTGTGGATTTGTGACTTTTGTATTTCTTGAATAACTGACCTAGTCATCCTTGTTGCCCTAGCTCAGGTTTATAATTACATGTATCCTATGTAAGTAGATTTTGGTATAATATAATGCAAAAATTTGGTTTGTGCAGCGGCAATCTGCCCTATGCTAGACAGACCAGTGAATGGCCACGTCGCTTCTTCTGGTCAAACGTTGGGTAGCACTGCAACTTACACGTGTGATGATGGGCATAAGCTGCAAGGTCCTCCTGTGCGCCACTGCCAAAGTCGTATGGATGGTCAAACTGGGGAAATACAATTGTTCTGGACTGGCACTCAGCCTTCTTGCCCAGGTGATGTTTATTTATTTATTTGTGTATTTGTTTGTTTATTTATATTTCTGCATAAGCTGTACTGCAATGCAAGATGATGCATTTAGACTGCAATTTGCTTAGTTTTGCGCTATTTCAGTTGTGGAGTTTTTCTTCGAACAGTCCACAGTATCCTGAAGAAGAAGCTTCTCCTCTTTTTTTAGGTGTGAACTGTGGAGTACCACCACAGATATCCAATGGAGCTGTCTACTACACTTCCACTACCCTAGGCTCAGTGGCCACCTATGTTTGTAACTGTGGATATGAGCTGACAACAAACGGTGCCAGGACTTGCATTGGCTCTGGTCTCTGGTCCGGAAATAACACACAATGTGCAAGTCAGTAATTCCAAGCATTAGTAATGCAGTATTAATCCATGTGAAAGTAGCCATTTACTAAAATTCTTCATTTGTCATGTCCAATGGAAGACATGATACCAAGAAGTAGGTATAGCCACTCAAAGACATTATACCAGTTGTGGGTAGCACACGATTTTGCTAACTACATCACACGGCTTAAACTTCCTTCACTGAAAGTAAACTTTCAGCCACCAGCTGTAAGCTATTTTTAGCCACGCCAGCAGGCCATGCCGTGCGAAACCCATGCACAGCCAGGCGAAAAGGGACAGCACAAGGGTTATTTTTAGCCATAACCTGAAAGTACCGCTTATGAACAGCCGTGATCATATACTAGTCAATGTTGCATAGATTCATAGATGTAAGTGTTAAAAAAAAAAATCCACTTTACCATGTTGTAAAAGATGCATCCTGATTGTAGTAGTGGTTTTTGTTGTGCAGTCCAAAGCTGTCCCTACCCAGGAAATCCTGCTCTTGGCTCAATGGTAGATTCTCACAGCTCTTTCCCAGTTGGATCTGTTATGCGATTCAAGTGTGACAGACCAGGATATCAACTCTCAGGTATTGGGTAGTATTTTTCCTTTTATTGGGTTCTTGTTGGAAGAAAACAGAGCAATTTTTCAACAGTATTGAAGATATTTGCCATGTGAATAAGAAGTTAAAAACCAGATTAAGACTGCTGAACTGGACTTGCTATTTTCCTTCATTTGGATTGTAATGAGGGTTGATCATCACAGAATTCCAATGCCTTCAGACCCAGGTGAGGAGTACTTTATGTGCTCTCATAAAGCACATCAACTAGAAAGAGACAGGCTGACAGCCTACAGTGCGACCTATACTGTACTGTACTACTATACTATTATAGTCTTAAAAGAAGATGGAGAGAGAGAAAAGCGGATGGAGAGGTAAGTGGTTGGAGAGAAAGGCAGAGAGAGTGGTTGGAGAGAGAGAGGGAGAGACAGAGAGAGTGAGAGAGTTTTGGTTAACCATTTTTAACATTTGTGATATCAGATCCATGGCCTATGAAGTGTCTGTCACCTGTGCCATTTCGAGTGTCAACTGCACTCCCAGTTTACCAAGTGGTCATCAGAGGCCGTTTTGTCACCATGGATAACTCTGTGGTAATGCCTCCGTGCGGAGTTCACTACCAAGGCAATGCTGTGATCCAACTGAGAGAGTTCGTCCCCCAGCTTCAATTGCTGTGTGGGAATTTCAGCCAGCCCCGAATTTCTGTCAGCAACAACACTGCTATTGTGTTAAATGGAACCAATGTAAGTTGTACGTTGCATACTTTATTTTGATTGTAGTTTTCAGAACGTTCAGTTGTTGCTCATCGTGCCAGTCAGGATGTGCTGGTTTGTTGGTGGTGGGTGGGTGATAAGGCGCTCATTAATTTGTTTACCAAGGAAAAAAAAAGAAAAAAAAAAGTGTGTCGTTTATTATTTCAGGTATGTTTTCTAAGAAAATCTTATTAGATTTATATCCGATCTTTTGGCAGTTCTATCTAAAAGGATGGTTTGAAATAAGTGCCACTGGTGTGGATAACTTGACATCCGCCTGTCAGTGTGGTTCTGCGCTGGCCACCGCTATTCAAAACATCATTGCTACCGGTGTCTTCCCATGGCTGAGCCATTCTGCAGAACTGGGTTGCGCTCCAGCTGCTATGCAGAAGGAAACGGTAAGCCAGGACATTCTTTTTTTCAATTTTACCCTTGCCTTTGTTACTGTTGATGTTGATTAAGTTGAAGAATGGGTTATTTATAATCATGTTCAACCAGCTAACAACTTCATAAGGTAATGTTGTTAGGGTGGTGGGAAGGGAGCATTAACGAAAATGGAATGTTGTACCTTCTAGATCTGTAAGCCGATACTTTTCACATCGGCTCAGATCCCTGCAACTTATTATCAGGCATGACTTACGTGAGTTTTTATTGTTCTTTTTTATTTCTCTCACTCCAGCACATACTTATTAATTTGTTACAAGGTGAAATGCGGCTTATTATTTTGTTGTTATTTTTTTCTCTTCATGGGTTTAATAAAATTGAGGGATGTGGCTTATATGGGGGCATGCTTGTATAATGCTGAAAATATGGTGATTTTTGACTCACATGCATAACAATGTAAAACTATATAATCACCCCTCACACCCAAAAAAAAAAAAAAAATGTTTTTCCAGATTTGTGCAAATCCGTACAAAATGAGTCCTATATAGTCCAAAAATGATATTGAAAAATAAATTCAGTACTTTCGTCTGTCTGTCCATTGTCCGCCAACTGTCTGTGCACAAACTTTAAAATGGATAAGTACTCAGAGCCTATTTCAACTATCACAACCAAGCGTGGTAAGATGGTGTATACCCATGAGACCTCAAATGATCAATGAATGAATATTTTCACTTCGAGGTCAAGGTCACAAAGTCATCAAATGTTAGTCAAAAAATTTCACAAAATTTCACAAAATTTCACTTTTTTTTCTAGGTTAATAATATTGAACTTATCATTCTTTGATGCATGATAGATAAATATCAATGAGACACACATACTTTGCAAATTTGGTCAACCTCACTCCAAGATCAAGGTCACTGGAGCAGTCCAAAGTCGATTTGTATAGGTATTTGAAGTGATCTTGACCCTAAACTATGAGAGATATAAAGTCCAAACTTGTTATTTTTTAGAGGTGATAGATAGATCTTTCATATTTGTTCTATTTTTGCATTGATCTTGAAGGTCAATGTCATTTTAGGTCTTGCAAAAACATTTTTAAAAAAAAGTAATTGTACAGTGGAATGGCTGTTTATTTAACCCATAGTACGCAACAGCATTGGATTATTTGATGAGACATGCATCAGAGATCACGTGAGGGTCAAGGTCATTCCAAGGTAATGTCATTGAAGGTCAAGGTCATCCCAAGATCACAGTTCTTTTGGCATAATACAACTTGTTCTGTAGTTTATTTGATAGTACATGAGTGTATTTGAAGCTGGAGGTCAATGTCATCTCAATGTCAAGAGCATAGAAATATTTATGTTGGTATTACTTTGCATTTTAATGCCACCTTTTCATTTTGTTTATTCTGGGCACTCATTTTCATGTTAAATATTGCAAGTTCAATAAGGAGCATGTGAGTCATATGGGCTTTGCCCTTCTAGTTCTTTTTTATTGTTGTATTGCATTATGGAAGTAGAATTACTACAGTTAGATGCACCATTTATATTCCAGTTATATTGCGTTCAGTCATTCTTTTTTTTTCTTTTTTTTTGTTTTCTTTACTAGGCTGAATCCGAGGAAGAAGGATGGCTTTGCCCAGTAGGGTTACAGTTGCGATCACCTGGCAGTCGTCAGTGTGGAGGAGATGTTGCCTGCATGGAAGGTTCGTTCTTTTGTTGTGACATAGATGACAGTAAAGAATGGCATATAGAGTTTGTAGCATTTCTAACATGATTTTTTTGCATTAGTGTCAATTTTTATGTTGTTACGTACATCTTTTGTATTGTCCTAGCCACTGTTTAGAGAATTAAAAATAGGTCCTTCCTCTGCTGATTGTCTTATTTAGAAAAACTTGAAACAATTTAATATAATTATATCCATCTCGTGGATGCACGGATGTTGTTGTTTGTTGTAATCCTACCCACCACTTGTTGTTGTGTTAATGCCCCTTTGAAAGATGTCAGTTATATGTGTTTTGACTGTCTCTGTTGCAGAGTGTGTCACTGAACCTTCCCCTGCTCTCACCACTACTGGTGCAGAACCATCTACCACCATCATCCTCCCCACCACACTTGCACCTGCAGTCAGTGCTGTTACCACCAACCCCAGTAACACCACCATCACTCTTTCATACGCCACAACCACTCATTCTCCTGCCCCCACCACCACTGCACCGCCTTCTACCACTGCCACATCCACCACCACACCATCATTGACCACCACCAACTTCGATGCGACTACGTCCGCCGTCAGACCCACCACCCCCTCACCGGCAGTGCCTGACATTACCACTTGGCCATTGGTGGCATCTACAACTGCCTCCGAAAATGGCTTGGCCAACACCACTAGGGGGCCATCTACCTCACCTGATCAAACAGGTATTCTAACGCTAAAATTTACATCATTACCATTAACATAATCAGCACAATCATCATCAACATCAACTTCATCGTAATCATCATCATCATCATCATCATCATCATCATCATCATCATCATCATCATCATCATCATTATCATCATCACCATCATCATCATCACCATCATCACCTTTATTTTCTGTTGAATAAGTGACTTTTGTGAGGTAAGAAAAAAATATGCTAAGTATGAATTCTCGTTGTTCCTGTTTGTTGTTTCTCAAGCGTCATTTGTTGTTCCTATTTGTTTTTTTTAATAGTTGTTTTGTTTCCTGACTTTCCTGATTTGGTTGTTGTAAATTGTTGGTAACTGCTCTTTTTGGTGTAAAATTTTCTCTTTTATATATATATATGTATATATACAGGGTGGCACAAAAGTAGGTTTACAGTTATTAAACTACCTTTTATATGGTTGAAGTTACTTGCTTAGTAATACCAATATAACACATTCCAAGAATGCTGCAATGTTGAAGGAGGACATTTTGAGCATCTGAGAGATTAAATTGTTTATGTTTATGTTAACAGGTGTAACGAATTTCCCGCTGTTCTCGTGTCGAGTTTTCAAATAAATAGTCTACGTGATAACTGTAAACCTACTTTTGGAGAATGTGTTCCGTTGAAAGTCAGGCCTGTGCTAATTTGTTTTACATTTACACTCTTGTATTATGGCCTCCCATGTATCTATGGTTTACTCACTCTGCATTTTCTCTGAATGTCTTTCGTTCCCATTTTTCACCTTTCGTCACTGTATTTCTTTTTGTATGATACTGTTTTTTTGTTTTGTTTTTCTCTCTGTAGTGTTTGCCTAAGACACAAAAGATGGTTACGGAAGGTTATATTAGTGTTGTTAAAATAAGATTTCAATATTTGGTTTACTGTTCGAGATGTTAAAAGAGTTTAGATACTCAACTATATGAATGTGCTGAATTCATCTTCTGTGAATTCTTTATATTTGCATGGAATAAATTTGTCAGTTTCTTATTATGAGCAATTTTTAAAGCATGCCTATACCTTCAAAGTAATTCCAATAATTATCAGTTTTATTTTATTTGAATAATCTGCATGGCCTCAAATTAATTAGGAAATCCCTACCTCCACTCCTCAGAAAAAACACCAAAGAAACACACACACACATATGCACACACACTCACAAAACACACACACAAACCAACAACAAAACAATAACAACCAACAACAAACAAATAAACCCAACAAAACACATACAGCATGCAACCACTTTGGTTCATTTTGTTAGAAGCAGTGTTATTTTTTAAAATTAACTTTGATTTCATGCTACATTGTTTGCAGAGTACAATTGCTAATATATAGATTATGTTGACTGTTCAGTGCTAGGATATTTTCTTTCTTGACTTTATTTTAAAAAAAATTTTTTTTGTTTGAGGCAAGACACAGTTTTGTTTTCTTAAATATTTTTTTATTTATTTATTTTATTTTGATTTCCAAATTTCTTTAATTTTGGTTTCCTTTGATTTTCTAGTTTCTGTCTTGTTTTGTTCTTCTTCCTTGCCGTGTGGAGAAATCTTGCTCTTCTTGATTTCGTAATTAGCGATTCAGTTGTTTGGTAAACCAGGCTGAACATTTCTTTAATTATGACTTTTCAGAATTAATTTGAGAAGAAAAAAAAAAGAACAGATTCTAAAAAATTTTGTATATGTGATAAAGGATCTAACACTATAATTATTAAGTATATATAAGTACGAAACAGACAATATATCAGATGGTTTTGGTGCATTTTGATATTACTGTAAACCTTGTATTGATTTATAAATTAATATCAGTTATTCAGAATGATGAATTGTTATATGCCAAGCTTCAGTGGATTAATCAAAAGAAATGCTAATGTAGGTCTTGAAGGAGTGGCAATTCTTTTTATATTTAACAAATTTTAATTTAGTCCTGTTTTTCACTTTTCTCGAAAACAAGCTATTGACATTTGTTTTTCTTTTAGTATTATGTCCCTTTGTAGAAATTGCGCACTGAGACGTTCAATTCTATACATTCTATTTACATTTAGTGTAGCTAAGAAAAGCTCTCTTGAATCTTTTATTGCAGTTGCTAGAAAACCTTTCTATGTGGCAGTTGTTTTTCATTGTTTTAAAGTTTTCTTTATTCTTCCACTGAGGCTGGTATTATTGAACTATTTGCATGGGTGAATGTTGTCATTTTTATTCTGCTTGAGGCATTTTCTTGTTTATATTTCTTGACCTCTACAGCGCTGTCTTTGCCAGCCACAACTACTGAATCTCCTCCCTCATTTACCACGCCAAACGAACAACATACCACTCATAAAACAACACAGTTTGACTTGAAGGAACCCGTTACAACTGATCAAGACTTTTCTTCCTCAACCCTGCAGATAACCTCTGCCACAACAGCTGATGACAATTCAGACACAACAACACTTTTAGTTATAGTTACTGAAAGACCACTCACAACAATAACTTACACTTCTACAGGCTCAGCAGACAACCAGACAACAGTTGCACAGACTGCTTTGTCATCAGAATCTTCTTCTACCTTTCAAATTACTGATACACCCCTCATCACTGAAACATCACAAAGTTCCTCACCTCACACAACTATGTTACCTCAGACCTCTGAAAAAATACCACCCCCACCCTCAAATGCTACAGACACTACTGAAACTACCCCAAAACGGACAACATCTCATATTACTGAAATGCCTGAGACCACTCAAGAGTCACATGCAACAGCATCACTCTCCACACAAGTACCTCAGACAACTCATGTAACACAAACCACAGAGGGATCTCAAACACCATCAATTAAGACCACGCAAGCCCCTCTGACCACAGAAGCACCACCAATACCATCCCCTCAGACCACACAAACATCCAAGACACCAGCATCTCAAACTATATTAACATCTCAGACACCTTCCCCTCAGACCACTCAAACACATCAAACCACACCAGCACCTCATACACTTGCTCCACAGACCACCCAAGCACTTCAGACAACCCAAGCACCTCAGACCACTCAAAGTCCTCAGACCACACAAACTCTTCAGACCACACGAGCTCCTCAGACCACACAAGCACCTCAGACCACACAAGCACCTCAGACACCTGCCCCACAGACCACACAAGCTCCTCAGACCACTCAAGCTCCTCAGACAACACAAGCACCTCAGACACCTGCCCCTCAATCTACACAAGCACCTCAAACAACACAAGCCCCTCAGACACCTGCCTCTCAGACCACACAAGCACCTCCAACACCAGTCCCCCAGACCACTCAAGCACCTCAGACCACACAAGCACCTCAGACACCTGCTCCTCAGACAACACACGCACCTCAAACACCAGTCTCTCAGACCACACTAGCTCCTCAAACAACACAAGCACCTCAAACAACACAAGCACCTCAGACACCTGCCCCTCAGACCACACAAGCACCTCAGACACCTGCCCCTCAGACCACACAAGCATCTCAGACACAAGCCCCTCAGACAACTCAAGCACCTCAAACAACACAAGCACCTCAGACACCTACCCCTCAGACAACTCAGGCACTTACCCCTCAGACCACACAAGCACCTCAGACACAAGCCCCTCAGACCACTCAAGCACCTCATACAACACAAGCACCTCAGACACCTACCCCTCAGACCACTCAGGCACTTACCCCTCAGACCACACAAGCACCTCAAACACCAGCCCCTCAGACCACACTAGCACCTCAGACAACACAAACACCTCAGAAACCTACCCCTCAGACCACCCGAGCATCTCAGACGCCAGCATATCTGACCACACAAGCATCTACAAACCAAACCACAGAAACTACCCCAGATGTAGGGAGAATGACTGATCCCACCTCGACTGGTTCTTCTGGTGGCTACACTGGCGGATCTTACTCTCCGGGCGACACCAGCGCTGTCATAACAGAGCCATTTTACATCAATGATACAGGCTTAATGGACAGTAAGCTTGATCTCATCTCACCTCTGGGGGTTTTTGTGGTAACACAGCAGTAGTGATTTTCAGGACTATAAATTATGATGTCAGCAAACCTTTTTTAATTTGTTTAGGACTGCTGGCATTGATTTCGGAATTTGAACTATTTTTACTTCGAGTAAAGTATTGAACTGTTGTACAAAATAATTAGTCAACCGTGATGGGTTTAGGGAGATTTAAAACCTAAGTGTCCTGAAAAATACTCTGTGTGTGAATTGGGTTTTAAGGGGTAATTTTGCATGCAATATATAATATCATGTCTAGAAACACTGGTTTTGGTGTCTCTTTTCCTTGGTACTTTATGTTATGCATGGCATACGTTGGGTGCATTTATGCATGTTGTATGCCATACATTGAAAAGGTTTGAGAATTCCCTTTTTTCGCGGCATGGTTTTGAGAAAGCGGGTGTTGGTATTTATGATTTGGGGCCGGGCAAATCACCTTTTTTGTTTAAACGTATGTTTTATTTGCATTTCTATATTGGTATGCTGTGATTGTTTCTTCTGCCTCTCCTTGATGTTTGTTGCTCTACATTTCTGCTCATAGTAGTGAGCTATTTTCTCTCCTGTTATTCTCTCCAGTAGCATTAGGATCGTGCTTCTTAATTATTATTTCACACATTGTACTCTTTTCTAGCTATAGTGCCTAGTCTGAAATATTTTGTTTTGCTCAGTCTTTCAAGTTTTAATTTCGGCTTCATTTAGAACAATTAGAAACTTAAAGTCATTTGAAGATAAAAGTTTTAGTTTTAGTTTTAATTTTTAAAACTTATCTCAAGGTATTGCTTATAGTTACCCGCTTTCAAACACAACATAGTGTTATTCATTAACTCAGTAGGAAAGTATGGTAGACATTCTCTGGCAATTTTCATGATGTGATGTATCATACCCTAATTTCGTAGTCAAAGGCTTTGAATGCGAAGTTGTAGTCTGAAGCTTGCATTTCTTACAGTGCAAACATTAGCTGCATAGCTTTAGCAGAGCCTCATTATGTTTCTGAACTTGAACTTCAGCTGTTCTGCAAAGCATGCGTAACAAGAAAGAGTATCTTGTGTAGATTATAGAATCAAGAAAAATAATACTTGTAGAAAAATAATGGTACCGGGAGCCGCTGCTTTTGGAAAACTTGAACTAACCAGACAAATTGAAATTATTACAGCAGTAAATGGAAATTATTAGAAGGATGCAACTTAAAAATGTATTCATATATGATTAATTTTCATTTGCATTATTTTGATCTAACTGCTTTGAAGAAAGCTATATAGTGTAAAGTCAGTATTTAGAGTCCATCAGTTATGGGTATTACCAAGAGTAAACTTCATAGAGCCATTTGAAGACCACCATTCAGCAAAGTCCAGGTGTCAGTTGATTTTATTAAGTGAAACATTAGAACATTTCTAGTGACATGAACTTTCTTATTCTGGGAAAATATCTCATGAAAGTGGTAATTTAAATTAAACCAACAATGAACATAAAGAAGTATAATCTCAAAGTCTCTTGAAAAATGCATTTGAACTACTTAAAAAACCACATATTCAATCACATTCAGTGAGAAATAAATTGGAGTATTAAATGGTTTGCCTGCTTGCATTCATTTTTATTATTTTTTTGTTTGTAGCAGAAATGATTAATCAGTGTTAATTGATAACAAAGGTCAGAAACTTGATATTTGCTGTTTTGTGGATGACAGTGCCATGGCCGCTGTTCATGATTGAGATGGAAGACACCATGAATGGCAGCTTCCAGAACATCAGTTGTGTTGATGAAACCCACCAAGTCATCAACCGAAAGGTTAATGAAGTCATCCGCACCTTTCATGGATTCATCGGCCGAAACGTGTGTGTTGAGGCTGCTGATGTCGCCCTCAAGCTAAAAAGTGGTAACATCCGCTTTAAAGGAACTCTGGTGAGAATTTTTTTTTTTGGGGGGGGGGGGGGGGGGGGGGGGGTGTAGTGAATTATTAGATTCTGTGTCCATGGCAATGACAGATGCTGGCTGGGTGCCGTCCATGGCTTGACATGTAAATAATCTTATACTTTTACATTAATCTCTACACTATTTTACTGATAAGATTTTATTTTGGCAACAGGGAGGAGGCAGGTCTTGTCTTTTTATCAGATCATTGTATTAATTAATCATTGTTAGATGCAACAAATTTTTTGTTACATTTTAAATTTGTATGGTGAATTCTCAGATTTTATAATCTTATTATTATCTAATATGCCATTCGTATTTTATAATTAATACTTTTTATTATGCATGTGAAGTGTATTGTATATGTTATGTTCCCTTGTATGCTTTTCGAGTGTGGTTGGTGTGAATGCTTGCATACTTAGTTTTTATGGTTCATATGTCTGTTCTGATCTGTGTACTATCTTATCTAATATATATCCTATTTTAAGAGTGGTGAGCTCAGCCCCGAGCTGGGGTACTGCGCTATATAAGCCTACTTTATTATTATTATTATTATTATTATTATTATTATTATTATTATTATTATTATTATTATTATGAATACTGCAAAGAGTGTTGCTTACCTTAGCACTCCTTTCTCTTGATCTTCCTTTTGTGCCTTGTAAAGAAAAGGGTGCTTGTACCGACAGTAACCTAGCTGATAATCTTCTCTTGTCATTGTGTTACGATTGCTACTGCTGCTGAACAAGAACACTAATAAACTGTCTTGGATAAATAAGTGCCTCATTCAGCTTCTCTGGCCTTTGTATGAACAGATTGCTTTTTTATTTTAAATAGCTGAACTAAAATGTAATGATTTGTTATTTCCAGAGCAATGGTTTCACAATCGTTTCTGGAAACAATTCGAATGACAATGAAGATTCTGTCAACAGGCGGAAATCTTCATGCAATTTTCCATTGAGATTCGAAGTTCTCGGCATCCAGCTGTGGAAACCTGTGGCAGGGAGTTTGCTGAGTATGCCTTGCAGCAGCTACCACTTCAGTTCATGGACGTGAACCAGATTGTGGTACCCAGTGTCTGTTCGTTTGTTACATATGCACCTGGAAAACTTAACATCTCTCAGAGCATATGGAGTTGTCCGCCGGGATACCAGCTAGACCCACCAATCTTTCTCTGTAAGAGGTAAGTGAGAAGTATTTTATTAATTGATTAATTAATTAGTTTATTTATCTATCATGTAGGTTGTTACCTGTATGTGAGTGTATTCATAAATTACTGAATTTCTTTATTTTAAAATTAACAAAAAACACAAACCTGTAGCACATGATTATACAATTTATCTCATGACCAGAGCAGGAATGGTCTTGAGAAAGTTTCTTTTCATGGTCCCATGACAGCTTTTTGAAAATGATATCTCCTGCATTTATCCTGCAGGTCAAGCAGCACGCCATTCAGCAGTTTGCCAACAGCAACACCAACACCCAGTGCAACAGAGCCACCTATCCCCATAAACACTGTGCCCTTCATGACCTTGATTTTCTATGGCACCCTGACCCAGATCAACTCCCACTCCACCAAGAGTCTAAGAGCCTGTGTCCCAGAGTATTTATCAGCGTTGAAGAAGGTGTTGGTAGACCTGGAGCCTGGAGTACAAAATGTGGTGAAAAACAACTGCTCTGACATCTACGTGAACATCACCTCCAACATCACACTCGTTGTTCATGATGCCAACAGGGTGAGTCGCATGTTTATCGTTACTGGGTGCACTGTATTTTTATGTGGAGAGCCTGTTTTGTATAATTTTTTAAGAGGTAGAAAGAAAGAAAGAAATAACGATTATTTGTGTACACTAGTTTTAAAGTTCAAAGCTATAGATAGACATTCAAAAGGACTAAAAGAAATGAAAGTAGAGGCAGAAAAATTAACATCAAAGCAGGACCATAAACGTAAGCAAGAAATAAACATACACACAAAAAATCCACCAAACAAATAGTAAATCAAAAAGTCTATTGACTATGTTCTACCAAAACAAACTTCTACATGAAGACCTTTATAGTCTAGGTTTGCGGTCTTTCAAGATAGAAAGTGCAATAAAGGAAGCTAAGAAAGATGTTATTATTTTGCAGATGCAAGCCATTGCCCAAGTAACACTGCTTCCTTTGGCAGCTTGGGTCTCGCACCCAGCTCTTAGCATGTGTGCCAACTCAGTCAAGAACAAGTTCTATCAACCTTCCCTGCATCTATCCAATCTCACGGTTCCCGAATCCTACCTGCAGAACTGCTCCACCCTTCGCCTCAACCCTGACCTGCTGACCGCAGACACTGATGCCAATTTCCATTGTGGCGAGGGTTTCATCTATGATAATTACAACTTTTTGTGCATAGATGGTGAGTTTTCCTGTACATTCATAGAAGTGGACTAGGTTGAATATACATGTAGAGGAGTGGAAATATTTGTGTGGTGTGGTGTGGTGAATCTCGTTGTACTGTCCTGCCAAATAGCACTGAACTGCACTGTACTGTATTGTGTAGTATCTGACCCGTCACTGTTTTGGTCCTTACCACTCATGTTTAAATCATACTTACATTTCCGTTGCAGAATACAATCCAACCCTCATGATTCAGATCAACCTGACCATATCCGGCCTTTCCAATGACCGTGGCTGCCGTGATGCAGTTGAGGACTCGGCAAATAAGTTATCACAGACTGTGGTGGAAGATGTGTTCACTAGACTGCGCAACAAACAATTGTGTGGAAACGCTTTGTTTGATGACAACGTGGTTTTGCTGCCGCGTAACAGCAGGTTGACTCTCCCTGACAGCCAGGTTAGTGTAATGCGTGTTTCAGAGTCTGATTAGTAGACAACAAGATCCTTTTGAGAAAAAAGGAATTTTTACTATCCTACAAAATTGGTATAGAACAGATAACAAAATGATAAAAAAGCAACACATAAATTTCGGCATTTTTCCGCACACGCAGACATATACGCAACATTAATATTTGTGACTGGTTCATTAGATGTGAGATCAGAAATCAATAGATGGGAGTAATATTTTGTTCCAGGCCATCATTACTATTCCCTTCGTGCTGCTGAGCGTGCAAGGTCTGAATTCAACAGTGGAGTCTTGCAAGGATGAAGTTTATAATCACCTTGTCTCTTCATTGGGTGACCGTGTCAAAAGCCTGATGGTGAATGTTACCAAGGCCTGCCCTACCGCTGTGAAGCCAACAAATTTCACACGTGACGAAGAGCTTTGGGGCTGCTTTGAGGGGAGAGTGTACAATTCACAGACTCATGCCTGTGAACCTGCTGGGGAAAGTGTTACTAACATGAAAGGTATTTTGTTGTTGTTTGTACTTTAAACGCAACAATAATTTTAACGATGATTTTCTGATTACGACTAGGCCATGCAAGGAGAGACAGAAAAATAGAAAGATGTAGTGTTTGATCATTGTTGATCATTTTTTGAGTACCACATGACCCTGCATATATATACAAGTTAATTAAGCATGATGTATCATTCTCCATTTCTTCATTTAAAAATGTTTCTATAGTTTTCATAGCTCTCTGTCCAGGCTTCTATAAATCCCTAGAAACCCACCATCCATATCTATAGTAACAGCCTTGCCGCACCAGCACCCCAACAGACTGATAAGCCATTGAAATTCAGTACAATAACGGTTTTCTGTGTTGTGTGTGTTGATTAGGCCTGATGTCTGAGAGACGCAAGAGAGACACAGCTGCCTACAGCCAGGCTACTGGCACCAAGCCCTTTTGGAATGCCACTCTGCCAGTTTGTCAAGGTACATGATTTTGGTTTATGGACATTTAATTTAGTCCAATCAAATGTCCCTTCGCTTTTTCACAAATTTAGTCTACCTATACTGCTCGCTCACTAGATGTGATAATGGATATTGCTTGTTTAGTCCTCTAACTTCCCACATAGGTGGTTGTGGCTGTGCTGCACTCATGTGTAGGAATTCCTAAATGTTTTTTATGTCTCCTTCAGATGGGAGTATAAACCGAGGCCTAGTCTGTGCAAATATATATTCTACTATCATGCAGACTTTAAAGATCCTGTCCTATAGACAGGGTAAGTGCCAGTGACATCAAAACACCCAGCAAGCAGTAGGTCCCCTCTTCCTTATTGGTGGTCACCTAGGATTGTAAATAATAAATAAATGAAAGATTCCTTTACATCCGTTTTGGCGTCTTTCATTTATTCTCCATACAGGGCCGTAAAAAACTGGAATAAACCAGACAAAGCAAAAATCACTAAAAACAGTAAAAAGTCAAGTTATAAATAACATACTATACATAGTCATGGGACTCATGCATTCAAATACGAAAATTTATCACATTGTGCATCATTTTATATATCACATTATTTATCATGTAAATTAAATTGACATAATAAAATCACAGTTTGTTGAACTGAATAAAAAACCACTGAAGTTACATCAAACCTATATCATGTTGTGCAAACAAACGCCAACATGCAAACTTTGCCCTTATTTCGTTGCACGCATAATTTCATGACAAACCATAAATAATTCGTACCTCGTCTTCTCCCTTAGTATGATGACAGCGAAACAATATATATGACATAAATCATTCCGGCGAAGATAGTTCCCATTCAGTCTGGTTGCTACAAAAATCAAAGGGGACGACGCAACACAGTGGAACTCAACACCGGTCTGTTCAGTGGAACTTTCTCAAGGGAACTCACCCTTACCCAAACCTCAAAAACAGCGCCACCACTGGCGTAATAATTGCTCAACTGCAAAATTAATAAACCTATGAAAGGTACATACATTTTATAGTTTAACATAAAAACTAGCTTTAAAACAAAAACTTAATTGAATTTATATCCTAAGTAATAATAATAATTACATAGAATTAAAGGTACTGGAGGCGGACTAATTTACTCAGCAGATGCACACATGAGAAAACAGTTGCAGTCAAACAAGGGGGAACTATCCTTTAACTTTTTACCAGAGCCAGAGAAAGTGCGCAGTTATTTCCCCTAGACTACTGAGTGTTCGAAGTTATGACTTGCGGCAGCAACAGCTGTTGTGGGTGGTGTTAGATGATGCACTACAGGCTGCAAGTTGAAGCCTTTCTGTGGCTTGAGTTAGTTTTGGCCAGTGCCTTGAGTCTTGAGCTGTTAAAGCGCTACATGAGAACAATTATCATAATAAATAATTATATGTCTTCATCGTATTGTGCTATACAGATCGAGAAGCCCCATCCTTCACTGGCTGCCCTATGACCCCTCAAAAGGTGCTGTTGGGTCCCAATGGTCCAGAACCTTATTCCATCAGCCTGCCATCAGTTTCTGACAATTCCAACGGGGCTTTGACTGTCACTTACCAACCTCCTGAATTCAGACTTCCATTTACATTTCGCCAGGTACTTCGGTCATTAGTATTTTCTTAAAGCTCCGTCTGGAATATCCTTACGTAATAAGGAACTGTCAGAGAGTTAAATGAGGTAAAACTAAAAAGATATTTGGGGTCAGAAGACTGCTTGGTTCATGGCATATCACGATGGAAGTTATATAACCATTAACTTGGTGAATTCTCAATGAACTGTAAAAGTAGATTAACTGCTTTTCATCTTTACCTTTTAGGAAAAAAATTTGAATGGACTATCATTATTTGACAATACACAGGAACTTTATACAAAATACTGTTTCACCATATATGTGTTTACGGTAGTTTAAACTTTGATATCAACCTTGCAGAACATGACAGTAAACATCACAGCCATTGATTCAGCTGGCAACCAAGCAATTTGCAGAATCTCTATACTCCTGATTGGTATGTTGTCTTTTAGTTTCTATAAACCAATTACTTGTCTAGAATCATAATGTTTTCATAATGTATGTGCTTAACACATGCTCAGAGCGGTGCATCACTCTGATTGATTGTTTATGATTTGTTATACAATCAGTATTCATAGTAGGGGTTGGATCATGTTAATCATTTGTACATGCACAGCTAGTATCTATGCCATTTTTTTGTTCATCTCGTCACACCAGCTCAATGCCTATGTGAGCAGCACTCTTTGGTTCCCCCACATTTTGCTGGCTGCGGGCTATTTATAGCTTGCCTACACCCTCCCTTCCAGTGAAAGGAAAGGAAAGAAGCACCGGCGAAGCTATTTATAGCTAGCCTGGCTGAACTAACCTCAAAACCTAAAAGCTTTGGTTGAGTGGGTGTGTGGTATGTTAACATGTTTTGTGTGTCCATTGTGTAGATGTAACACCACCTCAGATTAGATGCCCAATGGGACTGCATCATGAGTACTACCTAAACAGCAGCAACAAAGTGGCTTTGGTGTACCCGGATGATCTTGTCACGGCTACAGACTACAGCGGTATTTCACACCTTGTCTACGACCCAGCCCCAGGTACTCAAGTGGAAGTCTTGAAAGAGCTCAGCGTCACAGCCACAGTTGTAGATCTGTCTGGAAACAATGCCTCTTGCTCCTTCTCTTACATCGCTGGCAGTATGTAGATGGACCATTTTTTATTTTTGGCTCGCATGCATAGCAGTGAGAGTCTATGTACTACCCCCCTCCTCCATCCACCTCCCCAAACAAAAATCCATAGTATGCAGTAACATTGGGTTATTTGATTAGACATTCATCAGAGATCACGTGAGGGTCTTCCCAAGGTCAAGGTCACTAAAGGTCAACCCAAGGTCACCGTTTTTGTGTGTGCGTAATACAATGTTTGCTGTACTTTATTCGATAGTACATGAGTGTATTTGCAGCCAGAGGTCATTGTCATCTCAAGGTCAAGAGAAAGATCAAAGTGGGTGTTGCTTTGAATTTTAAAGCCACCATTTTATTTTGTTTTTCAGGGGCACTCATTTTCATGTTAAATATTGAGTTCTGCAAGGAGCATGTGAGTCATTTGGGCTGAGCCCATCTAGTTTTTGTAAAGTTTTCAAAAGTTGAAGACATTTGATGGAAAGATACATCTTTGATTTGTGGTTGTATATTGTTCAGGTAGGTTGGTCACAGAAATAGAGCAGGGTTATGTATTCAAATAATTGCAATCCATTGTTGTTACACTTCTTGTTCTTATATTTATAGTTTGAATATTACTACATTTGTGTACTAGTACTTGAACTGCATATTATACTACAGCAAACATGACAGGATTTCTTTGTCATTGCAGCAGACAGATGTGCGTTGTGGGAGCTACCTATCCCAGGTGATGGAGAGGGTCAGAGAAGCTGTAGCTTGGAGATTGAAGGTTCAGTGGGTTTTGGAGTGTCCTGCCAAGTGATCTGCCCTCCACAGCAGGCATTCATCAAGCTCCCACCCCCTCAGTATGTGTGCATCAATGGAAGTGTCTGGCATCCCCATAATAGTGTACCACCTTGTGGAGGTAGTTGTATTTCCATTGTCTGTTTAATTTAGTATTGTGAAAATTGGAGGATTTCATGTGAGCTTGTTATTCAGCTTTCTCTTGTTTCAAGTCTTGCTGCAGTTTCCATTGATCTTTGCTCTTGTTGAAAAAAAATAGAATCAGATAAATTCAAAGCTGAATTATATTTAAGTGGATGTTAGGTAGTAAGATGCTTGAAGTGATCCCTTGCTCATTACCATATGTTTGAGTATTGTGCTGTATGTCTTTTTGGTTATTGAAATTTAGTATGTTTCTCACAATAACAATGATGACGACATTGATGATGATAATGATGAAGATGATAATGATGAAGATGATAATGATGATCACATTGATAAAAATAATAATAACTTTTTATAAAAAAATATGTCCATTGCAGCATTCATATTGATGATGATATCAATGTTAATATTTCATCAAAATTTCAATTGCAGTATTGCACTCAACCAATTTTGACTTCAACATGACACTAAACTTCACATACGATGGTTCAATGCCAGTGGACAAATACTGCGTAGATTTGATCAGTAACACCGTGATCAACGCTCAACTAAAATCCTTCTTTCAAACCACATGCAACAAATCCCTGGCTTACCTAGATTTCAAAATTGAGCACATGGGGATTTTTCAGGTAATCTTTTCTTTATTCTCTTTTCAAAGTACGTACTAACAAATAAAAAGAAATGATTTATTGACAGGGCAATCGTTAGATTACCCCTTGGGGTCATGAGCAATCTTGCCACTGTAGATTGTTCAAACCTATAAAGGGAACAGTGAAAGCCACAGTTGAAAACCTGTCTTTCCTTTATAGGCAAGACGCTTCACTGCGGCAACAGTACCCCCGTTGGAGTGCCGGGGGTTTTCAGTATAAATAGTATCCCCACTTTATGGAAATTTAGTGCTTTAAATTCCCACTGTCGCTGTCTTCCTCATTTACTCTTTCCTATTCTTGCTCTGTCCTTCACTCTGCTATACTATCTTCTTCTTCGCTAGATCAATGACCTACCTTTTTTCTTGAAAACTCTTCCTGGACAAGACTCCTTGTTTGTGTATGAGGTCTGTTGGATCAGCTTGGGAGTGTTGGACGCTTTCTGCCGGGTGGTCACTAGGGCTTCCTATGAATATACTATTTAGCACTTTAGGCATTTTATATGTATGTGTTTGGTTGATGATTTATAATGATGTTTGTATTCTATTTTGTTTTTGTAACCGGGGTGTTCGCGTAGTTGAGGTCAACCCTCAGCCGTCCCCCGCGTGGGATGTCTTTATTGTAAAGTGACTGGCCGGTGGAGGGCATTCAATTTTCCCACTGGGGTTGTTTCGGCAGATCTTTTATGGGGATCGGGGGTTATCCGGTCCTGATTTGGCTCGGAAGAGTCCGCTGGACCTAAAGCAACAATAAATCAATCAATCAATCGTTAGATTCATGTGCAGTCTGTGCTTTTTATATTGCCCTGAAACAACAGTCTGAATATATTGTATTCTGCTTTCTGTAGGGGTCATTCTTCAACCTGAAAGTGAGGGTGAGCATCACAGCATCAGAGGAGAACCATCTAGACAATCCAGCAAATGTGTGCGGCAACAGCATTCTAAATGCCATTGACAGTTTTGTATTGAATATCAGCGTTCATGGCTGTGGCAACATCACGTTCCAACCACCCAGTGACTCAGATGGGCATTCCACATGTTCACCAGGCTTTGCATCTTATGATGAGACTGGCAGCTTGCAAAAATATTGTTGTAAGTTTCTGTCAGATTTAATCCTGTAGCAAAACTGAACATTTTACATCGCATTTTGAGCTTAGAGTGATTAGTGGCATTTTAACAACTTAGTTTCCATTTGTGGACAGTAAAGATTCATGTTTATTATTGCATTTGTCATTTAATCCAAAGAATGCAAAATGCATGTGTTTTTGTGTGATTGAGATAGCCAAAATGCAGCAGATGAAGGTGTTATTCATATTATATTTGTTTATGTAGAAGGATGTAACCTGACTTATGCTTCTGTGTGTCCAGAATTCTGTGTGTGTAAGGGTACAGTTTGGTATGTTTTCACTAAATACCATCAAAATTGTCTTCATTTTAAAATATTAGGCATGCAGTCAGTCACTATATCATTGTATTATGGTGTTTAATACTACACTGTTCTTACTATGAGGAAAGCTTTTATATGTTTCAGTGGGGTGTCCTGCTGGAACACACATGAACGTCACTGGAAAGAGTTGTGAGCTGTGTCTGCAGGGCCAGTATCAGAACTCGAGTGCACAGCTAGCATGTCTGCCTTGTCCGCCTGGCACCAACACACTTTCTGCTGGAAGAAAATCTGAGGAAGACTGTCTAGGTCAGTTTAATTTGAATAAGAATGTCATGGTACTTGTCCCAGGTTTTGTTCTTGGGACGTTAGATGTGTTCTTGACATTGATTTAACTTGGAAAATCTCATGTTTTAGAAGGAAGAAGAGACAGAGTTTAAAGCCAAAAGAAATAACACTTTAAAACGTTCTCTAGACATGTATTTAACTAACAGATTTTTCAAGAGCTAAAAGCCAGCACTCTTAACCCACTTTTTTCCCACAAAAAACATTATCATGTTTTGGTAACTTCAGACATTCAAGAAATTAAGTTGAGACTACCTTCACCTTAAATGCAGGGCAGCTGCAGTTTTCCCATCTATTGCAGTGTTTTGTTGTTGTTGACCAACAGACATATATACTAGATAATTTTGTGAATCAACGTACAGATTGTGACTACTCATACCCAAAGATGAAAAAATATTATGATTCGGTTTTGAAATCTATATAGCATTACATTTTCTTCAAAGAAATCACCTATTAACTTTACATTGTGTATTGTATAAATATATGTTAAAAGAAATAAAATAAATTAAATATAAAATAAACGCATCTGCTTCTCAGTGAATTATTTATTCATTTATTTATTTTCTTACAGCGTTATGCCCAGCGGGTTCCTCCTCACCCACTAAACTGGCTCCTTGCCAGCTTTGCAGAAAGGGAGAGTATCAACCCGCTATTGGAGAAACCCGCTGTGTCACCTGCCCTAGTGGCCAGAGCACTGCCACTGAGGGTGCCACCAGTCGTAGTGAGTGCAGAAGTGAGTCTTTCTCTGTTTACAGTTGACTGTGTGGTTGTTTGGCTTATTTGTTTGTTGCAAAGATTGAAACAAGCGCATGACACATCCCCGAGTCTAACCAGCTGTGAATGCGCTCCTAGATCTTCTTAGAACTGGGGACAGTAAAGCAGCGAGGGAGAGGAGAAAAGCACCACCCTCATATCATTAACTCATTAAAGTCGCAGAGTGCCACTCGGCATCATTCCAGAATCGCAAGATTTTAGGCTATTTTTTTTTAAAAATCACACCAAATGTTCTAGACAACATAGAAACATTAAATAAATTGCAAATGAAAGTTTAAAGTATGTATTTTTAATTTCACTTACCACCAATCTGCTATAATCCTCCAGAAAAATGATATTTTGCCCCCAAAACACATTACTTTTGCAAAAAAAAACCCTTTTTTAAGAAGCACAATACGAATATGTTGCACCCATTTTGTTATGAAAATATTTGATTCTCTTGTTTTTATGATGTAAAAACACTGTAGAAATTAATTTTACACAAAAATAATCATGAAAACCCAATCTGAAGAGGCATTTGTCACATAACTATGATACTTCACTGTAAAACAAAATTTTCCGAACAAAACTGGAGCCTTAGAGAAAAATCAAATAAAATAAAATTAATATCTTTGTAAAAAAATATGGTCAAAGGGAAGCAATCTACTCTAAAAAGACCCCTTTCAAGTATTGCTTACTTCCCTTGGTACTCATTTTCTGTTATTAAAAAAAAAAGGGAACACGCGACATAAACGTAGCTACGACACGCTCCTCTGCGGCACCGCGAGTGCCGTAAAACCGTTTACTTCATTGAGTTAAGCTGGCTAAAGAAAAGGGAGGTACCAAGTGCCACTCTCCCCAATGACTGAAGACTTTCGGAACATCTTTACCTGTTTGGCTTATATGTTTGTGATTCTGGATGGGTATAGGTGTTGAAACCAGAGGTGTTTTTTTTTTCTTCCTTGTTTAAAGAATTTAATTTACACTGAGCGTATTATAATAGAATAGACCATATTGGCCTGCAAGAATGTACAGTTTTGTGTATGAGTAGTGCAAACCAGTAAGTTTGTTTGCAGGATTGTGCCCTGCTGGTCGTTTCAGTGCGAGTGGACTGGAACCATGTCAGGCATGTCCCCTGCACCACTACAATGAGATCACTGGAGCCTTGGCTTGCACAGAGTGTGCGCTGGAAAAGGTTACCGAGAAAACTGGCAGTACTACTGCAGGTGATTGTGTAGGTAAGTATGACAATAACCCATTTCGTTTTGAGACTTGAATTGGTGTGACTAGGGAGCCCAATGTCTTTTTAAACTGTTTACAAACTCACCGGAGAGAGTTTTCATTAGAAGAATTTGGATACTTCTATAGCTATAGTGTTTAGTGTAAAAGTTTGAAATTTTGAGGTCAGGCTTACTGTAATGATTTGGTCTTGAGTTCACACCATTATAACCGTTCTTGTCATTCACATAACATTTCGCCTCCCCACAGCAAAGTTTGAGAAAAGCCTCAGTTTCACTTTTACCGCAGCCTGCTTAATAATAATTATAAAAAAAAATAAAGCGCATTACCAAACAAACATGTGCTCAAGGAGAATAGAACACATGCATATACACAGTACAGTACAATACAATCAATAAATGCACAGGCATTTTGCCTTACAAATTAATACTTTAAAAGGAATAACATTGGAAGTTGACCACACACATACAGCCCAATAGCTCTTGATAATAAATGACGAGGGAGTACAGTACACATAGTCACATTTAAACAGCAGATCATGCTCACCCAATGAATATCATAAACAGAGTTCCACCTCTGACCCGGTTGATCACGCTGGCTTTATGGTGATAATAATAAACTTTAATGTAGTTGTTTTATATGTTTGAATGTTTTGTTTTAAATGCTAGCCTTTTTTTTCCTTTCAGAGTTTGACTGGTGTGAAAATCATGGCTGTGCGAACAATGCTACTTGCATAAATCAGCACCGATTTGCCCAGTGTGTGTGTCCACCAGGGTTTACAGGTAATTAATTGCACTGTAGCCCATAGTAGATGTAGAACATGTATCAGTTGTATGCTAGGAATCTATTCTGTATGTTAAAATTGCCTTATATTACAATGGGTAGATATGATGTTTTGAGCTATACTGAGCTGGGCTGAGAAAAAAGGTTCAAGATAGTTAAAGGCTTGTGGTTAATTAGATGAAAAGAAAGTGGAATGAAAGGCACTTTAGAAAGAGACATGCACTGAGAGAGAGAGAGAGAGAGAGAGAGAGAGAGAGAGAGAGAGAGAGAGAGAGAGAGAGAGAGAGAGAGAGAGAGAGAGAGAGAGAGAGGAAAGAGACAGAATGAGACAAAGAGAGAGGCACACACAGAGAGAGAGAGAGAGAGAGAGAGAGAGAGACAGACAGACAGAAAGAGAGAGAGAAATAAATTATATTTTGCATCTATAATGATAATTATTATTTTGTCATTTTATTTTGAGGTGTGCACCGAATTTTCTTCTGTGAAGTAAGATCGCAATATGTCTTCTTGTAGGAGAACTGTGCCAGAATGATATTGATGAATGCTTAAGTGGGCCCTGTGTCAATGGCGCTACCTGCATTAACAAGGTCAATGCCTACTCCTGTCAATGCAGTCCAGGTGAGAATTATAATAGCATCACAATTTTTAGGCGAAGTATACTGAAGGCTCTATCGCATGTGTAAGGATGTGCAGCTGCTTAGTACTATAGGCTTTAACCCTTTGTTATTGTTCTCTCCAAAAGCAAGTGCTGTTTTAGATATATTTATCCATAAAATATGACTCTATGAGTAGTCGCCTCACTCAATTGTCAGTGACCAATATTTCTGAAAAAGTAGGGAGGTGTGGGAGTGAGAAGGTCACTCTTGGCCCAAAAATTGTCCTTGAAAAATTCTGGTGGGTCACCAGAATTTTGAAGGTGGTCACATCATTATCAATCGTTCAATGCTGTTTAGCAGTAAAGACACATTCCATTTATTATAAATTTTTTAGAAACTAATAAGAAAAAAGATCATATGCTGCTCATTTCAAGGTTGACGTACTGTATATGCTAAATTGAATGATTGGCTTTTGCGTGAAGCACATGATGGAAGCTGAATTCCATGAATCATGGCAGAAATTAGTGCATCGAAGTGATGCAATAGTCTCAAAAAGCTGTGTATCAAATGTGATTTCTGTGTTTCATATACACACATCCATGCATAATAATTATCAATGGTTTTAATAGGCCGGTTTCCTCTAAAAGGACACTGAACTTGGCCCCACGGTCAAGTATTATGCCACAGCGCAAGAGCTGTAGCCTACAATATAAGTGACCTTTGGATACAGCCGGTTTCAGGTTACATAGCATTATAAAATTGCTGACAAGCCGTTGCTGGCAGGCCATTTTTGAGTAGAAACAATGAATATTTGAAGTAGAAATTGTTAATAAACATTGTTGTTAGGATGTCTCCTCACTTCATTCACTGCATAAAGATGAACATTGCATGTAATAACTTTATTTATCTCGACCCTTCTGTTGCAAGCGCGTTTGTAAAACACTATTGTAAACACATTACATTCACAACAGATCATTCAGTTTTATTTAATCTCTCTCTCTCTCTCTCTCTCTCTCTCTCTCTCTCTCTCTCTCTCTCTCTCTCTCTCTCTCTCTCTCTCTCTCTCGTTGTCACCTTCTCTGTCTCTGTTTCTGTCTGTCTGTCTGTCTCTCCCTCTCTGTCTCTCTCTCTCTCTATCTTTCTTTTTTTCAAAAGTGCATGCATGTGACCGTGTTGATGGTGGAGGAAACACACATGAAACTAATAGGCTCTTCATGTACAGCAATTAACGAACAAGACATTTATAAATCCACAGCACTGTACTTGTTTGTTAAAAAGGTATTTCATATGACATTTTGAGTGAATATGACATAATAATAATAATAATAATAATAATAATAATAATAATAATAATAATATATTTTTTTAATATTGTGCGATACCAAACATGAAATCTGCTCAAAGCACAACATTCACTTATTCTCACGCAATGCACAATGACATACATTTAAAAAAAATCTATAATAACATCATTTAAATGAATAACACACACTCTCTCTCTCTCTCTCTTACACCCACACACACACACACACCCACCCACCCACCCACACACACACACACACACTTATATGCACAAGCTCCTGCAATGGCAACAAAACGCATACACACATACAGACTTAACATAGGCAGGGCATCTTTTCAGCCCCATGTAATTATGGGGACTGAACTCTTCCATGGGCGAAGATATCAAGGAAAGTTAACTAGCGGCAAAATGTCTGTTGTACTGTTTGCTCAAGAAATGTTGTGCAAGAAATGAATGTTGACATGTTCTGTAACTGGTCTAGCATGAATATTTGGGTGGTCAAATATATAAATCTAGAAATTATAGTACAACTTTCAAGTCTTCTCACAATACAGATTGTACATTGCCAAGTCAAGCATCACCACATGCTTTATTTTAACAATAATTTGTTAAAATTATGTATCTACAGGCTACAATGGACGAAATTGTGAAGAGGAGTCGAATGAATGCATATACAACCCTTGTGTCAATGGTGCTTGCATCGATGCACATTTGTCATACAGTTGTCGCTGTCATGAGGGCTTTACTGGAGACAGGTAATAATCAGTGAAACAAGCAGCCGCAAATTATTTTTTGTGATTTAAGGAGAGAGGGATGAAGGGGGAACATCTTCAGAAAAGGAGCATTTTTTGAAGAATATAATTGTATGCTTTGGAAATAGATATGTTTGATACAATTAATAATATTAACTGTGATGATATTAACTATATATCCAAGAGTTCACTGATTTTGTGACATTGTCTGCAAGCTTAAGGCATTTCTAAATTTAGAATCGTGTTCTTGCTTGATTGAATCTGTAAACACCTTCTGTATGTAGTGTAACATATAAAGATGCAAACCTGAATTTACTAGCTTGACCCTGTAGAGTAATCAGATTTATTTTGCTTTCATTTGTTTTCCAGGTGTGAGACAGTCATCGATAGCTGCACAAGTGCTCCCTGCTTCAATGGTGGAACATGCGTGAATCAGGTTGCTGGATTTGCCTGCATCTGTTCAGTGAGTACCAAAGAAAAAGAGAAGATTTCGTTTTTAATTTTCATCATGTAGTTACTATTGTGCTTCTGTTTTTCTCTGTTTTGGAACATTGTATTAAATTTACTGAGTGGAAAGAGTGATAAAATATTTTCTGCCATGCAATCATTGTTATTTTTTTCATGATTATTGAAGAGATAAAATTTATCTTTGTCTCTAATGACTTCTTAGCAACTATTGTTTTATTATTTGCTTAAAAGTACTAACTTGGACATTTCATGTGGTGTTCTAGGGGACTGGCTACAAGGGAACTCGGTGTGAAAAAGAAGTTGATGACTGCACTGAATCTGCGTGCCTGAACAGTGGCACTTGCATCGATGGTCGGAATTCTTTCAACTGTACATGTGCACAAGGTACACATTCTGTGAATTCCTAGTATAGAACAATTTTCATAAGGAAGATAGGATTCAATTTCACTTAAAAGTTTTCGCAAACTTCTAATTTTGAAAACTACCAAACGCATTCATCTTTATTGCCAAATTGATGGCTGTTTAGTTCTCGCTCATCTGCCTTTTCATTTTTAATTATCTGACAGTAATTTTTGATTAAAAGGTCACTGAAGCATTAACTTGACAAAATAATGTTCATCTATTCGGTTTCATTTCGTGTTAACGTAACCTTGTTTATGGACTAGTAAGGGTTGTGGCGGACTAATAATTGATAGGTTCTCTTTAGTCATGTTGTCAAATTAAGGTTTTGCTTTTGCAGGATTTACTGGTGAGAACTGTGAAGTAAATATAGATGATTGCAGCTCTTGGCCCTGCCAAAACAACGCTCTTTGCGTGGATGGAGTTAATTCATTTTCATGCTTTTGCAAGGTATTTGTTTTAGTATTATGTGTATGTGGGCAACGTGTGTGGCTGAAAATTATGATGATGATGATGATGATGATGATGATAATAATGATGATGATGATGATGATGATGATGATGATGATGATGATTGACAAGACATATTTTGAGTAGTATAGCGGAATGGTGAATTGTGCTGTTCTTAAAAACCACATTTGTCCGAACTGATGCTCCTTATTATTATATTTTGACTTTCTTTTGGTTTTGTAGCCTGGCTATACAGGTGGCATGTGCAGCTCTGAAATAAATGAGTGCTCTTCTTCACCCTGCTTAAACGGAGGTCGCTGCACCGATCTTGTTAATGACTACTACTGCACTTGTGAAACAGGTAAATGGTTGAGTGGTTTGTTGTATCAGCTGCGTAATATAACCCAGTTAACCACAATTTTGGGGCCCGGAAATTGGAACCGGCTCGGGAGATCGTCGGGCTACCCGAAACTTACCCGATCGTAAGTCCACGTTCGCCGAGCAGTAGCCCGATTTTCGATAAAGATTGGGCGATCGTCGGGTATCCAAAACTTTCCGGACTGTAACCCAACCTTTGCTGAACGGTAACCCGATTCCAGCAAAGATCAGGCATACGTCAGGATACTTAACACCAACCCTATTGTAACCCAACTTAAACCAGAAACAACCCCGATAATTCCCCATCCCTGGCCAATGCTGATTTACCCTAAAATCATATCCCACATATTGTTTATAATATGTGATTGCATGAAGAAAGAATTGAGATGTCTGGTGTTAATAGGGACTGTCGGCACAGGCGTTTTTGTTTTCGAAAGTCCTTGGTGTGTCCCCTTTGAAGTATTTACACAACATTTTGATATAACGATATATATTAACGTGATCTTCATCACTATCAAAATCGTGTGTAAATACATAAACAAAAGGCAAAGCCCCAAAAAACAACCACAGCGGAATTGGTTTTCGCAGGCAAACAAAATATCCAAGCACATGCGACTGTAGAAGAAAATAACTGTAGAAAATTGCCGACTAAGGACAACCGGAAAAAACCAGCAGTAATGGGCACAGAAGTTTACCCTTGGCTTATAATGTAAAATAAATACAATAGTTAAAAGAAACACTTTAACAATATTTTACATGTTGTATAATAAAAATTATAAGCACAATTATATGATATCTTGCTGATTTGGTTTTGTATAAATATTTTTCACATACATACGTCGCAAGATGAAACAGTCCACAGAGTAGGCCTATGTTAGCTTGTGCGCAGCGTGCCTTTGTGGTGGGCAGAATCGGGCGAATCGTTATGCATTCACATTTCTAACTCCGCTACGCATTGGGTTTCTGTAAGGCAATATCGGGCCCCTACTCTAGCCAGACAAAAGTTGGGATAATTACTGTGCCCTACGCGCCGCAAGTGGGGGCCCAGATCGGGCTGGTTTGCTGGAAAACTATAGTTTTATTGGCGATACAGTTCCATGGGATTCTGGTGAATGTTGCTTTTGTGGTTGCGTCATACAGTGCTTTTTGTACTTTCATATTCCTTTTGCTGTACCCTGAAAAAGTATATTTGGTAAATGCAGTCTTTGCATGTGCTGCACATATGTTAGTTTTTAATGTTTGATATTTTGAATGTTTCTGTATTGTGGAAAGAGTTAGGCTGGGCAATCAACAATCAATGGAATGTATTTGAAAGTTTGACTCATTGTTGTTTTTTAGTTGAATAATATAGTTAATTGTGTTACTGCTAAAAACAATTAATATTATATTTGATGGTGTTAGCTGCTAAAAACAAGAATATAATAATAAAGGTATTTGTATAATGCTTCTTCTAAAAAGGAAAACTTGGCTCAAAGCACAAATAAGAATATAGTATATTCTCTCACCATGAAGACAGTTCTCAGAAGACCAGATGCATCTGGCTGTCAGACTGGGTCACAATGTAGTGTACAGTATTGTGCATACTGCTGTCTCGTAATAGCCTTTTAATCCATTTTATGTGTTCTCTTTGAGTAGGGTACAACGGGAAAAACTGCGAAATGAATATTGACGAATGTGCCACAAACCCATGCAATGTTTCTGGAACAGAAATGTGTAAAGATGGCATCAACAGCTTCACCTGTAGCTGCCTACCTTTGTGGGAAGGTGAGCATTTATTGTAGAAAGTGATAGTGTTGGTAGTGGGCTTTTTCCTCTTGTCACTTCTTGTGGACATTCAGTTTGAAATGGGTCCTGCATGCCTGCCTACTGTCCCGGAGTACCCGTATTTGTCCCGGAAACCTAGTAAAACTGATTAACCGTCCTGGAAATACGGTTTTCGCCGTGGCGTCCCGGGAAAAAAAATCGAGCAGACGACGGACATTTTGCGCCCTCTAGTCTCGCGTTGAATTTTATGCACTGATGATCGTGCTTTCCCGAGATTTTTCAGTCACGCGCATGCGCACAATCACCTGACAAGTTCAAAAATGGCGACAAAGAGGAAGGCAGCATCAGACAGTCCTGGCGAAGCAAAAAAAAAAAAAACGCGCTCAAATGTACATTGTGAAATATACAAAAAAATGGGCTTTCATCAAGCCTGGAAAAATTGATACTTCTGTTTTTTGCAAAGTGTGTGCTTGCGAATTTTCTGTGAAATCTGGCGGCAGTGACGAAATAGCTCGCCATGTGGAAACTAACAAGCACAAGGCAAACAAAAAAAATACGTGACAGCGAAAAAAAGAACAGCAAAATCACAGGATTTTTGGCAACCAAGCCAAATGCTAAAGATGAAACCTTAGACATAATAAAAGCAGAAACAATGATGGTAGACTTGGTAGTAGAATTGAATTTGCCGATAGACGGGTGAGTGCCGGTAACAAGAACACACCCAGCATGCACCTTGGTAAAATAGTGCCATAATTATCAGCACGATTGATTGTGGGCATATACGGCAAGACAAGACAGACAAGATGGCAGCTTTTGACAAAATGAACAAAGCCGTCAAGATAATGTTTCCGGACTCTACAATTGCCAAGACTTTCCAGTGCGCCCATTCAAAGGGTACTGCTGTGATAAAAGAAATTGCTGCCAAAACAACATTCAGTTTAGTGGAGAGTATGAAAAAGTCAGTGTTTTCAATTTCAACTGATGGTAGCAACGATAGAGGTGGAGAAAAGTTCTTCTCTGCAAGGACAGTCTAACTAGAAATTTGACAATCTTGTATATAGTGTTGTATATAATTGAATAGTTACCTTCGCTTAACTGGAAATGTGTGTAAATTACAATGCTTAGTTTACAGGTGTTAAAGACCAGACCAATGACTTTTTTTTTTGTTGCCAAGTCTAGGCCAGTGACTCTCTGAACTGCTTCATTACTTAATAAGAATGTAAGCAATTTTTTAAAAATTTTCTGTGTTATGTTTTAATTTTAAAATTAACATATTGATTTAATAATTTTTATCGCTGCATTTGAAAACACTGAAACTTGTCGTGGAATGACCTGTCCCTGGAAATTGGTCTCTGTCCCTGTTTTCTGTAAAGCCTGTCACTGGAAGCTAAAGTCGGGGGTACACAGTAGCTCAATGCCTATGTGAGCAGCACTCTTAGGTTCTCCCACATTTTGCTGGCTGCGGGCTATTTATAGCTTGCCTACACCCTCCCTTTCAGTGAAATGATAGGAAAGAAGAGCACTGGCCAAGCTATTTATAGCTAGCCTGGCTGAACTAGCTTCAAAACCTAAAAGCTTTGGTTGAGTCGGTGTGGGTAGGCAGGCCTGGTCATGTAAGAAATGACAACAAGTTTTAAGATAAATATAGAAATTAAGTTTGTTTTGTCAGACACGGTGGAAAGTGTTTATGTTATTAAATTTGCAGGTACCTTGTGCAACACTCAAATAAACCCTTGTCAAACCTCCCCCTGTGCGGATGGAGCTACCTGTCTGCCTGTTTCCGACACCTTTGTTTGCACCTGTCCTCCAGACCTCACTGGCACACTTTGTGATGTAAGTGTTTGTTAGTTTAGTACCTGCTCCATTAGCCACAACATTAGTGCTGTTGTGCTATCAGTCTCTTTAGTGCTGTTGAGCTATCAGTTTCCCATTCAGTACGAACGTAGGGGTATGGTACTATTTTCTAAATTACTAATGTGAATACGACTGTACAGTTAAATGACAGAGCACTCATTGGAGTATTGTTTAATAGAGTGTTTTCAACATATTTATTGTACGTTTTTAGCCCTCAGCATTGGGACAATTCATGCAAAATATCTCCAGTCTAAGAGTCATGTGCCTAATGAAGAATTCTTGTATGTTTTTAGCATCATGTGGATGACTGTGAGTCTGCACCGTGCATGAACAATGGAACCTGTGTTGACCAAATCCACAACTTTACTTGTAAATGCCAACCAGGGTTCACTGGAAGTCTTTGTGAGATGAACATCAAGGAATGTTCTTCACACCCTTGTACCAACGGTGCCACGTGCAGGGACCTTATCAATGGTTATGCATGCAGGTAAGAAAGCCCAGAATATTGTCTTGAAATTTGAATTTCATACATTCCTTCCTTGGTTTTTTCATACTTGAGTAAACTAATAAGGTTGTGAGTTAGAAGCAACAAATTGAGTCAAGAAATCAAAATTATGTGACATACATTTTATCTTTAAAAGCATTTGTTAGCATAATGTAATCAAGTACGAATTAAAGGCAATGTAACAAACGGAATTGTAAATTAGTTTAGCCCATAGGGATCGGAAACTCCGAAGGTATGGCCACGTCACCAGAGCATCAGGCCTTGCAAAAACCATCCTGCAAGGGAGGGTGCAAGGAGGCAGAAGAAGAGGAAGACAGAAAAAGAGGTGGGAGGACAACACTCAAGAATGGACTGGTTTGACACTAAATAAAGCCATTAGGGTTGCTGAGAACAGAGAAAGATGGAGTACGCTGGTTAAACGATAATCTGTGGTGTCCCAACGACCTTTGAGTTACGTGATAGGATAGGATAATAGTAGGGATTGTACTGGTGAACTATATTAGAGAATGAAACAAACCAGGATAAAATAATACCTTTAGAAGGTTTTGATGAACTAAAATGGCTTTGAAAAAATGTAGATGCACTCTTTTTCTTGTTCTGTGTGAGTGATTAGGAGAAAATAAACATCTCTATATAATCGTCATTACAGTTGCGCTCCAGGCTTTGAAGGAAAGACATGTGAGACTAACATCGATGATTGCAAGAGTCTCCCTTGTGTCAATGGTGGGTCATGCAGTGACAGTATGAACGGCTATAGATGCAACTGTTCTGAGGGTAAGCTGTAGTTTTCTTTTCTTATTCTTTCACTGTTCTTTCTTTTATTCACGTATTTTATATTTTGGCTTGGTAGGTAAAGAAGCCTTTAGGTTGCTATAAAGGAAAGGTGCAGGATGTACAGAAAACGCTATGATATAGCTGAAGTTTCTCAGTCTTTATTTTAATTCTCTCAGTCTGGCACATCAGGTAACAATAGGTATGACATCCAATAAAGAAAATGTATTAATTAGTTGGGTGAGTGTGTAATCATATTTGTTGAATTATAAACGAGCATGTATTTGTGTGTACCTGTTACATAACTTAACTCGCAATTATTGTTGTTGCTTTATTAAATAAAGTATTCCTGTCATTCTGAGGGTAATAGTAACAGGGGCATGTCACTGGTCAATACTTGTGTCGATAAAGATGACCACAAGGAAAAAACAAATGCACCTCATTTAGAATGTTGGATCAGTAGCTAAGATGTTCAAGATATATAAGCCCCCAATCATCATCAACATTGATTCTTTCAGGTTACACAGGCAAGTCTTGTGAGGTGGATGTTGACGAATGCAAGGGCTTGCCGTGCCAGAACGGGGCAACTTGCGTCAACATGAAAGGAAGTTTCTACTGCGAGTGCCATCAAGGTTACAGCGGCAGATTCTGCCAAATAGATCCTTGTAGCGTGATGAATACTTGTCTCAACAACGCTACATGCCGTAGTAGTCCTGGTGGCATAACCTGTTTGTGTCCTTCTCTCTATACTGGCGATGATTGTGGGAAAGGTAGGCGGAGTTTTGTGTGTGTCTGCGACATTTACTCTTAGCGTCCTATAGCGCGGTAATGCGCTCCTCGCCCGTAATCCTGAAGCGCGGTAATGCGCGCCTCGTTAGTGCACCTTTTAGTCATGAAATCACAGGAAATAGGAACTCTCCAGTGCGTGAGAGAAGGTTTAGTCAACTTTCCCGGAAAGGTTCCCGTGTGTTTTCCGCTATCGTTTTCGCAAGTTTGACATGGTTTTGTGTACTTTTTTAACGATTTTGTTTGAGGTTTGAGTTTGCGAAATTTTCGGCCATGATGGCAGGGGATAGCTCTGACAGTAATAGTGAGTTTGGTAACCTTATTGATGAGCTCATTGCTGAAAGAGCACAAGAACTTGGTGTAGACAACCAGAGTGAGTTTTCTTGTCTGTGTTGACTGTCTGTGCACACATTCACATGCAATCCACACTGTCTTGTTGTTGTTTTATTAACATAGTCCATAAAATACCTGTAATTATGAATTAATTACAAGATTCCAACAGGTAAAAATAGTACTAAAGTCAAAATGGTTCTTTGGGTACATAGAATAACCATTTTGTAAACATATCCTAAAATATGAAGTTAATGTGACAATAAATAAATGTTTTGCAATTTTTTCAAATTCATAACGCAATTTATTGCAATAAACTTGAAATCCTTACAGGATATAGGCGCAAATGTACAGAAAACCTTATAGGACGCTAAGAGTTAATCAATATTTAGTTGATTTGAATAGAAAAAATCTTTGATCAGTGGACACGATCGTATTTATAGAAGATCTATGAAGTTTTTATCTTTTGGTTTTTCTCCCATTTGGTACTAAAAGGTGGGGGTGGGTAAGCTGATTTTCCAATTTCCTTTTCAGCTTGTTTTTAAATAACATATTAAGTGAATCAGTGAGCGAAATACTAAATAAGCAATATTCATCGTTCATATAAGTACATTTGTTTTCATTTTTACAGAAAAATCAGGGGATTTTGATCTGCATTTCCACGGCACAAAGATCTCTGCCTGCCGCCCTCCAGATCTTGTAGTAGCGAGTGGATCAAAACTTGCTGTGTGTTTGTGGGTGCGGTACAGCTCCACAGCCACCAACACTACTTTTCTGTCTCTCAGAATGTAAGTAAACAGATATATTTCATTTAGATGGAAGTGTATTGCATTACAGTGTGCACAGTAGATTTATATGGAAATTGAGCTGATGAAATTTTCATGCCCTTGTCAAGTTTATTTAACCATTACATTTTAACTAATCACATCTTTCAGGATTTGAATTCTGAAGAAAATTTTAGGTAACATATCTTATTCATTGGAATGGGTCTATTTGTGATAATTTACACAGAATTTCACATTTGTATAAAATTTCAAGATGAAAATGTCTCTTTATTAGATGTTGAGGGGATTTCTGTTATTTCTTGTTACAAACACATATTTTAATTTTTTTTTTCAATTCTTGCGCTCTTTTTCAGATCTGATGATGAAGATGAGATGGCTGGAAGAAACTTGGTACAGGTAGCGAATGATGTTATACTGGAAATGACCGGCACCCACATCTCTGTGGCTTTAGACGATCCTAGACGCTACAGTTGGGCTGTGGCAGATGGCTTGTGGCACCATGTTTGTTATCAATGGCTTGGCAGCCAGCATCAAGTCTATGTGGATGGAGTAAATGTAAAAACTGAGGAAGTAAATTATGGAGCTGGGATAGCCCTAGCTCACAGGTATGTCTGCTTACCTTTGCTTTCTTATCGTAGTAAGTCCTTTTGCCCAACATTTAAATTCATCTTATGTCATTTCACCAGTGCATGAAAGTTTGAAAAGCAATTAAGAAAACTGCTTAGTGTCCTTCCTTTTCAAACTAGGCATTCACAAAATAGCATTGTCATCCCTCTCCCACCCCCACCTTAACCCTTACCCCCCCTCCCATCCTCCATCCCCTAACCCCACACAAATAGATAAGGAAATGAAAAATAACAAAACCAAAGAAGTTTTTAAAACTTCATGCACGCAGCAGAACAATCCAAAAGAAAATCCACTGATGCTGTTGGAGAATGTCCGTCTTCTATCTGTCAAAAGTGAGGATTTTAGAGCATCGTTTTGCGCATTAACTTGGCTCATGGTGCTTGCCTGCATTTTATGACTATATTGACAACTTGGCTAGAAAGATATCATTTGAACTGTACTGTTTCAAAAAACAACTGAATTATTACATTTATTTTCCAGACTGAAACTTGTCCTTGGCACGGGAGCTCCAGGGAATGCTTACTTTCAGGGAGAAATCAGTCAGGCCAACATCTTCTCTGCAGCACTGAATGCATCCCACATCCTGAGCATGGCAAGCAACTGTAGCAGCGAAGAACCTCGAGGAGACCTCTACGCCTGGCCAGTCTCTGATGCCAGCTTGATCGGAGATGTCTCGGTGGTGGCCCCTAGCACTTGCGGACGTTTAGAATGCCCACCTGGCTTCTCTGGAACATTATGTAACATTCAGATAGGTGAGGACATGCGGAAAGATTGAGCAAGGGGCGGGATATAGCTTTCTGGTATTGGTATACTTGGCAGGCAGAATCATAGATTGCAAAGGAGAATCAAAGGAGTAGTTGACTTATTTCAAAAATTGTAAATTTGAGATAAGCGTCTCTGAATACAAGCATGACTCGCAAAAAATATAGTAAAGCACTTTTATAATGATCAATGTTGACCATCCTCTTGAGACTACAAATGGAAATAATAACTTTTTTTACGATTCTTCCAGACAAAACGCCACCCACTGTAGTATTCTGCCCTGAGGACCAGAGAGTGACTGACAACAGTTCTGTGATTGTGACCGTGCAGTGGGAGGAGCCTGTGTTTGAGGACAATGTGGAAATTGTCAGTATCCAACAGACGCATCGATCAGGTATGGAATTTGTTGGTGATGATGATAATCATTCCTATCTCTATATCATTCCTGGCATAAGCAAAACAACCCTATGCATTCATATGTTTAACACTTTCATTGTTATCTTTTTCATTGTAGGTCAAGTATTCCGCCATGGAGAGTATGTCATCACTTACGTGGCTTACGATGCACAGAACAACTCTGCTGAATGCTCCTTTGAAGTTATCATCAGGCGTGAGTGATTATAATCCAAACTGCACGTTGGTGTCAAAGGGATAAAAGTAATTGTGGTTCTGTTGGGCATTTCAATGGATTGTAATTGTTATTCGTTTGTTTAGTTTTAAAGATATAAATCTAAAGACAGCATTTTATTATGAAGCGTTTGTTTTGAGAATTGTTTTGTTTGTGATGGTTTTGCTTGTTTTTGTTTTGTTTAGCATTTGGCTGTGAGGAGCCCCCAGCACCGACCAATGGAGGCAAAGTATGTCAGAGCTGGCTTCATGGGAGTTTCTGCTCCATCGCATGTTTTCCAACATACACTTTCGTGGAACTGCCGCCTCCCTTCTATACTTGCGGCAAGCTGGGCTTTTGGGATCCTCCGAGAGGCAGTCCATTTCGCTTCCCGTCTTGTACTTGTAAGTCTGACCTGCATGATTTAATTTTCTTTCTCGGGAAAGTCTACAAGTATTAAGAATAATAGTGTTGTCATGAGTTTATCATTGGAAATACTCCTCAGCAATACGTCAGTATTACAATTTCAATGAATTCCATGGTCTTTTCAAATAGTTTGTCAGTGCAGAAAGTTCATGGTCAATGAAGAATAACAATGACCATTATTAAACTGAAATGGATTTAGAAATGTACATGTAAAATTTAACCTTTAAAATGTAAGCTTTATATAGATGTTTAGCAAGGAATGAGTTTTAAACTACCTGGAAAGTGATGCAGCTACACTGACCTTTGCTATCAGGAAATTAACTTTTTTACAAGGGTGCCTTTAGGGTGCCTTACTTGAAACTTTTGGGTGCCCCCCAAAATTTTTGAGTGCCTCAAGATAGGTAACTTGAAATACACGAGTGACCTAGGAGATTCCTTCCAGTTAAAGCTACCCAAACAGTTACAAGATGACCAAAAAAAACAACAACAACAACAAAAAATAATGTGTTTTTGGTTGTACTAACAAAAACTTAGTTTATTATTTTTGACACTTGAAACATTATTATTTTTTACACTTGAAACAGAAAAAAGTGTTTAAAAATATTAAGAGTAACCTATCCTATCCTATCCTGTCCCGTAACTAGGAGGTCGTAGGGGCACCACAGATGATCGTTTAACCAGCATACTCCATCTTTCTCTGTCCTCAGCAGCCCTGATGGATTCGCTCAGTGTCAAACCAGTCCATTCTCGAATGTTGTCCTCCCACCTCTTTTTCGGTCTCCCTCTTCTTCTACCTCCTAGCACTGTGCCTTGCAGAATGGTCTTTGCAAGGCCTGATGATCTGGTGACGTGGCCATACCATAGGAGTTTCCGTTTTTTCACCACTGTGAGCAGGTCATCGTGTTGTCCAATGGCTTGTGTGATGGTCTGTCGGACTTCGTCGTTGGTGATGTGTTGGGTATAGGAAATGCCCAGAAGTCTTCTGTAGCACCTCATCTCCATTCTTTGTATTCTTCGTTGGAGATCTGCTGTGAGGGTCCATGCTTCGCAAGCATATAGGAAGATGGAGATGACAAGGGAGCGCAGCAGTCTTACTTTGAAATGTAGACTGATGGTCCTGTCTTTCCAAATGGGCTTCAACCTTGTCAGGGCAGCAGTTGTTGTGCGATCCTGGAGAGGACTTCCTGTTGGGACCCATTGTCTGATACAATGGCTCCTAAATATTTGAAGCTATGCACTGTGTTGAGGGATTGGCCTTGGACTTTGATGTCCGTGTTGATGCCATTGGTGTTGTTGGTCACCATTTTGGTCTTCTCTGCACTTATTTCCATTCCATAAGCTCTGGAGGTGGTGTCAATCCTCTGTACCAGCTGTTCAAGTTCTTGTTCCTCTCCAGCCAATCCATCAATGTCATCCGCAAAACAAAGATTGGAGATTGCTCTACACCCTATGCTGACTATGCCTTCGTGATCTGCAAGGGCATCTGACATGATGCTCTCTAGGAAGATGTTGAAGAGTGTTGGAGAGAGTAGGCATCCTTGACGCACACCGATTGTTGTTCTGAACCAGTTCCCGATGACGCTGTTATGGAGGACTGCACTGGTAGCCTTGTCATACAGGCTTTTGATGATTTCAATAATTTTAGGGCTGATGTTGTACACTTTCATTGTTGCCCATAGAGCTGCATGCCAGACTCGGTCAAACGCCTTCTTAAAGTCTATGAACACATGATATAGATGTTGTTAATGCTGTAGGTATTTCTCACAGATTATTCTGAGGTTAAGAGTAACAATACAAACAATAACAAAGGCTCAATACTCAATATTTGAGAAGAACTCAAATTTTTGTTTAAAAGAACATGGACATTAATCAAATGAAAAAGCAAAGCCAAAAACTGCCAGCCACTTTTTTAAGCTTTTTTGTTTTCTACCCTCTTTGTTGTTTTTTTTTTTTTCTCCAGTACTTAGTCACCTTCTTGCGAAGTCGATGGATGTTTTATGAAGATGTCAAGCACTTTACTCGACATGGTTGTTTCAGAGTAACTTCATGTTTTGTTTTGCACGCGCAAGATAGCATCCGACTCCCTGATTGATCATTGAATAAATTACTGGCCACTCAGAAAGCTCATCTTTCATGCGTAAAGGGAGACTATTCCCGACCCATCGCAACCACAAGCAAATGGAGAAAATAAGAATGTGATGTGCAACGGAATATTTCTGTTGCTGTCACTCTGAAGTTTTCCTCCGACTTTTTAATTACGATGTTGATTATTTTCCAATGGAGCTTCAATGAGTTAGGATTTTACACGCACCTTTAGGGCACACTGTCAAACTAAAATCCGGATGTCCAAACAGGAATTAAGGCTCTCCGGGTGCTTGGGCGCATGCCAAATTCTAATGCTGGCTATAATGCATGATTTAGACTCATTTTAAAAGTTTGCCTTTTTATGCACTGGAACACAATTATTAACTACTATCCTGATTGTTAATGACAAAATAAGAGGACATATCAAATATATGGAATGCTTTTGTTGCTTACTGAGCTTCAACCTTCATGCACTACTGCCTGGTACATATTCTCAGCTAAATTAATAATTATAACTTTCCTTTGTTTCTAGTGATGTTTGAACCTAACGTGAGCCTGGTGGGATTGGTGTATGTCACGGGACCAAAGTGCACGGAAGAGTTCAAGGCAGCCCTAAAAGCTCGCTTCACTCAGGTTATGAAAGAACTGGATGGTCTGCTCGGCCTCTGCAAAACGGACTTCTGTGACTACGAGAATGGCTTCAGCGTCACATGTGGTGAACTTGGTGCACATGCGCGAAGAAAGAGACAAACACCGTCTGCAATTTTCCAAGTTGCCCTCAATTTGGATATTGCTGCGAACAGGTTGGTTTGATTTTTGTATTCAATTTGGTGGCTACAACAGCGGATGACATTCATTACATCTGTATGAAGTTTTGAACGCTTTAATGAAAAATGTGTTTTTGACCCTGTTGGAAGTTTTGAGCTCTTTGACAAAATGGAAACGAGAAAATGTCTAAGGTGTGCTGACAGTGTGCAGCTTTCTCGCAATATGCATTTGTTTTCCTTTCTGTTATTAAGGTTTTGATAGCGATTGTTGCGGTGGTGCTGATACAGCTTTTGTTGATGATGATAACGATGACAATACACTCACTGAAATTAACCCATATAATACCAAAAAAAAATTTTTGTACATTTTTTTAACAAATCTTAAAAATTTCTTTTGCAAATACATTGAAATTAATAAATATGATCAAATTTTGGGGGAAAAATATTTTTTAGAGTAGTTTCCCCTGTGTGCGCCTGACGCACACATGGTACTGAACGGGGGCATGGACAATTAAAGGATAATGCTTTGACATGGCTACTTTTTGACTTTCCTTGTGGCTTTTTTTGTGATAATATATTATTGAAGTCGTTGTCGAAGACGACATGATATGGGCGCTTTGGCATATCTGATAGAAGGTCCTTTACTACAGTTCCACCCAGGCCGAGTGGTTCATCGGTGCCGTTTGCTCGAGCACCAATGTAAGGCTCGAACTGGACAACATAACCCAGCGGGTCGGCCAATGGCCACAGTTTGAAGCCAAACCTTATGGGCTTTCCTTTGATGAACTGTTTAGAATAGTGATGACCAAAATAGGGAATCATACTTTCATCTACTGCCAGCTCTCTCCCAGCTGGGAAATAGAGGAGACACTTTTCATTGAGCATGCAGTAGAAATTTCTGATCTTTGTTAGCTTGTCATTGGGGTCAAGGTTGGATTATCAGTAAGGTGCAGATTTTGCATCATGCTGTAGAAGCAATTTCTGCTCATGGCAGAGGAGATGGCAGCATTATGGCAGTCTGAACTTCGAGACCAGTACAGGTGGCGGCGAGGAAACTGGTTGTACCCAAAAAGCAACAATATGGCCAGAAATGTCCGGAACTCCTTCCGAGTGGTATTGAAGCTGTGATCACCTTTGTCCCTTGAAGCATACAAGTTAGTTTACTCAACAAGGTAATCCATCACCTCATCATCGAAAAACAACTCGAAAAACGCAACAGGGACATGGTTTTGCTGCAGAAACGGTGGTGGCTGGAAGTTTGGCCATTGCTCTGGAAAGTTCTCCAGGAGGTCCTCTTTTTTCCACTAACGTCTAGGCCGCTGTTGGCGTTGCTGCTTGGGTCAGTTTGCACCAGCCTCTCTCACTGAAGTTGACGGTGCTACAGATGGTCCTTCTTGAGAATCACTGTTCTTCTTCTCATCCTGCTTCTTCTCTACCGTCGTTGTTGGTTTCCGAGTCCTCATCTTCTGGTCCACCAATTCTGTACTTATTGCCATCAGCATCGAGAATCCTCCCTTCGCCTTCGGCAAGTAGCTGTTGGTGATTCAAATTATCTTTCCTCCTTCTTCCTCATCACCACTATCTTCATCAGACAGCTGCCCATCTCCTGGCGGAGTCAAATAGATGTCAGCCTCAAAAAACACCTCTTCTTCAAGTCTATTTAACACATCATGAACTGTTAAGTTCCTTCGAGCGTTTCTGAAATACAATAAAAATACAAACTACGAAATGTGCTGAGATAAAAAATCAAATTAAAATATATATAAACCATTGGTCAATTACTTATTTGAATATAAAAATAATTATTTAGCTACAGACAAACACGAGTATGAATTTATACTTAAAAGATAACAAGAATGCTTAACATATGACATGGAATTTCTATAAATAATTATTTTTACATAATATACAATTTGCACCAAAAAAACAATGTTCTCTTTCAGTACCATGTGCGCCTGAAGCGCACTTGTTAAAAAGCAAACACTGGCCCCGTTCGTTACCATGTGCGCTTCACGCGCACACAGAGGTGACCATAGTAACATCGAAAAAGTTCAATGGGAATTTCAGAATTTTGATAAAAGTAAAAAAACATATTTTAGTAAGCATAATAAAGAAATGAATTCAACAATTCGGTCTTCAAAATATCGTAACATAACAAAATGCTACTCACTGCAAAGGAGATGACGAGTTTTAAGCCATAATTTTGTTTTCTTTTCAAACATGCGTACGAGACATCATGATTGATGACAGCAAACGGCGGATGTCAGTGACACATGGGAAGCTAATCATCAAACTATTATAAAACAATAGTTTCAACAGTTTTCTCCCATAGGCTATTTTTTTAGATAACAAAACGTATATGGGTTAATAGACCTTTTGCTGCTGGTTACTTCCCTTGACAGCTTCGAGTGCGGAAGAGTTCAGTCCCCTTAGCATCGGGCTGAAACCGTGGCTTGCCTATATAAAGTCTATATGAGCGTGCGCCTTGCTGACATTGCAGGAGCTTCTGCATAGTGTCGGGATGTTTCATGAAATATATTTTTGACAAACAAGTACAGTGCTGTTGATTTATAAACTAGTGGTTTTGTACCCTGGCAAGCCAGGGTACACAGGTTGCTGTTTAAAATGTAGACAGAGAGACAACTGTTGTCTGCGAGTTTCATTTGGACGATGATACCTCCCCATATCCCCCTTGATACCTCCCCATACCCCACCCCCCTGATATCTCCCCGTCCCCCCCCCATGATGCCTCACCATACCCCCTTGATACCTACCCGAACCCACTTGATACCTCACCATACCCCCTTGATACCTTCCGTACCCCCCTTGTAACCTACCTGTACCCTCCTTGATACTTCCCCGTTGATCGTTTCGCAGGTATGGATGAAAGGAATCGACCATCACCATACCCCCTTATATATACCCGTATCCCCGTTATGCCTACCCATGCCCCTTTAAACCTACCCGTAGCCCCCTTTTACCTACACGTACCACCCCATCTCGATCCTTGGTACTACTACTACTACTACTACTACTACTACTACTACTACTAATAATAATAATATTGAATATAGAATAATACAAATAGAAATCATAAAAAAACCACCAAGGTTTTAAAAGAAAATTTGATATAAGATATAATAATAATAATAATAATTTATTATTATTATTATTATTATTATTATTATTATTATTATTATTATTATTATTATTATTATTAGTTTATAAATTAAAAAAAAAAAAAAAAAAAAAATAAAAAAAAAAATAATAATAATAATAAATTACAGGTAAAAAGCCTAAATTAAAAAGAAAAATATCCATATTGTAGTGTAAAAAAAAATATATATGGCCCGCCTGAGCTTTGAACTTGGGTCACCCTGATCGGTAGGCGAATGCTTTACTACGTAAGCTACCAAGGCTTCCTAGAAAGATAATCAATTTTTTGGTCTATATGGGAAAACATGCTGAAACCTCAATTTGATTTTTAATGGAAGCGCGCGGAATGAGGCTATTGCAGTTTGTGGACATTTTGTTTATTTATTTATCTCAGAAACGGTTAAACGTTCGGTAAGGAAATGTCGGCTATAACGATTTCACTGGTTTTGAGCACACAGCAGGCCGATCCGTAGCGCCCAGCACATGCCCAGATCAGCGTCCATACCGGACAAACTTTATAGTAGAGGCGAAGAAGGACTTCCGGCTAAGCAATTTATATATATAGATGTCTTGTTAGTTAATTGTGATTATATGAAGAGCCTATTGTGTAAGCTTCTGCTTAGGTTTGTTCTCTCCACTCGTTCACATGCATGCACTTTTGAAACTAGAGTGGTTTGTGATCATTAGAGAGAGAGAGATAAGATAAGATAAAATAACAATTTTATTTTGCAAGGGTAAAAGAGTAAGTGCTGGATGCACTTTTTTTTACATCTTGCCCTTGGGGCTTTAACAATAACTATTAAATACAACTCGAGGTCATAACATTCACATCATGGAACAAGAACAAATAAACAAAGTTATTATTAGATAAAATCATTTTCAAACAATTGAAATCAAATTAATGTTGTTAATCTCAATCAACAACATTAACAATTAATGTCTATTTCATTTTTAATGTGTTTTAGGAGACATGTTCTAAATGAAGTAAATTTAGATGCTGGAGTGCGGAGATCTTCAGGAAAGTTATTCCATAAAGTGGAACCGGAATAAGCTAAACTGGTTTTGAAGAGAACAATTCTTGGAATTGGAACATTTAATTTTGTAGATGATCTGGCAGTCTTTTTTTTTTTTTTTAAAGAGAAGAAAGATAGGAAGGTGCTTTGCCAGAAAGAACCTTGTGCATGAAAACCCCTTTATTAAATTTTAGTCTGTCGGTAAGTGGTAGAATATTGATCTGTTTATAGTCATCTGGAGAGATTTTTTGTTTAAGAATAACTTGTTTAATTGCACGTTTGTGAATTCTAATTAAAGACTTCATTGCATTGCCACTAGCAGAATCCCAAATAGTAGAGGAATAATCAATAAATGATTGAATATGACTGGAATAAAACAGTTTACGAGAATGTAAATTTAATAAATGCTTTATCCTTGATAATTGGTAAGTCCTTTTATAAATATTTTTACTAACATTTGAAATACAAATTATTGTCTAAAGTTACACCAAGAAGCTTATGACATTGTACTTCAGCAACTATTGTATTGCAAATTTTTAATGGAGGAAGTTTTAGAGAGAGAGAGAGAGAGAGAGAGAGAGAGAGAGAGAGAGAGAGAGAGAGAGAGAGAGAGAGAGAGAGAGAGAGAGAGAGAGAGAGAGAGAGAGAGAGATTACATAAAACTGAATGTTCTGTTCTGAATGTATTGTGCTCACTACATGCGAGTCTCATCTTTATGCAGTGAATCAAGTGTAGAGGCGACCTAACAACGATGTTTATTCACAATATCTTTTTCAAATATTCATTGTTTCTACTCAGAAAGGCCCCACCAACACTGGCTTGTCAGCGGTTGCGTAATGCTGCGTAACCTGACACTGGCCGCATTCAATGCTCGCTTCTACAGTGGGTTACAGCCTACAGCCTGTGACATAAAGCGTAACCCCGGAGCCAAGTTCAGGGTCCTTTTAGAAGAAACCGGCCTATTCAGTCTTGCAGCATTCACCTAAGGTTTGATCTTGATTTTATGTTCATGCAGCTCATCAGTACAGCAGTCTAATGGCAATTGGGCTGCAGAGGAAGTTGTAACGGCCATGAAGCAGGGAAAGTTTAACGATGGCAACTTCACAGCTGACCCAACCTCAGCACAGCTTTCTGTGGATTACTTGTGTCAGCCTGGCCAGGTGCTGAGGATTGTGGAAGGGGACAACTATACCAGAACATGCTGTGAGTTGATAACAGAGGTGTTGGTGAAGACAGTTGGGCTTGAAATAATGGTACTGATTATAGTGGTAATGTTAGTGACCTGATGATGATGATTGTGATGGTGATGGCTATTGTTGTTGTTGTGGTGGTGGTGGTGGTGATGATGATGATGATGATGATGATGATGATGATGATGATGATGATGATGATGATGATGATTATGATGATGATTATGATGATAGGATTTTGAGGTTGATGGCGTAATTTTTCGTGGTGAGGAAATGGAGGAAGAAGCAGTTGATGAGGTCGAGGGAGTTCACAACTGCTTTGATGATCGTGATAATGATGATGTATTTATTGTCAAGCATTTCTGTTGTGTTTGTATTCTAAAAATCGCTTTTTTTAGGCTTAATAGATAAAGTCTTTTGTTACAGTGGACTGTCCAGCAGGCTATATTTACAACAGCACTGTCAGTGACTGCCAGCTTTGTGGAGAAGGCAGCTACTCATCACAGCCACGTCAGACGCAGTGTACAGTCTGCCCTGCTGGCACCACAACCACTGCCCCTGGAGCTTCCTCAGGCAACGACTGCTTTGGTAGGGTCAACACTTTTGGGATGGCATCGAAGTACAGATGTCACATTATACAAGCTTGACACCATTAAAAAAATAAATAAATAAATGATTGATTTAATCAGTCAGCTGAATGTTTAGAAACCTGCCATTACTTTTTGCAATTTTGTTAGAAAAGCATATCAACTGCAAGTCTGATTAATGAATATCGACAGCGATCAACAGTTTGAAATAAGTTATGTTTTCTTGTTGTAAGCTGGCTTAAGCAATGTCCCCAGGCCTGTATTGAAATGGTCTATGGTTCTCAAATGCTGAAGAAATATTTTTTAAATAGACCATGCTTGGAAATACAAGGGGATACAATTTTGGCCTGCTTGCCCGCATGTTCGGCCGGAGTTGTCTAACGTTGAGGTGGACATCCTTTGCAAACAAACACAGTTTCCCGGCTACAATTTCTGCTCTGTCCTCCATCAAACCTTCCGGATCAACCGAAAGGTTGGATTTCAGTTGCAGTCCTAGCTAGCTCTGCTAGTTTTAGTTTCTGCCAGACACCCACCATCCCCTTTTTTCGAAGAAAAGCTTGCAGTTCGGGGTAACTTTTTAGAGTGTTCTGAGACGAGATGTCTGCCCGGATACTCTAGGTAACTAAAAACAAAACAAAAAAGGTATGTTACCTCCCGTTTCAGAAGACAGTCTATTGCAAAATGAGGCAGGAGTACTTTTCACAGCAAGTTGTACCTAAAAAAATATCCCAGTTTGCCTGTTACCAGACTTAGTAGCGTATTTAGCTTTAATTGAAAATGTTTGCACTAGGTGGTGGGTAATACTATCATATGTCAGTCTTACCTAGGCTGGACTATGCCGCGCGTATTTGAGCTCATATATAACAGGCACTTTATCAAGTACCAGTAATATAATAGAAATGTGGGGACAATTAGTGGTTGGAAGCTATAGCTTGTCTGCATTGTTCTTGTGTATTACTCTGCAGAGCTGTGCGGAGCAGGCAGCTACTACAGCATGGCATCCAAGGCCTGTAAGCCATGTCCAGCTGGTCAGTACCAGGGAGATGTTGGACAGACCTCTTGCCTCAACTGCCCCACTGGACAAAGCACTGAACACCCAGGAGCTACTGCAGTGGAACAATGCGGAAGTGAGTACAGCTGAAGAGTAAAATGCATGGACCCATTACATGTTGTATGTGGATGTTTTGCTGTTTCATCATTTTCAGTGATTGTGTTTTTGTTATCCCAAATTTTGACTAAACTATTTCCAAGAATGTTTGTATATAGCGTACAGGTCAAGTCTTAAATCCGAAATACAGCCTAGAGAACAATTCTGAGTCACGCTCGCTAACGATCGTGATCTCGGAGGAAGTACGGGCCTTGCGCATGCCCATAGCATTTCTATACACTGTTTCCATCTTGGAGGAAAGGTTTCCGTTCATTCAGCTTATTAAAAATGGCAAAACCACCAGCGAAAAATGCGCGTACTCAATGAAAAATTTTTTTTAGGAGGGGGCGTAGGGTGGGGGGGGGGGGGGGGGGGGGGGGAGGGGTGTTTTTTTATTTTCTGCAATGGATAAAGCACAGTTATGAAAGGTTGGTTTTTTTTTTGTGTTTTTATAAAAATCTTATTAAGTTACTTGTTTGTATGGTACAGTGTTTGTTATTAAAAAAATGCAGGTAAATTTGCATGTATTTGCTAAAATTATTATTATTGTTTTATTTTTTTAAAAATTTGTATGTGCGTGTTTACCGTTTTACGCATTTCTTATGGTTTTCGATAGAAAATTATGGTCTCTCGGGCCAAAAATTATGGTCAGAAGCTCCAAGAGCTTGACATGTATGATATAGTAATGGTTCGTTGGTCTTGTTGTATAAGGTTTATGTGCCTCGAGCCTCTGGGAGGTATTCTATAGTCTCAGTAATCTCAAACAAGGAAGTTATCTACAAACTATTCTTTGGTGGCATTTTGGTGTTCTGATATATAAACATGATTGTGTGCAGATGTGTGTGAACAGGGCCAAGAGCTGAGCGGTGATGGAGTATGCAGACCTTGCCCTAAAGGCTCGTATCAAGAAAGCCGGGACCTGCCCGTATGTCAGCCATGTCCATATGGTTTCACAACATCTGCCACCGGATCTCTCAGCATTGATAACTGCAACGTTGGTACGCTGAAGATTTTTCTTAATATTGTTACAGAACCTTTAAAGTTCATAATTATGGAAACTGCACTATGGAAATTCCTATGAGGCTTACAAACGAAATTAAATTAATGAACACTACTGGTACTTTCAGTAAACTATACTGTTATTTGCCATTGAAACCTTACTGGCATGTGTGGAGTGTGTTGACTAGGTGGGCCAGACTTTAAGCTTGCTACACAGTTTCTTTACATTTTGGATCCTTGTCTGGGTTACATATCCCAGCAAACCAGCCTGATCGGGGCCCCACTGGGGCCGCATAGGGCATCCCGACTTTTGTCGGGTTTAAGTAGGGACCCACATAGCCCTACAAAAACCCGATGCGTAGCGGAGTCTAGAAATGTAACGATTCGCCCTCCCGTCTGCAGCCCGATTCTGCCCCACCACAAAGCCACACTGCGCACACGCTAACATAGGCCTACTCTCGCTTCTAATTGGCTAAACTGTCTGGAATGTTTCGTCTGCTTCACATAGGCTGCGGCGTATGTATGTGAAAAATATTTATACAAAATCAATTCAGCAAGATATAATTATTTAATTGTGCTTATAATTCTTAATTTTTATCATACAATATGTAAAATATTGTTACAGTGGTTCTTTTAACTATTGTATTTATTTATACATTATAAGTCAAGGGTAAATTTCCGTGCCCATTACTGCTGGTCTTTACCGGTTGTACTTAGGCGCCAATTTTCTACAGTTTTCTTCTAAGTTCTACAGCTGCATGTGCTCGGATATTGTGTTTGCCTGCAAAAAACTATTTCTATTTTCACTGTGGTTGTTTTTTGGGTGCTTTGCCTTTCGTTTATGTATTTACACACGATTTCGATAGCGACGAAGATCACGTTAATATAGGCTATATCGTTATCGAAATGGTGTGTAAATACTTAAGTGGGGACACACCAAGGACTTCCGAAAACAAAAACGCCTGTGCCGACAGTCCCTATTAACACCAGACATCTCAATTCTTTCTTCATGCAATCACATATCATAAACAATATGTGGGATATGATTTTAGGGTAAATCAGCATTGGCCAGAGATGGGGCATTATCGGGGTTGTTTCTGGTTTAAGTTGGGTTACAATAGGGTTGGTGTTGGGTATCCTGACTATTGCCCGATCTTTGCCGGAATCGGGTTGCCGTTCGGCAAAGGTTGGGTTACGGTCGGGTAAGTTTTGGGTACCCCGACGATCGCCCAATCTTTATCGAAAGTCGGGCTACTGTTTGGCGAACGTGGGGTTACGATCGGGTAAGTTTCGGGTAGCCCGACGATCGCCCGATCTTTGCCCGAATCGGGCCCGAGTCGGTTCCAATTTCCATTTGCCCGATCGGGCCCCGATCGGTAGCCCGATCCGGGCCCCATCGGGCTGCCCGATGCGGGCCCCATCGGGCCCCGAAATTGTGGTTAGCTGGGATAGTACTAAATTTGTAGTGATGTTTATAAGGCAACTGTTTAATTGCAAGGCAACAAGCTATTGTGAGTACATTAACTAGAAATATATGTACAGAAGAAAGATATAGTCACCTTATTTTAATTGTACAAATCTGCAAGCTGTTGATCCTTCTCAGTGCTGTTCCATTTAACTTGAAACTCTCTCCCTCTCTCTCTTTGCAGCTCTCCAGACATAGCTACTTTCAAGTCCAACGTAAAAACTCATCTCTTCCTTAAAAATGTCTGATCACTCTCGTCTCCCATCACCATCATCATTCCTTCTTTTCTGATTCAGACCAACGCCGTCACACCGCATGCCCCCAGCCCCCTCACTCCTTAGCTGCTCTCCTCCTCCCCCTCCCTCCCTCGTCTTTTATATTTTACTTATAAAAATTCTTTTTTATGTTTGTATTAGGTCTTTGCATAATTTATTAGTGTTTTTTGTGTGTTTCACTCAAGGTTAAGTAGAATTGCGTGAGAACATCACTTTGAACTGTTGTCATTACAAAAAAGCGCTATATAAATACCCTTATTATTATTATTATTATTATTATTATTATTATTATTATTATTATTATTATTATTATTATTATTATTATTATAGTACAAGTCTTTAAAAAGTAAATGTATAACTGAACTAATCAGGTTGTAGTGTATTTTTGGATTTGATTTGTTAACATTTTAACAGTGGTATGTGAGAGAGGGCTGTACTGGGTGATGGGCAACCGCTGTGAGCTGTGCCCAGTGGGGACATACCAGTCATCCAGAGGAGCTGATCACTGCATCCCTTGTGGAGTTCAGAGGACCACATCTGGTCTAGGATCCACCAGCCCAAGCCAGTGCAATAACGGCCCTGTGAACGAATGTGGCTTGGCCATTGACGATTGTCACGAACAGGCTGTGTGTTCTGACACAGAGGATCTGTACCACTGCCAGTGCCAGGACGGCTTCATTGGTGATGGGAAAAACTGCACAGGTTAATGCAATAAGTTGTTTGTTTGTGTAAAGTGTGATGATATTGCATAACATTTTCTTTATAATAATAATAATAACGGAATTTATATAGCGGGTACTCCAGCCTATGACCAGACTCACCGCGCTTTACATAGTCATTACATATAAATACATGCACACGATAAAACATCGCTTTTGCTACAATACACCAACAGACGGAACAGTAAAGGTACAAACTATTTACAACTTTGTACACAAATTACAAAAAAAGACAGAAATAGACTATTTACAACTATGTACACAAATGACAAAAGAGACAGAAATAGAATAGCAAAAACATATTCACAGCTATTTATATGCCCGGTTAGGCCCAGGAGGAAAAACGGTGTAAATATTTACAGCCATGTGTACACTTACGGATCAGACAGAGACAAAAGAGGAGAGAATGGCAGCGGGATACAAATCAGTCTGAATAATGCAGTTTGAAGAGGTGGGTTTTGAGGGCCTTTTTGAATGCTTGTGTTGATTGTATGTTGCGGATATGGGAGGGAAGGGAATTCCACTGCTTAGGCGCGGAGTAAGCGAATGCACGTTGGCCGTATGTCTTAGTGCGGGTGACGGGAACCTTGAGTGTGCGAGTGTCAGCAGAAGATCTTAAAGTGCGTGAAGGGGAGTAGACAGACAGTAGATCAGCAAGGTAGGAAGGACAAGAATCTGTGAAGCAGTTGTGACAGAGAACAGAGAGTTTGTACTCTATGCGTGCTTGCACAGGAAGCCAGTGAAGGGAATGTAGTAGAGGTGTGATGTGATCGCGTTTCTTAGCTCGGAATACTAGTCTAGCTGCTGAGTTCTGAACCTTTTGTAGTTTGTCAATGATGTGTTTTGGGGAGCCAGCGAGGAGAGAGTTGCAATAGTCAAGACGAGAAAGGACGAGAGCGCAGACTAGGGTTTTGGTGGCAGTGACTGTAAGATAGTGGCGAAAAGAGCTGATTTGGCTGATTTTATCCTGTAGGTTGCACAATTTGAAGCCAGTCATACATTTGAAATGGACTTTTTTGAGGTGAACAAAACAAACAGCAACACCCAAGTTGAGGTCCGAGGCAATATTTGAAATTGACTTTTTTATTACCATTATAGGAAGGGGATAACAATTTTATGGGGAATTAGTATATCATGGTAGAGTAGAGTAGAGACTGCTGTCAACCTTTTGCCCTCTGATTTATGTGCATTTCAGAAAGCACACTCATTAACAGTCACCACGGAAAGCTCTTAGGCATGGGTGGTCTGAAGAATTTGCCTATCACGATGGATGGGGGTATACATTTTATTCCAGACACCTCACTGAATATCTCATGTCTTTTTCATTGTGGCAGATCTGTGTGACAACTTCTGTAACAACAAAGGTAAATGTGATCATGGGGCAGATGGTGAACCGTTTTGCAACTGTCCCTTTGGATTCACCGGAAAACGATGCCAGGATCCAAATATGAGTAAGTTTTCAGTGTTTTTATTTGCACTGAAAGATCAAAACCCACGTTTTACAAAGAAAAATGTCATGTTATGACTGTTTTGCAGCATGACCTTTTGTTTTAAAGCTTAAAAAAAGCGAAAATAACATTTTAAGACACTCAATCTATGATACCAGTTATGCTATAATTGTGTGTTTCAGTGTCAGCAGGACTGAGCAGTGCTGTGGCAGGAGGCATTGCAGGGTCGGTGGTGGCTGTAATCGTTATCATCATTATTGGTGCGATCTGCTGCTGGAGGTAACATTTAAACTTTTTATGATTCTATCTGTATAGAAACTGTATAAAGTGCCCAGTGCTTCTTCTTGCATAATGCAAGTCTTATTTTGCATCCTTCATTTAAGTCGGTACTTCAGCTGGCACGGGATGTGTATTTGATGCTGTTGGAACACCGCAGTCTATTTAAATGTTGGACTTATCATGGTTGGAGGGGATAGTCAGAAGAAGGGAAGAGGTGTTTTTTGGAAAGAGATTTTTTTATACAGTTGTTGATGCTGTTTGCGTCTTTTGTTGAATAAAGTTGGAAAACTTTATAATGACAACCCCTGCCTTGTTACTGAGCATAGAGAGAAAGAAAAAAAAAAGGTCCATTGATAACAAGCTTAATATTTACTTGCCATAGCTGATTCAAGCAACTGAAAACAATAAAATTGAATTTTCGCCATTTATTATTATTTTCCTTTCTCCCAAACAGACACAGAACACAGCAGAAGCAGTCTAACAACAGGATCTACCGCACTGAATACCGCACGGCTTCCAAAGGGATCTACAATGAAGGATACGAGTCGGTACGTGCGATACCACCCCAGCTGTTCATGCCTGAGCAGTCGTCATCCACCTCATCTTCTTCATCCTTCACCATTGCCCCTCGATGGAACCGATCCACTTTTGCCAATTCAGACGAGGTACACACAGAGTCTACTCAGTTTTAAACAGAATCTAACTAAATTTTTACCTAAATTCTGCAGTTTGTTGCTAACACGACCAAGTCCACTATATATTTTGATTTATTAGAGCATTTGGCTTGTGTTAACACTTAAAAGGCACAATAAGTTAAAAAAAAAACTTGTTACTTATACACTATAACAAACTTATCATAAGATGTTTAATATATTTTATTTATAAAACGAAACGCAGTGGCATTATAAAATTAACCATAAAAATTAAAATATTTAATTTATTTTATAAAAGCAATTTTCATAACAAATAAATTTTTTTTTTTCAGTGAATAAAACACAAATATAGAATGTTTGCATTTTTGGTTTTTACATTACTAAAAGTGTCATTGCACAATTATAGTGTACAAACTGGATGGTTCATTATGTTATTTTAAACAAAGTGTAAAATTCAACACAAATCTTTTCAAAAAACTAGGTTTTTCATTTGCTAATCACCAAATAAGCTCACAAAAAATTATCTTCTATTATTTTACGTTTTATATACTTGCTTGAAACAATACAATCAAACCACAAGAGCATATTTCGTTAATTCAATTAATTGTCTTGATAAGCAGTCTGTGTTCATTTTTTGTTGTATTTTTTAAATATAATATAATCTTTTAAATATTTGACATACTCGTGCATTTACAAATGTTCTTGTTTGATTTAGTTATTTAAAACAAAGATTGTTGATTATTTGCAACTTTGTGTGTGTGTGTGTGTTGTGTTTTGTACACAAGTGTTACTGTTATGTGCATTGATCACAGTTGCATAGTTATGATATTTGACACCAACTGCCTGTTGTTGTGTTAAGATATTTGTCTCCCCTTTTACCCCCCTCCCCCCTTGTGTCAAAATCTGTAACAAACAACAAAAAAAACAACTATTTCAAACAATCACTTTTTCATCATAAACTGTACACAACCAAAATTTAGTTACAAATAAGTATAACATAATGTTTCATCTTATATATTTGTGCATAGAGAGATTATTTATAAACACTAATTTATGAAATAAGCGACTGTTTGAAATTCTGATAAAAAGTCTGTATAAAAAATTGTTTTCTTGATAATCTAGTCGATTGCTATAAATAATTAATAAAAAAAACAAAATTTACCAAAAAAAATAACAAAAAGAAAATAAAAAGAGATACAATAAAATAAGAGAAATATTATTAAATAAATGGACTGATTTCTTCTATAATAAATGTTAAATATCTTTTTTTTCCTCAACCTTGTGCAATCTTAATAAATTTGATGATTCTGTATAAAAAATAATTTAAATCTTGTTGTGAAATTATTTTTTTTGATGAGTAATTTTGAAATGTGTCTCTAATGTTTATGTATACTTGTAAATACAAGATTTAGAGTGGTAAAGAACAGTATGTTGTATATGATTATTTACATTGACAGAATGAAAGTTGTACAATTCTGCAACAATGACAAAAATACATTCAATAACATTTTTTATTGCAAAAAAGCAAAATGTGTTTGAACATAACAACTAAATAAAAAAAATTAAAACATGCTAATTAAGTAATTAACATTAATAAAAAAATTAATACACATATGATATACATATCTGTCTTCTAAAATACAGAAATAATACATAAAACAAAAACAATCACCTTTCTATTGCTGATAAAAAAAATAAATACATGCATTTTCTACATCAGAAATGCATTTTAATACATCTGTACAAAATTATGACTAAACAGGTTTGCGTTTGTACAAACTAATTTTAGTAACATAATGTTATAAATAACAAAAATATTTACGCATAAAGCAAATTTTCAATAACAAAAAATGCTAAATTTTCCACAATTGAAAAAAATCTAACAACATTTTCTTTAAATAATATAAAAAATATGCTGTACTAAATGTTTCATAAGCCTATGAACTTGCATAGCATTTTAGCAATCTTTATGTATAACCCCGAACAATATTTAAATATAAATAGAAAAATAGTCCAACAAAATTACATTACAATTTTTTTCCCATCAATCTGGACATGCAACTGCAAGTGGATTAATTAATCTCAATTAAATATCAACTATCACAACCAAAGTTGGTAAGGTGGTGTGTCACCTCATAAATGATCAGTTTAACTTCAAGGTCAACTTCAAATCAAGTCAACAATTGTTAGTCAAAAAAATGACAATCTTCAACAAAATTTCACTTTTTTCTAAGTTGTTAGTATTGAACTTATGATCTTTGATGCATGATAGACATCAATGGGACATACATTTGCACATTTGGTCAACCTCACTTCAAGGTCAAGGTAACTGGAGCTGTCCAAAGTCAGCATAGGCACTTTGAAGTGACCTTTACCCTAAACTATGAGAGGTGTAAATTTCATGCTTATTGTGTTTAGAGATGATAGATTGATCTTTTATATTGTTCAGATTTTTCGTTGATCTTGAAGGTCAAGGTGATTTTGGACTTTGCAAACAATTACAAAAATTTGGTAATCGTACAGTGGAATGGCTCTATGTAACCCATACTATGCAACCACATTGGGTTATTTGATTATACATTAGCATGAGAGGTCACATAAAGGTCAAGGTCATCCCAAGGTCAATGTCACTAAAGGTCAAGGTCATCTCAATGTCACCTGTTTTTGGCATAATACAACTTTTTGCTATTGTTTTATTTGATAATATACTATATGAGTGTATTTGGAGCCGGCTAGCCAGAGGTCAAAGTCGTCTCAAGGTCAAGAGCATAGAAAGATCAAAGTTGGTATTTCTTTGCATTTTAATGTTTAATGTTTTTTCTGGGCTGTCGTTTTCATGTTAAATATTGCAAGTTTTACTAGGAGCATGTGAGTTATTTGGGCTTTTTGCTTCTAGTTGAAACTTTAGTGTTTCTACGTTGTTTTTCAATATTCATGTCTGATGATGATGTTGACAATGATAATGATCATCATGATGAAGATAGGGGTGATGATAATGATGGAATGTAAAATGAGAAAGAAGATAATAATATATACTATTACTTGATTTTGAAATTAAAATGTTAAAAAAGCAGTTTATGTAGCCTTAAAGTAATAAACATAAATAATTTATGATTAGTGCTGGATCTTGTTGTCAACACCTTCATTTTAGAAGTTATATTAATTAACAAATTACTTGGTCAAGCTATCTTGGGATTAGGTAGGATGTTCACTTATCACATTGTCTTCTAGAAAAGTGGATATTTAGTTTACTATACAAATGATAATAAAAGTTGCAAAGACAATGAAAGGTTCAAAAAGTAAAATCTATCAAAAAAGAAAATTGTTTAGATCGATGTGTCAATGGAAGCTAAAATATTTATAAAGTCCATAAAGCCTATACAATAGACCAGCATCACCCTTGATGTTTACAGTATCCGGATAATAAAAATCATATAAAATAAACTATGAAAAAGTGTCACATTAAAATATTTCAAAATTAAATTCTGTTAAACAATAAATTGTTGTCATTCACCCTTCTAATATGAATAATTTGTGGTGGTGTGATCCCATTTTCTGTGAAATACTGGAAGTAATAAATAGTTGTTAGTGAAAAGCTGTCACATAAAAATATTTCAGGAAAGATTCCTTTAACCAATATTACATAAATTTTGCATAAATTGTGGTCATTCACCTTCTAACATCAATAATTTGTGGTGGTATGATCACAATTTCTGTGAACTACTTTCTCTGCGACTGTATTTCAAGTGAACGTTTTATAGAGCACCAGAATTTTTCCTTGATATTTGCACAAATAGGATCGTACAAGTTTGAAGTATCTGTCAGTGGTTTTGTTGTACGTAAGCTAAGTGGAAGTGCCTATAAGAAGCATACTACCAGTAGCATAATAATCATAAATATGAGGTCTTAACAACTGCCATTCAGATACATATCTTTTGATTGCCATCTTGAAAAGTTACATTTTGTAATCATGGCATTTTAAAATTATGACTTACAGTGATGTACATGTCATAACATTATGACTCAACCATTGCCATTGTGCAATGCATGGCAATTCCATGACAGCTATTATAGGGGTTGAAGAAACATTAGCTTTCTTTTTATTGATAGATTGCATTGATTAGGATTTTTTTACCGATATCATGTAAGGCGCATAAAGCTGTTGGATATATGCACTGCATTAAATTGCCTTTAATAAGTAAATAAATAAATAAGGTGGAAGCTGCATAAAATCGTTATCAGCTGGGGAAACATAAATTATTCAGATAAAAATTAATGAAAAGACTAGACCCAGAATAAAACCTTATCTCATGCACGTACTCACCTATGTCTGCCCACATGCATGGGTTTGCTTACAAATACATACTCACATGCACATGAATGTATACACACACATGCTTACACACACTGTGCTATCAATTAATCTTTCGTTTAGTGTCTTTTCACACATTTAGGTGATATTGCCAGACAGAATGCACAATGTGTATTCACGCGCTCACATATATTGTATATTTCACACAAACACACAAATACCCACACATGCACACACACACATATGCACTCACTCACACCCAAAGAAGTGATTTGAAGAATAAAAAAACCAACAGACAATGTAAGGTCCACTTTGTAATTTCTTTAGGATGATTATTGCTCTCCATGAGTTTAGATCAGGTTGACACAGATTTCAGACACTTTTACAGCTGTTCTTTATGGGTTTGTTTCTATGTTTTATGGCTCTTGAACAACTGCAGGGCAAAAAATGATACTTATAACAAATAGCTCTCACTGAGATATTCAGGTGTTACTCTACTTGCTAACAACTGACCTAGCGGACTAGATACCACGTAATTTTGAACCCATAGTTCAAACAGAAAAGATACACTTTTTTACCCATCAGTCTTCTCCCTCTCAGAAATCCTCCTTATCGGAAGTGGGGGACTAACTATACATTCAGACATACCACATCATATGGCAGTCATTTTCATTTATTTTCTAAACTCAGAACTCCATCATAAACCAAACCTGTCCAGTGCCAGCATTAATTTTAATTATCTCACGTTTGATGATGTGCAATTAATACTACTTGACACATTTCTGCTTCTTGACAAATGTGTTTCTGTTATTTTTTTGTGCTGTTGCTGGATGGAGTAATGTCTGTGTCTGTAAAGTAATAACAAAAAAAAGTACACTACTATTTTTATTTACACATGACTTCTTAATAACTAAACAATTTTATTTACACATGACATCTATTTTAACACATGACTTCATAATAATATTTGTTTACACATGACTTCATAATAACTCAATAATTTGTTTACACATGACTTCATAATAACTAAACAGTTTATTTACACATGATTTTTAAATAACTAAACAATTTTATTTACACATGACTTCATAATAACTAAACAATTTTATTTACACATGACTTCATAATAACTAAACAATTTATTTATACATGACTTTATAGTAATTAAACAATGTATTTACACATGACTTCATAATAACTAAACAATTTATTTACACATGAATTCATAATAAATAATTATTTACCGATGACTTCATAATAACTTAACAATTTATTTACACACGACTTTATAGTAACAACACAATTTATTTACACATGACTTAATAATAACTAAACAATTATTTACACATGACTTCATAATAACCAAACTATTTACACATGACTTCATAATAACTAAACAATTTATAGATTACTTCATAATAACTAAACAATTTATTTACACATAACTTCACAATAACTAAACAATTTATTTACACATGAATTCATAATAACTAAACAATTTATTTACATATGAATTCATAATAACTAAACAGTTTATTTATAGAGGACTTCATAATAACTTAACAATTTGTTTACACATGACAAATTAAACAATTTATTTACACATGACTTCATAATTAAAGAATTTATTTACGCATCACTTTATTATAATGAAATAATTTATTTACACATGATTTCATAACTAAACAATTTATTTACACATGGCTTCATAATAACTAAATGAGTTATTTACATATGATTTCATAATAACTAAAGAAAATCACTAAAGCATTTTTTTACACATGACTTCATAATACCTAAACAATTTATTTACACACAACTTCATAATAATTAAACAATTTATTTACACATGACTTCATAATAACTAAACAATTTATTTTCTCATGAAATCATAATAACTAAACAATTTATTTACACACAACTTCATAATAATTAAACAATTTATTTACACATGACTTCATAATAACTAAACAATTTATTTTCTCATGAAATCATAATTAAACAATTTATTTACACATGACTGCATAATAACTAAAGAATTTATTTACACATGACTTCATAATAACTACAGAATTTATTTACACATGACTTCATAATAACTAAAGAATATATATGTGCACAATACACTTTTATGTCTTGCTAACAAGAATTGCAATTATCAGTAATACATTAACATTTTTTGTTAACTAATAACAAATTTATTTTACACATAATACATAATTCGTGTTAACAGGAATTGTAATGAACAGTATACACACATTTTTATTCTTCTATAAATATTGCAAGTATAAAAAAAAAATACTTGAACACCTACATTGAAGGCCTACACTAATCTTTATCTTCACTGTTTTGCTTTGCAATGAAAATAATTTCGCTTGAACTTGTACTGTTTGATCATAATGAATATTGACACCAGCGCCATTTGCTGCATCACTCTTGAGTACCAATACCACAATGGAAATATTAACTAAATCACATTTTATAGTCACCACACCAGCATGTCTTATTTCATTTAGCTTATCAGTATTCTCATTGAACGTTTGGATTTTTTTTTTGGCATGCATGCATTAAATTAAGTGATTAAAGTAAAACAAAAAAGGGTTTGAAGTTTGGCAAATGTGATTAGACTGCCAGCATTGGTTTGCAGTACTAGTGTACAACAGCATGCTAGATCTAAATTATTTTTGCATGCTGTAGGTGTACGAAAGGTTGGACTGGGCCCCTCTTGCCACCCATCATGTTCGAAGACGATTGGGTATCTTGCAGGATGAGATGGATGCTTGCTGGTTCGAATCCTTCCCTATGGATGACTTGTCCTTGGGCTCCGACGCCTTTACCAGGAATACCAGGACCATTGAAGCGGAGGCTTACTTCTGACGGACTGCAGTTGCTCCTTGTTTCCTCAGCCCCTGGAGGCCCTTAAAAGACTTGCTGCAGAGACCAAGAACAGCGATTACTGTTAAATTAGGACACCACATGCTAAAAATAACATGAATATTAGCAGAATATAAGTCCGTTATCATTGTGAGTTCCATTGTCATTAGCATTAGCTTTGGTCTTTTCCTGACCTTGGAAAGTTTCAACACTGTAGATTAGAAAAGGTTAACACGCTAATGTGCTGTGACGATGGATTCATTGCTAAGTGTGCTAGATTTGTAAACATCTTCATCATCATGATCATGATCATCATCATGATAATCATCGTCAGCATCTTAGTCGCTGTCATCATCATCATCATCATCATCATCATCATCATCATCATCATCATCATCATCGTCATATCCGTTCTCAGCTGTAAAGGAATCATCTGCCTTTGATGTAGATCTTTCAGATAAATTGTTTAGCTTCCTTTCAGATTAGAATGCATTCAGACCTCTTTTAGACCTTGAACTTTCATCGAATGTTTGTAACTCACATGAATGCAGCAGTGTGACTCTAGTATCATCACCCTCAATTCCCCCTCCCCCTCCAACCCCCAGCCCCTATCCCACTCTCCTACAACCCACCCCACCCCGCCCCACCAAAGTGCAAATATGGATAGATCAAGGACAGTGTGCCATGGATGCCGTATTGTATTGAAAATCAGCATTTGGTTAACTGGTTTATCAATGTGTTCATTTTGGCTAAGGTTACTGGTGACATTAATTTGCAATATGTTCATTGTGCATAATAAAGAAACTAAACTGTTCATAATTTAATTGTTGTTCCATGTAACTATGGTTGTAATTTTTTTTCAATTGTAATTATATTGTTATTGATGTGTGTGTATATATATATTTGTGTGTGTGTGTGTGTGTGTGTGTAATTATTATTATTATTATTATTATTATTATTATTATTATTATTATTATTATTATTATTATAATGTGTATAAGGAGCATTATATGATACTATACTTGATTTTTGAACACATGAGATTTTGTTCATTCGTTTATAGTACATAAGTTTAATGTCTTCTTCTTCTTCTAAATGTATACTATTTAATATAGAAAGGAAGGAAAGCTTTCTAAAATACGTTTGTATATGTGTTCATATGAGTGCCCATGTGTGTGTGTGTGTGTGTGTGTGTGTGTTTGAATGTATGTTTGAATTGTTATTGTGTGTATGACTTGACTGTCTGCACACATGTGTCTGTATGTGTGTACATGAGGGTATGTGTGTGCGATAACATTTCCTTTCTTGGTAAGATAGATTTTGCTTGGTCAATGAGCATTATACCATTCCAAAAGCATGTGCAGGAAGATGTTTCTTCCATAACGGATGATCTTTTTTTGACTTGAACATGTGTATGTGTACCCAACAAAAATGCCATAAATACAATGCCTTGAAAACTTCGAGAGTATATAATCTAGCCTATTGAACTGTTGACAGGAAGAGTCCCGGAGACAAAAGTTGGGTCTTCTTTTGTCACCTATTGACTTCTATATAATTTCTCGTTGTTTGTTTTCATGGTTTCAAGAGAACGAGAGCTGATAATGTCATGGTTGCATTTGTATAATTATATGCTAGTGCTGTATATATATTAGAATTTGGCATTACATTTTTGTTTATGTTCACATTGTTTGCAAAGATTTCAGTATTTTTTGGTGTGGAGCATATTTTTGCTGGGAATGTACATGCAGAAATTATCGCATTTATCTAATCGGAACATGTGTATAATATTTGGTGTTTGTTACATTGTGCTTTTGAAATCTGTTCAAAATTTGACGTGCATGCATTTTGAGGTATTTTAAATTATGTTTCAACATTTACAGGTGTGAGGATTGCAATTCAAACCATTAATTTAACTGAACAGCTTCGTATGCTTTATGGTTTGCAATGTGTTGATTTGGTAGTGAGCACACTGAGTTGAGCCCTTCATATCCGTGATCTGTCCCTCAGCCTGCCATAGCATCTTATGGGCTTTGGTATTCGGGGACAGGTCATTCAAATGTTACAATCAAATATATATTAGAAATTTCAATATTTTTCAAGAGTATAATAAAAACGCAACATTCCAAGGAACAAGTTCTTTAGAGGCTGTTCCACCTACCACTCCCCCTCCCCTTTTTCTCTCTCTCTCTCTCTCTCTCTCTCTCTCTCTCTCTCTCTCTCTCTCTCTCTCTCTCTCTCCCCTTGAATACCATTATGTCAGTCCAGGTCAGTCCCCCACAGCCGCATAAAATTCAGTGACTTGAGTGTAGAAATGTAT
>CM072512.1:92441949-92469449 GCA_036898135.1 Oncomelania hupensis
ATCTCTCCACTGAAAACTAGGAAAGCAGGACTTGTTGAAAACTCTATTCAATCAAGTTAGCCACGGCCTGACATTGTCAAAAAGGTAAATGAACATACTTTTGTTTCATCGTGATGTATTGATATTATTGTTGAATTATGTTTGTGAAATTTGCTATGCTTAGACTTGAATTGTTAGTCCAACGTTGCGTGACCACGTGGCGAACACGACCGGTTTTGACGCCATGTTGTATACCTTACGGACCCACTGTTGTTTAACCTATATGTATGCTTGCAGACCAGTGGCTGTACCAGAGAATGTGTATCATATTAATTATTTCTCTATGTGTATAGTTAGCCATGAGTTATATTTATATATGTATAGGAAATTAGAGTGGAGATTCCAGTGGACCACGGACTTAGCAGAATGTTCGTCGCTTATATATAGAGATGTGGAGCTAATCACTGAGGGCTACTTCGGCCTTCAGTGAGACGCGCTGCACACACCTAGTATACATGGTTGTGCAGAATTTCGTCTCAGAGCCCACCAGTCTAGCAACAAGGAGAAGAATCCACAACACAGCTTATCAAAGAAGCAACCGCAACACAGCTCTTCGAACATTCAGTTAAGTGCATATCGACGCAGTGCACCAAACCTGTATCAAAGGACCACAGTAGTCGACTCTTGCAGAACTCTGACCCTTAGGGCAGAAAGCATCCAGTGCCCGATGAAGATACAGTAGCTGCATAGACCTATCAAGAAGCGAACCATTCGAATTGACATTTGAACTTTTAAGTTAGTATTGTACTTAGCAGATCGTGTATAGGGTAGAGGAAATAAATGTGTGATATTTACTGTTAACAAGTGGCTGCACTACCTATGTTTCATAGCCGTGTGAGAGCTAGTGTGACAGTGATCTTTTACCATTTTTCTTTCTATCTCTGTACTCCAGCCTAAACACAGACCGAGCTAAACATATAAATGTATTAAGTTAAGTCACAGGGAGATTTACTAGAGATCCCCATCGACAATAGACGAGTGGGTAATAGCATTCCATTGCGCAGAGCCCAGCAACAATAGACCCACCGTCACAAAAAGAACTAAAAGTGTCTGTGTTATATATATATTCATATATATTTAACGTTAAGGTCTACTACCATTTGTGTGCATACATTTATTAATGCTATTTCTTTCTAACTTCAAAAATCCTTCACCATTTTCACCAAACTAAAAGTTTTTATTTAATAGTTTTAATATAGCGCTTTTCCAGCTCAAGAGCTGCTCAAGGTGCTGGCCGGTAGCAGGATATTACTCAGGCCGCCCAAGGCGCCCACTAGCAGCCTTTGGGCGCAAATCCCTGAGATTGACAGTGAATCTCGAATTCCGCCAGTCCTTCACGAAATTCAGGAAAAGAACATCTACGAGCATACACTATTCTCATCTGGCACAAAAAAAACGTCCTTGCGAAAGGAATTACATTATTGGCAATGATTAATGGTCTTTTAAAGGGGTATTAGAAAATGTCAAACGATTCATAGCGTACGTGTAAGTACTTTGACTCTATCGTAGATATATATACCAACTCAACAACTCATCCTTTGTCCTCATTTCAGTGCAATCCGCTTCGCATAATAATGTTCGTCCAATATTGACCTCGACGGAACACTGCGTACTTTTAAACGAACACTTACGGCACACATCGCTAAAGCCAAGGTATCTGTTTTATACTGAGCATGCATTGAAGATAAAGAATAAAGAAGTTTCATTTCTTAATATCAACAATGACTATGAAAGATATCCTTATGAACCAAGAATGACTATACCCTCATTCATTTGGGACGCTTAAACAAAACTGTCATGTAAGCCTATCAAGCATTTTAGCGGAATATATGTATAGGGAATCTTTTAATCTGGTGTGTTTTATGTCCTTCTACCTTTCTACTAATTGTCTTTCTTGCACAATTTAGATTGAATGGAATGAATTCATGATTTGCAGATTTGTGTTCAATGAAGAAATAAAATGCACATTATCAGTAAAGAATAATGATCGGTCGTGAATAGACAACTACCTACAGGAAATTACTGTTTTCAATCTTCTTCATTAATTTATTATTGTTATTTACTACTTACGTTTCTTTTTCAAAGGAGAGAGAGAGAGAGAGAGAGAGAGAGAGAGAGAGAGAGAGAGAGAGAGAGAGAGAGAGAGAGAGAGAGTTGGGTAAAATTTAAATTCGCAAGTTAAACATATCATTATTCATATCCTGACGCTCATTCCAAAAAAGACAAGTACACGTTTAAGTGCACAATTCTAAAAGGTTTGTATTTGATTAATATGAAGGAAAAAAGTTATACTCAGTTTGCGATTTTTATTATATGTTTATTTTATGGGCTAGAATAAAAACATTTATATATATAAGAAACAATAATTTGTCATTTAAAACGTGGGAAAAAAAGCATTGGAAAACGCGTCACTATCTCATTTTCACTGTAGTAAAATGGTGTATGCAACAGCATGCAAGTTCTTTCAAGAGCAAACATAAATGTCAAACCGCAGAGACACAAAGTGTGTAAAACTGATATACTTGTGTAAACACTTCAAATTTCAAAACGCAAGTTAAAGTCTTAAACTGCCAGTTTACAGAGCTTCTGTGTCAAGTTTGGACACAATGTTCGGGTCTTGAAAACATAATGCTTATTAAGGACTGAAACTGCAACGTTGTGCAGCTACGCACAGCACTTAAAGTTAATCTGATGAATAAATACTGATAAAATGTAAAATGCACTGAAATTTAAACTCGCTGTATAGGTAAGCGGCGTAACAAAATATAATGCAGCATCAAGGTTTAATGTGTGACTAATAGGCTATCTTTGAAGATATTTAAACACAGGTCAAGAGAGTGTTGCCTTGCAAGACTTGGAAACATATCGTGATATCTAGGCTAAATACTGAAATACGTGTAGAAGGGAACGACGATGAAAACGACGATGTAGAAGAAGACAGTTAATGATGTAATAATAATAATAATAATAATAATAATAATAATAATAATAATAATAATAATAATAATAATAATAATAATAATAATAATAATAAACTATCAATTCTTATACAGCAGTGTTAATTAACTAATAAAAGCTTAAAGGACAAAGTTCCAAGTAAGGTTCATTAGTCAAACAAGGTACGTGTGTGGATTTCCGTGTACTATTCCTCACGCCTGCGGGCGAAATTCATCAGAAAACTTGCGAATAAAGTTGACGTAATTTGGCATTTATGATGTGAGGATTTATTTACACTTCTTACCCAACCCCAGCGAGGAAAATTTTAAGATACTTTTTTTTCTGCGAAAACACAGCAGCTGTCGCAGTGAAATGCTACCCATGCAGGACCATGAGGCATGAGACACACATGTACACACTAACCCTTCCTAATTCATTGTGTGTGTGTATTTGCACTGACCTAATCTTTAGGATTTTCATAAAACAGACTTAGAAGTACTTTATGCAGATTAGTTTGCGGCTCACAAGCTATTTTAATAACGAACACTCGAACTATACTACTATGTTCATAAGTAAAAAGAAAGAAAAAAAGAAAGATATTTCTCTTATATAGCGCACTTACAAGCTCAGAGAGCTTCTCAAGGCGCTGGCCCGTAATATCCAGCAATCACAAAATAGTTTGCTGAAGTCAGGATTCGAACCCACGTCCCCCAAGACGCACTCACACAAGTCGTGCGCTCTGACCACTGAGCTATCCCTGCCGCCAGTAAGTAGACAGATTAACCGGAGGACTTCTGCCTCCTAGTCCTAAATGCAAAACGAGAAGTCATGTCAAGGCAGCTTAGTAACGTCAGAATTTGGTAATGATTTAAATTTATGACGAGCATGGGTGTATGCATGTCAGAAAATGAAATCGTTTCTAATCCCCAAAGCAAACTAACTCACACCCATTTTCGTTTTACCCTGTCACTCTCTTGCAGATAAACTACTGGACAACTGAACAGGAAGTTTTGCACGCTGCGTATATATGCAAACAGCATCCAGAGCATGTCTTCTTGGCATGAACAAGTGTACTAAACCAGTGGACATGTGATTTGACTGGCGTAGGATGTGTTTTCATATAGTTTTATTTTATAATTCTTGCACAAGTTCATGTTCTTCCTTTCTCACTTTAAATTAAAGGCCGGGGCTTTTAAAAACTAGATAACATTAAATCAAGAATTCCAATCATCCATCCAGTCATATCGGGATTTGGGATCTGGATTCCGACAGTGGGTGTTTGTTGGTGGGTACGTCACAGGATCCGGTGACGCTATTTTTGAAGACGGTGTGCGTGTGTGTGGGTGTGTGGGTGTGTGTGTGGGGGGTGTGGGTGTGTGTGTGTGTGTGTTATCGTCTTGCAAAACCTTTAAAACATGGATGCTGTTTTAGGCTGCTCTTTGCATTCACACACACACACACACACACACACACACACACACACACACACCTTCTCACCCACTCTCTCACACACACACACACACGTTTTCCTCCTTTACCTCTTACGCTCTCCCCACCTCCAACCCCCACCTCCACCCCCACCACTTTCCGCATCCAATTCCAACCACCAAACTCATAAACGAAGGCACTTGTATAAAGCTGCGCCTCCTGGCCTTATGTGCGGATTACGCAAACGCAATTCCTTTCATCCGGAAACGCATACGCAACTCTGATAAATAATTATTTCTAGCGTTCGATTTAATTTTTTGTAATGGTTAAGCTTACAGTTACAAAACAAAATTAATTTATAGAATTCGATGTAAGACTTTTTTTTAAAAATGTTTACAGTTACATTTTAAGTTGTTAGATTTTATTGTATGTTTGTATGTTCATGCGTGAGAATGAAGCTGTCTAAAATATCAACCTATGAATCAAAACCTAATTTCATTTAAAGTGATTATATATGCGATTTATTATTATTGTTAATAGCAAACCTTCCACCACCACCACCACCCCATTCCCATCTACCATATGTATTAAAATATATTTTTCCCCTGGAGGAGGGGTTAGGAAGGAAAGGTAGTAATGTATTTGAACAAGGAAGTTGGAAAGAGAGAGGAGATTGTTTAATTATAATGCCAAGGTTAAAATGACTACGCCCTTAATAGTTATTGTTGTTGACAAGCATGCGAGCAATACTAAGTTATTCAAGTTTAAGAAGTAAACTCTAATAAAGCTGAGCGTCCTTTTGTCCGGATACGCAAACACAAACGCAATGCGTAAAACGTGATCCGTTTATACCTGCCGTGAATCCATCAGTATGCAAACAAGTGCGCAAAACTTAGTTATAACAAATAAACCCATTTGTTACAAAGACAAGGACGGTCTGCTACCCATTTGTGCGTTTATTCACGTACACACCCACACACACATACCCACACACACAAACGCGCGCGCACACACACACACACACACACAAGTCCTGTACCCTAACGGGAGCAGAGTTCCTTCGCATGCACACGCATGCACACGCACACACACACACAAACGCGCACACACACACACACACACGCGCGCGCGCACTACACACACAAACGCACACGCACGCGCACTACGCACACATCCTGTATATCAGACCATAAAGGACAGTGTTCCCGATTACGCGTCAATTATAAAATATGAAAAATGACTCAGAAAAATGTGTATGTGTAGGTCCTCCTCCTCCTCCTCCTCCTCCTCATCATCATCATCATCATCATCACTATTCCTTCCCCCACCACCATGAACACCAGTACTATCATCACAGCGCAACTATACCAACCACCTCTCGACTCTTAACCGCCTTCCGCGTTCTAGCGTCAGTGACGACAAAACATGTCATCGTGGATGAAAGAATGATTGTCTTGCGTGTAACGACGGGTCATCCCTCACTGCTAAAAAGCCTTGTTATTCTGAATATTGCACTGAAGCCTAAACTAAAGGTTTTACAGTAAGAGTGCCCATCATTCTAAGTATTATTAGACATAATATACTTTCATTTGGAACGTACGTTGCACAAAATATACCATTACTTTACGTTTAAATGATAATAACTAATTAAGAACTTCATGACTATTCCTAAACTAACTCATTCATTTATGGATTGATTGAGGAATTGGTTTATATATTAATTGATTAATGGTTTATTCATTTATTTATTAATTCACTTCATTTACAATCTGTACATAACGCGAGCTTAGACCGGAATTTATAACTAAATAATCCACTTAACAATTAAACATATGACCTCGTGTTCATCCTGCTTCACACACTCATTAAAACACATTAAGTTATTCCTACTTGTATTTCAAAGTCACTTTTTTTTCTTACCGCTGCGCTGCACGTCTACAGTATTACGCATTTACCTTAATCGTTATGAATTATACACACACACATACATGCACACACACACACATCCTATCCTATCCTATCCCGTAACTCGAGTGTCGTTGAGGCACCACAGATGATCGTTTAACCAGCGTACTTTGTCCTCAGCAACCCTCGTGGCTTTTCTCAGTCTCAAGCCAGTCCATTCTCGAATGTTGTCCTCCCACCTCTTTTTCGGTCTCCCTCTTCTTCTTCCTACTTGCACTGTACCTTTCAGGATGGTCTTTGCAAGGACTGATGCTCTGGTGACGTGACCATACCATCGGAGTTTCCGTTTTTTCACCACGGTGAGCATGTCATCATGTTGTCCAATAGCTTGTGTGATGGTCTGTCGGACTTTGTCATTGGTGATGAGCTGAGTACGCGTATAGGAAATGCCCAGAAGTCTTCTGCCTCATCTCAATGCTTTTTATTCTTCGTTGTAGATCTGCTGTGATGGTCCATGTTTCGCAAGCGTATAGGAAGATGGAGATGAAAAGAGAGCGCAGCAGCCTTATCTTGGAATGTAGACTGTTGGTCCTGTCTTTCCAAACGGACTTCAACCTTGTCAGGACAGCAGTTGTTTGTGCGATTCTGGAGAGGACTTCCTGTCGAGACCCTTTGTCTTATATAATGGCTCCTAAATATTTGAAGTTATGCACTGTGTTGAGGGATTGGCCTTGGACTTTGATATATACAAAGGAGTACTTTAGTACTCCTTGATATATACACATATAATAATAACTACTTAAAATATTTATACTTTCGTTAGTTTCCTTTCTTTGCATGTAATACAGAGCACGATTGTGTGTCTCCGACAGCAACCAAACAGTCAAAGCAACTATAAAACAATACAGCTCTTTATATGGAATAGTAACGCTAACAGCTGATTGGGTGATTACACTGCCATCTTCCTTTTATTCAAAATCTCGTTATGTTTTGCGAGATTAACACAACACAACAGCGTGCCTCAGGTTAGAAAAACGCAAAATCAAACAATTAAGCTTTTGTAAAACAGTACTATTTGTAGTACCCTAAAGAGGGCTTGTAGTAAAGAACATAACGCTAACTGCATTTGTTTATGTAAGCCTGGGCTAATCAACTTCATCATCTTCGACATTTCTGCTCTCAGCTGTGTTTACACGAACTTCATGTAAAGAATAGGTCTGACGAGGTTTTGATTGCAATCAAAAAATCATGACTTGAGTCACTGATTTCATGACACTGTCACCGAGTCATCTCAGTCAAATCAGTTCGCAGCATGATTTGCAACGATTTTCCACGTTAAGAACACGCCCTAATTAAGCCTAGTCAGACCTAGGCTTAACCCCCTTCATCACCTTGGAAATCTGTTCCTAGATCAACCACAGCACAGCAATCAACAGCGTGCCCCATGTTAAGAAACCACAACAATTAGTCTACGATTAAGTACAACAGCTCTTATTGAACTATAGTAAAAGGCGTAACGCAAACAGCTGATTGTTGTTTATTTAAATGTACGCAAACGTAACAACATATTCTCCTTCAATTCATTCTCCAAATGTCTGCATCGTAAGGCCTATTTATTATTTTCTTTCGGAGGGAGGGGAGAGAGGGGGGAAGGTGGGAGAGGGTGTTGTGAAAACCACATTCAAATAATTCAGATACTATGAAACAATACAGAATACAGTTCAAGACTTGTGTTTTTATTGTAATATGTAATACAGTAAAGATGTAGTGCTACCCTTTTAACAGAGCTCCGTGTGAGTGTGGTAGACCTATTCAAAATCTCGCACTCTCTTTATCATCTTGGGAATTTTCTGCTGGCCTTCCTCGGTTGATCACACCTCTTGCAGAACCCACAATTGGTTTTAAATGGTTCCTTTCATAGTGCTCAAGAGCTGCTCAAGGCGTTGATCAAAACTGGGCTAACTCAAGCCCGCGCCAAGGCGCAAACTTGCTGCTTGACGTGCGCCACCAGTGGCAACTAAGCTATTGAGCTACTTACTATAAAACAATACAGCCTTTTTATGGCTATAGTGAAGGGCGTAACGTGTAACGGCTGTTTTGTGTGCATTGTAGCTGTGACTATAAAACTACAGACTTCGGTATATAATGCGTGCTCTTTTCGTGGTTTTATTAGGGCTTAAAGAGTTGTTTGACTGGGTCTCAGCTTGTACACTCTGCAGTCCTGAGCATTTTCATTGACGTGACCAAGTGACAAGTTTGGCAATCTGTCACCCCGACCAAGTGTGAAGTATAAAATAATACCATCCCACGCCCTGACAATCAATACGTAAATCATTCAATCAATCAGTACCCTCCAATGTACTAATTATTAAGTAATTCACCTTTCTTCTTTTTACTGGTTGACTTCATTCTTTGTTCTTTGTGTTGTTGTTGTTATATCTTCTTTCTTCTTCTTCTTCTTCTTCTTCTTCTTCTTCTTCTTCTTCTTCTTCTTCTTCTTCTTATCTTATCTTATCTTATCTTATTCTTTCTTTCTTTCTCTCTTTGTTGTCGTCCTTGTTGTCGCGGTCGTCAGTTTTGTTAAGCATAAATTCTTTTTTTTTTTTTTTTTTTTTTTTAATAAACTTCTATCCAGCCGAATGTGCCTGAAGATGATGATGATAATGATGATGATGTTGATGTTGATGATGATGATGATTTTAAGCTCGATTACTTATTTAAATTTATTTATTTGTGTATTAGTTATTTGTTGTTATTTTTATTTATTTATTTACTTTTTAAAAACTTTTTTTGGCTAGTTGTAAATTACGTAGGTGCCTTAACAGTTAACTTACATACATAATTATCCTACCTGGTCTGAGACGACATGGGCGATGAGGAGGAGCAGGAAGAAGGAGACTAGGATGATGCTAGTAGGAGACAGCCACTTGGACAAACGAGTAGCTGAAGTCAAGTGGGCACCCTTGGCCATACCCCTTCTGGACGCACCCCGAGAAGAAGGTCCAGCGTAAGCGGAGGGCGAGGGTGCTCCTGTGTAGAGTTAACAAGATGCTCGCTTCCAGTGAAAGCACTGTGTGTGGGAGAAATTACATTTCTATAGGTAATATCAATAATTCTAAAATAGTCAGTCGATCAGTAGTTGAAGTCGATGGATTACTCGGGGTAATGCAGCTTATTTTGCTCTTTTTTTTTTTTTTAGCTTGGTGTGAGTTAGCCAACTCAGCATTTAAGAATTATATGAACGTGTTCAGTGCTGCTTTCACTGCACACGGATACTTCCCAATGCTGACACCAGTAAGAAAAGTTCACACAAGAAGAACGGGTACTCCGGGCAATGGAAATCACAACCACTATTTGTTTTGAATCGAACACACTCAAACTGAAACTGGATTCCTTGTTGCGGTCTTCCAGAACCCCTCTTTCCAAGAGTCGAACAGGCGAAGATTAATTGATTGATTAGAGAGACAGAGAATCCGGTATTGAAGACTACTTTTGCTAATAAGGCAAAACAAAATCCCACATTTGTATAAACTGCAGCCTTTTTTAAAACTTTGCTTTATTACATTCAATAAGCAAATTCACCTTTATACTTCACAATAAGGCGGCTCAGAAACGAATCTAAAATGTGTAGATCGCATGAAACGATTTCCGAAGCTTGTTAATTAACTAGTGCGTAGTGTAAAATACGTTTTATTACTTTATGGCAATTAAAGATATGACCATCAGTTTCATCCTATTACATAAGGCTGTATAAGTCTTTATTATGAGAAGATTTTTCCGATGAGATCACGGTGTCAATTCAAGCACCAACAAGGTTATTCCAAACAGTGTGGACCCCTAGTTCTCATCAAAAGCCTGGTACTGCAGTAATAAATAACGTAAACTAAACCGTAAAAAACACAACATTCCGGAGCCGGGCATACACATTTGCTTGTAGTCATAATATTCAATGATACACATGAGGCCAATAACACTCGAATCGCACTTGAGCCTACATTGTTAGTCCTCAAGTGCCATCATCCACAACCAACACTTTTCGTCAGTATAGTATTGGCTCGCTGAGAAACACTCGTGAATAAATATATTGACTGTTCACATCCTGACCGCGTTGAGGACACGAAGTTCACAATTGCGGAGTCTAAAGAAAACAGCCACACCTTCAGCACTAATGGCTCTGATGTTTGCACTCATCACCATGAATGCTTGGTGGTCGACAGAGAAGACTCGGGTGTCCACAGAGGTTCATGGAGTGTCATAGCGGAACTTTCTTCCAGTCCATTGGCACTGCCCAAGACATTGCCCACGAACTCTCTCATGTCACAACACTCGCTGCTGGCCATGCTTCAGCGCCACCATATTCTGGAACAGTCTGTACAACACAAAAGAATATCAAAATTAACTATGTTTATATTCTATATTATTATTATTATTATTATTATTATCATCATTATCATTATTATTATTATTATTATTATTATTATTATTATTATTATTATTATTATTATTATTATTATTATTATTTATAATGTACTACAGTACACTGTTATGCCTGAAGCAAGTACGAAAGCTTTGAAAGACTTTGTTACTGTAAAAACAAAAGTACATAGAGTCATAATCAAAGTATAGCACAACTGAATCAAAATTAGCCTACATACAATACTGTTTGCGGTAAAATCTAAATCTATGGCAACAGCCTGCAAATTATAGACAGAATATTCAAATGAAATAATGTATTGTACTGCCCGAGGCAAACAAGAGCTTGGTAATTTGGCAGAGATGTTTTTATTGCGTACATGAGATTCCAGACGTAGACACAAGAGATAGGAACACCCTACCAGTACCAAAGATCTTTCTTTCGATAATAGACCTACCACCAACTCACAAGATCAGCATCTAAGTAATCGTACGCTAATCTTATTAATTGCAAAGTAATCTCATTAATTAATCAAATCATACTGCTCTAAGACGGAAAAATGTAGTTGTAGAAAGTGGCAAGGAGAATTGGTAAAGAAGGCAGATGACAAGAAGACTCAAAAGAACAAGCGAGGATTTGGGAGGAAACTGCCAACGGACCTGCCTGTCAGCCCCGCCAAATTGCCGACAGTAAATCCCTCACGGGCTTCTCTCAAGGCAGCCCCACCTGACCATTTATTGTAGGTCGCGTGGCTGGCTCGCTCGCCTCAGTTCTTCTCAAACAAAGCACAGGAAGTGAAAGCGCAATACGCAGAAAGTGCAATTACATGTATAAGCACAGCGCGTCATTCTGAACCTCAGAGAGAGAGGGGGGGAGAGTGAGGGGTGGGGGATAGCCACACCGGTTGCCTTCTGAGTTTTAGAGGAGAGGACTTGCAGTCAAAATCATTGATCAAGTTTTGAATTTGGAACACAATTAAGTTGCCACAGAGAAGAACACCAAGAGCCAAATACCATAATGTAAAGATACACCCAAATGTTATAGAATGTACTGATTTTATTATTAATATTATACAGGCGAGAATACTCTGGTTACGACGAAGTAGACCCGTATAATACGGATTTTCAATGCAACAAGAAAAAATAGGTAATGGTGTTCCCGTAAACTTTCGGTCGTTGGGTAGATCGAGAGGCAGTTGGGACCTCTCTCTTTTCTCTAGGCCAGCTTAATGAAGGCGATTCCTATCTTCTCTCTCTCGCTGCTTTACCACCGTTCTAAACAGATCAAAGTACCCATACACAGTTGGGTGGACTGGGGTGGGTCGTGTTCTTGTTTCATTCTTGTGTGTGTGTGTGTGTGTGTGTGTCCTTTGGTAGTTGCCTTCAAAGTGCGGTCACCCATCCAAGTACTAATCCCGCCCGACGTTGCTTAACACGTACCTTCATGAAAATCAATATGCGCTTTGAGCTCAGTTTTTATTAGGAAATCGCGCTATATTAAGGCTTTTGATGATGATGATGATGATGATGATGATGATGATGATGATGATGATGATGATGATGATGATGATGATGATTTTGATGATGATGCACCACACTCCGAGTATCACTGAGAAACCGCTGAAGATTACATCGGAAACTAGCGTAGCCTTCTCTGATCTTCAGCAATATTGAGAGGTTTGTGGGTAATTTACTCTCAGAGCTGCCAAAACGTAAGTAACGCTTGCTGCATTTCTACATGTTGGGGTGCAACGCCGATTCTTGCTTCTTCCAAGCGTTGACGTTCCTTTGTTGTATCGTCTGCAAATTTTGTTTTTATCTCAACCCCAAGCCAAGCCAACCCCCTCCTATAAATATTTAACTCTTCGGTTAATCTCTGGAGTTTGTCTACACAACCAGGCAGACGTCGTTTTAAAAAATAATCCACTGTTCAGAAATTCTCTGGAATAGTTTGAGTAATCGAGTAAACATCGTTTATGTTTAACAGCAACTTTTGGGATGTGCCTACATGACTGAGTAAAACTGTAAATATTGGCCTACACGACTGAAGAAAAAATATCTAACAACAATTCAACTGTTCTGTATCTACTAGCTGGAATTGGTTGGTAGGTATACACGACAAGTCTTCGGGTTCTTCGTTATCTTTTCTGGCGCTATGCCGATTTCCGGTATTCTGTCGCTTCTGCTATTGTTCTGACTCAATCAAAGAAAGTTACCACTACTTTCTTTCAGGCGCTACGTAGTGTACAGCGGTACTTTCTCTCTTTCCCAGTGAATTTACCTTGCCTCTACCTCGGCAACTCAAACACCTAACAGTCAGCGAACCATACAGCGTAGCGGCTCTTTTCACGGTAATTGGAAAAAAAGTCACAGGAAAAAAGTCACGGAATAAAAGTCATAGAAAAAAAGTCACAGGAAAAAAAGTCACAGAATAAAAGAGCTCCCTCTCTCCCACTCTCTCATGTTATGGGTGTAGAAATGTTATCAAGCAGAACACAAACTCACAGCTTTTTATTCTCTCTCTCTCTCTCTCTCTCTCTCTCTCTCTCTCTCTCTCTCTCTCTCTCTCTCTCTCTCTCTCTTTCTCTCTCTCTCTCTCTCTCTTTCTCTCTCTCTCTCTCTCTCTTTCTCTCTCTCTCTCCCATTCTCTCATGTTATGGGTGTTGAAATGTTATTAAGCAGAACACAAACTCACAGCTCGCTCTCTCTCTCTCTCTCTGTTTATTTATTGTTGTTAGTTTGAATAAATTTCCATTTTTTATAAAGAAAATATTGATTTTTCACTTTTGAAAATCCTATTGTTTGTCGCAGGATGAATATCATAGATCTATACAGATTTAACTATTAATTTACTGTCCATGTCTTAAAAAGAAAGCAAAAACTGACTTTCATTTAAATCTTGTAAACCTTGTTAAATGGTTGTGATTTAAATACCTTATTTAATATTACAGTAATAATTATAAACAGACTTTTTTTTTAATCCTTCTTAAGTAACACAATTGGGAAACAAATTCTTAGTATTAAAAAACATGATTTCCTAAATAAATAGTTGTTGACTTGAACTGGATTTGACTGATTGTGACTTTTTATTCCTGTGACTTGTTTTCCTACTCAATTTTGTGACTTTTTTTTCTGTGACTTCTTTTCCTGTGACCTTTTTTCCTACAATCCTTTTCACTGGCCTATAATAGGGAACAATCTCAAAAGCGCTCAGCGCCTAGAGGGGCCGGGTAGCTCAGTTGGTAAGAGCGTCTAGGTCGCTGGTTCGAATCCCGGATTGGTCAACGTGTGATCATATTATTTTCCCCTTTACCAACAACTGGCCCGCTGGTGTCAGTATAAATCGGTCCAGTAGTCACCGATATGCGAAAGTGTCGTGTGACTATAATCTACAAACAACAGCGCTCAGCGAACACTATCTCTTGCTAAATTGTAAACCTCTTGCCTGAATGCGCACTCAGTGATCCGAAACTGATGAGTCGCTGTTATTTCATTTGTTTGTTCACTCTTAAACATCTTCAAATCCGTTGAAGTTTTTCATCCGCTCATCTTTTCCTTCCTCTCTTCTTTTATTCTGAGATAAATATTCAAACCCTTTAAAGTTCTTAAATTGTTCATTTATTACTTCCTATCAAGGTTTGCTCTCAAACATCGGCTAATCCGCAGCTTTTGTTTCAATTTATTTTTTTGTTAAACTTATAGCAAGCAGAAGTAAGAGATTAAGGTGCACCCAATGATTCGTCGTCGTCGTCGTCATCGTCGTCGTTGTTGTTGTTGCTGTTGTTCTGGGACTAAAGTTTCCTATTGTATTGTTGCCTACTGAGGTTACTTCTGCTTGCTCTTCTTCGGTAAAATTCCGTTTTCGGTTAAATGCTGTTGTTTTATAGCGAACCTCGCTTTTTGAGCTCTTTTAGGAAATTATATGTTCAGTGAATTAATGTTAAGCCCATTCATTCTTAAACAGTGTATTTAATTATTTATGAACTGTCCAATTTTCACTTCACGCGTCCACCCTCGTGATAATGCTTTCACTTTTCGCCCTATTTATTTAAATTTTATTTTTGGAACTCAACTAACCCAAATTTATCTATGTCTTTCTCTCTCTCTCTCTTCTTCCACACCCCCCCCTCCCCACCCTCTCCCGTTCTCGTTCTTATACACAATACACAAGTTCTCTTCTTATCTTGTCAGTTTGTACAGTTCACACGCAATTTTGCTGATAAATCATCCTCTTGACAAAAGCGTTACAAAGACAAACAGGATTGATCCCATAATGACAAGTGGACGTCTCGAGCCACTTACTTGAAGCATATCTGTGAAATCTCTCCATTTCTTTTTCTTTTTCTTGTTCTTGTTCTTCTTTTTTTTTGTCCTAAATCAGGGGACGAGACCGTACTGGTTATCAAAGACTGTTGAGTAATAAACCTGTAAAAATAAAAAGACAGTTTTACGCTTTAGACCACTGAAACTCAGTATGCAGGCGACACTCCACAGTAATTATGATATAGGAGAGCAGGAGACCTTCCACATGAGAGAGTCCTCCGTTTTCATGAACCTGTATCGCAGCACGGAGCAATAAGAGAATGTTGTTTGTAGATTATAGTCACACGACACTTTCGCATATAGGTGACTACTGGACCGATTTATACTGACACCAGCGGGCCAGTTGTTGGTAAAGGGGAAAATAATATGATCACACGTTGACCAATCCGGGATTCGAACCAGCGACCTTTCGGTTTCTAGCAAGACGCTCTTACCAACTGAGCTACCCGGCCCCACATACAATAAGAGAATAGCCATAACGGCGGCTTATATTACCAACTCCTTGACATCGAAAGGTGCACAATGTGGTCGATTCATTCCTTAAACATTGGTCGTTCCCTTAACACTACCGCTCTACTTCCGTCCCCATACATTTTGTCTAGTATAGTCGAGTTCATTCAATTGTAGATGAAATTGGTGTTTTTAAATATTGTCAGATCTATACTATTAGAATCCACTGCTACCCATTTCCCACATTATCGCCTACTCTCCTACTCTATTATTGAGGTCACCGAGGGCTTTCTCCGGGCCTCCGGTTTCCTCCCTTCCTTCAATAATGGTACCGGACGCAGTCAATATAAAATTTCAACAACAAAAAACATTCGATTTTTTTTTTCGTCTTCCAATAGCGATCTCCATGCTTTTACACCACCTGTTTGAGTGGTGTATTTGTTGTGTGTGTGTGTGAGGGTGGATGAGACAGGTGAGCGTGTGTGTTGGTACAGATCGCCGCGCTTTGAGCCTGATTGATGTGGGAAAAGGCGCGTATATAGCATCCAGTATTATTAGGATTATTAATTACTCACGTTACCAGCCCGGTTCGCCCCGAGCAAATGAATTTGGGCCTAACCACTGAGCTAGTTTACATATAGCTCAGTGGGCCTAACTGAGTACACTGTATAGACTAGGTATGGGCTAACTGTGTATGTGTCAAAGGATTGTCCGTGCTTCTCTGTTTGAATCACAGGCGCTCGCGTGTCCTGATACAAGCTCCTGTGGTTTGAATCATTTAGTTCCGGTAACAGTCAATCTTGCATGCACTAATTCGCTATGGTTAAATTTATAAATAATATATTTATTGTCTATTCACACTTTTAAGTGATATTAGATTCGTCATGTTCCTTAATTTCTTCATGCATAAAATGCCGGAACTTGTTTCGTTAAATTTTACTTTAAACATTTACAGATAGAATAGAAATATTCAGAATTAAATCGAACTAAACACAATTATGAGCCGAATGCAGCAAGTTAGCACCTCCGCCTTGTGTCGGCCATATGAGAGTATTTTAATCCTGTCGACAAGGTGCCAGTGTAGTCATTTGAAAATGTAGAATTTTAATAAACACAACACTTGCTGAAGGTAGGAGGAAGAATGTAGTACGATGCCCCATGCTTATAACAACAGTTCTATGCTCACAAATAGTTTCATGTTCTAGCGGAGCATCCTGATATGAATCGAACCCGTGACCTCTGGAACACGCGCTCGCCGCTCTAGCCGCTCAGCTATTCTGGCACTCCGATAAATTATTAGATACAGCGGGGTTTACTCGGTGAATTTGTTAGAAGACAGTTGAACACATAATTCTTTCCCGTCAAATGAATTAAGGCGTATGTCGTCAAAGGAAAAGAGAAAAAGATAAAGTTGACAGGAATTCCAGCCTAGCTAAGCTACAGTAGTTTGTTTTGTGTTAACCTTTTTGACTTCGACTGCAAATAAAAGAAAGACATTTTCTGGTAGAGAAAATTTAACAGAGAAGGAAATAACTTGTGATTTGTTTGAATCGTCCTATTATTTAAAGTGTATAACCATGTAATGTTGTTTGTATAGATGTAGAGTAATGTAATGCGTTAGCTTTTCAGTAATGCATTCACACAACATTGCTCGGTTGCCATACCCCTCAAATTTTATGTTGGCGAAATAGTCATTGTTGTACTAGGTTTGTATTTGTATGTGTTTGTTTATTTCACTGTTTATATGATCGGAATTGTTGTGTCTTGTTTTGTTTTCTATATATATCTCGCTGATCGGGCAATTTAGGAAACCGATTTTTTATATATAAAGCTTAATAAGATTTGGTATTATGTACTAGAAATATGAACTTGCTGTGTGTGGCATTGAGAAAACAGAATTTACTTACACAACTTAGGCCTTCAACAATAAAATTGAAAGATTTAAGAAAATTATTTTTTTCAAATAACATTTCTTGTGTCCAAAAGTACGACAAAATTACTCCATCTCCAAATGAAGACTGTCGCATTGTATGGTTTTAAAAAAATCTATAAGGTATTGAAATTCCAATCATGCAACACCAATACTTAGAACGAATTGTTACAAACGCGTTTTCTGTGTACTTAAGATAAGAAATTTCACGGAAACCTTGAGCTGTTTGTTTATAGATTTCAAAGTGGGATTTTGGCAGAAAACAAGTGCATATGGCCTACACTAATTATTTCGACAGGAACTTAACAAACAAGAAACTCAAAGGAATCCTAAATCTATTTTGAAAAAAAAGTGTGTCTATCTGAAGAGCGATTGACGGAAAGAGAAGGTTTGTTAATGAATTTTTTGTTTAAAGCAAGAATTTGATGAGCAAAGGTTCTTGACAGCGCAAGGCAGATTGCTTTCTTCGTACCTCTTTCTCAACCCCTCTCACCCCAATAACACCCTTCCCCACCCTTCAATCACCCGCCCATCCCTACCCCCATACTAACACCCCGCCTCCTCCTCCCCCAATACACACGATAGCCTTTTCCATTAAAAAAAAAACTTATCTAAATCTTAAACTCTTGATTTTTGTAAAAGCAAGAATGTCGTCATAGTCTTCAGTCCAGAAGGAATATATAAAGTCCTGCTACTCCCCAATAGACAGACAGACAGACAGACAGACAGATAGATAGATAGATAGATAGATAGATAGATAGATCTAGATAGATCTAGATAGATAGATAGATAGATAGATAGATAGATAGATAGATAGATAGATAGATAGATAGATAGATAGATAGATAGATAGATAGATAGATAGATAGATAGATAGATAGATAGATAGATAGATAGATAGATAGATAGATAGATAGATAGATAGATAGATAGATAGATAGATAGATAGATAGATAGATAGATAGATAGATAGATAGATAGATAGATAGATAGATAGATAGATAGATAGATAGATAGATAGATAGATAGATAGATAGATAGATAGATAGATAGATAGATAGATAGATAGATAGATAGATAGATAGATAGATAGATAGATAGATAGATAGATAGATAGATAGATAGATAGATAGATAGATAGATAGATAGATAGATAGATAGATAGATAGATAGATAGATAGATAGATAGATAGAAGCTCCAAACGAATACTTGAAGAACCTGCCTGAGAAAGCACTTGGCAAGTCATATCTAACGATCAGACTATAGCTCCAAACCGAGATATGATAATTTCCATGAAGGCATGCACTTACACTTACAAACCAATTTTCTTACATTTGCCGGTACAGTAAGTAGCGTTATAATTGTGTTAATGTGTTATTAACCGGATGACTAAGCACTTCGTAATTTGTATAATATAGGCTGAATTTATTTATTTATTTAATCGTTCTTATATAGCGCGTATTCAGCTCAAGAGCTGCTTAAGGCGCTGGCCGATAGGTACCTAATTATATCCGGCTGAGACGCCCACTTCTAAGATTTATTACATGCTCCAACTTACAAACAAAATTCCCCACATTTTCTGATACAAGTTACAAAATATAATTAATGAGTAGCTTTTTCGTCCGACAGTTAAAAAAACAATAGACTTAAACCAAACAGGGTTAGGATACATATTTATCAGTAGGCTACATCCAATATACACCAGCAAACCAAATTCCTTATTGTTGTTTGTTCGTTATCTGTCTCAGTGCTCTTGTATAAGCGTTTCGTCGTTACAATGTTGTACGCAAGAGATGTCAGCTACTATAACAAGGAATCTGGCCTGTAAATATTAGTATAGAGTTAATAATCAAAATATATAATGTGTTTGCTTGCTCACAAGAACTATAACGTTCTATGCCTCCGTCTTTCTTGAATTAAAGAAAACATCAAATAAAGTTAAATTTAATCGTTAAGTAGCGAGGGAACGTACTTTTTTTTTTCTTCAAGTAGCAAATGGCTTTAATCGTATCACATCAACTCACGCTGCAAGCCCGAAGGGTCTGTCTATAAAGTGTTTCCAGGAGCTCTTTACATAGAATTAGAATCCTTAATTTTTTTTTCTCTGCCCAAATGTTGAGGTTCATATTGTAACTAGTTCGCGTTATTGTGTGAGTCTAATATAATTATATATGTGGTAAAATTAATAAACTTTTTTTTGAAGTCTTTGTTCGTAGGCACGGCTGTTGACTAACATATAACTTAGGTTTCAAAAAAAGTGTAGATGAATGCTATTCGTACCATATCTCACAGACACTCTTTTATGTGGGATAGTCTTGCCTGTCGCCTACTCTCGCCATTGTTTACTCTCCCGCCCAAGCTTACACGTGTGTGACCCTCCATAAACTTTTAGAGAGCAACGCCGAAACACTAGCATGCTTTCCAGAGCCCCGCCCACAAACCTACACACACCACATTAGGCCTCAACTCATTTACATGGCCTAAAAACAAACAGTTAATTAGCCTTAAAACACAACAGTAACCACAGGCACCTAAGACACTTCACATCACGTCACATAGCCTGAAGCAGAAAGACGATCCGATACAATCGTGCCTTAGGCCTATATAACACGTATTAACACAGTTTGAAAAGTTTCACTACTATACACAGAAAATTTAAAAGGCTGCGATTAACGAAGGCACTCACACATAACGATCCTTTGCACTAGGCCTATCAGCCGATGTTGATCTTGACTCGCAGGCCAGCCAAATTCACGGGCCCAAAGTTTGGTTTAAAGGGTAATGTGGTCTGGTAGAAGAACCACATGATGCATCAGTAAAGCAGAAGAGTCGTAAGGCTAGCAGGAATCAGTTTGGCAGGGAAGAGTAGTACTTTCACAGACGCCGTTGTGATGAGGCCAGCGCCACTTCGGGCGAGAGTTTTTCGAGGGCTGACACGGCTGGCAGAGCTGTAACGAGGAGACCGAGCTCGTGGAATAGAGCTAATGGGATCCACAGGCGCATTACACAGCGTGCGCCTGTACTTAGTTCGAATGTTTAGGAAGTAAAAATCAACAGCCACAATAGAAGTACGTTTTTAACTGCACAAACCACATGAAATGCGCATTGCGGTAATATTGGATGTATGTGACAAGATTATAAGGATTTCGTTGTTAAGATATAAAGCAATAATTAATAATTATTTTTGTTTTAAACAAATACATAAAATAAAAACCATACTCTTATACGATTTCGTCCGAAGAATTTGTTGTGCAAGCTGCTGCTAGGCGGCAACTCAGTTTCGAAGACAGTTGTGATGGAGATAGGCGGAGGTTGTGGTACTACTGGTGGTATAGTGTTTGGGATAATGCCACACCTATTTCCTACATTAGGAATGCTAGGGTATTATTTAATGAACTTTTCTGGTTAATCTCAAATCCAGTGAAAATGGACTATCATCCCCGATCACATCTAGACTGGCAAGAGACCGGACTAGACGTGCATTAATTTCTCCATGGGTATACAATATTTAGAATATATTAGAAAAGTTTATTTCGAAAGTATGTGAACGAATGCATGAATCTTTTATTTCAATGTTTTTCACATCGCAGTGATTTTAGACTTAAATTAATTTAAATCCAAAATAAACTATAAACACATTTTAATTGAATTAAAAATAAACAAACAAAAAACAAATTCTAACCTATCCTATCATATCCTATCGTATCCTATCCTATCCCGTAACTCGGAGGTCGTAGGGGCACCACAGATGATCGTTTAAACAGCGTACTCCATCTTTCTCTGTCTTCAGCAACCCTCATGGCTTCGCTCAGTGCCAAACCAGTCCATTCTCGAATGTTATCCTCCCACCTCTTTTTCGGTCTCCATCTTCTTCTAACTCCTTGCAGGATGGTCTTTGCAAGTCCTAATGATCTGGTGACGTGGCCATACCATCGGTGTTTCCGTTTCTTCACCACTGTGACCAGGTCATCGTGTTGTCCAATGGCTTGTGTGATGGTGTGTCGGACTTCGTCCTTGGTGCCCAGTCTTCTGTAACACCTCATCTCCATGCGTTGTATTCTTCGTTGTAGATGTGCTGTGAGGGTCCATTTTCCGCAGGCGTATAAGAAGATGGAGATGACAAGGGAGCGCAGCAATCTTACCTTGGAATGTAGACTGATGGTCCTGTCTTTCCAAATGGGCTTCAACCTTGCAAGGGCAGCAGTTGTTTGTGCGATCCTGGAGATGACTTCCTGTAGGGACCCATTGTCTGATACAATGGCTCCTACATATTTTAAGCTATGCTCTGTGTTGAGGGATTGACCTCGGACTTTTGATGTTCGTGTTCATGCCATTGGCGTTGTTGGTCATCATTTTGGTCTTCTCTGCACTTATTTCCATTCCATAGGCTCTGGAGGTGGTGTCAAGCCTCTACCAGCTGTTCAAGTTCTTGTTCCTCTCCAGCCAATCCATCAATGTCATCCGCAAAACGAAGGTTGGAGATTGCTCTACCCCTATGCTGACTGTGCCTTCGTGATGTGCGCTCTAGGAAGATGTTGAAGAGTGTTGGAGAGATTAGGCATCCTTCACCCACACCGATTGTTGTTCTGAACCAGTTTACGATGGCGCTGTTATGGAGGACTGCACTGGTAGCCTTGTCATACAGTCTTTTGATGACTTCAATAATTTTAGGGCTGATGTTGTAAACTCTCATGGTTGCCCACAGAGCTGCATGCCAGACTCGGTCAAACGCCTTCTTGACGTCTACGAATACATGATATAGATTTTGTTGGTGCTGTAGGTATTTCTAGCAGATTATTCTGAAATTTAAAATCTGTTCAGTGGTACTTCGCCCTGCCCTGAATCCTCTAAAGCTATGATTTGTTCAGGTTGGGGTTTCTACCTGTTAAGTATTATTTTCAGGAGGACCTTGCTGGAATGGCTGATGAGGCTGATGGTGCGGTAATTTTTACACTCCTGAAGGTTACCTTTTTTGGGAAGAGTGATGACAAGCGACTGGGTCCATGGTGTAGGCCACTCCCCGCTGCCATATCTTGTTACAGATAATGGTGAGTGCGTCAATCATCGCTTCTCCTCCTCCTTGAAGCAGTTCTGCGGGTATGGTGTCCACTCCCGCTGACTTCCCTTTCTTCAGCAATTGCACTGGTGTCTCAACTTCTTCTCGGAGAATTGGAAGGATTTCTTCTTTGTCTATGTTCTCGGAACATGCTACAACTGATGGGTCTCTGATTGGTGTGTGGTTATAAAGGTCAGAGCAGTACTCTGTCCATCTGTCCAAGATTTCTTGTTCTTCTGTAAGGCATATGCCAGACTTGCTTTGGATCGTGGAGACCTTGGGCTGCCGCTTCACAGTCTGGTAAGCCTTCTTGCTGTTGTTCTTGTTCAGACTGTTCTCTATTTCTGGCATTGGTCTTCTATCCAGTTCTCCTTTGCTGTGCGCATGCCTTTTCGGGTGTCATTGTTGATTTGTTGGTAGGCATCAGCTCCCTGTGAGGTGTTCTTTTTCCTGTTCATCTCTCTTCCTTTATCACACAGATCCAAAAGTTCAGGTGTGACCCACAGTTTCTTCTTTGGGCGGTGCTTGCCAAGGATCTCAGTGGCGGCATCTGTCACAGCTGAGTTCTAACCTACGACATTTTTTTTTAAAACACACCAAACAATTTTGTTTGCAACATGTCCAAAATGTGTCTCAGGCAGATTTAACAGCATTACATAATTAGATGAAGGAAAACTGTGTAAGTCTTTCAAAAGTATGTTCAGATTAGTTTAAGCACATAATGGCCTCTGCCAATAGCAAACTATACTAAGAAGAAGAAGAAGAAGAAGAAGAAGAAGAAGAAGAAGAAGAAGAAGAAGAAGAAGAAGAAGAGGATAGAAAGGAGAAGAAGAAGAAGAAGAAGAAGAAGAAGAAGAAGAAGAAGAAGAAGAAGAAGAAGAAGAAGAAGAAGAAGAAGAAGAAGAAGAAGAAGAAGAAGAAAAAGAAGAAGAAGAAGAAGAAGAAGAAGAAGAAGAAGAAGAAGAAGAAGAAGAAGAAGAAGAAGAAGAAGAAGAAGAAGAAGATTTATAAGGCGCTTAACAGTTCAAAGCGCTCCCTCACGTATTCGCACACTCATTAAACATTAGTACAATACCTAAAGAGAATGGCTGAGAGCAGGAGAAATTAAAGCTGACTGGGGGAGAGACAGTGCCGAGAGACGTTTTGACTCGAAAAATAGCCTAATGTAGTCAGCGCCACGGAATGGGGTGTAAATTAGGATGGAGGGACATAACTACAGCTTAGTCACTCAATATTGCAAAGAGAGATTATCCTGTCATAGCTTTGCTTTCATGAATAGCCATCGTCCGTTTGTAGTAGTAGTAGTAGTAGTAGTAGTAGTAGTAGTAGTAGTAGTAGTAGTAGTAGTAGTAGTAGTAGTAGTAGTAGTAGTAGTAGTGTTACGTTGAAACGCGAAGGATAGCATGTCTGAAACGCGCACGATAGATCTAATCGTTTCGATTTGCAAAGTATTCAATAATAGAGTGTATTTACCTTTGATTTGAGATTGCATTGTTGTTAGAAGAAGCTTTGTATAACGTTGATAATTTTTGTTGGTCGATATTGTTGGAGAATTCTCTAGATCTGCTTATTTACTGTCGATGGAAATTTCCCAATAAATGTCGAAGTTTGAGAACGTTCCGGGAATGTGTATAGAGATGTATGACGTAAGTCAGTGATGACGACCTTTCATTTTGAGTGGTGGTAGTGCGTCATTTCTACCGTGTTCTAAATTGTTCGGGAAAAGAGAGAGGCTATATAATTATGTGCCGCACTGTTTTGAGAGAGATTGTTGATAGTGAGTTGGAAAGTAAAAAGTTGAGAGTGGAAAAGCGATTGAGCGATTGTATGCAGTTGTTGATGTGTGCTGAATAAAAGTGGAAAACTTCATACGAAGACTTTGCCTTGTTGCTGCTGAGTGAGCAGGCTGCGTGGATAAACGAATCAGTTACACCTATCAGGATTTCAAGCATCGGGGCTGAATCAGATACTGATAGAAAAACACCAACATCAAACGGAGTGTAACAAGTAGTAGTAGTAGTAGTAGTAGTAGTAGTAGTAGTAGTAGTAGTAGGTAGGTAGGTAGGTAGGTAGGTAGGTAGGTAGGTAGGTAGGTAGGTAGGTAGGTAGGTAGGTAGGTAGTTATTCATTGCTTACAGGGTCCAGCGGACTGCAAAGAGCCGAATCAGGACCACAAAATCAAGACCACAACTTTGCTGAAAGAGGACTCGCCACTGATCCGCATAAAAGATCTGCCGAAACAACCCTAGTGGTAACACTGAAGGCACTCCACCAGCCAGTCACTTTACAATGAAGACATCCCATGCAGGGGACGCTGAGGCTATACTCTAATTTATCGAACCCCCGTTTACAAAAACAAAATACTGTAGAATGCAAACATCATTATAAAATATCAACAAAACACATACATACGAAATGCCTATATTGCCAAGTAATAACATCATATGAAGCCCCAGTGACCACATGGCAGAAAGCATCCAATATTCCCAAGCTGATCCAACAGACCCTGCACACGAATGAGGAGTTTTGTCCCGGAAGAGTTTTTAAGAAAAAATGTAGGTGACTGGTCTAGCGAAGAAGATAATCGTAGATTAATAGAACAGAGTAGGAATGAGAAAGAACAAAGGCGAAAGACAGCGACAGTGGGAATTTAAAGAACTAAATTTCCAGAAAGTGGGGATACTATTTATAGTGAAACCCCCGGTAACCCTCACGGGGGAAAGTAGTAGTAGTAGTAGTATATAGTAGTAGTAGTAGTAGTAGTAGTAGTAGTAGTAGTAGTAGTAGTAGTAGTAGTAGTAGTAGCAGCAGCAGCAGCAGCAGCCACAGGAGTTGTTGTTGTTGTTGTTGTTGTTGTTCTTCTTCTTCTTCTTCTTCTTCTCCGCACTTACTGCTTTCAAAAGCCCTTATTTTACGCAGGCAGTTATGACTCTTAATAAAGAGCAATCTTCCTCCCGCCAGCTGTGCCGCCGTTGCCTCTTTTCCTCGTCGTATCTTATATTGGACAGTACTTTGTCTTCAGTTCAGTTCCAACAGTATCTTTAAATTTGTGATCTACAATGTGCACTATTGATAGTATGTTAACTAGGTATACAATTGGTTCGGTGGGTGGGAGCAGCTGCGGGTAAAGAGAAGGTACCTATACATTTCATGTGTTATCAAACGTCCATATTAAAACTTTTTGTAAATTCTTACTATTTAAAAGCCATTTGAAACTACTTTGTCTTATTATTATCCCAAGTTGTTCTTTAATCTAATGTTGTCTTAACTATTTTAATATACAATTGTAATCGTCGGTGTTGAGTGTGCGTGGAATATGTCTATGTATATATGTATGTACCATTTCTGTGTGTGCGTGTGTGGGGATGTGTGGGTGGATGGGTGCAGCTAGTTGTGTTGTGTAAGAGAAAGCGTGAAAAAGAACGAGAGGCGAAAGATTCAGAAAGCGTGATAGTGTTTTTTACCAGCATCGCAGCATGTTCTAGGTGCTTTTGTTACTTGGCGAAATAAAATCTGTTATCTGTTATCCGTTTTCTTCTTCTTCTACTACTACTACTACACTACTACTACTACTACTACTACTACTACTTCTTCATCTTCTTCTTGTTGTTGTTGTTGTTCTTCTTCTTCTACTACTACTACTACTACTACTACTACTACTACTACTACTACTACTACTACTACTACTACTACTACTACTACCACTACTACTACTACTACTACTACTACTACTACTACTACTACTACTACTACTTCTTCTTCTTCTTCTTCTTTTTCATTCCTATTATAAATTTTTTTATCATCATCATCGTCCTCGTTATCATCATCATCATCATCATCATCATCATTTATTTATTTATTTATTTATTTATTTATTTACTTATTTAATCGTTCATTTTATCGTTTTATAGCGCTCTTCCTTCTCAAGAACTGCTCAAGGCGCTGATCGATATAGGATCTAATTCAAGCCTCACGAAGCGCCCATTTGAAACTTTTAGGCGCATAGTCTGACGCCCAGACGACTGAGCACAATCCTGTACGACCCGGGATAAGGAGAAGAGACCTAGTGCATGCTGGGTGCATTTGTTAGCCGGCGCTCACCCGTCTAGGACATGAGCGTTAGGATCTTTTTAAGTGCATGCGATGGAATGTGTGCGTACATAGACTAAATTCAATATCGGTTTATTCTTTCATCCGAAGGATCATCATCATCATTATTATCATCACCGCATCATCATTATCATCATTATCATCATCATCATCATCAGCATCATCATTATCATCGTCATCATTGGTAGATTTACGTCCCCGGATACAAAGCTTAAAGGGGTCTTTGTTCTCATCATCATCCTCTTCTTTCTGTTATCGTGGTTGGCTAACGTACAGTCAGTGAAAAGTTATCTGAAAGGAAGAAGCGGATTGTGGTTTGTTACAGCCCTAGTCAAATCAGACTACGTACGTAGCGCGCACCATTTGTTAGGCTCGGCTAGGCCAAATGGTGTCGGTTGTGGGTGTGGTCGTGTTTTTTGCCATACCGCTCTAAGGCCGACAGCTGCCATGGAAATTCGGAGTGTCTGCACTCATTCTCCCCCACCCTGAATCACGCATTTATTGCATTGGCTGATAATGCAACACGCACCACAATAATTGAGAAGTATAGGCCTTTCGGAATCATTAAAAAATATAATAGACTACATTATGTACCATCTTGGTATAATATAGTCTTGTATAATATAGTCTTTGTTATTATGTAGACGAGATAAAATGATTGTGGCAAACCAGGTAAGTACAGGATTTCGAATGCGAAGATTATGTTCATTGGAAAAAAAATCTTAGAAAATAAATAAATAAACAATAACAAAATAAATAAATATCGCCAGAGGATGATCGAAGAGCAACATAAAAATGTGTTTGATGTACAAACTGAGTGATCGTGACGAAGTCAATAAAATGATAAAGTTATGGCCCATTAACTCAATGTAGGCTATATATATACAAAATGATTCTGATCTAACTCA
>CM072512.1:92471949-92481949 GCA_036898135.1 Oncomelania hupensis
TGCTCCACCCCCCACTCCAAACCACCCAGCACTCTTAAATCCCACCCACCCCACCCCCCATCACCAACAACACCAAAACTCCCCCTATTACGTACCAGCCGCCATAGCCATAGCCATAGAGGAAAATACCTGCATCGTCTTCTAGTGCTAGACATAACGTATAACCCACTATGCCCTCATTGCAGGAGTCCACAGTGAACGTGGAAGACAGGGCGAAGCTATGAGGCATCATAACTCAACGCTACTTTGGTCTAAACCCACTTACCACACGGCACTCTTAAGACGTTGTACGCGTTTAGTGCTTCGTTGTGAGAGTAGTTTAATTATAATTATTTGTAATTAATTTGGCATCGTGATTTATGGAGGTGCGGTCGAAGTTGTTGTTGTCATTCATAACATACATGTACGTCTTCGATTATCGCCTACTCATGTAGAATATATTGTGTGTGAAAATGTGGTGTTTTGAGTTGGTGGTGGTGTAGCGTGGTGTTGTTGCTTGTTGTTGGAGGTAATGATGGCTGTGGTAGTAGTAGTAGTAGTAGTAGTAGTAGTAGTAGTAGTAGCAGGGATAGCTCAGTCGTCAGAGCGCTCGACTTGTGTACGTGCGTCTCGGGCGACGTGGGTTCGAATCCTGACTTCAGCAAACTATTTTGTGAGTGCTGGATAGTAGTGGCCAGCGCTTTGAGAAGCTCTCTGAGTTAATAAGTGCGCTATATAAGAGTAATCTCTTTCTTTTAGTAGTAGTTATCAAGTCCCCTATACGCTTATGTGTCCGGGGACGTTAATTTACCCAATCAATCAAATTTAGTAGTAGTAGTCCGGTTTGCTCCCCCCCCCCCCCCCTTCAACAACTGGACTGATGCAGTCTGTCTCACACTAAATAATAAATCGATTTCGATGTCCATCTTCTTTAATAGCGACTACACCACATATTTTGAGTTATGAATAAATATGTGTTTGCTGTGCATGTAGGAATGTTTGTAACAAGTGAGCGTGTATGTTGGTTATACAGAGCGCCGCGCTTTACGTCTGATTTAGGAAAAAGGAACGTGTAGTAGTAGTAGTAGTAGTAGTAGTAGTAGTAGTAGTAGTAGTAGTAGTAGTAGTAGTAGTAGTAGTAGTAGTAGTAGTAGTTGTTGTATTGTAGTGGTGTGTGGTGTGGTGTGGTTGTTGTTGTATTGTAGTGTTGTTGTTGTTGTTGCATTGTGGTGATGTGTGTTGTGGTGTGGTGTGGTGTGGTGTGGTGTGGTGTGGTGTGGTGTGGTGTGGTGTGAGGTGGGTGGGGTGGGGTGGGGTGGTGAAGTATGTTGTTTCCTGGTGTGTTATGATGTGTGCGAGTGGTCGAGGAAGCAAAGTACTCAGAGATGGGTAAAAGCAAAGAAGGTGAAATTGTACGTTTTCACGCACACATGCACACACACACACACCCACGCACACACACATGCACACACACACAAAAACACACATATACACACCCGTGCTAATGTACATAATTATGTACATTGTCCCCACTCTTAATTCACACACACACACACAAACACGCTCGCGCGTGTGCCCGCGTATACACACACACATCATACACACACACACACACACACACACGCCAAACACATCCAGCTCCACCACACCAAGGTAGCGCTACAGTGTATGACGAGCATGCACAGATGTAACACATCGTAACGCAAAGCATCAATCAGTACCATCCATCCTAGATGCTCTCCTGCTCATAGCTCCTTTTGGATTTTTTTTTTTTCGTTGTTGTTGTTTTTGTTAGACTGACCATTTTCATTACACACCTGGTTGTAGGCATGCAATCAGTGCATAACCACATGCCGAACATCCAGCGACATACAGGGTCAGCGTAAGAAATGGTACTATACTCTATAGATTGTGTGCATGTATTTGTGACTTTGATGGTAGGTTTGTGAAACTCAATACCATACCGCATAGCTGAGGCTAATAGCCGGTGATTACGTTTGCCTCTACTTGTGAGAGGCACTCGGCGAATCTCAGGTGCACGGTGTGACTCAGTACATCACAATGGGAATGTTCGCCAGATTCGGCAGCACCGTATTCTCTGATTTCATATTATAACAGCGCGAGATCGGAAGTTCACTGGTACTCAACCGGTATACTTACCTGTACCATCATTAAACAGGTAGCGTTAGTTGATACACCCATACTGATTACGATGGAAACTATAAATTAAGGCAAATGAAGGTCGGCGCTACGGTGGGGCCGGGTAGCTCAGTTGGTAAGAGCGTCTTGCTAGTAACCGAAAGGTCGCTGGTTCGAATCCCGGATTGGTCAACGTGTGATCATATTATTTTCCCCTTTACCAACAACTGGCCTGCTGGTGTCAGTATAAATCGGTCCAGTAGTTACCTATATGCGAAAGTGTCGTGTGACTATAATCTACAAACAACAACAACAACAACAACTCGGCGCTACGTATAGAAACAACTCCTGCAATGTGCAGCATGAACTTGTTGTATTGCATAGTGTATATTTTTCAGGTTCACCGTACAGGTGAACACAAAACTACATTATGCTATAGCGCTACAAAGAGAGAAAAACGAACTAACTGAGGGATATTGTCACAGGCGGCGGAAGCAGGGGGGGCAGGGGGGCCATGCCCCCCCCCTAGAAAAATGTTGGAGGGGGCAACCCCCTCCAATAACGAGTAGTGTTTTTTTTTTTTTTTTTTTTTTTTTTTTTTGCCAGGGCATTAAAGGATTTATTTTCTTCAAATGGAATCAAGCAATACAAGTGTTTATCATCATAATCATCATCATCACCCTCTGATCAGTGAGAGAAGTTCGTCCCTTCGTCATCATTTCCTGTCGACGCGTCATAATCGTTAGCCTTAGCTAGATCAACGTGACCGACAGTTTTCGACATCGTGCACGTCACAGTCGCGTTTTGAAAACTTTAATTTGCTGTCAGTTTTTACAGTCTACCGTTTTCAATATCAGCAATTTTCTCGACAACAAGTGAAGAAGTCAGCCAAATGGCAAATGCTTTGACAACTGGTGTTATTGTTCCTCGTCAAGCATCCCGACAGACTCTCCGTGAAAACCAACCTGCGGCCACTCCAGAGGAATATTTCAAGATTAGCATTGCCATCCCTTTCTTGGAACACCTGTCAACCGAATTGGACTCGAGGTTCAAAAATGCTGGTCTAGCAGTTGATGGTCTATGTCTGGTGCCAAGCACTTTAATAGACAACCAGGATGGTTTCATGCAGGTTCCAGAAGGGGTGATGCTGGCAATGTTGTGGGAGTCTGACCTACCAGACAACGCTACCCTTGATGCAGAATACCAACGGTGGGTTTGCAAATGGCGAAGTGCTGCTGAGAATGCGACAGCTATCATCCCATCCACGGCATCAGAAGCACTGAAACATTGTGACAGGGATTTTTTTATCCCAACCTGTTCATCATGCTTTAGAACCTTTGCACCCTACCTGTCACTACTGCCGAGTGTGAGCGTTCAAACAGTCAGTTCCGCAACCTGAAAAACTACCTGCGCTCTATTATGGGGCAACAGAGACTAAATGGACTTGCTTTACTGAAAGTGCACAGGGATGTTGATATTGACTTCAAAGAGGCAGTGAACTGTTTTGCCAGAAGATACAATTCACAAATGGTACTAATGCCGAGGAACCTAGTGCAGCAAGATTGAATTAAGTGAAAGCAGGGCGGTGATGTTCATAAACTACAAGGTAAAGCTTTATACCGTTAACGATCAACAAAAAGTAGTGAATATTAATAGTATACAAAACATCTCTGCTGATAAATAAATGTGTGTGTGTCTTTGTTTTTAAGGGAGGGGCAGAGGATAATTTTTGTACCCCAGAGTTTGTCAGTTCAATTGTTCAAAAAGCTCAAAGTCCCAGACCATCACAGATGGCTTTTTCAAGGTTCAGATTGCACCAGATTGCACCATTTTGCATCCTTGAAAAAAAAAATTTCCGGGGGAGCATGCCCCCGGACCCCCCTAGAAGTCTCGGCGCTTCGCGCCTTCGCTGAATCTGTAACCCCACCCCCACCCTCGACTTTTCCCAGGTCTGGCCCTCATGTCGGTGAATAGTGTGTGCCCCCCCAATCCTGAGCAGCTTCCGCCGCCTGTGATTGTATATAGTGCGAACAAGCACGGATGTAGGTTTATAACACACACACCCTCCTCTCTCTCTCTCTCTCTCTCTCTCTCTCTCTCTCTCTCTCTCTCTCTCTCTCCTTCTCTCTCTCTCTCTCATGATCTATCTCATGATCTCTCTCTCTCTCTCTCTCATGATCTATCTCATGATCTCTCTCTCTCTCTCTCTCTCTGTTAATGTTAAAGGTTCTTTACTATTTTAATTTATTAAGGGACAGATTGGAAGATTAGACTTATTAATTAGTCTGAAATCTGTATCCCTAATTTAAAAAAAAGTTTTAAAATCTCTCTCTCTCTCTCTCATGATCTCTCTCTCTCATGATCTCTCTCTCATGATCTCTCTCTCTCTCTCTCTCTCTCTCTCTCTCTCTCTCTCTCTTAATGTTAAAGGTTCTTTACTATTTTAATTTATTAAGGGACAGATTGGAAGACTAGACTTATTAATTAGTCTGAAATTTTTATCCCTAATTAAAACAAAGTTTTAAAATCTCTCTCTCTCTTTCTCTCTCTCTTTCTCTTGCCACCATCATCCCCATCATCCCATCTCACCTTCCTTAGCACACACTGCACTGATTTGCTTACATCTGACTGTACAGCACCGACATTTATTTATTTATTTATTTATTTATTTATTTATTTATTTATTTATTTAATGTAGCCTGTTCACATTTGTGATCTTAGACAAACAGCACCGAAAACAACACACATTAATTATTGGATTTTCAGTTGTTGAATTTTTTAAAAGAGATTTTAAAAAAAAAGAACGAAGATAAAACGTCTTTTATTGCATTTATAGTATACCTATATGCCATAGATATAATTATTGCCATCTGATTCTAATTCATGTAGATTCCCAGGTGTATTTTTGTTTTAAATGAAGCTAGAACGTCTTCTAAATATATATCGCACTTTTGGATAGGTGGTAGGGCGTTCGCGAGGCACACTGATGAACCAAGTTCGGAACCCGTGAGATCAAAGTGGCCATTTTCCACTGTCCCTCTCACCGTGCAGCATAGTTGCTCTGGTGGTTTAGTGTTGATTTAGATCCATATCCCTTTTCTGTGGGATGATTATCCTCGTCTGCTATATCCGCCATTGATGGCTAGGCCTATTGACGATAAACTTCAATGTTCATCTAAGCATTTTTTGGTCCATCTTTGATAGCATATTATACATGATCAACACCTTTACTGTATAGTTAATTAATACTAGTTATCTTAGTTTGGTACAAATGAATACTAATACAGTTTATTGCATGGAACTGTTTAATATGTTGCGTGAAATAATAAAAACAGTGTATTGTACAGATGTACAACTTTCCTCCTTGAGGCTATTCGTTTTATGTTTTCATGCAACACTTTCTACAGGTATATCCGCATACAGGTGCAACCATCTAAATGACAGTCTCCGCAGAGTAAAAAGCATGAATAATTATTATGAGGCACACCCATAAATATCAAAAGGACATCTGCAGACAGACGCCATAATATCGCACATGGAGCTCTGTGCATTCACAATTTAGACTATTATGATAGTTTGAATGTGAGATTTTAAAAAAATAATATGCACGCGCAATCCCTTTCCTATCCTATCCTATCAAATCCCGTCATTCCAAAGTCGTTGGGCACGACAGATGATCGTTTAAACAGCGTACTCCATCTTTCTCTGTCCTCAGCAATCCTCATCGCTTCGCTCAGTGTCAAGCCAGTCCATCCTCGAATGTTGTCCTCCCACCCCTAGCTGTTTCTGTCTCCCTCTTCTTCTGCAGTCTTGCACCGGGCCTTGCTGGATGGTCTTTGCAAGGCCTGGTGCACTGGTGACGTGGCCATACCATCGGAGTTTCCGTTTCTTCACTACTGTGAGCATGTCATCGTGTTGTCCAATGGCGTGTGTGATGGTCTGTCGGACTTCGTCGTTGGTAATGTGCTGGGTATAGGAAATGCCCAGAAGTCTTCTGTAGCACCTCATATCCATGCTTTGCATTCTTCGATTGTGGTCTGCTGAATTTCTTTTCACTGGATTAAAATAACCACACTCCGAATGTTAAAGACCAGTGATTTAAAAAAAAAAAAATTTAAAAGTGTATTGTTCCTTTTTTTTTGGGGGGGGGGGTGGAGGGTGAGGGTCAGGGTCAGGGTCAGGGGGTGGAGCTTGCGTCAGGAGGGCACCCAGAGTGTGCGAGTCTCCAGAAAAAATTTTCCCCAAATTTAATTTTATTGTTTCTTCTGTATGCGCGTTTTAAAGCATATTATTTAAATATGTTACCATGAAATAATAAATTATAAGTTTCGATTTTAAACGTATACTTCTGTAGGATTCTTCAGTGTGGCATCTGCTGAGGTCTCATACGGAGATTTCTTGTACCAAGCAGATGGTAATCATGTTGAATTGTGGTCTTTTCCCTATTTTGATAGCACATTCATAACCTTTGCAGCCAACCCATTCATATTATACCATGCAAACTTTATCAGTTTGCATCGCAGTCCTGGCACTACATCTTTGGCCCATTCAGAAAGGGTACGCAAATTGTAATCATTTTGCTTTGGGAATCTTTGCACTACTATCTCGGTAGCACATTCCTATGCAGACTTTCAATCGCCTTGCATTGCAGTCTTAACTGCACACTAAAATAAATTTATCTCAAAAGCCGACGAGATATGCGGCGTGTGCTGGGAAGCGTGAGGTAATCAGCAACATTGATAGCTGGAGTCGTGTTTCACCGTTTTATACTTTCTTAATTGCTGCTCTCGCACATAAAAAGCTTGCAGTTTAAATTAACGCGAGGTAGCCGTTTGGTTCATTTTGATGTGTCATAGGCGAGGCTGTTTTAGTTCCTTCTCTCGCACAATGCATAAAATGTTAATCTTGCATTGCTTTAAGATAACTAGTTGGTGGCTGTATGATAGACTATGCGTTTTAATTGCGTCTCTCGCTGTAAAATGTAGCTTACTCCTTCGGATGAGAGTATAAACCGAGGTATTGTCTATGCATGCACGCATTCCATCGCATGGATTTGTAAAGATCCTGACGCTCATGTTCTAGACGGGTGAGTGTCAGCTACACAAACATTTCTTTGTTTTAATTTTTTAGTTGTTTTTTTTTCTTGTATTATATTATCCATAAGTCAAGAATAATCGTGACTGTGAAAAGAATAAATAACCGGCCATTTCCTGTAAGACAATACTTTTCTGAAAAACAAATCCACCCGAAATGTCTGAGGTCAGACATGAGCTGTTAGGTCAACTCAAGGCATTATTGTACAACCAATGACTCCCTGGGTCAACCCAACTCATTTCTACTCTAATGACATATACATGTATTTCCTTTGACTGTGAGACAGAGTTTATATCTGCTGTATGTACGAGTTAAATCCCTTGACGGTAAGACAGAATGAGCTAATTGTTGTACTGTCTCAGGTCCCTTGATCTTGACCGAGACAGAATGAGCTGTTGCACTAACTATAATTTCTACTAAAAATCCTCAGTGACTGCGAACGTGAGATTGACTGTGCCATTGCATTTACTCATTTCTAGTTATGTCCCTTGACTGAGAGGCTGAATTAGCAATATTGCACTGACCCATTTCGAGTTATCTCTTTTGGTGGTGATTGAGATAAGAATGAACGGTTGTAGCTACTAATTTCGAGTTATGTTCTTTGACAGTGAGACAGAATACCCCACTGTGTTTTACTGCTTTTGAGTTAATATTCCGTTACAACCACTCTTCAAGAAGTTTATTTCTTGGCTGCGAGATCGCATGATCCATTGCGTTTACTCATGCCAGAGTTGTTGTTCTATACGTTATGGTTACTTAAAACGAATTACGTCCCTTAAGTTAGTGGTACGTGAATAGGCCAAGGTCGCTACTGCAACTGCCCGTGGATTAAACAGTAGTGAAATGTAGATGAACCCAAAAAGCAAGAGAAGCCGCCACACTGAAAGGTAGGTATGATATTTCCAGCGAGTTAGGTAGGTATAATTGTAATAAGATACTATTTAATAGGCTAAAAGGTGCTAAGACTAGAAGTATCCTACAATGAGTGGGCCAAGGTCGGTTTCACGATTGACTGTGGCCAAACATTGCGGGGCCGCCGCTGGTAAGGTTGGGTCAATACTGAGGGTACGCCATTTAAGCAAATTTAGCATTAAATGACGCTCTAACGTATACCACCAACTTTTAATCCTTTCCTTTTTATAACCTGTTTAACTACCTCTATTTCCTCTTTCCCCACTCCACACCACCCTTCTTCTTCTTCTTCTTCTTCTTCTTCTTCTTCTTCTTCTTCTTCTTCTTCTTCTTCTTCTTGGTCTCTTTGTTCTTGTTCTTGTTCTTTTTAATCATCATCATCATCATCATCATCATCATCATCATCATCATCATCATCATCATCATCTTCTTCTTCTTCTTCTTCTTCTTCTTCTTCTTCTTGGTCTCTTTGTTCTTGTTCTTCTTCTTCTTCTTCTTCTTCTTCTTCTTCTTCTTCTTCTTCTTCTTCTTCTTCTTCTTCTTCTTCTTCTTCTTCTTCCTCTTGGTCTCTTTGTTCTTGTTCTTGTTCGTTTTAATCTTCTCGTTCTTGTTGTGTTTGTTGTTCTTCTCCTCCTTCTCCTCCTCCTTCTTCTTCTTCTCCTTCTCCTCCTGCTTCATCATCATCATCATCATTATCATCATCATCATCATCATCATCATCATCATCATCATCATCATCATCATCATCTTCTTCTTCTTCTTCTTCTTCTTCTTCTTCTTCTTCTTCTTTTCCTCCTCCTCCTCGTCCTCCTTGTCCCCCTTCTCCACTGTAGCTCATTTGGTAGAGCGTTCGCTTGGCACACCGAAGATCCAGGTTCGAATCCCGTGGTAGGCAAGATGAACAGTTGCCAATGTTCCCTGTCCATCTTAGCGCAGTATACTTGCGGCTCCTTCCTCTTCCCTGGAATGGTTACCACCCCATCTACCCATCTCCCACCCACCCCCACCCCAGTCTGCCGTTTCGCCATTGGTGGGTGTAGACGTAAAACTTTAATGTGGATTCATTTATTCTTTTCCTTTCCTTCGTTCTATTGTCTTCATTCAGGATTCAGACTGCTAGTGTCTGGGTGTGTACCTCTACAGTGAGCAGCACAGTCAAACTAATTGATTGGTCACGCGCTAAAGTTTATTTTTGGTAAGCCTATACTTCTCTTTGCCTTTCTGTCAGGTTTCACACACAAACTGTTTAGTGTGTGGCTCCCAGTAGCGACACAATGAAATGCTAATGAAATGGTCACGCGTCTCACTAGAATGGGGGCGATTGTGAAGCTATTCTCTTTTTAACTGGGTTGAAACTGGGGTGAGCTGTCTGAGAGAGCGTCGTAATATCACTGGGTTGTGTGATTGCATTAAACGAAAAGCTAGCGTTTTATGCTAAGTATACATCTGTCTTTTGCATGTAAGATTATTTCAACATGATTTCCTTCGTCTTATGTTAAGTTTTTGAATCTGATCTGCGACCTAGTTGGAACACTCGCAGTCGAATGAAATTGCAAATGAAAAATGAAAGTAGATATGGGCCAAGATCTACTCCCGATCATTTTTGAATGAAAGTATATTTTGCGGAATGTCGACTACCTATTTTCATTCACACACTCACCGAATTCCAAAAGAACGGTTGAAAGAAGAGAACGGGCATTAGGCGTATTAACGTGAGTCTAAGGTAACTTTTTCCAACTTTTACACTAGATAGTATAGTATAAGAATAGAAGAGCCTACTGATTCATACTATTAATATGAAAGCTCTCCGATGTGCGTGTAAGCATCTTAATACATAATGGGGTTCTTTGATAACGTCACAGGTTTCGATAGCGGA
>CM072512.1:92486949-92496949 GCA_036898135.1 Oncomelania hupensis
TTGACCGTGACGGACTAATTGCACAGGCCTTTGAGTTGGTCATGGACGATAGACTCGATAAAAATGCATTGTTGACGGTAATTAGTTTGGGGCTTCATTAATGTAACTTTATTTGCCTTGCCGAGGTTACCTTAGAGTTCTAGGTAGGCTTACATAATAGACCTATGTAGTCTTCAGACATGCGGGTATCAAAATAATATAAACGATTCAACGATTCAACGAAGTTTATTGGCCAAATTGACATAAAACATGCACATGGAATATGTTGCGATGTGGCAGTAACATTCATAAAACATACATGCAAACACACGTTTACCAGCTAATAAAATACCTATCAAGCGTGCACACATACACACGCAAACAACAAACAGTAAAAATAAACAAGTAGGTGCCAGAGGATTATCACGTGACGTCAGTTACAGCATTATGAATTTGACATTATGAGGAATTTAAAGCGAGAGCAGCCTCTGGAAAAAAAAAAGAATATCTAAAACGGTTTGTTCTGGTTTTGAGGGCTCTGAAGCGTCTGCCGGACGGGAGGAGCTCGAACAGATGGCCGGCTGGGTGTGAGGGGTCAGCTGTGATGTTTCTAGCTCTACGGACCAAGCGCGTGTTGCAGATCGAGGCGACAGATGGAAGTTCGCACCCGATAACTCTGGACGCGTGTTTCACGATGCGCTCAAGTTGCACTTGCTCCGGGCTCATATTCATTTAATCATCCTGATATAGTGGGATTCTTTTTTCAGGGCAAGCGGTGCTCAAGGCTCTGGTCCATACAGGATCACTGATCTAACTCAAGATGCCTGAGGTGCTCACTTGCGGCTTTAGGCGCATTGTCTCAGTGATGCCCAGACCAGTGAGTATAATCCTGGGCGACCAGTCCCCCCCCCCCCCCTTCGGTAGAGATGAGTCGTAGAAGATGGAGGGTGCACAGACTCAAGAATGTGTTGAAGAGTGTGTGTGTGTGTGGGGGGGGGGGTGTCTGTGTGTGTGCAAATTAATATTTTCACCTCCTCTCCTTCTTGTGCCAATAGGTGTTGAATAGAGCCTGATTGGTAAGATAATTACTAAATGAGTAAAGTACAGGGTCCGCGGTATAGGAAGGCCTAACTCCTGAAGAAGCTTTTAGCGAAAGACGCATTAAAAACCTTTTTTTTTTTTTTAAATGGTGTGTTTTATCTCCTTTGCCTTCAGCCCTTTGTTTGGTCTTCTTGTAAAACAGTCAATTAACGTACGTCCACTATTATTAATTCCTTTTTTTTTCAGCTGACATTTCAATTCGAATGTGCAGCTTTATTAGCCTTTTCGGTTTGACAGCTACAGTCAAGTCAACACATTTTTGCATTACCCACAATACAGCATTCAAAACCCAAAACACAACTGCAGAGACTACAACTTGTTCAAAATACTGCAGCAAGGATTGTTCTAAAACAAAAAAGGAATGAGCACATTTCATCTGGATTTCGTTCTCTTCATTGGCTGCCCGTTGAAAACAAGACTGGACTACAAAATCCTGGCACTGGCCTATCAGTGCTTCACGAGCACTGCTCCCACCTACCTCACAGAACTGGTCTCCCCTTACCAACCAGACGCGAACTCAGGTCAGGGACTCAGTGTAGACTTGAAACCCCCAGTGTGCGCACAAGCTACACAACCAAAAATACTCTTGGAATGCGCTCCTTCAAAAATGCTGCACCCACTCTGTGGAACTCCCTTCCCCTGAGCTTGAAGCAAGCTCCATCCCTGCCAAGCTTCAGGAAAGGACTAAAAACTTATTTGTACATGGATTTTTGGCGCCTTACAAGATCACATTATCATCATCATCATCATCATCAATTCATATAGCACACTGCATCTTAGCAAATAAGAAAATGTTTTAAACAAATGAAACTAACACATACAGTCACAAGATTATAAAAAATAGCTTGGGCCCTATAATTATTACAGTTAGAAGATGTAACCAATAACAAACAGGTTTAGCGAAAAAGAGGATGAAATGAGAGCATTTGGGGAGATGGAGGAAGAGGACGGACGGATTAACTGCCGACTTTCTTATTTTTTATTTGTGATTTCCAGACCTATCTGAAAATACTTTGAAATAGTGGGATTGAAATTACAATGAGAAGTACTTCAGCTCACAGCATGACTATAGCTAAACCAGAACCATTTCCTTGTCAAGTCTAAAGGGACTGTTCCTGCACCCAACTGTGCGCGATTGAAGAAAACTGCGGTTAGGGCAAAGTTAAATCCGTGGTTAAATGGTCGTTTAGCTTTAGGTGTTACGGCCTATTAATCCCTTGCGAGGGTGCGGTCTCTATATATTCGCTGCGTGCTTACAGGTTGACTGACATGTGCATCTCTGTAATAACACCAAGGGGAGGCTATTGTCCACAGTGCTGCCTTTTCGTGAACGGACAATTATTAGCTTAGTACATCTGTGTAAATACATAAAATACTATAAAGCATATAACTATAAACTATAAAACTATAATAACTTAATTGCTAAATATATATGTAAAGATTCCGGTATTTTATATATTTTATTTTATTGTAAAGATTCCGGTATTTTCGAAATAGTTGCATTTTACGTGAAATTTCTTGACCTTTGTAATGGGGTGGAAGATGTGGGTGGGAGGAGGGGGTGGAGAGGGAGGGAGAGAGAGGGAGAGGACTGGTGTGTACTCAGGTAGGCTACAGGTGCAAAAGTTCAAGATTGTTTATTTACCCAGAGAAACGCAATTTTGCAAAAGAGAGAGAGAGAGAGAGAGAGAGAGAGAGAGAGAGAGAGAGAGAGAGAGAGAGAGAGAGAGAGAGAGATTTATAAAGAGGGGAACTGATACACAGGCAGACGCACACAGTTAAAAATCAACGACAGGTTCAGGAAGCTAAGGTTATCTCATTATACTGTTCAAATAACTGTTCTTATCATTTAACTCTGAAGAGGGTGCCCAAAACGTTACCTGGGTGCATTAGTTAAATAACAATTACAGAGGTTAAGCCTACATTCACCCCATAAATAAGGAGGAAGTTTGCTTCTATATAGTAATTGAACGCCCTTTGTAAACATATCCTCTAGCAGCTGTAACAATTTGGAATAAATTAGCATGCGGGAGAAATAATTGTTATTCTATGATAATTATTGTTAAAACTTTTCCTCTGCGTCAAGTTTACCCTGTTTAATCGCTTTGTTTTAAACGTTATAGATAGAATTAGCGTACAACGGATATGGGTATCATCCAACATCCAATACCAAATTTAATCCTAAATAATATTATTCTATGATAGTAATGATATATTATAGTTTCTCTGTGCTAACATACTGTCTCTAGAGCTTTTTCATTATTGTAGACGTTTAAGTATTTGATTGTTTTTAATGACTTTTAACTTGTATGATATGTGTTTTGCCGAATTTTAATTCCTGTGATTTGCAAATTTAGATTTATTTATGGCATTTCGCATTTTTGCACGTTACATTTGTAATTTAAAGTTTGTAAATATCTTTTATGTTACGCACTTGGAGCTTCCATGTGAGGGACAAGCATGGCTTGTAAGTGTATTAAATTAATGTTATTATTGTTGAATCCATGAATGATAAATATTTGGTTCCTCTCCTAGTCTAAGGTTTCCCTGGATAGATAAATAAATATTAAATAAATTAAGAGAGAGATACGGACAGACTGACGGACTGGCGAACAGACACTAGTTTTCATCTCGGAAGTCCCAACGTGTACAATTACACGAGTGCTGCTCTTGATCTCGAGTGCCTCATGGTCTATACAGAATATATGTGTCTGTAATGGAGGGTTGCACACACTGAGCTGCTCGATTAAAGTGAAAGTCATCATAAGGATCAGGTTTCAAGGTTCAAAAATAATCTGTGTGAGTGTAATCGAATGCTCGCTGAGATCGTCAACCAATCTCTGCGTGATTGACTGTACGCTTTGATCTCCGCTTTCGATCAATTTAAAGTTGTTGATATTTGCAACACTCAGTTAGCCCTAACCCTAATCTAAAGTCAAATCCATTACAATAATTCTAACTATGCAATAACTCTTTAGGTTGACTCCAAAAACATTCAGCAATCAGAGATTTGGTGACGGTCTGCAACCAATTTTTTTTTTTAATCAGTTTATAGTCCCCTCTCTTCCCGATAAGGATTTTCAGAGAGGAGACTCTGATAACAACCAATTCACAAAATGCAGTGCTTTTATATTTGATCAATATGATTTCGTTTTCAGACTTCCCTGGATGCGTGCAGTGAAGAGTTACCGGAAGTGAGGTCAGACCCTGTCAGTCCTAATGGCGCCGAAAGGTCATTTACGTCGTCCTTCTCTATAAGTACACTTTAAAATTGCACTCAGTGCACTACTCTTGGAATTATAGGCTACGTCAGTAAATTCGCAAGCTAAAGGAAAATTATACTTCAGAAGAGCTCGGTCCGTTGACATTGCAGACTGATAGCTCAGGCGGTAGAGTGTTCTCTTGGGCACGCGCCGGAACGACCTGGATTCGATTCTCAATGGTGGCATGACATGAGATTTTTCTCACTGGAGTCGACTTTATATAGATCCTATCTATTTACAGTTCCATTCTTCGTCACTTGCCTGATCCTTCAACGGCATTTTAAAGAACATGGTTATTCAATCAACTACTATAAATGCAGGTACCAGTAAATAGCCTATAATTCAAACCTATCACATTACTATTCACAAAATAAAATTTAGAAGTGTTACAAGACAGAAGAACTTGTAACCATAATTTTCCGTTCATATTTAGAGAGAGGGTAGAAAGATAGAGAGAGGGGGGGGGGGCGAAAAAGAGAGAGAAAGAGGAAGAGGGATGAAATAAGAGCAGGGATAGAATGGAAGTGAGAGTGAGAGAGGGATGAGAAAAAGGAGAGAGAGAAAATGGGAGGGAGAGGTGGGGTATTTATTTATTTATTTATTTAATCGTTCTTATATAGCGCTTTTCCAGCTCAAGAGCTGCTCAAAGCGCTGGCCGATACAGGATCTAACTCAAGCCGCCCGAGACGCCCACCCGCAGCCTTTGGGCGCATGGTCTAACGCCCGGACAACTGAGCACAATCCTGGGCAGCCAGGGATGGGGGAGAAGGACCTAGGTGCATGCTGGGTGTGTTCTTGTCACCGGCACTCACCCGTCTAAGACATGAGCGTCAGGATCTTTAAAGTCCGTTATGATGGAATGTATGCTTGCGAAGCATGGACCCTCACAGCAGATCTCCAACGAAGAATACAAAGCATGGAGATGAGGTGCTACAGAAGACTTCTGTGCATTTCCTATACCCAACACATCACCAACATTGAAGTCCGACAGACCATCACACAAGCCATTGGACAACACGATGACCTGCTCACAGTGGTGAAGAAACGGAAACTCCGATGGTATGGCCACGTCACCAGATCATCAGGCCTTGCAAAGACCATTCTGCAAGGCACAGTGCAAGGAGGTAGAAGAAGGGGGAGACCGAAAAAGAGGTGGGAGGACAACATTCGAGAATGGACTGGTTTGACACTGAGCGAAGCCATGAGGGCTGCTGAGGACAGAGAAAGATGGAGTATGCTGGTTAAGCGATCATCTGTGGTGCCCCTACGACCTTCGGGTTATGGGACAGGATAGGATAGGATAGGATGCGGCACAGACTAGACCTTGGTTTATACTCTCATCCGAAGGAGTAGGAAACGTAGAGGAAAAAGAGAGAGAGGAGAGAGAGAGAGAGAGAGAGAGAGAGAGAGAGAGAGAGAGACAGACAGACAGACAGACAGACAGATAGATAGATAGACAGACAGACAGACAGACAGACAGACGGACAGACAGAAATAGATCCGAGAGACAAACAGAGAAAGAGTGTTTTTCTTAAAGATTGAGTAGAGAGACTAATATTAAGTGGGAAAAGACAGAGAAAAGGAGAGATCTATGTCCTCTTTATCTTGTGGCCAAATAGCTGCAGGCTGGCTAGAGAGGAAGGAGAACTAAACAGTGAATGAATGATGCGTCCATACGACACCCCTGGCAAACAGAGAGGTCCCATCAGGCTTAAGTGCAATGTCAATGTTTACTGCTCCCGCCCAGGCTAGAGAAGGCTACACTCATTCTTCAGGCATCGCGGAGGCTGAGATGCTGTTCGAGCCTCTAGGCGGAGTGTCCGAAACTGTTCAAAGCTAGTTAGATTGATTCAAAGACCTCTACGGCAAAGGAAATATATTTGACACTCAGGATAGCGTAAAAGCAAGGCCCGCCGTTTGAAACGATACTATACACCCAAAACACACACACACATCCCGCTCATTCAATCCGGAGGAATTGCCTTGACATATTAACGGCATAAAATCCATTAATTGCCATAGACTATATTATCGGTTTTGAAATGAAGTACAATGATAAGCTTAAATTTGTAACTACAGATGTAGTTTCTGAACTTCGTTTGATGAAAAGAGGTTAGTGGAAACCGTAGTGGGAAAAACAGATTAGACATGTCATTTATTCAATCATACAGCGTAGCTGAATCTTTGTGGTTTATTTAAATATAGCTTTATAATAAATATTATATTAAAATAAAGTGTGAAACGATAACAACTGGTGTTTAAATGTCACCCCAAAGATCGGGGTAATATGTTTGAAAGTCACTGCTAAGCTGCATACGTTTCTTTAATTATAAGTGATATTATTATGCCCATTCTTCTTTTTTTCTGAAATAGTCGGGAATCAGAACGAGACAAATGTCGATCCGTCCGTCCGTCGGTCGGTCCGTTGCTAAACCATATCTCAAGAATCACTGCATGGATTGTGACCTAACTTCATAGGCACATTGCCCAGGTTAGTTAGTGGCCAGCTTCTCATGCCATCATATTTGCTCTACCGCAAAGGTCAAGGTCGTTGGAATACTTTGTTACTGAACATGGTTGCTCTATGTCAGTCTTTAAACTACATACTAAACCGATTTTATTGATTTTTGGTGCTTCAACTCATGGGCAATCATTCAGTAAAAATCCGCTTGTCAGTATGTCGCTCCTTATTGCAATTTTGTTTCCAAAACGCATGTTTTGCATTATCTCAAGACTGACTGGACTCGTTAGGATTATTATTACTACGAAGATACGTTTCTTATTGCTCAGCATCTGATGCCATTTCTACGTGTACTTTCACAAAGATCAATGTAGCTGTACTGGTTCATTATTTGCCAAACAGGTTGTCCGCTATATGGTAGTAGTAGTAGTAGTAGTAGTAGTAGTAGTAGTAGTAGTAGTAGTAGTAGTAGTAGTAGTAGTAGTAGTAGTAGTAGTAGTAAGATGTATTTACCGGGGGCAAACATGGCTTTATTTAAAAGGCAGAATAAGGTGGAGTACCGCCAGTATCAGTATTATGCAAATAGTGGACAAAATCCACAGTTGGTAATAATAATAATAATAATAATAATAATAATAATAATAATAATAATAATAATAATAATAATAATGATGATGATGATGATGATGATAATAATAATAATAATAATAATAATAATAATAATAATAATAATAATAATAATAATAATAATAATGCTATGTTCGCGCTTTTCCCCAAATCGTCAAAGCGCGGAGATCTGTACCAACATACACGCTCATACAGGGCCGGACCTGGGAAAAGTCGAGGGGGGAAGGGGGGGTGGGTTACAGATTTAGCGAAGGCGCGAAGCGCCGAGCCTTCTAGGGGGGTCCGGGGGGCATGTTCCCCCCCCCCCCCTCCCTGGAAATTTTGTTTTTCAAGGATGCAAAATGGTGCAATTTGGTGCAATCTGAACCTTGAAAAAGCCATTTGTGATGGTCTGGGACTTTGAGCTTTTTTAACAATTGAACTGACAAACTCTGGGGTACAAAAATTATTATCTGCCCCTCCCTTAAAACACACACACACACACACACACACATTTATCTATCAGCAGAGATGTTTTGTATATATTATTATTCACTACTTTTTGTTGATCGTTATCGGTATAAAGCTTTACCTTGTAGTTTATGAACATCACCGCCCTGCTTTCACTTTCAGTCTTGTTGCACTAGATTCCTCGGCATTAGTACCATTTGTGAATTGTATCTTCTGGCAAAACAGTTCACTTTGAAGTCAATATCAACATCCCTGTGCACTTTCAGTAAAGCAAGTCCATTGAGTCTCTGTTGCCCCATTGTAGAGCGCAGGTAGTTTTTCAGGTTGCGCAACTGACTGAACGCTCACACTCGGCAGTAGTGACAGGCAGGGTGCAAAGGTTCTTTAGCATGATGAACAGGTTGGGATAAAAATCCCTGTCACAATGTTTCAGCGCTTCTGATGCCCTGGTTGGGATGATAGCTGTCGCATTCTCAGCAGCACTTCGCCATTTGCAAACCCACCGTTGGTATTCTGCATCAAGGGTAGCGTTTTCTGGCAGGACAGACTCCCACAACATTGCCAGTGTCTTCACCCCTTCTGGAACCTGCATGAAACCATCCTGGTTGTCTATGAAAGTGCTTGGCACCAGACAGAGACCATCAACTGCAAGGTCAGCATTTTTGAACCTCGAGTCCAATTCGGTTGACAGGTGTTCCAAGAAAGGAATGGCAATGCTAATCTTGAAATATTCTTCTGGAGGGGCCGCAGGTTGGTTGTCACGGAGAGTCTGTCGGGATGCTTGACGAGCAACAATAACATGAGTTGTCAAAGCATTTGCCAGTTTGCTGACTTCACCAAACCAGGCAACGAACGCTGTGTTCATAATTATCAACTTAGCATTTTAATTAATATTTCTAAAAAGTCGTTTTGGAGGATTAGGGCAGTATCAAGGTGAAGGTGCTGGAAGAGGCTTGCGGCCAGAACAAGAAAAGAAGGCTGCATTTACTAATATAGGCTTAGGAAGTGGGTTACTTGGTCGTTTCAACGGAAAAACACTTTGGACGTTTCAACGGATCCATTGAAATGGATTTCCGTTGAATTGTCTATAAATAACTCTTTGTACCTTGGACCAAAAGTGACTAAAAACTGCAATGTTTTAAAAACAATTTGTAAAAAATTGAAACTCTTTGCATAATTTTTTTTTTACTTTGGAGAGGGGGTTCCGGACACAGAGCGTATAGGGGACAAAAAGGAATCGTCTGTTTGTTTGTTTGTTGAGTAGATTTAACCTCGCCGGACACTTGAAGCATATAGGAGACTTGGTTGACCATCACCATATCCCCTTATATATACCCGTATCCCCGTTATGCCTACCCATGCCCCTTTAAACCTACCCGTAGCCCCCTTTTACCGACACGTACCACCCCATCCCGATTCTTAGTAATAATAATAATAATAATAATAATAATAATAATAATAATAATAATAATAATAATAATATTGAATATAGACTAATACAAATAGAAATAAAAAAAACACCAAGGTTTTAAAATAAAATTTGATCTAAGATATTATAATTATAATAATAATAATTATTATTATTATTATTAATTTATAAATAATAATAATAATAATAATAATAATAATAATAATAATAATAATAATAATAATAATAATAATAATAATAATAATAAATAAGTTAAAAGTAAAAAGCCTAAATTAAAAAGAAAAATATCCATATTGTAGTGTAAAAAAAATAACATTAAAAAAAATAAGGCCCGCTGGAGATTTGAACTTGGGTCACCTGCACGGAAGGCGAATGTCTTACTAAGTTAGCTACCAAGGCTTCGTATAAAGACCCTCAATTTTTTGGTCTATATGGGAAAACATGCTGAAACCTCGATTCGATTTGTAATTAATCAAATTTAATTACTTAAACACAAAATTTTGTAAGATTGGTGACATGAGTGCAAAAGTGTTTTGAATGGAAATAAAACAAAATTTGCGGTATTACGGAACGGCACGTTCTTGACACGGGTTGAATCGAAACCGCGCGCGGAATGAGGCTATTGCAGTTTGTGGACATTTTGTTTATTTATTTATCTCAGAAACGGTTAAACGTTCGGTAAGGAAATGT
>CM072512.1:92501949-92709449 GCA_036898135.1 Oncomelania hupensis
GGGATACTATTTATACTGGAACTCCCGACACCCCAACGGGAGACGCTGAGTCGGTTAGAACACTTATAAGAGCACGTCTATTGTCCTGAGAAACACATATTCTTATGTATTGTTTTTATATAGGCCCTATCGCTTTTCCAGCCCAAGGTCCATACCGGATCTGACTCCAGCCCACTGAAGCGGCCACTTGCAGCCTTTGGACGCATCGTCTGGCGCCCAGACAACTGAGCACAATCCTGGACGACCGGGGATTGGGGGAGAAGGGACCTAGTGCTTGCTGGGTGTATTTGTGTAGCCGGTACTCACCCGTCTAACATAAGCGTCAGGATCTTTAAAGTCCGCTCGATGGAATGCATGCGTGGACAGACTGGACCTCGGTTTATGTTCTCCTCCGAAGGAGTAGGGGCGCAGTGTCTCAGGATTATTTATTTATTTATTTATTTATTTTCCCGCCATTCCAGCCCGTCAATGGGCTTCGAACCACTGCCCGTACCGGTGTGACATCCTCACAGTTCCTAGTATCTTAGCTGGGCTGGGAGCGAATGGGAGCATTCTGATTGGTCGACGCGTTACAAAATTCGACGCATGCGCACAGTGCTATCATAGTCTTCGTAAGGTTTAGGGTTAAAGTTTGGGTTAGAGTTAAGAGTTTAGGGTTAGGGTTAGGGTTTGGGTTAGGGTTAGGGTTATGACGCCTAAGAACTTCGTGAAAAAGCCGGCCCGACATGACCTGGCGCATGCGCAAATGCGCTCGGATAAACTAGGAGACCCGGAACTTGAAGGATGTGACACCGGTGTGACATCGTCACAGTTCCTAGTATCTTAGCTGGGCTGGGAGCGAATGGGAGCATTCTGATTGGTCGACGCGTTACAAAATTCGACGCATGCGCACAGTGCTATCATAGTCTTCGTAAGGGTTAGGGTTAGGGTTTGGGTTAGATTTAAGAGTTTAGGGTTAGGGTTTGGGTTAGGGTTAGGGTTATGACGCCTAAGAACTTCGTGAAAAAGCCGGCCCGACATGACCTGGCGCATGCGCAAAGGCGCTCGGATAAACTAGGAGACCCGGAACTTGAAGGATTTGACCGGCTGCAATGTAATCGCCCACAGAATAGGCCTATTATTGATTCAAGATATTCACTTAACATTACATTTGGTTTACACGCACAATACGGTGTAGTACTTAAATGGACTGATTCTCGGTATGGCCGTACTTGAGTCAACAAAAGAGAACGGCAGGTATGCGTAATTTGTCTATTCACGCTTGTCTATTGACATGTCTTCCTATAAACAACATGAGAGAGCGAGAGAGAGAGAGAGAGAGAGAGAGAGAGAGAGAGAGAGAGAGAGAGAGAGAGGGTGGAGGGAAGAGAGGGGAGGTTATTACCATTACAAAAGTTAGGACCAGAACGTAGATCTGTGATTACAATCTTCGTTCTGTCTGTTGTAATCATTCCCGCTAAAAGTGTTCGGACCAGCAACAAATTTGCAATTTAAACTTTTCTCAAGTTATTCCGGGGCCGATCGTGAATCTTCACTAAAGGTGAACAATGACTGGAGAGATAATAGGTCTATTTCAATAATGAAGTTGTTCTTATTCTTCAAGGAAAATATGTTTCTGGATCCCCCGATCACTCTGACATAGCCTTAGTTGTAAAATCATCTTTGCAGCAGAAAGGAAGTTGATAAAAGACTAGACTGGTACAGATTCATTAAATGCGTTTATAAATACGTTTATCATTTACAACACATATATTATCTACTAATTAAAGTATAGTTTCTGTTTACGTTCATTATTGTCGTTCAATTACTTTACATTATTATGGAATTGATGCAATATCTTAATCTGCTTAATTTTTCGCCTCTTTCCCATCCGTTGTTAGAGTATGAAAATGTTATATTATTTTTTTTAACTCTTGTCCTGAGGGAAAGAGAGAGAGAGAGAGAGAGACAGACAGACAGACAGACAGACAGATGTCTTAAACGCAAGAGATAGGGTAGGATGGGTGAGAAAGACGCGGCCATTTTTTATTCTCCTATTTGTAATGCCGCTACAACGGGCGATTAAGCTTATCATTGATTTGTGTTGTGCGGATTTTCCAAATATTCTCCTATTTGTAATGCCGCTACAACGGGCGATTAAGCTTATCATTGATTTGTGTTGTGCGGATTTTCCAAATACTGGATCTTTTCACATTTAAATTATGTTTTTTTTTTCAATTTATTTACTTAGTCGGTTTGCTAGTTTCATTCATCGGCATTCTCACGAGGGTACGTAAATAAATGTTGAATTCCGCATGTCTGGCCTATTGTGTTTACTAAAACCGACGAGAACAGAGGGTGTGACTGACAACAGACATGTGAAGAAGGTACACAACACGAAGCTATGACAAAAGGTAGTTTATCACACTCAAAGTCTCTACCTCACACCCATAGAAGGGCTGGAGAGACATACAGAGGGAGAGAGAGAGAGAGAGAGAGAGAGAGAGAGAGAGAGAGAGAGAGAGAGAGAGAGAGAGAGAGAGAGAGAGAAAGAGAGAGTCAGTCAGTGTGAGAGAGAGAGAGAGAGAGAGAGAGAGAGAGAGAGAGCGAAGGTGGAGGAGTGTAGAAGGGGGAAAAAAGACAGAAGGAAGGTTTGGAATACTAAGCTAGAAAGAGCAATGTGCGGGAGGAAAAGTTTGCTATGATGCTGTTGGGTGTAGCTCGGGAGCTCAGTGTTGACAGATTGATCTTTCACCGAGAATTTATGAACGCGAACAACGCAAAGTTAGGGGGGAAAGGGTACATACACACAAGTGGATATCAATTGTGAAAACAACACCTAAGAAAGCACAATACTGTACGTGTATGTAATGTTATCCTGTGATAAGATGAAAAACTAATTCCCACTCATTGCATACAATACAAAGGAGAGACATACAGAGGAAGAGGAAGGGACGGAGTGGGAGACTGGGGTGGGGTGGGAGGAGAGAAATAGAGAGAGAGACAGAGAGAGAGAAATAGACAGAGAGAGAAAGAGACAGAGGCAGAGACAGAAAGAGAGACGTATGGGAGTTGAGGAGGATAATGTTTACATAGAAGATAAAACCAGGATGGGCGAGCATACTAAAGTTTTGGTGGTGATGATGATGACGAAGATGATGATGATGATGATGATGATGATGATGATGATGATGATGATGATGATAACGGCTTGCATGAGTGTATATTTTAAAAAAAAACACGCAATACACCGGATCACAAAAATAAACTGAGTTGACCAAACAACTTTAATTCTATAGTACTAACAAAACAAGACTACTATTGAAGCTATGACAGCAAATATGTTATAAATCGCCGAGAATTATATAGACAAAATGGATTTACATTTTCATTCCAATAAAACGCTATAATTGCCACCAAAAACATATAAATTGATATAAAATCCTTTAATAACACTTGTCAAATTAACCAAGTCAAATTTTGATTCGCAGCAGTTCAATCTCCATTGTCTTCCACTGCTGGAAAATTCGATTAAAGGTCAAATTATTTTTATTGTAAATTATTAGTTTGAATTCTTTTTTTTAGTTTACGTATTAGGGATTCTACAGGGTTAACAGATAAGAATGAGTACAATAATCGTTGGCCAACAAATTTTGACGTCTGCTACAGAGAAATCATTACTTCCCTTGCGCCACAAAATCATTGTTATCTACTAAGTAAAACAGTTGTCTACAACATTGATACTAAAAAGGCAATTTCTTTCAGCCAAACATTTGTATGTACTAGATATCTTATGATTTTATTCTTTTACATTCCCTGAAAATGTGAGAAATACAGATAATAATACAGAAAGCACATTATCACAGATTATTTACAAAGAACTTAAATATCACCAAAATAACAATAACAAACGTGTCACACCGGCAGATTAGCAGTTTTAAAACAACGTTTATCAGCAAATATCTATAACAAACACATCATACACTGATACAGATTACACTTGGGAAAGTATAATTATTGCCAATATGGTATCAGGTAGGTAAGTTAAGAAAACTGAGGCTGACCTACCAATGAAGATGCTGAATTATTTGAATCATTAAAACTTTGAAAATGATTTCCTAAAGTGTGACTATTTATATTATTATGTTAATATACATTATATTATGTTTAATGAATGCAAATAACAATTCAATACAACTCTTCACTGTGAAATAAAAAGCAAAAATTCGTCTCACACTTTATTTTCAGGGGAAACTTGCAGGTGAAAGTGTACCCATAATCTTTCCGTCATTGTGGAGCGAGGTATCTGGGTCCTCTTTTTTTCTCTGGGCCAGCTTATTGAAGGAGGTGCCCATCTCTTTTCCCTCGCTGCCTTACCTTCCCCAGGTTTTAAACAGAACCAGGTACCCACTCACAGCTAGGTGGACTGGGGTTGAGTTGGGCACTAGTTTCATTCTTTGTGTCACTGGATAGTTGCCTTCCACGCATGGTCACCCATCCAAGTCCAAAACCTGGCTCAACGTAGCTTTACCAAACATTTTCCAGCTGGTGCCCAAACCAGTATGCTACTGCCCCAGTAGCTCTAGCAACAGTTGGAAACATTGTCCACAACAACAGCAATAATAACACAAACACCAATTATAACAACAATAACACGTACAAATCCACAACATGAGTTGCCAGCTCAAAGGATTACTGAATAAGATGAAGATGACAAAATGCCTATGGTAAAATATGTTACAACAGCCAGGCACAAAGTTACAATGTGCTTGGCAGCGTTTTAGCTCAAAGAATGTAATTTTGCATTACTCTGACCCTTAAGCTGGTTGTCATGACAAAAGTCACTCTATGCAATTCATTTCATTTGGTTCTACTGATAGCAGTTATTCTCCATTTTACCATATCTGAAACAAATGGCTTCCTTTTCATCGTAACATTCGACGAAGATGACCCGGCTTTTAACTTTTTAAAGACAATTATGCAATGTTTTCAAGCCATTGAACAGAGAACCCTTTTATTTAATGAATGTTAGGGACCAGGGTATGGGTTAAAATTAAATACAACAAAGTACAAGGGTAAAGCTCATATGACTCACATGCTCCTTATAGAATTTACAATATTCTACTGAAAATGAGTGCCCAGAATAAATTAAGTTTGGACTACTTCCTTATGGAACTCAATATTCAACATGGAAATGAGTGCCCAGGAAAAACAAACTGAAATGGAGGGATTAAGATACAAAGTAATACTGACTTTGGTCTTTCTATGCTCTTGACCTTGAGATGACACTGACCTTCAGATCCAAATACACTCATGTACTATCAAATAAAATTCAGCAAAAGTCGTATTATGCCAAAAAAAAAAACTGTTACCTTTGGGATGACCTTGACCTTTAGTGACCTTGACCTTGAGATGACCTTGACTTTCATGTGATCACTCATGCATGTCTGATCAAATAACCCAAAGTTGCTGCATAGTAAACAGCCATTCCACTGTATGATGGCCTATTCTTTTATGTTTTTGCAAGGCCTAAAAATGACCTTGACCTTCAAGATCAACGCTAAAATGGAACATACATGAAAGATCAATCTATCATCTCTAAATACAGCAATGTTGGACTTTATAACTCTCATAGTTTAGGGTCAATGTCACTTCAAATTACCCATACTAACCGACTTTGGACAGCTCCAGTGACCTTGACTTTGGAGTGAGGTTGACCAAATCTGCAAAGTATGTGTGTCTTATTGATATCTATCATGCACCAAAGAATCATAAATTCAATATTAATAACCTAGAAAAAAAATTGAAATTTTGTTTTTAAAAAAATTGTCATTGTTTTGACTAACATTTGATGACCCTGTGACCTTGACCTTGAAGTGAAGTCATTCATTCACTGATCATTTTCGAGGTCTCATGATCTTACCAAGTTTAATTGTGATAGTTGAAATAGGCTCTGAGTACTTAGTCACTTTAAAGGTTTTGCACAGACAGACGGAGGACAGCAGACAGATGGACTTTTTTTTTCGATATAATTTTTGGATTATTTAGGAATTCTCTCGCACAGATTTGCAAAACACTGGGAAAAGGTTTGGGGAAGGAGGCGGAGGGGGTGGGATGGGGGTACATAGACTCACATTGCCATGTATGTGAGTCAAAGACTGAAACGGTTGCATTATATATATATATATTGAATTTGATTTTAAGATGACCTGGACCTTGAGATGACTTTGACCTATGGCTCCAAATGAACACATGTTTGATTAAATTTAATATAATTTAGGAGCCACCTTCGCAGATTTGCACAAGTATGGAGAATGTTAATTTTTGGGTGAGTACACAGACTTAACACTACTGCACAAATGTGAGTCAAAAATAGCCAGTACAGTACATTAAAAAAGATTTAGCATGGCATCAACCTTACAACACCAAGATTTCGTTTTTAAGGAATAGATGCCTACAGCAAACATGCCTTCAATCAAAATAATACTAAATACTTAAAGTTAACGAGGTACACACAAGCAAAATGACTTCAAAATACAACGTACAACATATAATACCGATGCACAATTCTATTAAGTAGTGTTCATTTCTAAAGGAAAGTTGGAATGTGAACTGTTAACTTTAGTCAACGATGAGTGGATGCAATTTCTATGATAGTTTTACTGCAGGGTTTGCCAATTTCTTTCAACAAGAGCTTGCCCTGGGTAAGCAAAATGTCATTTTCAACTTTCCCACTCACAAAATTACTTTCCTACTAAAAAATATACTTGCCCACATAGTGAAACAAAAAAACTCAAAAAACACCCCAAAAGGGGTCATCATATAGTGGAATGAAATAAAAGGCACGCTGTCGTTGGCGGACGTTTGAACAATTGATCAATCTAATATGCTGTGATATATCGCCCCACTATTGATAAAAGGAGCTCTATCATTGACTGAAGGTTGAACAATTGACCAATGAAATCTGTTGTAATATATCAGAATAGAATGTGACGTCAAAATTCCCAAAACACGCGCTCCACAGGTTAATACCCAGATCAAAGAAAACATGAGTCGGTGCCGATTATCAAGTTGTGTTGTTTTACATTCACAGCTTTTAACTTACCCCCAAGTGATTTTCATGATTTGTCTTTCCCAGAAACTTTTTTACTTGTCCCTAAAACCAGGAAATGGAATTTGGCAGTCCCTGTACTGTGAATGTTTTTTTAATATACTCTGTAATGACAATGTATGGAATTAACAACATATATGTTTGTAAAACAAACAAAAAAAAGCAATTAGAGCAGTCATATGTGGTTTCTGAACACATGGTCATCAGATTAACGCTGTGTTTTTATCATAAGCGTCAAGAAAACAAAGCAAAATGAAATTACAATATTTAAAGAAAAACTTCAAAACAATATTGTAAGTTCTACAGTGCAGTTACATTTCATTCCCTCAATCAAACTGACCAGAACAACATTAATTCGACTATAACACAAGTTTCACAATCTATACAATACACTTAGTTAAACAGGTAACAAAAAACATCGACCACAAGGAACCAAAGATCTATGTCAGCTTTCACAACAATTCAAGTCACTTGAAGCAACAAAACAGTCTATTAAACCATCAAACAAGGTTGTATGCAAAGACTTGAGAACAAAATATAAGGGTAAATGAAGAAATTCTCCATCCTTAGGCACTGCGATCCTTAGGATTGGCGCCTAATAAATATTTTCAGTAATAGTAGTAGTAAGTAGTAGCAGTAGCAGTTGTAGTAGCATCCAAGGATGGAGCCACGGAGAGGAAAAAGGAAGTTCAAGACATAATTACAGGCATGACATGTCAATGAGCAAGTGTACTAACATGACATGTGAATGAGCATGACACACTAACATGTCACATCAATAAGCATGATACACTAACATGATATGTCAATGAGCACGATGCACTATCATATCCTATTAATGAGCACAACACACTACTGTGTCACATCAATGAGCTTGACATACTTCCAGGTCATATCAATGACAGGGTGGAGAACAACTGAATCAAGAAATCTCTGAAATCCGGCCGGGGCCCAGGGGTTAAGCCCCGGTATTCGCCCCTGAAAGAAAATGAATTTATGCAATTTTGAAAGTAATTTAGGGCCTCTCCTGAAAGCAAAAAGCAAAAAGTAAACATGAATAGAAACAAAAAACAACAAAAAAAGAATGTTTTATGCACATGTCTTTCAAAAACGTTAAGAATCTTGATTTGTAGGCCTAACAAAGTTTGAGGTCTACCACTGTTACACACAAACTCCACATTTCCAATTTTACTGGGCACACGTTTGCCTATTTTTTAGCTGTAAACAGGCAAGAATTTTTATAATTTTAGAGATATTTAGGGGTACGTAAGTAAAAACACCACATCTTAGGTATTAGTGACTAGTGTATAGATTTAAATGAAATAAAATGCAAAATGAACAGAAATAAATTCTATTTTGATTATCTACCTTTTTATACTTCTCTTGTCATGTCTTGTTTTTTATTACTCCATGTGTATACAAAAAAAGTTTTAAAAAGTCCAAAAAAGCCCCCTCTTCTTCACTTTCATGCCAGTCTGAAAGATCGTATGCATGCACACTACTGACACTAATTGTCTAATGTCAGTACCGATCTCTTCCTCCGACTCCAAGTCCATTTCTCTCACTTTAATGTCTGATAAATGGAAGCCTGTAAACTCCCCTTCATCAGTCGAAGAATCCAAACCATCCCTTTTAGGCACACACACAAGAAAATTTGAAAAAAAATCGAAAAAACGAGCGCATCACAGAGAAAACTTGTGGAAATGCAGTCGAATGTTTTCACAACATAATAAACCGGAAGTCAATTGCCGGAAGTCTCGCAATCTTTCAAACAACGCGAGAATATAACCACATGGTTGATACGGACGCTTTTGGACGTTTTGCCTGTTTAGACCTTCGGCCGCTTTTGGCCGTTATGCCCAGTAAAGGGTAGCCCCTCAGCTTCTCACACTCGGAACTCAATATTTTTTTCTCGCAAATGAAAATGCTTTCCGCGGAAATCCGCGGATTCGCGGAGAGTTCTCCACCCTGCAATGAGCATGACATGTTGTATGACATTAAACATAACATTTTGACACTGAGCTACACTGACACAACATGGATTGTGTGATTTGGAACAAGCCCAGTTCATTCACAAAAGGACATAATGGGACTTCTACAATATATCAAGACTCTGCTACAAGGCAGATGCAAATATACTTTATTTCAGACAACAAATACCTTCAATTATTCCACACACACCCCCTCTTCCTCCTCCCTCCCCCACCACCCCACCCCACATTCTCCACCCCCACCAATTTATCCATCTGCTTTCCTGAATATGTCACAAGGTGGAAAACAAATCTCTCCCCATTTGTCTTCCCGTGGAGGTGCCGGGTGTTTCTGTATAAATAGTATCCCCACTTTGTGGAAATGTAGTGCTTTAAATTCCCACTGTTACTCTCTTTCTCCTTAATTCTTTCTCATTCCTACTGTTCTATCAACCTACTATCTTCTTCACTCAACCAGTCACCTACCCTTTTTCTTCAAAATTCTCTCAAAACTCCTCATTTGTGTTTGGGGTCTTTTGGGTCAGCTTGGGTATCATTTAGCCAATGTAGGCATTTTATATGTATGCGTTTCGTTAATATTTTATGATGATGTTTCTATTCTCTTTTGTTTTTGTAAACATGAGTTCGATAATTTAGAGTACAGCCTCAGTATCCCCTGCATGGGATGCCTTTATTGTAAAGTAACCGGCTGGTGGCATGCCTTTAGTGTTACCATTAGGAATGTTTCAGCAGATCTTTTATATGGATTGGGAATGAGTCCTCTTTCAAACAAGTTGTGGTCATGATTCGGCTCTTTGCAGTCCGCTGGACCTTATATACAATGACTAACTAACTTTCCATTTGTGTCCTAAGGCAGAACAATTCTGTATTTACAATCAAAACCCCTCCATCAAAAGTTCAGTCCATGGCTTCATAGCGAGCTCTCTTGGCCGCAAGGTCGTCATCTTCGTCCTCCTGATCAGATGCCTGCGTCAGGTTGCTTTCGGTGATCACCTGTTGAGCAAAACAACACAACCTCATGATGCACTACGCATGAAAATTCCAAAATCTTCCAAAATAAAAACTGCTGCTGACTCTTGTTCCACAGTCTGAGTATTATAAGGCAGCACTGGAAAGAATAACTTAACATTCAGACCCTCCCAGCATATTTTTCCATTTCTGTCCTCTTTCAACCAAGTTGTGGTCCTGATTCTGCTCTTTGCAGTCCGCTGGATCCTATAAACAATGACTAACTAACTAACTAACTTTCTCACATTTTCTTGTTCCTACTCTGTTCAATCTACTCTCTTCTTTGCTAGACAAGTCACCTGCCTTTCTGTTCAAGGGAAGCAACTAAGGTAGTACAGTACAACTGGTGCTTTTTTGGCATGAATTTTCACGGATGACAACTGCTTGTAATGTGAAAATTTCAATGACATTGCTGCATGTGAAAATTACAATGACATTAAGAAGAACTATGCAACTGACAATAGAATACCTAAAATCTTCTGTACAGCAATGAATATCAAATGCTTTGTAATGTCATTGCATAATTGGTCTTTAAATGGTAGAGCACAGTACCTGAGAGTTGGGAAGTCACACTAGTCACTTCCAATTCCATACAGATATAGTGTTATCAGCTTGCACTTCCATACAGATATAGCATTACCAGCTTAAAATTTTAAATTGTGATGCAGCTTGTTTATAATGATAATTCTTTATCAGAAATACATCATTACCACAGTTGATATCATTAATATCATTGCCTTGATCGTCATCATGTGTCAGACACCAAAGAGAAACCAAGTGATAAAAGAGAGTCCACCTGTAGGACAGGGAAATCACTGCCCTGACTGCCTGAAGTCAGTCCCACTCTGGCCACATCGTTTTCAATGTCTCTCAGCGTATGGTCAAACACCTGCACTACTCTGCGAGCATTATCCAGCGTGAAGCACATCGGCGGGGTCATCACCATTACGTTTTTCTCAGTTCCATCATTAGCAATGATGATCTTGTTTTCCTTCATCCTGTATCAAGGCATTCAAAATCAATGCATTCAAAATCAAGATACATGATGGCTGACTGGTCTCAAAGGCTCATGCACACATAAAAATGTTAAATTCATGCCTACTCAATGCAGTAAGAGTCCCTTGTTATATGAAATACTGAATTTGGTAGTGCAAAAATACATGGTAAAAACGTAACAGATCACGATTCTTCTAATGCTAATTGTTGGCAATGATGAAGTTGTTTTCCTTCAACCAGAATGAAATCAATCAGAACACCGATTGACGTAACACAAAGGTTTGAATTTGTAGCAAATATAAATTGAAAAAATAATTATTATACCCAATAAATTTGGTATAAGCACTGCCAGCATTCAAGATGACATTTTTTAAAAATAAAGAAAGAAAGAAAGAAACATATCAATAAATAAAATACCTAATTATACAAAAAGCTTACCTGTACGCAAGAATTTCAGCGGCCTCTTTTGCTGGCTTTCGACTCTCTTTGTCCATCACCAGTTCGATGCCAATCATCATGCCCATTCCTCTGTAAAAAAAAAATGTCATTGAGAAAAACCAACCTTCCCTTTTCTGACAATTGTTATCAATTACTGAATGCATATTAACATCACTAAACATGTACAGTTGCGTAAATAATAGCAGTATGTCCGACTCATATAATTATCAATACTATTCATCATACACAAAACCTGTCTGTAACAGATAAATATAAGCTGTGTTCATGATAAAATAATCAAGAGGAACTGCATTTAGAACAGTACAGCATCATATATAATGCATCCAGCACTCTGTTTCTTGTGCATGCATGCCCGTGTTTGTACATGGGAATGCTCTGTGTTTGTGATTTAGGGTCCCGTACGATCAGATGACACCAACGATGAAGTCCGACAGACCATCACACAAGCCATTGGACAACACGATGACCTGCTCACAGTGGTGAAGAAACGGAAACTCCGATGGTATGGCCACGTCACCAGATCATCAGGCCTTGCAAAGACTATTCTGCAAGGCACAGTGCAAGGAGGTAGAAGAAGAGGGAGACCGAAAAAGAGGTGGGAGGACAACATTCGAGAATGGACTGGTTTGACACTGAGCGAAGCCATCAGGGCTGCTGAGGACAGAGAAAGATGGAGTATGCTGGTAAAACGATCATCTGTGGTGCCCCTACGACCTTCGGGTTACGGGACAGGATAGGATAGGATAGGACGCTCAGATGGTAATTTTCAACAGTACAAAATGTCTACACTCACCCCACATAATTGCTGGAAGCGGAGAGGAGGAGGAGTGGGGAAGAGGGAGTGGGGGGTGGTGTTGGTGGGAAGGAGAGAAGGAACATATTTCAATTACTTATGTCAATTATAAGATAACTTCTCATTCTAACAATTATTAGAGTACACAATATATATATATATATATATATATATATATATATATATATATATATATATATATATATATATATATATATATATATATATATATATATATATATATATATATATATTTTTTTTTTTTCTTTTTTTTTTCTTTTTTTTTTTCTTTTTTTTTTTTTTTGGGGGGGGGGGGGGGGGATGTTTTATATAAACAAAATCTCTACCTGACTTCTCCTATCATAGGATGGTTTGGCATGATTGCCCTGAAGCCTTCCAACAAGCACTTGCCCACAGATTTAGCGCTGGACATCAGTTTTTCGTTGTCTATCACTTCCAGTACAGCAATGCCCACAGCACATGCTACTGGATTCCCACCAAACTGTTGACAATGAGAAAATCATCAAACTACAACAAGAACTTTTTTCTTTTTTTATTTGAGTCTCCTCTCTCCTATACTATGATGGAAATCTTCCTGAAAGTGGTACTTAACGATTTCAGTAGGCTTAGCAGTGAAAAAAACATCTTGCACAAATTCAGTGGAGACAGGACCATTTCAACAACTAAAGGGTTTTGGGTCAATTTGAAGAATATGTCAAATTTTTTTTATTGTATCGGATATTTGTCAACATGGATCATCTAAAATCTGAACAAAGCTGGGGAAAAAAAAAATATAAGCGGACATGGCATTATTTCATGATTTCATATCTGGTGACAAAACAGGGAGAACCATAAAATGACAGGTTTGGAGAGACAGAGAGAAAAAGACAGAGAGAGAAGTGAATATGTGTGTCTAAATGTTGAAAAAGCATAAGACTACATACTGTGGAACTGAACTCAAGCAAGCTGTCAGCAACTTCCTTCGTAGTAATAACAGCAGCAAAAGGATGACCGTTTCCTATTGGCTTGCCCACTGTCACAATATCTGGCACCACATCTGCTCAACAAACGCAATATGCAAGTAAATACATATAAATATGTACTTACATAACACTTTTCAACTACATTAAACAAATTATCAAGTCATTCATCATAAAACTGAAACTGCTATCCTCACGTTATCTCTCAAACATTTCGCAACTAACTAATGTCGCGCTTGACATTAAAAGGAATGTGTATGCATACACACCGAGTGTCAGCCTCATGGAGTGAAACTTTTTTAATTTGTGTGCCATTTAAATACAATTCCCCATTGTCATTAATATTAATGCTGAAAATATTCAGAAACAAACACATAAAAAGGGGACAAAGCAGCATAGAAAATAATACCTTGAGACTGGAATGCCCAGAAATGTTCTCCACACCGACCAAACGCCGATTGAACTTCATCTGCTATGCATACTCCTCCACTCTCACGCACAAACCTGACAACACAGATGAAGAAACCCAGAGTAAAGAAAATCATAATAATCATAATTCTCAAGCAATACATTTTATAATTAAAATGGAATCTGACTACACACACGAAATAAAGCCACAGTGCACTTAAACTCACAGAAATTACCAAAGATACAATATTCGCTTCAAACATAATGTTATAATGGTTTGACTTCTGAATTTTATTTCATCCATGGCTGTACTTTAAAAGGTTTGTGCTAATTTGAAAGGTTGTATTATTTTCAACACTATTATAACTTTGTTATTTAATGAACTACATTGTAACTAAGGATGACGGTTCAAAGTTTGCTACGCCTTTAACTGCTAAACTGCTGACGTGGTTTACATAACTTGCTGCAAACTCCTCTTGAAACTCTACACAGTAGAAACCTACAGAACCCTCCATGAAATGTTTAAGGAACACAGACAACATAGTTGAAAAGAAACCCACTCCAAGTGCTGTACCCTTTAGGACTCCTCCTCACAGCCTATCTTATGTCACCGTGACAGTCTTTTGGCACAAAAGTGTAGGAGATGGACTATATAGGGAGTTCATGGGATCTCTTATCATCACTTGCTTAGGGTGCCTTCACCCACTTGGAATGAATATAAAGAAGTAGCCTATGCTGACTGCCCAACCCATTCCTTTACTGGTTTGTTAGTTTAACCAACCATCTCCCTCTCCACTATCCCTTACCTCCTTCATTCTCCCCCACCCTCCTTTTATCATACCTAGTTTGTTCCTCCTTCAACCTCCCCCCCCCACCCCCACCACCCTTTCAGTTTACCACTCAAATTCATCAAATTTATGTTAGCTCAAACAAAATTAATTTAATTATTTTGTGATCATCTCTCATCACAATACTAATATTTGCAAGTTAGTGAAAACTGTTCTACATAAATCAGACTACAAAAATCTTGGAACTTCCTCAGTCTATCAGATAGCCTTTGAAGAGTCTATGCCTCGACTCGCTACCTGTTTTATTCTACTGGACCTTAATTTTCACCACCTCAACCATTTTATCATTCTAAAACCAAAGGTTTACCTGTAAACACTTTGCAGATATTTTTCAGGATAAATAAGAACTCCATTCGCTGTCATGATGGGCTCGCATATGAAGGCAGCAATCTACAATTACCCAGAACATAACAATAACATGCAGATTTATGGGACTGCACAGAATTACGTTGATTTCTCAATGTACAGTCTGTTCAGTTTTACACTGATATTAAGACATGCACATTCTTATATAAACAACAACACATACATACTAATGCTTTCTCTCGGATTGCATCCCTGGAAGTGTTATGTTTGGTACTTATTGAACACAAAAAGGGTGTATTTTCTTTAACCTAGAAAAGGAAGAAACGCCTTGTGCTTTGGAAATAGGACATTTTGTGATCTGACAAGCTGATTTGTTAACAATGCTCCTATAGTATAGGAGGTCAGCAATGTTATTTGTCAGCAATTCTCCTATAGTAAGAATCAGCTTGGAGGCTACAACCTGCTAGTGGTGTGTCTCCCTGTTTATTGTCATTTTCATGTAGATTACAACTATCGCCAACCAAACCACATTCCTTATCCTAAATTCAATTGTGTAACATTATTGTTGTTGTTGAAACAGTTGAAATGCAAACTTGAACTGCTTCATCTTGAACAGAATCATTAAAATCTATAAGTTTCACGACTGACTGAATGATTTTCTTTTAAAAAAAAGTGTGAGCCAGAATTTGTAATGGATGAGAAAAGGAACTTTTGTCAAATTTCATTGACGGCTACAAAGAAGAAGTAAATTTACATTACATTACATTACATTACATAATTGTTGCTATAGGTCCAGCGGACTCTTCCGATCCAAATCAGGACCGGACAACCCCCAATCCGCATAAAAGATCTGCTGAAACAACCCTAGTGGGAAAACTGAATGCCCTCCACCAGCCAGTCACTTTACAATAAAGACAACCCACGCAGGGGACGGCTGAGGCTTTACCCCAACTAATCGAACCCCCGTTTACAAAAACAAAATAGAATACAAACATCATTATAAATTATCAACAAAACAAGAAGTAAATTTAAATATAAAATAAATCCTTATGAAAACCACAGTTCAGTTCTGAACATCACCTCTCGTCCCTTGCTCTTGGCTTTAGTAATGAGAGATTGCACTTCTTTTGCATACACAAGCCCAGAATTCGCTACCTCGCTGCCGTATTTGCCCCTGTAAGAGTAAGGAGTGGGAGCCTGTAAATAACAAATGCAAACATTAACTCTTACCCTGGTATGATTATCTAACATTCATTAAGGAAAGAAAATAATGGTTCTGTGTTCAGTTATTTCAGAACAAGGCATAACAGCCTGCAAAAGGTTAAAAATCCATTTCCGTCTTATCAAATGTGGTGATGAAAAGAAAGCAATTAGTTTTTTATATGGTAAAAGGGAAATAACTGCGATCAATAAACCCAAATGAATTGCATATAGCGACTTTTGTCAGGACAACCAGCTTAAAAGTTAACATTTATTCAACATTGCTATTTCCAGTCACGGACATCTCGGCTGTTGTTTTAACTTGAGGCCTATAATTTGGCTGTAAATAACAAATGCATACTCCGATACATAAAAATCAATACTAATATAACATTCAGAGCATCCTGGCTATCAATTTAAAGGAAGCACATAATGGCACTATCATAACATTGTGATAAACATTGAGTCAACTTAAAAGTCAACTATTGTTTTAATTACAACTGTTTGAAGTTCTGCAATTTGCTTAAAAAAATAAAAATAAACTAGAAGGCCAAAGCACATATGATTCACATGCTTCTTATGGAACTTGCAATATTTAATATAAAAACGAGTGCCCATAAAAAACAAAATGAAATGGTGGAATTAAAATGCAAAATAATACCGACTTTGATATTTTTATACTCTTGACCTTGAGATGGCTCTAAATATACTCATTTACTATCAAATTAACTACAGCAAAAGTTGTATGATGCCAAAAAACGGTGACTTTGAGATAACCTTTACCTTCAGTGACCTTGACCTTGAGATGACCTTAATCATCACGTGATCTCTCATGCATGTCTAATAAAATAACCCGATGTTGTTGCATACTATGGGTTAAATAAACAGCCATTCCACTGTTTGGTGACCTATTTTTTGCAAGGCCTAAAATGACCTTGACCTTGACCTTGAAGATCAACTCAAAAATGGAACATATATGAAAGACCAATCCATCATCTCTAAATACAACAAGTTTGGACTTTGTATCTCTCATAGTTTATGGTCAAAGTCACTTCAAAGTACCTATATTAACCGACTTTGGACAGCTCCAGTGACCTTGACTTTGGAGTGAGGTTGACCAAATTTGCCCTGTATGTGTGCCTCATTGATATATATATATATATATATATATATATATATATATATATATATATATATATATATATATATATATATATATATATATATATATATATATATATATATATATATATATATATATATATATATATATATATATATATCATGCATCAAAGATTCTGAAGTTCAGTATTAATGACCTCGGGGAAAAAAGTGAAATTTGTGAAAAATTGTCATTTTTTAAAACTAACATTTGATGGCCCTGAGACTTCGACCTTGAAGAGAAGTCGTTCATTCACTGATCACTTATGAAGTCTCATGGGTATACACCATCATACCATGTATGTTTGTGATAGCTGAAATAGGTTCTGAGTACTTATACACATTTTTGCACACACAGCGGACGGCGGACAGACATACGGATGAACATTTTTTCCTATATCCTTTTAGGACTATTTAGGACTCACCTCGCACAGATTTGCACAAATCTGGATCTTTCTTGTTGTTTTTTTTTTGTGAGTACATAGACTAACAATGCTGTGCATTTGAGTCAATAAAAATGGCTGGTCAAATCATTCATATCCAGTGATGTATACAGATAGGAAAATATGGTGCTCTATATAGAAGGAAAATAATACTGCCATAATTAAATCATAAACATGAATGGGTTAAAGCTAGCCATAATTTTTCGAGGCAGTGATATAATAAATTGCCTAAATGTAAAACACATTACAAAGAATGCCAAAACATTTTCATTTTTTTAAAAACTAATAATAAGAAACAAATATACTATAAACTTACAACATGGACATGATCCTTTTGCTGATAGGAACTACCTTGTTTTTTGAATCGAGATGGACTGATGTCTAACAAGTTGCCAAGATTACCATGGTAAGCTCTGGAACAATAAAGTTTTGACTTTTATATAGGCCTTATTTGGAAATGGGAGGTAATTCGTCTGTTTTGTTTTGTTTTTAGTTACATAGAGTTATCTGGGAGCACATATCATTTCACAAAACTATGAAAGCTTCCCTGAGCTGCAAGCTTTTCTTCTGGAAAGGAGGGTGGTGGTTGCCTGGCAGTGCAAGGCCAAACTAGTGGAGCTAGTTATGATTGCAAATGAAATCAACCTTTTGGTTGATCCGAAGGTTTGATGGAGGACAGAGCAGAAATTGTAGGAGAGAAACTGTGTTCATTTGCAAAGAATTTTCACCCCAAAGTTAGACAATTCTGACGCAACATGCGGGCAAGCCGGCCAAAGTTGTTTTCTCTTGTATTTACAAGCATGGTCTATAAAGATTTAAATTTACATTGTATGTCTCTGGCCTTTGTGTTCCAGCATCTATCGGCATCTAACAATAATTAACTATGATTTATAAGGATAACATTGATTCTGAATCACTGAAGTTGGTATTGAGGTGTTATTATTTGTGTTAATTCATATTTCGTTTTAGGTTTCATTTAATTCATCTAAGGAACCAACAAAATCATTATTATAAACACAAGCACTGAAATATTTAAAATTAGAGTTTGCAAAATGACTAATGTTCTAGGTATGCACACATCTTTGGTTTTTTAAAACCACTCACAAATGTATATTCTGCAGTGATTCCAATATTAACTCCACTGTATTAACTCGCACATTTTATTTTTGCTTCAATGACATCAATTTTCAAACAGGGTAAATTTCTAGCTTTCAAATTTGTTCCATTGCCTGTTGTTTCATAGTGCTATTTTTGGATCTACAGCTGTAGAATGGCGCAGTGAAGTTTAATTAGTAATCACTGGCTTTGCATGATTTCTGCCAACCAAAATGGCATCATCCACTTCGACAAAAAATAGGGTCATTTATACCCCCCATCTAAATTAGGTATTTTCCACGAAACATTTCAAATTGTGCAATATAGTGTACCAATGTGTCAAGAACAACTCCAAATATTTGAATGTTCTTTTGTGATTACTTTTTTTTTAATTGACTTTTTACTAAATAATACAAATGGCCAGTATCATTCAGTAGGGAGGGAGTTAACTAAAAAAGCATAAAAAAAGAGTACAACAACCAACAGCAGGAAAAATAAATTATACCTGTCTAAACAAATTATGTCTTCTCGCTTGGTGTATGATCTTGCCAATCTGAGAGCCAAATCATTTGCTTCGGACCTTTTAGAGAAAAGCAAAACACCAATAGAGTTAATAAAAGATATTAAGTTAACGCAGACATTCATTAGCTGAAATGTCACAAGTGACAATTGAAATAATGCTGCTTTCAATATATTATTTCTAAATTTCTTGCTGCTTCCCTAGTCAGCTTGGTGTGACAAATGTTAAAAACTATGAGTTCATAAGTTGGAAAACAGATTCAAAACCAACAATAACATAACAAGAAATGTGATCTCCAAATCAAGACACAATACTTTGAATTGAGAATGAAATTAATCAATCTTACCAAAAATGAGAAACAAATAACACAACATACCCTAATTCAAGAAATAAGCCCACACAACATACCCTGAACTGAGAAAGTAACAGACACAGAGAGACTCTGGCAAGGTACTGATCAGCCGTTTGGCGTAGTCTGACGTCAGGTCATTCAGGAATCCTGAGCAAGTTGTTAGCTTGGCCATCTGCTCCTGGCCTGCATTGACCACATGCGGGTGGCAGTGACCAACTTCAACAAAACAATTTCTATCAGATTTTATCTCAGTATGTCATAAAAATGTGACACTAGCAACGTCCATACACATAGGAAGGACTCAAACAACATCATATTATATCATATCTGAACAACAATTTCAGTACAGTATCCGTAAAGCAAGCCACTGGAAAACAAAATGTTTCATATCGATGCACTAACATAAATACCAGATATTTGTACATGTAATAAAGGATTATACTATGTTGTACAGAAAGTACAAGTATGTGTGTGTGTGTTTGTGTGCGTGTGCTGGTGTGTGTGTGTGTGGGTGTGTATGTGTGTGTGTGTGTGTGTGTAGAGATGTGCTGGAAAGAGGGAGGGAGTGGGAAAGGTAAGATTTTTTAAACTTGGCAGATCTACATTATTATTTATCATTCTTATATAGCGCTTTTTCAGCTCAATAGCTGCTCAAGGCGCTGGTCGATATAAGATCTAACTCAAGCCGCCCGAAGAGCCCACGTGCTGCCTTGGGCGCACAGTCTGACGTTCAGATGACTGAGCACAATCCTAGGCGACCGGGGAAGGGGGAGAATAGAAAACTATACATTGAAACAACCATCAGACTAATAGCAATAGTAAGATGGCCAATGCTTACAGCCAAAGTTTATGTCCGGGACACCGGGAGTCGAACCTGCAACCTTTGTAACACGAGCTCGCCGCTCTATCAACTGAGCTATCCCGTTAATTACACCGTTCATTTGAATGGGAAAATAACCAACAAAATTGCAGTTGCGGAAAAATAAATATAATAAAAGTGAAAACTGCCTTTAGTTTCCAAAAGCAAGCTCACCGTGTGACACATTGTTGATGCAGTCCAAATATTCATTTCCAGCATCATCATACAGGTACTGTCGTGAGGCGCGCACTATCTTCAGTGGAGAAACTTCAAAATGAAGTTTACAAGAACTCCTAAGCAAACACCAGAATAAACAAAAATATAATTGTATTGCAAAGAATTCCAACAAGTATCTCAATAAACAATAATGAGCATACCAAATAAACTTTCTGATCTTCATCTTTCATTACAATAGACTGAATTTATCAACATAATTTTGCCAAAGATTCTCACAAGCATTCTTCATGGTCATTGTCATCAAATCAAAATCAGAGTGCTGCACACTCCAAACCATACATAACAACAAATATTATTTTAAATCAGTGCAATAATGCAAGTATTCAAATCCAGAAAATGTATTAACAATGACACAATTTTTTAAATTTTTCTTCTCTACTTTCTTTAGAAACTTGTTGTGTTACGATTAAGGTTTTGTTGGTTCATATATTTTTCTTTCAAAATCTAATCCAATTAAAATAATACCAGCAAGTTGAAGCTGAAGCTGAACATGAAGCTTGCATTTTAATGGCAAAAGGCTAACAGTTTATGATGTCACCACTACTATACCATGTCTATGCTAAACTATATAATGAACAATTTCCAGAAGCCCTACCACCACCTTCCCGTATACATGAACATCAGTGCAAAACAAACAACTAAGCCCACTGTGAATTTAATGCGACATTTAAGAAAAGAAACTAATCAAAAGTTACATTAGGCATCTCCTTTCTCCTCCTAAAAAAAAAAAAAGAATAAATTACTGCCTATTTCAATGCAACAAATAACATAGTGTCACTGCTGGGTCAGATGACCCAACTGCCTTTTTTGCTAATGTGAGGGTGTTGAGGAAAGGATGTCTCGTGATTTTCTGCAATTAATTATAATTCACCTTTTTTTTTTTAACCTGTAATTTTCATACTGATGTGACAGCAAACAAATAAACTGAACATAATCTGAGTTAAGGTGAAGTCAGACGTGCAACAAAAAAACAAAAGACGTTCATGATACAAACGAATCTTTCAATGTTTTATTGGGTTTATCAGGTTATCATGTTTGACAAATTTGAAGTGCAAATGTTTTAAAAGTTTTTGTTTATTAGAACTTGTTCAAAAACTATGGGAGTATGTGCATGTTGTTGCTAATCAGATTGCATACACCTCCAGCTCATGCACAAATCAAATAGCAGTGTCAACACTGCCCTAAATGGGTAATGCGCTTGATTCGAATCTGACAAGGCAAAAATCACACATGTACTTAAAATCGGTTTCCTTGTCATGACGCAGTTTGGAAGTCAAATATTTACTAAATATTTATATAGCTTCACCATATTGCTACAGAACACAAGCCACTTTTCACTGATGCATGAGCCATCAATAGCGCAATGGGCTCTATGCACAAAGGCGTGGCGGTCACGTGCTGCGGGAATAATACAGCGTGCTCGAGTTTGAAAATGGTGAAGTACTGTGCTGCATTTGGATGCTCTAACTCCGACGTAAATCCTTTATGCAAAGAAAAGAACATTTCCTTTCATCGATTTCCACTGAAAGATGAAAATATTGATGAACTCTAAACTGAATGTCAGTGACAAATCGCTCATTAAAAAAAGCCTGTCCCCTGATAATAATTTGTCTGTAATCATTATTGCACGAAATTGCTATGTTCAGAACATCACAATATCCCACAATGTCGGTAAAGTTAAAATTTGGAGTACACGCGAGTGAGCTAAAAGAAGCCATGACCGCTTTGTTATTCCCACACCACGTGACCATGCCGCTTTCGCGCGCTGACTTGTGCACAGAGCCCATTTCTTTTTGACTTAACTGTTTCATGTTACAGCATGTTTTTACATGTGACTATCCCACAGTTGCAGCATAATTTCAGAAGATAATTCTGAGTTGTTTTTTTTTAAAATGTTTTTGCAGAAAAGTTGCACGCCTGACTGCCCTCTAAAATATAATTTATGTGCAAACAATTAAAACTTCTCACTACCTTAAAACAATGAAAGTGAAAAAAATAATGTAAAAAGCATTATTTACCCAACATAATTTCTCCTCATTTGCAAGGTCTGTTGGTATGAGAGATTTTTCTCAGGCATTCTGTTTTACACCACTTGTGTATTGACTTGAGGAAGCTGGCTACAAGTCAACCACCTGATGTTATAAGATATCCAACATGGCCTGTATGTGTTTGTGCAAGGTTCACAAATCTGATGGCAATATATGGTCTTCTGTCAGTTGGAAGTAGCTGAATCAGTCATCAAACTGTAATACAGCTTCCTGAGATCACCCCAAAGAAAAAAGTTACACCTGTAAAGAAAAAACAGCTCTTTTCCAAAAATCATGTCCATAACGGTATATTCAAAATTCAAGAGATCAGTAATCAATATGACTTTGACGCTATGTTAAATACTTGCATAGCACATTTTCTCAATGGTATCGTGGCATGCTCAGTGCACTCAGAAATATAATGACGAATAATAAAGCAGTGGGTGGGAGGGAGGGAGGGGAGAGAGAAAAAAAAATAAAGTGCCAGTATCAGTTGTCAAAAGGAAGGTTTTTAGCTGCTTTTTGAATGCCTTCTTTGAGGTATTCTCGCAGTGATTGTGGTAGTCTGTTCCACAGTTGTGGTGCTGCACATTCAAATGAAGTGGCACCCATAGTCTTTTTCTTGTGCCTGTCGACACTAGCAACTTGAAGGAGTGACTATGAAAATGATCAAAGTGAACAAAATGAAGCATGATGAATGACTAAGAAAATGATCAAAGTGAACAAGATGAAACATGATGAATGAGTTCTTGAAGGTACGATGATGCTGAGCCATCAAGGCAGGAGTACACCAGTGACAGCAAATTGTGATTAATTCATTTCTAAACTTGTAGCCAATTACATTGCAAATCCTTGAGTACTGGCATCATATGATCTGACTTTTTTGTATTAGGCACAATGCGAGCTGAAGTAATTTGTAATTTTTGCAGCCTTTGCAGCTGGATTTGTGGCAGGCTCCACCGGCAGCTATTGCATTAGTCCAGTCTAAACTGAATCAGGGATACTGCTACTGCATTCAGTAGTTCTATTGTTCAAGTACGAACATAATTTGTCAATTCTCCGTAAACAAAAAGAGCACGTCTTGATTAATGTGATGATGTGGGGTACCATGAATACTAACAGATGACCAAGGTCACTGATAGGACAATCCCTAGCCTATTTTGATTGAATTGATGGCAACCTTTCAATGGCTGGTTTCAGAGCCACACAGCATTACTTCAGTCTTATCATCATTTAGTTTCAGGCAGTTAGACGTCATCCAAGACTTGATTTCAGAGCAACACTCCTCAATTATCAGCATTGAGGCAGCAGATGCCACATCATTGGGACTGAATTGTTTAACGAGTTCCGTGTCATCAGCAAGCAGCTTCCAACTGACATCATCACCCTCAAAGATGCTACCAAGCTGAGCTGTGTACGTTGAAAACAGAAGTGGGCCCAAGACCTAGTGCTATGGTACACCAAACAAGAGTGGCAGTTCCTGAGAGGAAAACTGCTGAACATTGACACATTGGGTTCTGTCAGTAAGGTATGACAAATCACTGAATGACAAGAGCCCAAAATGCCAGCTTCATTCTGAAGGTGCAGCACGAGGAGATAGTGGTCAATAACATCGCAGCACTTAAATCAACATCAACATCGACTTGTCAGCACTGCAGAGCAGATCGTTTAACATCCTGAGGAAAGCAGTTTGACAACTGTGTCCTGGTCAGTAAGCTAACTGACACTTGTGATTTAGATCATTAATGCTCTCGTTGATGTCCAGCGCAGATTCACCATGAAGATATGTGGCATGTTGGGATCCTCTTACAACAAGAAGTTGACGTACGTTTCTAAGGCTCAAGTTTGGAGTATAGGAGTGGGAAGGGTGATTTAAATTTTTTAAATGGTGCAACATTTTTATTATTCTTTAATAAACTACTTCTTCTCTCTTAAATTTTAATAAAGTTGGTATCACAAGAAGCCATAATTTTAAGCGCACTAAAACTTGTAATATTAACCATAAATGTAAGCAGATTTTAATTAAGAGTTCTAATCTCATGGAATAACTTGCCTGCCGCTAGCGCTGTGGGTGCTGAATCAATGTGTTCAAGAAAGATAAGATATATTATAAAGATAGCATCTACTCCACTAAATTGGAGTCAAAAAGGTTATAAATCTGTAGGCACAGAAGCCAGGGTGTGGGTTGGAGACCCTCATTAAGACATAATATGAGGGCCAAAGGATGTTAGCCTACATGCAACCTATGCTAAGCTGCATCAATTGCTCAGCCACTACCCTCTCAACACCTTTGATACAAATGGCAAGTTCAATACAAGTCAGAAATGTTTGCATTGGTTAGAATCAAGTCCTGCCTTCTTCAGTAATGGCTTGATAACTGCTGACTTAAAAGGTTTGGGAACTGAGTGAAGGCTTATGTTTATAATCAGAACATGGACGGGAAGTAAGACATTAATATAAATTAACTCACACCAGTGCAGTCCTCCACAACAGCGCCATCGGAAACTGGTTCAGAACAACAATTGGTGTGCGTCAGGGATGCCTACTCTCTCCAACACTCTTCAAAATCTTCCTAGAGCGCATAATGTCAAATGCCCTTGCAGACCATGAAGGCACAGTCAGCATAGGGGAAGAGCAATCTCCAACCTCCGTTTTGCGGATGACATTGATGGATTGGCTGGAGAGGAACAAGAACTTGAACAGCTGGTACAGAGGCTTGACACCACCTCCAGAGCCTATGGAATGGAAATAGAACTAGAAGACCAAAATGATGACCAACAATACCAATGGCATCAACACGGACATCAAAGTCCAAGGCCAATCCCTCAACACAGTGCATAGCTTCAAATATTTAGGAGCCATTGTATCAAACAATGGGTCCCGACAGGAAGTCCTCTCCAGGATCACACAAACAACTGATGCCCTGACGAGGTTGAAGCCAATTTGGAAAGACAGGACCATCAGTCTACATTCCAAGGTAAGGCTGCTGCGCTCCCTTGTCATCTACATCTTCCTTTATGCTTGCGAAACATGGACCCTCACAGCAGATCTCCAACGAAGAATACAAAGCATGGAGATGAGGTGCTACAGAAGACTTCTGGGCATTTCCTATACCTAGCACATCACCAACAATGAAGTCCGACAGACCATCACACAAGCCATTAGACAACACGATGACCTGCTCACAGTGGTGAAAAAACTGAAACTCCAATGGTATTGCCACGTCACCAGATCATCAGGTCTTGCAAAGACCATCCTGCAAGGCACAGTGCAAGGAGTTAGAAGAAGAGGGAGACCGAAAAAGAGGTGGGAGGACAACATTCGAGAATGGATTGGTTTGACACTGAGCGAAACAATCAGGGTTACTGAGAACAGGGAAAGATTGAGTATGCTGATTAAACGATTATCTGTGGTGCCCCTACGACCTCCGAGTTATGGGATAGGATAGGATAGGATAGGAACTCACACCCTTATTAAATTAACCCTTTGACTGCTTTTGACGAGATAAGTCGTCATACAATAGTGTGACGAAATATGCCAATGACTATTTATCTAGTCATCATCATGTTGACGTTTTTTTTCACTGTACAGGTAAAATATCAGCAAAACAAATACATAGCCACACCATTAATAATAATAATAATACAGTACATTTGTATCGCGCGGTACCTCGCAAACGGTAAGGAAAGCGAGCTCGCCGCGCTTGACAACACACGTGCAATCACACACACACACACACACACACACACACACACACCCACACACACACACACACTCACTCAGAACAGGTATACACTTATCAAATGGTTAAATAATTACAGTAAAACATGGCCATGCAAAACAACAGATAATATGAATACCAAGAACCGAGCCGGTGCCGCCACCATCCATGAACAGATGACGTGACTTGGTAAAAGATTACATATGGGGATGGAAGGGAGGAGGAGTGAAAATTATTGAGTTTGCATGTTAAAAAGGTGGGTCTTTAATTGGCGCTTGAAGGAAGAAAGTGATGGAGCATGTCGGAGTTGCATCGGTAGTGAGTTCCAGGCAGTTGCAGCAGAGAAAGAGAAAGATCGTTCACCATAGGTCTTTGAGTGAACACGGGGGATAGAAAGCAGTCTTGTATCAGAAGAAGAGCGGAGTTGTCTTGCAGGAGAGTAGACAGAGAGAAGGTCAGTAAAGTATGAAAGGGCAGAACCAGTGAAGAATTTGAAAACAATAGTTGAGAGCTTGTACAAGATGCGAGCTCGAACAGGGAGCCAATGAAGAGATCGGAGCAGAGGGGTGACATGGTCTCGTTTTTTAGCTTTAAGAACAAGGCAGGCGGCAGAGTTTTGGACTTTCTGAAGTTTTTCAAGAAGGTAGAGAGGGGAGCCAGAGAGGAGAGAGTTGCAGTAGTCAAGTTGGAACCATTGGAAAGCTTTAAACATTGGCTGTTTAACGTTCATAAGTTAGGTATGATGACCAGATGGTAACCTGCCCTCTACACCCACCTCTCTCCACCCACATGACAGCAAAGCTGATACATGCGGTACACACGGACATAGATGAAAGGAACACAATAACTCGCATCTTTACATCAAATTTACAACAAATATAATAATAATAATAATAATAATAATAATAATAATAATAATAATAATAATAATAATAATAATAATAATAATAATAATAATAATAACGGATTTTTATATAACGGGTACTCCAGCCTATGACCAGACTCACCACGCTTTACATAGTCATTACATATAAATACATGCACTCGATAAAACATCACTTTTGCTACAATACACCAAAGACGGAACAGTAAGGGTACAGACTATTTACAACTATGTACATAAATTACAAAAAAGACAGAAATAGACTATTTACAACTATGTGCACAAATGACAAAAAAGACAGAAATAGAATAGCAAAAACCTATTCACAGCTATTTATATGCCCGGTTAGGCCCAGGAAGAAAAACAGTATAAATATTTACAGCCGTGTATACATACACTTACGGATCAGACATAGACAAAAGATGAGAGAATGGCAGCGGGATACAAATCAATCTGAATAATGCAGTTTGAAGAGGTGGGTTTTGAGGGCCTTTTTGAATGCTTGTGTTGATTGTATGTTGCGGATATGGGAGGGAAGGGAATAAATATGATGTGATGACCACAATCTCTCTTTCTCACTATCTCTCATTTGGACTAAAAATAAATAGTTGTTTACAAACAAGTAAATAATTATCTTTTTCCAAATACTGAAATATCATATTTACAAAATTACATTACTTTTCTGAGTTTTCATAAATTGTGTATAAATGTTACCCAGATATTTCTAATACTGTTCAAGCTTGATTTTTTTTTTTGTAATTTCTTACAACCGTGACCCAGAGTTCCCTGGCAAAAAGTGGTAACTCAGTTCAATTCTCCCTAGGCAGTGAAAAGGTTAAACCACATTGTAAATACCTTCTGTTTACCAATCAGTGTAGAACGGCAGTGAAAGGGTTAAATCACATTGTAAATACTGACATACCTATCTGTCTACCAATCAGTGTAGATACACAATGAAAGTTTTACAGCAACCTGTCTTTTCTATGAAAATAATTACATGTTTATCTGTTGTTTTTTTCCATATCTTGGCAAAAACTAGTTAGGCCTACATTATTTACAGCTTTATTATAAAAGACCTTGACCCATATCATGCATATGGCACTTGTTATGGTAATTATAGTAGTAGTAATAGTAGTAGTAGTAGTTATAGCACCTCAGAAGAGGCAACCCTTCTTACAAATATACTAAACAATATAAACGGCTTTGCGAAGCTTTAATTTTAACTGCTACAATATATATCATAATCAAGAATCTTTGGGTCAGCCTCCGAAAGAATCTTATGTAACTTGAGGGCATCGACAATATGATGTCGTCTGCTAGGCTAACATGATCGCAACATAGACGTTCAATCCAGTTAATTTTAGTGATTGTTGTCATTACTGATTCCCACAACACAAATGTGGCAGTTCGCGTATTCATGGAACAACAACAAAATAAAAGAATATGAATGTTTACCGTGGCAGCAGCACGCTGGAAGAGTATCTATCACATAAGCAGTCGAAAATCAGTCTATGCCTACTCTTCATTTACAAAAACAGAAAAGGTAGCTTACGGATCGTAACGATAAGCTCTTTGTCGTAACCTTAACTCACACTGGACATATGTCGTAATTCAAGCTATCCCAATTTTTTTGAATGGAGGGTTTAATTCGTCCTTACGCTCATGCAGGAGGACGTTCAAAATCCTGTCGTAACTCAAGTTTTTATGGAGTGTTTAATTCTTCCTTACGCTCATGCCTTGTTCTTCGTCAAAACAGAGGTCCTTTTGCATATGATACATATGTGTCTTCTTCTTCTTCTTCATAGTACTGTGGATACCCCGTTTTCGAGGAAATGACTCCACAACTTTGGTGTGCACAGCGAAGGGTGTTCACAGATTTAAAATCAGGCAAAAGTACTATCTGAGGATGAGGCAGTGAGATAGTCTGACTGGGTTAAAATTGTGTTAAGACATATGTACACGTAGTCGTAGGAGGTATTCATTACAAGGTGTTTATGCTCCAGTCTGTCAGCGATGCTCTGAAAGATGCGACAGACGGGGCTGATACTGATTCAGCGCTCAGAGAGTTCCATAGCCTTGTAGCTGATGGGAAGAAGGAGTGCTTGTACACATCTGTTCTAGTGTGGGGGACAAGGAGTTTCATGTTGTGACCCCTAGTGCTCCTGTGGGCTCCACGCACAAGTCCCAGCTGGGAAACGTCGACAAGGCCGTGCATGATACGGTACATCATGGTCACCTTGTCGACCTGTCTCCGCTGTTGCAGGGGTTCCAGGTTCAGCTTTTCCAACATGGATGTTACACTGCTGGTCCTGCTGAAGTCATGTAGGATACGACGAGCTGCTCGTCGTTGGACCATCTCCAGTGTGGAGACTAGGTGTTGTTGATGGGGATCCCACACGACTGCAGCGTACTCCAGCAGAGGACGGGCGAGGCTCTTGAAGCACTGAGACTGGACTCCTGCCGAGCATCCTTTGAGGTTCCTGTGGGCAAAAGCACTGGTCTTGTTAGCTTTCGCTGCTGTTGCCTGGACGTGTTTTCCCCAGTTTAGGTCTCCAGACAGGTTTACTCCAAGGTATTTTGCCTCCGAGACAGTGTTGAGGGTCTGGCTATGCAGTTTATAGCTTGAGGAAATCCTGTTTCTCTTTCTGGTGACAGAGAGTAGATGGCACTTCTGGACATTGAAGGTCATCTGCCATGTGTACGTGTGTGTGTGTGTGTGTGTGTGTGTGTGGGTGTGTGTGATTGTGTGTGGGAGTGTATGTGAAAAGGTGAAAAATAAAAGGTGCATGCATTTTTTTAAATTATCTATTACTACTTATTAGTATAACTATAAACCATGTAGCACTTATTATCGATCGTATTATACATGACTGTACTTCCAATGCGTTTATTCTTTTCATTCATGAATGTTTTCTTCGTCTCTTAATTCTTCTTCTTCTCCTTCTTCTTCCAATATCGAACAATATTGTTGATACGGTTATATCCTAGGACCTTTAAAAAAAAAAAAACACCATTACATACTCCACTGACTTGGGTAGAGATACTTTACCCTACCTCTCTCTCTCTCTGGTAGGTAAATTTCATCAGACAACTGATGCCTGAAACTTGCGAAAGCATGCCTGTGTGTCAAGTAATAAGTATGCTCATAAATGCACGCCTATCTAGAGGGCAACAGACTGATAGCCCACGATGACATCGCTACTATACCACTGTACTATAGATAGTTTAAACTATTATCTCCCTTGCGCAAGCCTTCTCGGAGGTAAACCCGAGGACCCATCGTCAATCAGAAAATTCACCGACGGAATTTAAAATAGAGCAGAAAGCAGCTAATGATGTTAGAAAATACTGAATGTCCATTTTGAATCTTCATCATCTAAATATGAATGTTAATGTCTTTGATGACAGTAAAACAGGGATATAATTAACTACTTGTCCTTGAATGCAGAATTTTGAAAGAGAGAGAGAGAGAGAGAGAGAGAGAGAGAGAGAGAGAGAGAGAGAATAAAACATTCAAGAACATTATCTTGAACGACGTAATTCCTCTCACACTTTCACGCATTAAAATATCACAACAAATCCAAGTGCAATCTCCCGTGTTATTATTCTTATTTAAATATACCCGGCATATTATCTACAACACCTTTTTACCATGAAGATAATTCCCTGTAACCAGGTATAATCACAATGTACAAGCAATATATTACAGCCCAATAAAGGTAATGTGTATACATATATAGTGACATCGTCAAACAAATCAATGTAAGAAGATAAATGTTAAAACAAGTTAAATGTTAAAAATCCTTTACACATATAGTACAGAATCACCTGAATACAATGACATTGATCTCTATTCAACAAACTGCAACTGATTAAAAAATAAATACTGTAGCATACGGATGATCATTAATTGGTATGCACTCTCTTTCAACAAGTACCTATAAATGATGTGATAATAAAAGACAGGCACCGAAATATACTGATGGCAGTAAAATCATCAGATCTTAAAAGTGTTCAACAATCTTGTTGAATGAAGCTAGTTTGTAGTGGTATGCATGAAAGGATGAAAATTACAAGAAAGAAATTAACTTACAACAAAATCTTCATACTGAAAAATATTGTTAACAGTTATTGCATGGCATTTGAGTTTGATCATTTTTACTCAATATTTTTAAGAACTTTACTGGGGCTCTGAAAAAAAAAGTTTCAACAGTTACATAACTAATACTAAAAAAATCTACACCAAACCGATATGTAAGGCTAGATACGAACAAGGACAAAGATACCCTTTGATCTGAATTAAATCTGTTTAAAATGATTAGGCCTCAAGAAACAGTGGTAATGATGGTGTTGATGATGATAATGTGTAGGGTTTTTAAGCAAACCACTTCTCAAAATAACAACTTTCAGTTTTAAAAACATCTAGATAGAATCAAATAATAATGCTACATAGTTTAATTTCACACCAAAAATGACAAAGTCAATAAGTTAAATAACTAAAACCTGCTAATTGAAAAAAACACACCAATAGTTGGTACAATATTGCATTTAATTCATGTTTGTATTCAAAAACGTAGTATGTTTTTTTTTTTTTTTTTTTTTTTTTTTTTTTAGTTGGCAGAGAAACTTTACCAAATTTTAAATGAAACCTAATAATAATGTTTGTCTTTGCACCTGAATAAAAGTGGTCCTGATTTAACTCTTTGCAGTCTACTGGACCCTATAAATAATCACTCACTAACCTGAATAAAATGACAGGTTGACAGTGGACAGAATACAGTGGATAGAATATATTCGGATTTTCTCATGATTATCATGTGCGAAACAAGAACTGAGCATCAAACAAACTTCAAACAAACCAAAAAAAAACAGAAAGCCAAAACCAACAACACATCAAATTTAAAATAATGTACCAAAAACAAAAAAAAGGAAATTTAAAACATGTGCGCTAACATGTTTTTGAGATCATTTCCTCTTTAAAAATCAAAGGATAAAAAAATAACAAAACTCATTAAACAAATAAAAACAATCAACAAATCTCATTAAACAAATAAAAACCATCAAATATATAATAAATGTAACATAATATTACTTTACAAAATTGTTTGGATTATATAAAACCATTCACAAAGAAAATCCCCAGAGTTAGTCCATTTTGTGTGGTCAGATTCTTTGTCTTGTAGTCATGTTTGAAGCAGCAAGGGAAAGTCTGAATGTGAAATTCTGGACACCAACATTGTGTATATAATATACTTAAAGAAATACACAAATAAATTAAAACTTCTGTTAAAATCTGTCAGTTCTTCATCCAGAAATCTTAATTGGGATTTGTTTATTCTTTCCCCAAAATTATATTCTAGGCATAACTACAGCTCTACTTAGCATAAAAACAAAGTACCTGATCTACCCAATATGATTTGTTTAGAATTTTTTAAAACATGTTAAGTTTTAATAACAAGAGTATAAAATGCTTCTGCTAAAGCAAAAATTCCATAACAGAAACATACCCTTTTGGTGAAAAATTACACCAGTACCATATATTTTGCATATGTATGATGTACACTGTTAAAACTAAATGAAATATCACAACATCCAATTTTCAAAACGTTTTAAAAATATCAATCACTGGCTCTTAATCTCAGATGTTTTTAATCTGTTAATGAGAGCGCAATAAAAATAAAACAAATCACAACAATAAAACTGTTTTGTAGGCCAAAAGACCAATATGGGAGGAGTACAGTTCATTTTAGCATCAAAGTCATTGCAAACATAGGGTCCTTTGCCAATAGTCTACATGTTAACCAAATATGGGACAAACTGGTGCAAATTAAAAATAAAAGAAAATGTTAATAAAATAAACATGATAAACTGAGAACAAAAGGATAGCTGAGACTCAACAAGTAGTACAACACAAAAATGGTAAACTGGCAAACATTTTTCAAAGATAAACAGAAATGGAGAACAGAATAGCATAAAACATAATCGTAACCTTCGATCTAAGAAGAAAAAAAAAGAAGCAAAAATCCATCAGATTCTTTAACAAATCAAAACTGGGTTCATAATAGTTAATTTTAGAAAGAGCAATATATTCACAATACACAGAGACATACACAAACAAAACAATATTACTTGGCCATCAATGGAAGTTCTTTGTGTAGATTCACCTCAACTATTCAATTTAGCCTGCACTCAATCAAGAAAATAAAATTTAAAAATAAAATCTACGCTGAATCATCCCAATTGTTACCAATCAAGCAGAACCACTGCGAAAAAGAAATTAGATGATTTGTGGATAATTAAAAAAAATGATTGCGCTTGTAGCTAGCTGCACATCAAGTCTGGCCCTCTGACACAAACGATTTGACAATGAATAGGACTTCTAGTTATGAAATCCACAATGTCATGGCATACATCTTCATATTCATTTAATCAAGAAAAAAAAGAGTTCATTGTCCATGTCCCATGAAATCACGTAGAATAGGATTGTAAGGCTCCATAAGACACCTCATTTTTGTCAAAGGTCAGCAAATAAACAGGGTGGTCACTGTAGAGGTTTGCCACCACCAGCAGTACAACAATTTGTGTGCATTAGATTCAGTTTGTGTGGCTTTTCAGCAAACTGCGAGGTTGGTCCACCTGATAAACAAAAAAGCAGAATGTCATTAAAAATGCAGAAAGAAGTTAGAATGACAAAATTGAAGAAGAGAGGAGGAAAAGAAGAAGAAGAGAGGAGGAGAAGAAGAAGAAAAAGAAAAAAAAAGCTCATTTGAAACACAGTTGGTGTGTTAATAAAAGAAACAATTTTTCGAAGGTTGGTTTGGGGAAAAGGGTATGATGGTCATGTATAACTAATATCAACATATTTAAACCAAAAAATGCCAGCAATCCAGTGAATCAAAGTGAAAAAATGGCAAAAACTTTAAACAGTTCTGAAGCTCTGACTAAACTACTACGTTATGACTACAGTATGACAGTGTAGCAGGTAAGCAAGCAAGGTGAGTTAATGAGTTCATGCCTGGGTGAAACGAGAGAAATATTGGTTTGATTCGCGATTGTGTGTTTAAAACTGATGGGCAAAATAAGCGTACAATGCTTTCCAGACAATGAGTAGCTACATTTTTTTTTCCACTCAGATCCTCAGGATAATAATCTTGGGTCTGCTAATGTAATGTTGTTGTCGTTTTCTAATCTTTCCTGATGTTTCGAGGTCTGATACGTCTGAATGTGCAGATGCAATAACAGCTGTACTAAGACCAGATTTCCTGACAATGTTCACATTATAGACGAAAAGTGGTTTCAGCAACCAAGTCAAGAAAAAAACAAAAATTAATTGTAACATATACTAGACAGTTGTTTAACGTGTCCCTGTGATGTATTTCAAGTTGCTTCTACTTTTAACTAGCTATTCTGTTTCTGCAGCTTAGATACAGTATTGTGCGTAATTTTTTTTTTATGAAATATTATTACATTTTGGTGTAAGTAGCTCATATATGAGAGTGTCCGGACAACAGTTTTATGTTTAGGAAATAATGATAAACATGAACCTTCATTTCATTTTGTCTGATGTATAATGGCATGCTCAAAAGTGCTACCGTACTCTACACAGTGTTCTAGTGTGGCATAGGTTTTATTACTAAACTTTTTTTGTTTAATTAAAAATTTATCATATACTATTTATTTCAAAGGTTCTTCCTGTGTTAAAAATTTAATGCTTCATTACAAACAAACTAAAATACCAACAAAAAGTTTAACAATTAAAAATTAACAGAACAAAAATTTTAAAGAAAGGTTAGGAAGAGGGGGAAGAAGAATCAGGACTCACTATACTACATAAGCTTACTAGTTTCTGCATGCAATGAAAGTGTCACATTGTGACTTACACAGAATAGGCCCACATTGTGGACAGCTCTTATGTTCTTCACTCGACTGTAACACTCTTTGCCAAGTTCCTTGGGCAGTCAACCTAAGGATTTAAAACATACAGAGCATTAATAACAAATTTGTTTTTACAAGAAATGACCATGATGCCACACGAGAACTTTCCACTGTTGTGACTCGGAATAAGTCATACTTTTTAAAATAAATTATATAGAAACCATACTATTATACATATTAAATTTACTCTCGACTGATCAGTTATCAAATGGTACTCAGATTCTGAGATTCCAGAAAAGCATTATGATACAAACTAAACACTTAAAGTGGCATCATAATTAGCTCTTGCAATATAATTTAATCAGGAATTCTTTCTGTTGAAAACTTTTATTTATACAAATGGATAAATATCAGCTCAGTCAAGTGGCTGGATTGGAAACTATTATGCACTTATTATTATTGTTAAAAATGAGTCAGGTGTATGCAAGTGTCCCAGTTTCCTGAAAGTACAATATTTTAGGCTGGCATCAAACTTAAAACATAATCGTCACCCTTTTATTCACACACACATATGCAAGCACAGACAAACTCTATACGCAAGCACACACACATACATATACACATATAAATACATACACCACAAACAACAAGAGAGACAATACAAAATAAAAATGGCCAGCGCAAGTTGTATTTTAATTGCGATTACATTCTGCTGTATAGTTAGTTATAATTTTTGGATGGTGCCCATTAAACAATGCTTTTCTATTGTCCTGCTTTCACAGCTAAATTGTATGTTTTCTAAGTAGCTGGGTCCAGTATATCTGTGGGTCTTTTCCAAAAGAAAATACTAAAAATCTATAAGCTACATGTTCCAGATACATATTATGAAATAAATAAATAAATGCAATAAGCAACTTTCAATACAACTTTGGTAAGAAACTTTTTATCTTTTTTTTAACATTAAAAGAAAAACAAATCTACAAAGACTGTTGTTTTCACATAACTAATGCATGATGGGAGGATCTTAAATCCACTAAAAACAATATGACTATACAAGCTTGTAAATAAAATCAAAACAAAAGTTAAGGGTCTTGATGTCTATTACTTCAACAAGTTAGCTAAATTTATATTAATACTTCCTCTGTCTCAACTTGGTTCTACTGCTTACAATTTTAAAATTAAATAGTATCAATTTTGTGAGTGTAAACTGAATTATGAATTATCTTTTCATTTCTAAGTGTTTTTACTAGTGGTATCCAATAGACCTTAGATATATATATATATATATATATATATATATATATATATATATATATATATATATATATATATATATATATATATATATATATATATATATATATATATATATATATTCTTGTGTGAAGGGTGAAAATTTGGAGTGCTAATAATAACAAATATACAAATGGGAGCAGGAGTGTACATATATAGATACTCAAATCATCAGACACTGCACACTCCTGTTTTCATTGGTACATTTTTTATTAATAACACTCCAAATTTTTGCACCTCATACAAGGCTTCATCTATACAAATGGGAGCAGGAGTGTGCAGTGTCTGATGTTTTTATTGTTTCTCGTTGGCCTTGGGTGGTTTGAACACTTGCACCTCACAATAGTTAAGTGGGATGGTGCCAGCAGTTGCCAGACATTATTGTAAACTATTGCAAAATGCAGAGGGAGGGAGATGGAGGGGGAGTTGGTAGGACAGCATTTGAGAGTGGACTGGCTTTATACTGAGCACGGCCATGAGGGTTGCTGAGAACAGAGAAAGATGGAGTACGCTGGTTAAACAATCATCTGTGGTGCCCCAACAACTTTCAAGTTACGGCATAGGATAAATATATAGAATAAAACAGAATAGACCTACGTTTCCCGGTGTGTCGTAAGAGGCAATTAACAGGCGTGATGTCAGCACGGCATCACTGGGCGAAAGTCTTATACACAGAAGTCATCGGCTAGGACGGAGGAACCTCACGTTACAATAGGTTCAACAATCATGTGCTCGGGGCCAAGGCAAGCACATGGATTTCAGCTGTGGCCAACAGCCTGGAGAGGATTGGGCCCTACCAGGTCTTCCTTGCCCAAGGTATGATGAAAAGAACCATTCACTCCATAACAGATCGGCCATCTTCTGGGTCACCAAGAACCGCGCCTTCCATTGGACACCAGGAAAGAGGTAATAGATATGCTACTGATGGACAAATCAGCAAGCTTGACCAAGTGCCAAAGAAGACATAGTCATAGAGCAAGGCGACTGGAATGCCAACGTTGGCCAAGATGCACACCACAACTGGGGAGACGCAATATTTAGGAGCCATTGTATCAGACAATGCGTCCCGACAGGAAGTCCTCTCCAGGATCGCACAAACAACTGCTGCCATGACCAGTTTGAAGCCCATTTGGAAAGATATGACCATCAGTCTACACTCCAAGGTAAGGCTGCTGCACTCCCTTGTCATCTCCATCTTCCTATAAGCTTGCAAAACATGGACCCTCGCAGCAGACCTACAACGAAGAATACAAAGCATGGAGATTATGTGCTTTAGAATACTTTGGGCATTTCCTATACCCAGCACATCACCAACGACGAACTCCGACAGACCATCACACAAGCCATTGGACAACACGATGACATGCTCACAGTGGTGAAGAAATGGAAACTCAGATGGTATGGCCACGTCACCAGAGCATCAGGCCTTGCAAATGCCAACCTGCAAGGCATGGTACAAGGAGGCAAAAGAAGAGAGAGACAGAAAAAGAGGTGGGAGGACAACTTTCAAGAATAAATTGGCTTGACATTGAGCAAAGCCATGAGGGTTGCTGAGGACATAGAAAGATGGAGTACACTGGTTAAATGATCATCTGTGGTTCCCCAATGACCTATGAGTTAAGGGAATAGAATATGATAGGTCTATAAATATCAGCAGAAGAACCTGAGAGAAAAATTAATTGGGCATTTTACCAAGGTACACTAAATTTGAAAGACTAAAATATGAGACACAGCTGTGAGCATGCCTTGCGTAAATTTTGCCTTGTGTGCTGAAAATTTGTATGCAATTAATAACTGTAACTGTCAATGTGCACTATAAAAGAACAATGTATGTCCACCAAGTCATATACATTTGTTTCAATATTTCTTGCTACCTATATGTTTAATTCTTTCCATTGTCTTGCACATCAAAGCAATCTATAAATAATAATACAGTCAAAAGCACAAAGCTAATACCTTCACCATTATCAAATTCATGCAGGTAACCTAACTAATGAAGCAACATATTAGACCTGCAATAGTAATTTTGCAAGTGTTCAGCTTTAAAGACATAAAATTAATGAGCGAAAAAAAAAAAGGAATAAAAATGATGAGGGACAGGAGGGGTGGTGGGTGGGTTGTGGGGTGGGGGGTTGGGGTGGGGTAAGATAGGTGGGTGAAACAGATAAAAATTGCCTAATCTTATCACAAAACAACACATTTCTGTGACCAGTAGTCTGAAAATGTATGTGTCAAGTGTCTTTTCATATACTTTACTTTCTCTTCATCATTAAAGATCATATACAAACCAACATTTTAATAATATGTTTTTTTTAGTAATATAGAACTCGTTTTAAAAAAAGTATGTATTACAACATTATTTTCATTTGGACTTGGTCATTATTTTATTTTATTTATATTCTTTATGACAGTTATTTGTAAGAACGTTAAAGATAAAAATGCATTATGCAATACAAATGATCATAAACACGCAGACATACAAAAGTATTTAAAATGCAAACAAACTCAAAATAATACAACAAATGAAAAGGAAGAAATAAAAATAATGGAAATCAAACTAATGGAAATCAAAAGGAAAGGTGCTATATCAATGGAAATCAAACAAACTGTTTAATCAACATCAATCTTTCTACAGAAAGGAATAAAAAAAAAAAAGAAAAAAAGAAGGTAAAACTGGAAAATAAATTTATAAAAACAAAAACAAAAAACTCCAATAAAACAAAACAGCAAGAGCATTTAATTGCATAATACATTAAATACTGCAATGAGGCAATGGAAAACATCATAATTTAAAACAAAATAAAAATAACAAGAATGTGAAGGGTTGCAAGGCTGCATCAGCGAGTAAGGGGGCAATGCTTACATCGTATCCACGCAGTACAGCTATATGGAAGGACAGGAGCTGCATGGGGATTACCGTCAGGACACCCTGAAGGCAATCCACCGTGTGTGGGACCTCCAGGTAATTGTATGCAAACTGCCGAGTCTCCTTGTCATCCGTGTTACAAATGATAATGGGGCGCCCCTACAAACCAATACATAGGCAAAGAGCGATGAAAAAGCTGGGATGTAGTGTGGAAGCGCTAGGCTATGGCATCTGTGGTGATGTGCGTTTTGTCGTTCATTTCCACATGGCAAGGTGGAGAAGAGACATCTGGAGCCTTGGGTGGAAATGTTGGACGCACGACACAACAGAAAAAAAAATAGCTGACTGCATCAGTGACAGCTACAGAGCCCCTTTCTCCAAGCGCAGGCAATCCACCCTGTTTTTCAGCATGAGCTCCTCTGGCCAGTTTGTTAGTGATGAAAAGAGCTTCTTTGCTCAACCAAATGATCAAATTTTCAGTATGTATCACAAATTCTGTTTTCCTCTTTGATTTTTGTTAAAGTGACAAAATGGCAGCAGTATGTTCTTGCCTCTTGGAATAGAAAAAAAAACTTTTTTTTGAAGGAAAGCGGAAATCATTGATAGGACAAAAACAACAATAATTTGAATCAAGGCAAACTGATCATATGGTTGAGCTAAGAAAATTTCAAGATGAAAAAGTAAATGGGGAAAAACCAGGTTGATGGGTTACAAAACAAGAACCACAGAGTTGTTTCAAGTTAGAGCCATGATGGTTATAATTAAGATGATTATACAAAACAATAACATTTAAGAGAGGTTTAAATAAGAACCATTCAACCACATAAAAAAATAGAAAAGAACTTTATTAGTAACAGATGAGCAAACCAGCTAAAACTTTACTTTAAAATCCAGAATATTTAGCATACAGGAAGAAAGAAAAAACCAAAAACTCAGGCATCAAACAACTAGAATGCACCGCTACCGGCAAGAATAAGTAAAGTCAACCAAATGCAACAGCCAAAAGCACTCTAGAGTAAAACCGACAACTGTATGAATGCATAGTTAGCGTTACTTGGCAAGCTAAATAGTGACAAGCCAAAGCTAGATTGTGAGGTACAAAAACTGTGTAGTGTTGCAATATGCCAAAATAGCTAGGCAGGGAGATGGTACAGTCTCATGGAGTAGGCACGCCAGAGCAACCTTGACGCTCAAGTTCTGTCATGCTTACGTCCAGTTTTCGCAGCTCAGCAATATGCAGGGACAAAAGTTGCAAAGGGATAATGGTCAAGATTCCTTGTAGACAGTCTATATTATGTGGCACTGCGACAAACTTCTGGGCATGTGACTGCGTTTCTGAGTCATCCAGGTTGCAAATCAAAATAGGTTCACCCTAAACAAACATACAAAAGCATGTCTGCTGTATAAAACTATTTAGCAGCCAGTCAATAAATTCACATTTGTTAAAAAAAAAGAAAAAAAAAGCCTTTAATAATCCAAGGGTTTGTTCTGCACAAATAACAAATTACTACAGCTTGATCATTGGCTACTTTTGATGAACAATTTTACAGACACTGTAGAAAAGCAACTGTTGCAGAAGCAATAAAATATATTTTATTTCCAAAAGAAAACAATAATACGTTTATCGTTGCCAGCAACATAAACATCCGCATGGTGCACCCTGGCTCAGGAACTTGCTATTCCATTAGCTGCTGTAAATAAATGAATGCACTATCTTCTTTTAATAATCAAACTTGAATAGGACTGTTTCAGTTTTCAATGGATGTGGTAATTTCTTGTGGTCTCCAAAAATACCTGGTAACATTTTCAATTTTCATAGTGTATGATTATGTGCAAATCTGCACTATTTTTGAGAATTTTCTAATAAAAAGGGACAATAAAGTGTCAAAAAAAATCGGAAGCTGCATAGTTTAGTTATGACAAAAATCAGTTTTGTAAGCCTTTACATTTAAAACCTTGGTTTAAAATTGGCTGCTCAAGAACATCCACTGCCAAGTCAGTAGTAATAAAGGTTTAGTTCATAGAGTTATTACACCAACAAAAAACGGTCAAACATTATGTTGCAGATAATTTTTCAACAAACCGTCCATGCAGGAGACTTAGAAATGAAGTTGTACTATAATCTGTGACCAAAAAGAAACGTTAAAAAAAACTATTCTGCACACATTTGTTATGATAATAAAGTTTTTGGTACACTTCTTCTGTAATCTTACACAGTATACTATGAGACAAATTTTCCTGATAAGGTTATATCATTCAGATGCTAGCAACTGATTTAAACAATATTTTAATACAAGACAATACCATGATGATTGAGGTAGCAAAACTACCACATAAACTGCAAATAAAAAACCACTACTGTGATGGTTAAGGTTAACAACACTACAACCTACACTGAAAATAAAGTATTCTCCCAAACAAAGATGGGTAGCAGTTAACTGGAAATCTAGAGAACCCAGTTAATATCAATTAAATCACCCACAAATCTTCTTATATTCAGCAAGGAAAATGACAGTTTTGAACAAAAAGTCAAATAATCTATGACGCTTTGCTGTGCAGTAAATAAAAGCATGGGATGATGCTTTTAACCCAACTTCCAAGGAACTCTCACAATTCAGAGAGTTTACTTATTTCCAATTTTTCTTGTAAAGCAATCAGCTTTGTTAAATGAATACTTGTGGTTAAAATTCAACATTTAATTCTTAAAGTGGAAAGATTCTCAGGCGTTGCAGTCACTGGAAAGAGTACACTTCTAATGTAAAATGGAGAATCACTATATGCATTTTGAAACAAACAGTGTGTGTGCAAAACTGTCATTTCATATACAAAACTGAAATCAGAACAACCAGCATGCACAGAAATGTTACACGTAAATAATGTTACAAACACAGATGAGACTCACATTCTGAGAATGAGGAGAATTTCTTCATAGATTAGATATAAAAATGAAATAGAAAAGCCAAAACTGTGAACAAATAAATTAACATGGATGAAGAATTACAACACTGAATTACAATCACAACAAATAAAGTTAAAACCAAGTAACAGATAGGAACATGCAACAGAAAGGACAACAGTAAGAATAAAAGGCAAACATTATTTTAAAATGTCAACGAATTGCTGCAGAAAACAGTTTAATACCATGCAAACAAAGCACAAAATAGAGATCAATAAATTAAATATACAGCAACACCTGCAACTAAAAGAAAGCAGTTAGTTTCCCTGAAAATCATAAACAACAACAAATGTTCAAAGTCAACAACAATTTTAGAATGCAAAAGAAAAGAATTTTACATCAAACTGTGTCAATTGTTATCTTAAAGCATGACAATAAATTAAACAAGCACACATCATTTGCTATAATTCACATGTTGAAAATCATTTTGGATAATCATTTTAAAATTATTGTAACAGTTTGCATGACATGATATTTGGCTACACTTTTCAAGTTTTTTGATACATACACATCTTGCTAGTTGATTTGAATCACGGCTTGATTATTTAATTATTTTATGCAGATTAAAGGTATTTCCATTGTAATTACCTCATCACTTGCAGTCTATAAATTGCTGTAGACAATTATTTACTGAACATGCTCTAGTATCATTAATCTGATTTATCATTTAATAATAATAATAATAATAATAATAATAATAATAATAATAATAATAATAATAATAATAATAATAATAATAATAATAAATAAATAAAAATAACCTTAGCAATAACAATAATAATAATAATAATAAATAAATAAAAATAACCTTAACAATAACAATAAAAAATAATTATTTAAAACAAAAATAATAAAATAATTAAGAAAAAAAAAAACAAACAATAAAACTATCTGTTGCACAATTTTACAATACTTACATGTCTTGCTTTCACTTGCTGCAAGGCATTCATGCATTTCTGCAAAGAAAATAAAACAAATCTGAAACAAAATGCTAGTGGAAGACCACAGAAAGTAAAGAGCCCAGTGTTCTGCCAGAATACAAGTAGACAATACTTACAATGGTTTACAATCACAAATATGGTCAGGAAGTCAACAACAACAATAATAATAATAATAATAATACTAATAATAATACTAATAATAATAATAATACTAATACTACTATTACTACTACTACTAATAATAATAATAAGGGTCTTAATATAGATTTTTATCTTAACTATTCACACTTTTCTGCTATCCTATGTACCAACGGGAATCCCCTCTATGAAACATACTTCCGTTTTTTTTCTCCGCGTGTTTTAGTGAGTTATTTCCAAATATTGAAGAATAATAACATGTGTCACTGGCCACCTGTATCGTACCCTCACATATTTTTATTTTTTTTTCTGCAGTTTATTATCCCTTTCTATCGCCAGTGGCGCGCCTAAACCCTACCTACCTAACATTATTTGTGAATTTTTGAAAAATATTCGGAAAAACATAACGCCCAGATGCTGGCTCGAACCCACACCTGTCAGGCACCATTGGTTTCTGGCTTGTGGACAAGGCAAGTTAGTCCCGCCTTAGCCCACTTGGCCACAACGCTCACCTAACATAGTCAGTTGCTTCGTGTTTTGTGAAGGTTGCGACGGCGAAACTATGGAAAACTACAAGAGTTTTCAGGTCCTGTTTCACTTTCTGTCGATGATCGACGCACCTCCGAAGTCGCCACAAATACAGGCCTCTACGATTGTTTTTTGCATCCTTTCACTGAGCATGTACTTCCTCCACCGTTTTTATACTTATCCCACTCGTTTTCTGGCTCTAACAATCGTCGTTTTCGGCAATTTGCCATATTTAAAAGTCACGCATCAAGCTTTGATAAAAGCAAAACAAGCTAGACCGGAACTTGGTTTCATGCTAACCTCGTTTTAATTTATAATGGCGATACCCACGAGTTTTTATGAGAGGTGCCGGAAAGTTGTGAATACAATTCAGTTCAAAGCGCAGGGGAGAGGCAAGTCACTAATAAAACTAATTGCTGATTCGACATAAACCTTCAAATGAATAGATTAACCAAGAACTCTGCACCACAAAACTTACATAACAGACAACAGAAGGTGTGGCAGGATAGTTTGGGTGGGTTTGGCCATAGAATCGTGATCTCCTTTTTAACAAAATTATTTATCAAACAGTGGAAGGGGTGATTATGAGGGTAAAGGTCAGTTTGGCTGTGAGGAGGGGACAGATTGATGAAATCAGATTCATAATTATGTTGGCTGAGTGGTCTATGACGGGACTAACTTGACTTGGCTACAGACCAGAAACCAATGGCGCCTGACAGGTGTGGGATCAATCCAGCATCTGGGCGTTATGTTTCTCAGAATATTATTTACTTTCGACTCGGGCAACGTCTCGGGGATTTTCTCTGGGTACTCTGGTTTGCTCCCGCAGCTAAATTTCAAACACACAACTAGGTTGGGTTCGGGCACACCATATGCTGCGATTACGTGTTCCCCAGAGGAGGCGGCCCAGAATTTCCCGATAAAAAAAGGACAATAAAGTGTCAACCCAATCCCCACCCATTCCTTCTCCCTCAAAATGTCAAAACATTAAATTTCCCACCGTGAAGACTTTGTCGCGGGTGACCATCATCAAGACAGGCATAGCCTTGTCCACCAAAGCCAGGGGTCCGTGCTTCAGCTCGCCAGCCAGGATGCCTTCAGAATGCATGTATGTCAGCTCCTTGATTTTCTGCAAAAACAAAAGACAAATGTGATGTGTACATGAAAAGTAAATGGCCACAAACACCGATCTGCCTGAGTGAGTAACTAAAGACAAAGTCCGTTGCATCGATTTCTTTCATCAGCGGAATAAAAAAATAAAGGTCAAGTTACACACCAGGGCTCCTTCAAGGCAGGTGGCATAGTTGTAGCCACGACCCATGACAAGCAGTGATTTCTGCTGGTACAGCTCCTGAGCCAGAGCATGGATCTGGTCATCGATCTTCAACACCTCATTGATCTGGTCTGAAATTACATTACATGGTTATTGCTTTAGGTCCAGCGGACTCTTCCGAGCCAAATCAGGACCAGATCTGGTCTGAAATGACAAAATATACAGTATAATGATCAGAGACTAATACAATTTTACCCCATCAAAACCATCAAATCTTTTACTTGCTACAGCTTCTAAATATGGCCATGGATCTGGTCACCAATGTTCAACATGTGCTTGATTTGATTTGTCCAAACTTATAACATCCACATTTTAGAGCACATATCTAAAGCAGTTTTATTCATCTGCAAAAGACCAAAATAAATGTAAAATATTGTAAATTGCAATCCCCTCCTCTACTAACTATTACTAAAGGGCTTAGTATTGATGTACTAACGTTCTTACTGGAAGGATCAACTATAGTTTCTAAACAAACACGCAATCATTTATGAGGTCTCATGGATATACACCATCTTACCAAGCTTGGTTGTGATCATTAAACTAGGTTCTAAGATATGAATCCGCTTGCAAGTTGTGCACAGACAGATGGCGGACAGATGAATAGACAGACACACAAACACACAATTTTTTATAACACTTTGAGACTATTTAAGACTCATTTTGCACAGATTTGCATAAAAAGCCAAGACAAATTTGGAGAGGGAGTAGGCGGGGGGAAGGGGGGAGGGGAGGGGGAGGAATCACATTTTGTATGCATGCTATTAAATAAAAATTGCTCATACCCGGGAGACGCTTAAGTCCCTGAATGATTTCTCTCCTCCTCTCTTGTATGGAGATGCGGTCCTCACAGAACATCAGCCCAAACATCACCAGAGAAATGAACTGACTTGTGTAGGCCTAAAAATAAATAAATAAATAGATTTATACAAACAAGAAATAAACAGAGGTGCCAACCCCCTAAACTTCTTGTCAGTATTTCCGGACCCGTTTGTCAGTATTTTTTAACACTTGTCAGTATTTTTTTTTCTCGCAAAACCCAGCCTATGATACTATAAAGTAACGACAAGCTTCCCTCTGAAACAGCAGGCTATTTTCAGTCCTTTAAAATCATGATGACAATCAGCTTGTTGAACACCACACTTGTTTTACTCTAAAATCACCATGAAAATCAGCTTGTTGAACACAGTGAGTGCAGGAGTACTATTCTGAGACCAGAAACCGGTACAGAAGCACCGATGGCAAAGAGAAACGATCGGCAACTTCTCCTCCGTATTTTTATAAAAGCTACCATATTTCCGTATTTAATTCACTTCGCCGGAATTAAATACGGTCAATCCGTACTGGTTGGCACCTCTGAATAAATAACAACCAAACATCAATAAATCAATTCATAAATAAATAATGAATTTATCCATAAATCTGGCAACAACAGTCAGAGTGAGAAAAAGATTTGGAAGGAAAGACAGAAAGGTAGAAACGGCAAAATGAAACAAGAGTAGGTGCACGAAGGAAAGAAAAAGAAAAAGGATAAAAGGTGGCAACAACAAGCAAGACAAAATAAAATTAAGTGCACACTCAATACAAAACAATACAATACATCTTTGATATCATCCAACTTCCTGTTACAAGTAGATGAAAATGTGTTGTTTTTTCTTTAACTTATAAATGGTACGCCAACATGTCTTGTCAATACCTAGCTTCAAAGCACAAATGAAAGAAACATGCTCTCTTACTTTGGTACTGGCAACACCGATTTCTGGCCCGGCATTGATGTGGACACCGCAGTGCGAGTCTCTGCTGATGCTGCTGCCCACCACGTTCGTGATGCCCACAATGAGCGCTCCCCTCTTCTTGCAGTATCGTAGGGCCATCAGTGTGTCAGCTGTCTCACCTGATCACAATAGATTTAAAACAGAATCAGAATTTATTATGTCAAGGTCTACCTATTAGGCTTATCCATACCAGGCAGTGTTTGTGGAAGGGAGGAAGTGGAGAGGGGGAGGGGGGAGGAGATGGAGATTAAAATACAAACACAGAATCAATTATTTTCTAGACAAATGTATTCAGATCTTACCCATGATATTGCAGCATTTTACTCCACCTGTTGTCTGTCCCAAGAAGGTTAGTTGGTTAGTTAGTCATTGCTTATATGATCCAGCGGACTGCAAAGAGCCGAATCAGGACCATTTCCCACCAACCTGACTTACTGATGCTGTAAAATGTACCCACAAGGTTGTACATTTAGACAATTCTAGCTTAAGCAGTGGCCACATTGGCTTACGTTTTACGGCTTATGCATTAGATTATGAGATTTTTCACTGACCTGAATTTTGACAGGTGGCCATACCTATGCGTTTAGTGGCCACATTGGCTTACGTTTTAAGATTTATGCACTAGATCGGAGATAGTAGCGCCATGTTTGTTTGTTACTGCACGGTTCGAATTTATAAACTTGTGTAGCTGTGTAATTTCACTACAACAAGGCACTTTTTCATGACGGTGTAATGTATTCTTCACGATTTGACTATAATATGAAACAACTTTACTAAGATTGACATACAAAGGTGTAATGTATTCTTCACGATTTGACTATAATATGAAACAACTTTACTAAGATTGACATACAACAAGTGAACTCAACCGCCATAGCTCACCAAGACGTGTGTAGCAGACAACTTGTGTTGCACGTAAACATACAAGGGCAGAGTTTAGGTTGACCTCTAAACTCATGACGTCATACTCTCGCTTCTGATTAGTCTTCGTTAGTCCGGCTTATGTATTTTTGCATTAGAAATCAAACATGCTCTATCATTGCAAAATTTTAGGTTAGCCAATACTTAGGGAAATTTTACGTTAGTCAGTACGCAATACATAAGGAATTCATAAGCAGTGTGGCTGGGTGCTACAGGCCAATGTGGTCGGGCCTTTAGGCAAGTAACTCACAGACCTAGAGATGATAATTTTCAAACAAAAATTTTATTTAATTGAGGTAGGGGTGAATACTTAGACTTACACTGCTGCACGCATGTGAGTCACAAAAAACCAACCCCAAAAAACAAGAATTTGAAGACAAATTACCTGATTGACTGATGAAGAAGCAGACATCATCCCTGAAGATAGGGGTGCTGCGGTCCAGGAAATCACTGGCCAGCTCCACCATTACAGGTAACTCGGTCATCTCTTCCAACAGCTGTCGTGTCTGCACAATCACAAGCACACACTTATTTCCAAGTCTTAAAAACATAGGTACCTACCTTAAAGTACTGAAGATATTGACAGGAGTCAAAATTAACTGCAAGGAACATTTAGCAATCTACTTTTTTTTGGACAATACCTCTTTGATTTGATTTTAATTCGGGTGTAGCGGATGGATATTCTCTCCATTCTACTGTGACATTCAGTGCATAGTAAAATGTGCATCAGACAAAAGGAAGGAATCATACGAAACTTACAGCAACTGCAGAGTGGTAGCTGGTGCCGCAGGCGATGAATAGGAGACGTCGACATCTCCGGATTTCATGCATGTAGTCCTTGATGCCGCCAAGGATGACCTGGTTGGTGTCAAAGTTCACACGGCCTCTCATCGTGTTCACCACAGACTCTGGCTGTTCAAATATTTCCTTCTGCATGAAGGAGCTGTAGTTGCCTGGAAGTAAAACTCATAAATTGCATCATTTATTCCAACTTGAATCATTACGAAGTGTGAACATTCAAAGGTATCATTTTCGTAACAAAGAACTGCAATTGCATGAAGAAAAAAAAGAAAGGGGGCAGTGTATCATTTATTTTCAACTTAAAAAACTTGTTGCAAAAAGACTGCAAAAGAGATGGTAGGCTTTTAATGGATCACAGAGTTGTGCTAAACATTTCCAAGAATGGAAAAACAAACAATGACAAGGATAAATATAACAATTTTACTTCACTAGCTAGGAGAAAAATAGCTTCCATAACATCCATCTACCACGACATGCAAAGGGGGTTAGGTGCACAAGTCTGGCAAATTAACAGACCAGCTATTACTCATGATTTAAACTACTATTCCTGTGGCCTGTTATTATGCTGACCTTTCATGATTTGCTGGATTTCCATCTTGAGCGTGATGACCTCACGGACAGTGGAGTCATCCACGTTGCGGTGGATGCGATGGATGGTGAGGGTGCCCTCCTTAAGTGCTGCGACATCGTCATCCTCCAGGTAGATGACCTTGTTGGTGTGTTCGATGATGGCACTGAAAACATGCGTAAAACAAAACTGCTCTTTAAAGGCTAGAAAAAAGTGGTGAAAAGAAAAACTGGTTCTCAAAAATCTATAAAAAAAATATCAATGGTACACTTTGCTTATTCTATTGCATACCATAGAAACAAACTGCATACAAAAATAGAGAGACAAGCTTGAGTTTGCATGATATTACAATATTATATGACAAATGCTTATACACACAAACAGTAAGGTTAACCTCAACTCTTAAAGTGGTCACTAAATTAAGCTCATTCATTGTTATGGCCAAATTAGAAACATCTCATGAAGCTATCATAATGTACATAGTATTACTTTTGAATGGCTCAGATATCTACAAATTCAAAAAATTCACCTTGCATCAGAAGCGAAGAAGTATTCCACTTCCCTGTGTGGTCCAAGAGCATGATATTCTGTGAGATCATCATCATTGGCTCTCGAGTTTGGTGTGAAAGCAAGACCACGCTGATCTGAAAAAAGAAAAATCCAAAATAGATATCTAATACTTTGAGCATTCTGGGAGATACATGATCAGCTGAATCCTCAATCAAATATATAAGAAATAAATTAGAGGGAGAGAGAGAGAGAGAAGGGGTTAAAGGAGAAGATTCATACCACAATTTTGTTACTGTTGGTATTTTTGTGTAGCCCAAATGCCTTATGTAAAGTTTTATTTAAAAAAATAATAAACTACCAACCGCCGTACATAATAAATATGCTCCCTAAAGCAACCCTAATAGCCTAAAATCTATACCCTTATTGCAAATAACATTTCTGAATCTGAATCTGAAAACCCCTGTTCATTATAATTGCCAAATCTGAATCTGAATCTGAAAACCCCCATTGTAATTGCCAAATCTGGATAAATAAAGTTGTTTGAATTGAATTGAATTGAATTGAATTATGTAAAGGACACTAATCTACAATTCTGTAACACTCCAGCAAGTCAACTCTGTTATTGATAATTAGCATGGGGAAACCGTGTTCAAAAGGCAAGACTAAGAACATTACAATGTCGTTTTATTACATTCTGTTTTGTGGTTTAATAGATAGCCATGTATCTGAGAAACTTTATAGATTAATTAAAACAGGATGAACAGAAAGAAATTTGAAAGAATACAATAAATAGTCAGAAATTCAGTATAACTGTTTTCAAATTAAAACTAAATAACAATTCATTCATTCTACAAGTTTTCCTGCATTTTAGCAGTTTCCTTTACAAATAATGTGGAGCACTTTTAAAAGATCCATGATCCCACTTTCAACTCATATGAGTTTTGTGGTAATGTTGCTAGAATAACACATCGCCACCCCGAAAAAATACAGTTGTACCTTAATCATAATTATGTAGACCAAGAGGTACTACATTAAAACCTCCGTTTTGAGACCCTCTCTTAAACGACTTCCTCCAACATACGACCGGAAAAAAATTCACCCATGGTTTGTACTATATAAACGACCTCTCTTAAACGACTACCTCTAACACGCGACTTGCGACCTTCAAATAATTAAATTTTACGACCTAGCATCTGAAAAATTCAGATTCCAAAGCAATACTATATTTGTGCACTTGAAGAAAACAGTTTCGTTTACAACTTTTAACAGCAGACGATGCATTAAAACAGCTTGAAATACTCTAAGGAGCTGACCCGATTTGCCCTGAGCAGGGGCCTGTCAGATCTTGCCGACACCATGTCTGGTGTTCAAAGTGACATACTAAGAGAACATGCACGGGTGGGGGGATCATGCAAACAAACAGAAATAACCGTTTTCTTTTAAAACAAAACAAAACTAACTATTCAATGATTGAATAAAAATAATTACTTTTAAACAACTATCATACCAACATTGATTTTTTATTTTGTAAATAATGAGGAACAGGAAGATATTGACTGTATTGGTTGTGAGACAGAGTTTAATCTATATTTCTGAAAGATGGTAGATGATCCCTATACTTAATGGTATGTGTACTTTTTTGTACATGTATTTATTTTACTTAATTAATTTTCTAAATGTCTTTTTTGAAATTGTCCTCCCTCCTTTTTAAGACCCCTCCAATTTAAGACCTTGTTTTATTGGCAATTTAAAGGTCGTAAAACGGAGGTTTTACTGTACTAACAAAAGAAAAGTGACAGAACCAAAACGGCTGCCAAATACAAAATTAACAAACGTCTTAACATGTAAAAATAACCCAATTAACAAAGAAACAAATAATAAATTAATTATTAATAATGATATTAGCAATAATTATCTATCACATGTTATGTTATTACTGTCAGGATTAAATCAATCTGAATATTTTTAACCAGCTATAAATAATGCAATATATTACATAAGTTGCATGTGCTGAAGATATTCAAAATCTATTGGAATGCCAATCTGAAGTCACAATAGGCAAAAGCGTGATTCTAATAATGTTTATTAAAACACACTCACACACATACACACACACACACACACACACCCACACACACAGGGTTCATAAAGATTTGTTCATTAATTAGTTATGAAGTAGCCTGTAACAGCACTTGTTCAGACAATACAACTGCAAAAAGCAACATGACCTAAAAGAAACGTATTCACAAGCAAACTACATGGAAGTCAGTTTGACTTAAAAAATGCAAACAGTGTATCTAGCAGTATATTAAGCGTAACACAAGTTTGTAAAGCAACACATGGGAAAAATGACTGAAAATGGGGAGTATTGACCCTATTCATTGACTCTCTCAGCTACAATATCGATCAACTTTAAGCTTCCTTCACTGTAATAAAATAAAAAAAGAAGAAGTATTGCGTTCTACTCAAACTTGTGCATAGTTCTACATCTCAGCCTACCAAGCTATAACATAAAACTACACAACCGGTTGTGGGTAGCAGTTGCTCCCTTGCATCTATTACCCAGCCCATGTCTGCTCCAGATGGTGTAGTGGTAGACCAATACCCATATGCAGCTGTTTCATTTTTAACATGCATAGTTTCCAGCAAAGTTGTCCAGAAAGTGACAATATTTGTGCGAATGAAATGTAAACTATAATGTCCATGCATGTAAACAATATTACTAGATCAAACTGTTGCACCTCTAAAACAGGATTTAAAAGCAGACTAAATATTCTTGGAAAGATCCTAAAACAACCTCTACAGTGCCATTTTTTAAAACGCCCGCTCCACCCACATTCCCCCAATTCAAACCCATAAATAAAGTACCTGCAAGTACATGTACCTAATCACCCACAGCACTTGATGAACTGTGCAAATACAGACACACATACACGCACACTTAAACTACTAACAGCTATCAAATTAAATGCTCCTTTAACTCACTCTATACATGGGAATAGCAAAGGTGGCTCATAACACAACTAAATAAATACATTCATAAATCAATGTGCATAGTAGCTGTACTATATAATTCTTGAGGAATTAAAATAAACTAAACCATCTGCAAATCTTTATAAAATCATAATAATTAACGATGTTGAAAATGCAAACTGCTGAAAATGCGAGATAATGAAATGCAATTGGTTACATACTGTTGTAAATAATCTAAAAATGAGCAACTAAGGTCCGTTTGTAACATTAGTATTGCAGCAACCAATGCCAGGTTGTTTCAGCTAGATATAGTATACAGATTTACATGCAGAACAGAGTGAGTTAATGGTGATAAAAGATTTTTAAAAAGCATCAAGAGGTACAAGATTATAACCATGCCACAAACAAAAGCAACAGTACTGATCTTGAGAGTCTACCTTTGTTCACTGAAACACTGCTACTGTTACTGTTACTGTTGGACCCTGTATAGTGGGAATCGTGCAAACAGAGAAGAAAATCAAACCACAAAGAAAAAACAATTTAGGCTATATCCCAGTAACATATTTTCTGGTAATTTTTTTTTTAAATATATAAAATGCAGAGCAGAGATTTTCATGCAGGTTGAGTGACAGTGATGGTGGTGTTCATGCAAAACTGTTGCAACTAAAACAGTAAAGTAAGACAAATCAGAATAAAAAATAACAATAAAAAATTCACTAAGCTTAGCTGGTTATGATATTTATTTATTCGATTAACAAATGATCGCACTGACTGATCTTCATTTAAACCTAAGCTTTAATGGTTTGGCCTATTGCAGAATGTGACAACCTCTTTTCATGTTTAAACATATAAAAACACGTGCTGTGAATAATAATAATAATAATAATAATAATAATAATAATAATAATAATAATAATAATAATAATAATAAATATGTAATTTATATCCCTGCAGCCCATCGCCTATTTGCATCAAGATTGTCACCGGCAATGTACACCAAGCACATACAACTACTTTAGGCAAATCTCCGTAACAGAGTCTCACATCTAAAGGCTGAACACACAAATCAGTAAAATATTAACACGACAAACCACATTTTTTTTTAGAGAAACATGTGATTACAACAATTTTATGCCCAAAAGCCAGCTACTAGGATTCTACTCTACAGTTACATCATTGTCACCAATATATAATACAGAATACATATAGTATTGACAACTCTTTCACACCACACTCCACTCAGACACAAAAACACACAATCACGTGTAATTCCACACACACACACATGCTTACGCACACACACTCACTCACGACAAGCACAAGAATTCCGACACACATTGCACATACGCATAATTACCCCCAGATATGTACATCACACATGTACACACCAACTCACAGGAACTCCACTCACACACTCCACACATGTACACAACAGCAACAAAACACAACCATATCTTACCCTTTACCAAACAACAACTATTTGAGCGAACATTTTGAAGATGTAAGGGACATTGTTGCGCATTATCTTCCATATTTTCCTGATGACATCGTGACACATGGCATCATGTTGGTGTGCACAAGTGCATGTGCAAAGATTGTCAGGAGTGAGAACTCACCTTTGCTGTACACGACGGGTATATGGTCAGTAGTCAGTTTGGACTGGCTCTTCACTCCCACCACTAGTGGACTTCCCCTCCTGGGATAAAGAATATGATCATTATGAATTTGCCTTAGCAAAGAAGATTTTAAATCCTTATAAGCCTCCAAGGCAAAGCACAAATTTTGATTTCTGTTGAAAACGTTCCACCAAAGTTCAAAAACTCTGGCCAAATGCAAAAAGAGTCAAGGGTGGTTAATTTTTCAATTATTTTATTTGTAGAAATGCTGTAAACGCAACCTATAGTGTAAGCCTTCTTGGTCAATTGGATACCATAAAATATATGTAAACATTTTGGTTAAAAAAGTCATGACTTAAAATTACTTTGTAGTCTTTATCTTCAATTTCCCTAAAATAACCTTCCGCCTCGTTTCCGGGTTCAAACAAGGGTATATAAAAATGTAATACAGATATCTGATTTCAATCTTTTGCATGTTATTTGCCTCTTTCTCTACTTTTAGAAACACCTACTTTTTTCACAAAAATGTCCAATAGCATGGAAAATCTATGGCACTGCCACATTAATCATTTTTGTAAAACCTCTTGTCTTTCACCGAGGTGGAGGTAGAGGGTGAATGCAAGGGCATCCATACAATTCTAGAAAAACCCAAAAGAGGAATAACATTGGAATGAATAAGTGTAAACCAACTTTAAAGATAACCTGAAACAGGAACTGGATTTCCTGAAACACTCATAATACAGTTGTTATAAATCACCTTTAAATGTGCTCTCTGCCTTCATGAAACAGAGCTATGAACGTTAGGCTTGCCAGCTGCATTAACATCTATTTCAATGTAGTGGGAGTGGAGAAAGATAACAAGAGAATATAAGACTGACCTTGTTGCAACCAACTCCCCTGGGAAATGTCTGCTCATAACAGCCAAAGCAAAGGCTCCTTCCTGCACACAATAAAAGATAAACATAAAGTTTCCTTCTTGATTATCCGTTTAAGCACTTTAAAATGTTTGTTTTAAATTTTTTCTTACTTCTTCTTTGAGTCACGAATTCATGTATACAGTTTGTAAATGTTGATCCTAGTATAATTTGACTTAATTATTTATTTTTGTAAATGTCCATTTTGTTTCTCTTTTGGGCATGTCTTCATGTATATGTCTTGTCTTGCCTTGTAAGTTTATCATTGACATCTGCTTGTAAATGCTGATCAGTACTCAGAGCATGTCTATGCCTTTGGGCATGAAACATTTATCTCTGAAAAATTGCTATTCATTCATTTAATCATAAAACCACATCAACATCAATGGATGTGTTGTGCTGTGTTCTCTTGAACTTTAACTTTGTCCTTTTATTTTCATTCAACAAATATCAATGCCAGTGCACTGATACAAGCGTTCGTGCATGCATGCATAATTTCCAAAATGGAAGTACAAACTAATACTTTTTATCTGTATCTGAAGGATACATGATTTTTCTATATTTAATTAAACAACACAAAGTCACATATTAATTGATTAAAAGGTAAATAAATAAATTAGAATCTTGCCAATCACAAGGGAAGAAGAGCAAAACTAATAATTGTGTAGTATCAAATGATCAATAGTGAACGAAAAACAAAACTACAGTGATAGCAGTTGTTCAGTGATGTGAACAATACACACACATGCACATATTGGGCAAGCAAACTACCAAAAGTGAACATTAGGCTAATCTTTTGCTTAATGTTCATGCTAGCCAAGACTTTCGCATTATTCAAGAGCAATTTGCTTGATGTGAATAGAATGAATATGTGTACACATTTTATTTTATAGCTTGATATTTCAGGTTCTCTTCTATTGAGTAGTTTTCACACATCCTCCCACACTGATTTGGTAATATTTAAAAATTTTGAATGTTGTTAATTGTTTTTATGTTTAACTTCTTCTGCATGCTGTCCACTGCTTCCAACTTCTTTTTCAAAGGAAAACAATTGCAGAAGATGTTGGGTAATATGAGCAAGATCCCAAAACTTTCTTTATTATCATTCTACAGGAACAAGAAGGAATGTACATTGGGTTGTCGGAAGAGTATTCTGGCATCCAAACTTACAGTTGCAGATCTTAATAGAATGATAAATTGTGAAAACATTGATCTTTTCAATGTTTGCCTATTTCTATTTTTCAGCAATATGCCACACACGTAATTGTATGTTTCTTTCCCTGCAAGAGATTTTAAAAATTTATCTTTGAAATTTTCTAATGTGTAAGATTCATAAATTAGTCATTATGATGAAATTAATATTTACATTTATCAGCTGTATCCTATTATTCTTTGCATTCCGGTTAGTTAATTTTTTTATCTTGTTATCTTCTCTTTTGAATAAATTGCTATTCCATTGAGATAATCTACTAGTCTTATTTCTGCTTCTAGGCCTACTTTATCTGCAGGTCTCTCTCTATTGCTTCTATAGGTCTACTCTGTCTCTCTCTCTCTCTCTCTCTCTCTCTCTCTCTCTCTCTCTCTCTCTCTCTCTCTCTCTCTCTCTCTCTCTCAAAAAAAAAAAAAACAAAAAAACAACTTAATTGTTCGTAAACAAAAAAAAAAGAAAAAAAAGGTAAAGGTTAATTGTTTCTATTATGCAAATCTGCACATATCGGGCAAAACCAAGCTGCTTAATGAGAACATTAGGTACTTTTCTGCAGCATGTTGACAATTTTTAACATTAGGCAAGTCATCTGCCTTTTCTTCCCATTATGCAGTTTGTTGCCTTATGTCCTCATATATGCAGGCACACACACACACACACACACACACACACACACACACACACACACACACACACCCACACACACACACACCAAAAATACCCTTTCCCCACCTCTAAACTTCCAACATATAATATGGTGATAGGGCAGAGATATGATACTCAAAAAGCAAAGTTGCAAATAAAATTAACAGTACAGTCTATACATTCTTTTCCTTTGTATTATACATTAAGTGATATAGCAGCAAAAGCTGTCACTGTCAGTCCTTTGGTTTGTAGCTGGCACCCTTACAGAGAACACAATTACTTGTATCACTTGAAATAGGTTGTCTGTGCACAGTCAACCTCAAAACAGCCTCAAAATCCTACATACAAAATGTGTTTTTAAAATCTTAATGTGGGATCGGTGAAAGGGGTGCCCATAAGATAAGATAACAATTTTATTTTGCAAGAGTAAAAGAGTAAGAGCTGGATGTGCTTTTTTTATATCTTGCCCTTGGGGCTTGTAACAATAATTAAATACAACAACTTCATCAAGTTAATGTTATAACATTATAACATTAACATCATGGAATAATAACAAATAAACAAGGTCATTATTAGATAAAATCATTTTACCCCCCCCCCCCCCCCCAAAAAAAAAAAAATCAAATTATTGTTGTTAATATCAATTAAGCAGAGGGAGAGGGAGAGAGGAGGGGAGAGAGAGTGCACGCCAGACAAAGAGGGGAATGGATTTTTATAAATTAATAATTATTATTGCTAATTGTTCGCTCCAATTAATATCAAATCCACAGACCATATCTACAGATTTTTTTCTTAAATGACACTGCAAGTGCAACATTCCGAGAATAAAATGGGTGTATTTGCTAAAGGAACAATCCAACTTCAACAGTAAAGAACCGGCTAGGGCTGCTTTTTTCTCTCCCTTCTAAAAGGGTTGTTGGTTTTCTCCCCTCTAAAATATAATTAAAAATGCTATTTGAAAAAGAAAAAAATAAGAAACTGCAGTTAAAATAAGACGCCATAAAAACTACAACACTGCACCAATCATTCCTTTGATTCCTTTTTTATTGCCGCTCCTTACTGTGACAGTCTGTCATGAGGCGATATATTCACTTACACTATCTTGTTAATAGATAAACGTGAGGAGGCGGGGGTGGGATGTGGGGGCCTCATTCACGGTGTTACTATTGCTATGTGTGTACACGGTGGGAGCAGAGTAGGGCGGCAGTCAGAAACTTGCGCAGGTGTTCAAAGTTCTTCATCCAGCATCAGGTAAATATACCCATCCTGTCCCGCAGCCCGTTTGGCTATTCTCCTCATACAAGATTCATCCCACTGCTCTACCAGCTACCTATCCTTCTCACTACAGGGCTGTTTCTGGTGGTGCTCTTTGTCACGTACGAAGTAAATTTGATACTCTCTCTCTCTCTCTCTCTCTCTCTCTCCCCCTCTCTCTTTCCCTCTCCCTCTCTCTCTGGTTTAATCATTTTGCACGACTGGGTCTAGGACAACACCGATGATAACGCAAGACTTGTTGACGCGCAAAAACAATGAAATGGGCTAATAGATTGAGACGTTTTAATAAAACGATGGTTATCAACTATATACCCACACTATTTGATTTATTATTCAACCCCATATAGTACACTATAAATCAAACAACCAATCAAAGCAATTTATAATATATATATAACACGAACAATGTTTTAAAGACCATAGCAACCCAGTCCAGCTGTTACCAGCAACATCAAGGAGAAAATAAAAACCACAGCTCTCTTTCTCTCCCTTCCCACCCCCTCCCCCCCCCCTGCCTTCTTCTTCTTGACAACCATCCAACTTCCTTTTCCACTTCTATTTTGGAAACCCTTCCATAGTTATGAATCTAAAGTAGGCTACCCATAATAATTCCAAGTCTGGTAACCACCCCAAACTACGCAATGGGTCATTCAGCAGTATGTTATAATAATATCCTGCAGATAATTCACCGATCTATCAAAAGTTGTAAAAACAACTGATGCATGCTCTTTCTTACAAAAAATGCAAATATGCATTAGCATACCTAAGGGAGTGGGGGTAAAAACATACACTTTTAAATCTCACAAAGTGTCTAAACTATTTACAGTGACATGGCACACAGGGTAAGGTCCACAAGTGTATAGGATACCAGTCTTCACTATAGACTAATGCTGTGGGCGAAGTGGATCATGGCTATAATGATGATGCATACATTAGTACTGATCACATATGATATATGCATGACCCCCATAAAGAGATTCACCAGCCATGTAAAGGACGATCCTTCCTAGAACTATAAAGGATGGAGGTATTCAAGGTAACCATGAAGCATGCAGTGGTATCAAATTCAAACAACATTCCGTAGGCCAAAGAGTGCCTTACCAAAGTTAAACTCCAAACAAGGAGGAAACGACTTCGCTCATGTACACTGAAGTGTAAGCTCATTAGTTTGCCATAATAAATTAATTAATTAAAGAACAGACGAACAACAACTAATATAGTGTGTTAAGAAGACGTAGAAAAGGAAGGGAAAAAATGACATCCAAACCGTTTAAAGAGCTTAATGACGTCTTTGTTTTAAAAATTACATTGTAACTTCCATGAATTAGCTAAACTGGAGTCTGTTATTATCTTAGCTAGAACAAAGTACCCGGGGAAAGCCAACTGCAATAACATAGGAAAAACAGCTTAACATTCAATGACAAGAGTATATGATGACTTTTCTCGAGAACAAGATAAGCGGTAATCTGTTACTTATTCTGCAAAGACAACTGCTTTACAAGAACCCTATTAGGCCGATTGCACAACATACTAATTTCTGTCCTGGGGGTATTTTATTACATAGTTCAGAGAGAGAGAGAGAGAGAGAGAGAGAGAGAGAGAGAGAGAAGGAGGTGGGGAAGGGGGGAAGAGAAAAAAGACTCAGTGCACATTCTCCTCCCCCCCCCCCCCCCCCCCCCCCCTCCATCCTCCCCTCCGCAGAGCATACTATTTATGTTCTTTGATGTCCCTACCCATTTTTAATTCTTTCTCGCTCTCTCTACACCGCTCCCACCATCAAAACCTTATTCAGGTACCAGGATATATGCATTTTCTGGTTCATGTTTAATTTAGACTGTTAACATGTCTGGTTTTGACACGCATGACTTCCCCGTAGGATAAGTTCCCTATTATTAGGTAAATAAGCCACTTGCTGAAAACCGATCTAAGTAATGCATCCGTCACGACAGCCAGAATAATTACCTCGAAGAAGACACCTCCTCAAAGGAACTTTCAACGACAGGCTCAACATTTCAGAAAATTAACACTGAACCCCATACAAGGAAACAGTTAATAGAGCATTCTTTTGGGAGAGTGAATATGTATTTTCTTACCCCTCTGCTTAAAATCCAATCACCCTTTCTCTCTGACGCAATGTACTGATGATACTGTTCACTATACTGAAATTTCTTCTTCTCTCTCCCCCTTATCAAGAGTTTCTGAAGCAATGACAAGTGAAGCCACCTCTCCTTCTTGTTCTCCTCTTGGCATTCTGATGCAATGAATGACGAAACTGATCAGAAAAAAAAAGCTAACTTCTGCCGATAAGGTATTCATATGGAGCATGTGATGAAACTACTTAACCAATATCATCAGCCTAGTAGCTCATGTAAATCTGCCTTGAGAAATCAATACCCTTAAATATTGGTTTGCCTCCATAGACTTGTTGGCAAACAATTATGCACAATCAACTGAAAGGAAACACTGTTTTGTGCCTAATATAATAGTATAATAGTAATGTTGTGTTTTTCTTTCTTTGTTTTAAAACCTTAGTACCAAACGTGTATTATAAATAATATTTATGAAACAGTGTCCTGAAGCTGGGAGAAAAAAAAATCTCTCTTGGTATTTTTTTTTGTAACACTACGCTCCCCGAAACTGGCTACGGCTTGTAAACACCATCTCTTCAAGATTATGTGAATGTGTGTCCACGTGCTGTCACCAAACACTTCTAATCCAACAAGTTCCCCTCCTTATCCCAACATGTTATTCCATCACACAACTCATTGTTCAATTTTTTTTCATTTAGAGGAAAACACTTCAATGTTACAAAGTAACTAAATTTATACGTCATTCAATCCTGATTATCCACAGTGGGATATCTTATGAACTTTATCAGTCGTTCACCAACTTGTGTACTAAATCAACCTAGATACAATAATTATATTATGCACAATCTCTCCAATCAGCCGACCCCGTAACTCACCGGCCAAAATCGGCCCTGCTATCATACTGGGTATCAAAAAATTATCAGAATTATCTAACAAATGCTTGGAGCTAGCTATCCTCCTACTGTTACATGTGTAAACCTCTGCAGTCCCTAATACTCTGTCCTTTTCGCATTTCCAGACAACCTGCACACTTCCTCGTGTTTGCGGTGGCTAAACGGTGGACACAAAAGCTTGTTTGCCAAGAAGAAGGGAGAGAGGAAAGGGGAGAGGGAGTTGTGGGAGGAAGGAAAGGAGTTGTGGGACAGGGTGCTCTATCTACCCCTTCCAATCACCTCTCATCATTCACCACTAGTACTACCCCCTCCCCCGCCTATTCGTTTTCCACTTCAGAAAGTGCAGTATCCGTTTCGACACATCTTTTTGTTTCACTGGAGTCCCGAATGAAAATATGGTGAACAAATAAGCTGAACAGGAACATGCATAAATCTAATCAACTAAATTGGTCTGGACATCCGACATGTAAACAGCTGCAACAAAATAATGGTGGACTGCACTGAAGGGACATTAGTCCATCAGTTGAATCAGGGCATGATTTAGGGCAATCCATTTCAAATCTAGCCAACAACTGAAACCGTTCAGCATAGCTGCTCCACCTCAAAAAAAGGCAGACTCTATCCTCTTCGAATTGTAAATCAATTAATCAAAGGAGTTAAAAATAGGTGCTCTACCTTTAACTGGTTGCGCCATCTGACACACCGTTCCCTTCGAATTGAAATAAGTCATTTCATCAAACCTGAATCAGTGCATGACGGAAGATCGTAGGGAAAAACTTATATTTACATTAAAATAAAAACAGAAAAACTTAAAAAAGGATACCTTTTTCTACTTTTCTTAATTCTGACCATTATCAAGCATTTCTGCTGCAATACTATACTTTGCAAAATGTTCTAAAGTTCCAAAACATTAGCTTACTATCTGCGAGCTCATGTGAGAGAAGGTTCTGCACAAGTGCTATTACTATCAATCATAATCATCATTTTCAGCAGAAGTACTGCATGAATCTAACTCTTGAAAAAAAGAAGTAATTTTGCTTTAAATACAATGCAATGTAAAATCAACCTCTAAGAGCTGTTCACTGGCCACTTTACGGTTGAAACAGTATTGTTTCAACCTCATTAAGATAAAGGATAAAGCCAAACGATAATAAGGGGCTTTAAGGATGTCAGTCATATTGTGCCATACTGTGATACTTGAGACAGTTTTGTTCTGTTTCGTAGGTCTCGAAGACCTGACAATCACGACCGAACACCTACACGTATGTATTCATGGTTGTAAATATAAACATAGACTGGCACCTGTTGTGTTCATGCTTAAGATGTCATGCCTTAAGACAATTCTGCCATCCTGAGAATGTATGTGTACAAAGTTTACTGTATTTAAAGAGGACAATGAAGGTTCTGATTCTCTGAATTAAATGGAGTGAGGGTGAAGGGTGTGGAGGGGGAGTATTTAAGGTGGTGTGGGGATGGGGATGTACTATTATAATGAATGGAAAGTTATCTTAATTGTCTGTGCATGATATGAATGGTTCTGTCAACCAAACGGAATTAACTGTAAATTTGTTATGTGGGTGTATGTGCGTTAGTAGTAAGAAAGAACTGGAAGAGATTGTGTGTGTGATAATGATTTTATGTATTATTCTATTTGTTTTAAAAGTTTTTTTTTGTGTGTGTATTTGTTTGGTTGTTTTCTATTCCTCTTTTCTTATTCGCCGAGATGCAATGTGCTGTATGAATTCTCCATTGTGGGTAATGAAGATTTCTGAACTTGACTACTCTAAAGTATTCTAACTATCTGTGTATGTGTACGAAGTTTACTGTATTACAATCAAGATTCTGACTCTAGAAGCTAAAGGGTGTGGGAGGGGGGAGGTGAATAAAGAGTGGGGTGAAGTGGGAGAGGAGGGGGACACACAATGTACTCCAGTGACCGTAAACAAGCAAACGCTACAACCCTTAGTTTAGCCTAGGCAGGCAGGTAACAACATCTCTTTCCCCTGTGGGTGGGGCACGTCAAGTGTCTGCATGTTACCACACGATGTGGGAACTTTCATCAGTTCATTGATGGTCAACAAACAGAGGCGGTCCCCTCCCGGAGGCGCAAGTCTCTGACGACAACATCTGAGGTCCCCGCACGAAGGAGGAATGCTCAACATGTTTGCACCTCTACGCAATGGCTGCCTTGACTGGAGTCGGTGAAAGGACACAGGGTAAATGTGACAACAGAGAGCTGAGAGCTATGCGCTTCATTTAACTAACTCCGAAGATCGTTTGAACGTCACCGATATTCAGTGTAGAAAGAAAAGAAGAGGAGGAGGAAGCTGGGCTTCCTCGTCAAGCGCACAGAATATCACTAGTGTTCTAGTAACCCTTCGCCACTTTCATATTCCTAGACTTTAATACTCTGTGTCAAACACCCAAAAACTCTTATCAAACACTCAAAGTTTCTTTTAAACAAAAGAAGAAAAAAAGAAATGTATGACTGAAAGTGCACATTTGAGGGAACAGAAACACTTACTGAACTTCAGCATAGAATGAATTGAAACCGAGCAAGACGACCACTATCACAAAACACAACGTAAACATCATGCTCACAATGTAATAAAGCAAACAGGAAAAAACGGTAATGAAACAGGGTGAAAAGAGGGGATGGCCCCGAACAAACATGAAAGATAAGACAACTTTATTATCTCTTTCAAGAAATTACACTGTGGCATGCAAACCAGTCAACACAAATGCAAATCACAATGACAATAACAATATTAATTGAAAGTGAGAATAAAGCTCGTTTGTTGTTACAAATCCAACTATTGTGTGTTGTACAAGTCGAAACTGGATTCGATACTAATAAGACAACTATATTATCTCTATGAGATATTACAACAAGGTGTATATATATATACTACTCAAAATAATACAAGGGCCACTTGGACATATGGGTCTCTCTTTAAATCAGAAACACGAATTCAATTTATTAGTTCATCATATTTTATTGCAATCATTTCTGCATCAATAACAAAAAAGATTTTAGACATAAGTCGCTTAAAATTCGAGTAAATTCAATTTAACTGGACATACCCCTCATTTACAAAATCAAAACTTTAGAAACCAAAAATCTATAGAGTCAGTATCGGGTGTGGCCACCGTTTGCATCAATGCAGTCTTGGCATCGTTGTCTCATGGACCGTATCAGGTTATGGAGGATGTTTCCTGGGATGGCCAACCACTCTTGCTGGAGAACTTGGGCCAGAACTTCAAGGTTAGCTCCTGGAGGGAGGTTTGCCCGTGTCTGTCGACCCAAGACATCCCACAGATGTTCTATGGGGTTCAAATCGGGTGATCGAGCTGGCCAATCCATCCTTATGATGTGCTGTTGCTGCAGGAAGTCATTGACGATACGCGCTCGGTGGGACCTGGCATTATCGTCCTGTAGTATGGCACTTTCCCCAATGGCCCGCAGAGCTGGGAGAACCCTAGGTTGTAGGACGTCATCCCTGTAGCCAATACCGTTTAAGTTGACATGAATTTGGAGCAGGGGTGTTCTGAAGTTTAATGCGAAGCCACCCCACATCATGACAGATCCACCACCAAAGCGGTCATGCTCGCGCACCGTCGCATCAGCAAAACGCTCCTGTGGACGTCTCCAAACATTCACTCGGCGGTCGTTGAAAGACAAGGAGAACCGAGACTCGTCTGTAAAGAGCATCCTTGACCAATGTTGCCTAGTCCACACCAAATGACGCCGAGCCCAAGCAAAGGCCGTACTGCTGGTCGTCTTTATCGCAGGTTTGCCTCGTGTAGATGGTTGCGAATTGTCTGGTCGCTGACGTTAACATTGCTGGCTGCGTGAAGCTGTCTTCTGATGGTGTTTGCTGTAGCGGACCTCATCCTCAGAGCTGAAAGGGTGATAAAATGGTCTTGTCTTGCAGTGGTAATGCGGGGGCGTCTGGACCTTCTTGGTTTTTGGACGCTTCCAGTGTTGTTAAAGCGCTCTCGCAGCCTTTGGACAACAGAGTGGGACATTCCCAGCCGCCTGCCAACTTCTCTCACCACCACCCCTTCCTGAAGCCATGCAATAGCTCTGCCTCTATCCGCATCAGTCAATCGTTGCCTTGGGGGCATGGTTAGAAAAGCAGCAAAAGCGCTGCCATTTATACCCAGAAAAAAGCGCAGATTGTTGAACTGAACTCAGAAAATGCAAGCCTTTCGCGTGCAAATCACTTTTTAATGTTGAAAATTTTGCTTTATTAGCAAGACAACAGTAAATTAGGGTCATTTTTTGTAAAAATTGGGTTTGATTTTCAACTCAGTGCAGAAAGTTCAAAACTCACACATGTGATTACTTGTCAGAATAAGATTGTCTTGAATGTTACTGTACAGGATAAGTTTTGAAATAAGCAATATAAGCGATATTATTGATAGCAGCAAAAAATCATTAAACTAAATGAAATATGAGAGTGGCCCTTCAATTATTTTGAGTAGTATATAATACTTTTATGCAGGATTATAATTTGCATAGTCAAACAGTGCATACATGCACACAAACACACACATATATATATATATATATATATATATATATATATATATATATATATATATATATATATATATATATATATATATATATATATAACCACTGGTTGAAACTATTATAATTAGTATAAAACTGTTTTTAGTTCTCAAAGTATGAATCACGTGAATCAATTTATCAGTTGCAGCAAACGCCACCCTCGCACAGTATTACATCACACATATAAAGCTGTACAAAACAAATTGAACAACCACAGAACACTGAACCAAACAAAATGTCAATAAGACTGAACACACACTTTCAGATACACACATACTATTTAAGTGACACTCACAGTCATCAGACATTTTAGTCATGCATACATTTTAAATGGAAAACAATATATTACTAGCACAATTTACAACTTACAAGTGAAGAAAACAATAAATTTGGGTTATCAAAACAGGAAGAAAGAGACATTTCAGTCAACTTACCAGCTGTTGAACTGTATGTTCTACAAGTTCTCTGAAGGACAAGCCCTTGCTTTTGGTGGAGTCGTGCACATGCTTGATCAGCTTTGCGATGACTTCAGTGTCAGTTTCTGATTCACATTCTGGTGCACCGTGTTTTGCCTACAAAACATATTTCAACTTAAAAATAAAATACAGAAGAAGAAAAGCTGATAAAAGAAAAATAACCTTGATACTCTTCTTCAAAACTGTCATTGTCCTCGCCATCACAAAATCATCTACCTCAACATGAAAAACCCTATTGTGTGTGTGTGTGTGTGCGTTTTTGCGTGAGTGAAAACAACTAGATTTGATTACATGCAACAGGCTAAAAAAAAGGGTTAATTACAAGCGAATGAGTTAGAACTTTCAGAAGAATGGAAGGAGGACAATGTAAACGTACACAGGCAAAGGCAAAGTGGAGTTTTTATCCAACAATAAAGTTATAGTGTACTGTACTGCATCGAAATGTATTGTATTGAAAGAAAGAACCAGAACTCACCAAGAAGGATTTGATGTCTTTGTAGTTTGTAATGATGCCATTGTGTACCAGTACAAATTCTGAAATGACAAGAGTAATCAATTCGAATTCTTCAGGCTGAATACCTGCCCTTGGTTAAAGGGTTCCAAGATCACACATTTCAGCATCAAAGATCCATTTGAAAGTCAGTTGAGTGCTGCCCCACCATAAAACTTAAGATGAAGCTAAAGAATAACCTCTTAAAAGTAGATTTTGGATTTTTTAAACAAAATTCCTTCATTTGTTTATTTGACTAAAAATAGTATCAAGGTTGATTCTACACATTGCAACGCAGCGATAGAACATATAGTGGTGTACAGTTGGTTGTTTACATAACAAGGAAGAGATGTCAAAAGTTCAAAGCTTAGCAGTCAGATTGATCAACGATTGTGTATATAATCTTTTAATGTGACAACAATGCAACTTCCCAAGTAAACTCATTGTTACAAAAAACAAACCATCTTTGAAACCCCTTGTCATTAAATCAATAATTTGTTCTTCTACTTTCTACTTCTTTGTGATTTATACTATAAAGCTTACAACCACACAGCATACTACTGCGATCTATCTATCTATCTATCTATCTATCTATCTATCTATCTATCTATCTATCTATCTATCTATCTATCTATCTATCTATCTATCTATCTATCTATCTATCTATCTATCTATCTATCTATCTATCTATCTATCTATCTATCTATCTATCTATCTATCTATCTATCTATCTATCTATCTATCTATCAATCTATCATATCATATCATATCTAATCTACCTATATATTACTCAACTTTATGTACTGAAAAGAAATAAATCCTAATTCTGTCAGCTTACCTCCTGTGGGGTCAGAACGCTGAGGGTGACTGTTGATGACAGAGGGCTCGCCGTGAGTGGCCCATCGTGTGTGTGCAATTCCACAGTGAATCTTGAATTCCTGGTCCATGTCCAGGCCTTCTAGTTCTGTGACTGTAGATTAAAACATACAACTGTTATAAAACCAAAAAAATAACCAAATAAGCTACCAATATTTTTTTTTAAAAAGAATCCTGTTTTAGTCGTTTACTTTAATCTGTGCCACAATGCCTCAGGGATTGAATTTACATTATACGATTCAAACCTGTGAAGTTTCAGTACCTTGTTTCGTACTTTTTATTTCTAGCCTCAATGAAACAATACAATATTATTCAGAGATGAGAATCCTAAAATGACAAAAAGGAGGAAAAATTGCCAAGTCTGTCGAGTGGCGAAGCCACGAGTGCGCGTACCTGCGAAGCAGGTACGCAATGCTAAGGGGGTCCGGGGGCATGCTCCCCCGGAAATTTTTTGAAAAGATGGTTAAAATCTATGCATTCTGAGCCTTATTTTATGGGGTCAGATCAGTTGTTTTTGTGGTACTAAAATGCTGTTGTTAGCTCTCCACAGTTCAACACATAGGCCTAATGAATTTATTTCAAACATCAGTTAAACCTTGTATTAAACAAACATTCCTTTTGACTGCAGACAAGAATGGTTTAAATACCAATGACAAGACAAGGCTTTACCAATGCACATAATTACTGTCCAAAACAGAGTTGTACATTTATACATAGAATCAGTTTGAAGCCTCACTGACACTCTTACTGTCACACCAAACAATAAAATCATAAATACCTCGATTGACTGTTCAAACAAGGTTTACAATTTCAAGATAATGTCTTGGAAAAACCACAACAAGGAAAGCAGAAATACGGATGGTTTCAGGCAGTAGTTCCTAAAACAGTTCTGATGCTATAATCATATATATATGATTATAGCATCAGAACTGTATACATTATGAACTTCAGCCTTGAAGTCGTAGTCAGGCACTGAAGTCAGGCTGAAGTTTACACTTACGTCATGCACTAGGATTACAGTTCTTTGTGTATACAACATTCTTATGTTTTTTTGAAGAATTGTTAAAACTGGCAGGTACCAACATGCTATACAGTCTGCACACACACAATTATTGAATGAACTATGTACGCATGTATTTTATAACTGAAGCCAGGCAACTATCCAGTTCTTGCTTTCTAGTTCTTGGCTGGTGGCTTTTGACTTCTAATCTCACTTCTCTTCCTCACCAACACCTGAAGTCGGGCAGTCAGAGCTTTCTTATGAGCCAGTCTGGCTTGTTTCTCTGCCTCTGGATTCAACTCCACATTTCTTTCGATCTTTTTGTCCTTCAAACGAATTAAGACTGTTGTGTTCAACTTTTCTTCTAACCACTTAAAAAAGTTCCACTTGTTTTTTACACCACTGTAGATGTGGGTAGCAAGAGCCTTTTCTCTAGGATTTAGTTTTCGAAGCATTTTACAAGTCGCACTTTGTTCTAGACAATGGCTGATCAACCACGTGATGTTTTGGCTGTTCCATCGTTCGCACTACAACTCAGCGCATGAGAAAGGGCTTCAAGCGCCTATTTGAGTGACGTCACTATCAGCGGGAGTGTCTGGCAACAGCCGGAATCTTATGCGCGTTTACCAGGACACACGGAAGAAAGAAATCGGGTTATATCGGCTTTTTACGGCAGCTTGGTGGATCGACGAAAACGAAGTGAGAGCGAACCAAATGACAACAATCCGCATGGGAATAACGAGTGGGAATAAGCTGCGAGATCGAAAATCAACAAATCACCCTAATCATATACACTAAAATTTTCTCACCGGATTTAAACCGATCTCAAAAATGACCCTGGGACCTTCCGAAAGAGCGGATTTCCGCTAAAAGGCGGAAGATTCTCATCTCTGATTATTGGTTTATTTTTAATACTTTAAACCTGTGCCTCACTGGTGCAGGGATTTTTATTTCGCTGAGTGGATGTGTATAAGTCTCAAAGTCCTTAGGCCATAATAAAAACAATAAAGACAAATGGTAAATCAGGACAAAGAGTACCTGTAAAACAACGAATACTTAGTCTCAATAAATAAAACAAGCCTCAGTAATGGCTGTTACCTCTAATCTGTGCCTCAAGACTTGCAACTTTGCCTGACTGCTTGATGATGCTTGGCTCATCACTAGAAGTTTTGCCTTCAATTGCAATACCTGTAAACAGAAAAAAAAAACACATGATAATAATCTTTGATCTCAATATTATAATAATATACAGATATGAGCAAGGAAAAGAATTGCTATAATAACAAACACGATCATTTGGTCAAACAAGAATGATTTATTTAGTTACTATTTCATCTCCTGTTCATACAGACGGTGGATCCTCCCATACTCGTATGTAGAAGCCATAGATTAAAAGTAGGCCGCTTAATAGATGAGCATGACAATGTCAAATGTTAATAATGTTATTCACATAATTCTAAAACAGATTCATTGGCACATTAACGGGATTGATAATCTGGTGTCTGAATGAAGGCTGTTTATTGTTATCAGATCCTTTATACGAGTTGTATTCTTTTACCATGTTTGATCAGTCCTTTTTCTATATTATTATTATCCAATGTCTGGTAAAAAGCATTTTTCCTACAGCATAGACACCTTAAACTCTGTATCAATGCAAAGGTAGCAAATAAATCATTATACTTATACTTTAAAATCTGTGATAGAATATTCGGAAATACGTTAGTTTTTCAGTATATATATATATTCAATTCATTCAAGCTGAAAACCTGGACTACCAAAACAGATTACATAATGCTTACCGGCAGAGTCATAGCCTCTGTATTCCATGCGCTTGAGACCATTTATGAGGATTTCTATGATTTCTCTTCTGGTAGCAGGGACCAGGTAATTCAGGTATGCAAATATGCCTGAAATAAAAACAGTGCATTGTACAATATTTATGAAACCTAATGGCAGGAGAGAAAGGGTGGGGAAAGGAGGGGTACAACAAGTGAACACACACACACAATGACTTGGGTCAAGACAATGTATGAAGCATGCCTCTGAACTGTAAAATAAAAAGCATTTCATCATGCATCAGTTATCCATCAATACCAACAACAATCACAAAGTACAACACAACACACTAAACCCACCATCTTTTTGTTTGTTTGATATTGTTGCTGTTGCATTTTTTTTTTCTTTTCCTTTTCAGTTTTTACTTTTCTTTCTTTATTTGTTATTATTTGCACACCCAAATTGTAGATTGGGAGTGCTACACGACCCCAAAGAAGATTTATATCACTGTACTCAAGGGTTAGATAACATGTTTCTGCACATACAGTAGTTCAAAATCCTGAGTAGGCTAAACACATTATTTTCTTTGTATTGCCAAGTTCATTTTATGGATCACCTATTACACCTGAAACCCACTCCAGTCTGGCGACAATCACAACCCTGCACCAGTATCTAGTTCCACCTATCTACATGAGCTAAAGAGGTTCTCAAATATGATTTACATAAATCTGGCTTCAACGTTCACCAGTATATACAAGGAAAAGCACTGTAAGAACCATTCAATCAGCTTTATAGTGTACTAAAGTCTTCAGAATATATAATAATAATAATAATAGTAATAATAAGGGCATTTATATAGTGCTTTCCACCTAATGACATCAGTTCAAAGTGCAATTCTCATGCATTTATACTTAAAGTTAACATCAAAATAAATTAAATGAAAGAAATGAAGTGAAACAAAAGCGAGACACTAATAAATTATGCAAAGACATAATACAAACATGAAAAAGAATAATTTACAAATAAAATATAAAAGATGAGGAAGGTATGAAGAAGAGGAGAGCAGCTCAGGGGTGAGGTGGCTGGGGGTATAATGGCAGTGGTCTGAATCAGAAAAGAAGGAATGCTGATGGTAATGGGAGGCGAGATCAGATATTTTTAAGGAAGAGATGAGTTTTCAAGTTGGACTTGAAAGTAGCTATGTTTGGAGAGCTGTGAAGAGAGTTCCAAGTTGAAGGACCAAGCACTAAGAAGGATCGACAGCCTGCAGAGGAGAGTTTGTAGAGGAGAATTTGTAGCATGAGGGTGTCAGAGGAAGAACGAAGATTTCTGAATGGCTCGTAGAAGTAAATGTGAAATAGGAAGGGGCTAATCCCTGGATATACTTGTAACAGAAAGTACAGATTTTGTAGGTAATCCTCTGAGAAACAGGAAGCCAGTGTAAAAAATGTAGGAGGAGCGTGATATAATAAGATATTTTCATTTTGATAACCAGATGAGCAGCTGAGTTCTCAATACGGAGCAGATGAACAGAAGAGGAAAAAAGTCCAACCAGAAGAGAGTTACAGTAATCTAAGCATGACAGGACAAGAGAGGAAATTAGATTGGCTGTAGCGTCAGAGGTCAGATGCTTGCGAGCAAGGCCTATTCTATGGAGCTGAAAGTTGCATGTTTAACATATTTTGCGGATGAATTCTAACATGGAGAGGGTGTTGTCAAGGATGAATATGACATAGGAATAATGATATGACCAATAGTGACAGTGTCTACTGTTGGCAGTCATCCAGTTAGAAATGTTTTTAAAGCAGTCAGAAGTTTTGATCAGAATAGATGGAAGGTTTTGAGGAGTGTCACCGTTTTTGAGCTGTGTATTTTCTGCATAGAAATGGTGGAAAATATCTTGGTTTTGGATGATCTGAGACAGAAGGATGTGTAAAGGGTGAACAGAACAGGGCCTAGAACTGACCCCTGAGGAACACCGAAGACAAGTTTGGATGGCTCAGAAAGGTAGTTGTTGATGCAGACAGATTGGAAACAATCAGAAAGATAGGAATGAAACCAGCTTAGGGCACAATCTTTTATTCCAAAAGAATTATCAAGGTTCTGAAGGAGGGTGGAGTGATCGATAGTGTTGAAAGCAGCTGAGAAATCGAGAAGGGTTAACAAAGAGATTTTAACATAGTCATGGGCATGCAGAGAGATGGTCATTCACGATGTGATGAAGAACTGATTTGAAGAGGGGTCAGGATGGTAGGCAGACTGGAATGGACAGAATATTAGGGCCGTAGTTCTTCAAGTCTTCTGGATCAAGGTTTGATTTCTTTAGTAGTGGTCGCATGATAGCAGGCTTGAAACAGGAGGGAACAGAACCAGATTGCAAGGAAGAGTTGACTATTTTGGTGATGGTTGGGAGGAGGTCAGTGATACAATCTTTGAAAAGTGAGGTAGGGATGGGATCAAGCTTGTATGTTTTTAACGACATGGTGCTGAGAATTTCATCCACTTAACTTTAAGTTTCTGAGACAGTATGAAAGGAGAAGAGTGGCATGCCAGTGAAAGGCGGATCAGGAGGGCATGGTTGACAAGGTGTGTCATCAAGAGATTTGCGAATGGCTTCGATTTTCAAGATAAAGAAGTTTGAAAAAGAGGAATGTAGTTTAGAAAATTCCAAGTTTTGTTGGAATGGGAGAAGTGTTGGTGTTTCCCAAGAGGTCATTCATTGTAGAAAACAGTTCTTTGGAAGAAGTAGAGTTCTCAATCTTTGTGTTGTAGTAATGTATTTTAGCTGCAGAGATGGCTTTTCGGACGTCACACTTGCGCTTCTGATAGGTCTGTTTGTGAACTATAAGTTTGGAAGACTGCCACCTGCGCTCGTCTCTAAGCTGCCGATCTTGGTAGAGAACTACAGCGCAGATGGATGGTCAGAGATCAGGTGGGAGGAAGAAGGAGCATGTTTGTTAAGGAGATGGCTGAGAGTAGTATGGAAGAAAGAAGCAGGTTCAGTGTCAGGAGGAGCAGAAGAAAGTAAGTAGACGGCTTCAGAAGAAAAAATATATCTCATGTGGAGGCCTTCTTTTGTTGATTTATCCTTGGATAGAGGATAAAATTATAGGCACAAACTCTAAGGATGTGAAATGAGCAAACAGTAGATAAAACACAAGGAAAGCATAAATTGATCTTTGCCATTGTCTACCAAATGGCAGTATACTTTAACTTTTGCATACTAAAAGTGCAGTACATCATAAATACAATCAGATGCAAGTGATAACATCAATTTTATGGCTAGTAAAGCATTATATAAGGATTATTAAATACTTGTCTTGAAAATATCTAACTTCAAACCACACAGAAAATGCACAGAAAACATAAGTTAAAATAACACATAAAATAGTATACAGAGCTTGAAACTTTAGAAAAATACATATCTAGAAAAATGTTTTTCAAGTACTAAAACTGTAAAAGTTCAGAAAAAAAGTTCTATTTAATAAAGCAGCAAACATAAAGACATACTCACACATTTGCAAAAACATACATGGACATGTGTATACATTAAGTTTAAATAAATGAAAGCAAAACATTTATTTAAACGTATAGTATAGTACTTAGTAGGCAAAAAAAGGTCAATAGTAGTATTAATAATAATAGGCAACAATTTTTAGCAATATATGATGATCCTACAATTGTTTTGAAAGTAAAGGGACGTATAATGGCCGTGATGTCAAAAGGTTTCTACTGCTGTTCCTGTACCATTATATTCACTAAGAATTAGAGCTGATTGTGAATGAGTGTATTGTACAGTTCCTTTATTTTAAAAAAAATTAAAAAATATAAATGAAAAAACCTCTAGCTACTAATTACAAACTGTCATCTTTTTATTTTATGTAGTAAATGTAACCTTTAAGAAGTTCATTATAAAAGCCACACGTTTTAAGTACTATACCATGAAATGAATTAAACACGTTCAACAATCCACTCTCTCAATAATGATTACCTACCCACACTATTTCATAAAGTAATTATCTTTCAATCAGAACTTGCCCATTTGAAGTATTTTAGACAGATTCCCTGTCAATCGGTACTTGCCTCATATTCACTTTTTTATGCCAGGTAATTCTCAATAATCAGTACTTGACAGCATGTGGCATTTTATAACAGATTTTCTCTCAATCGGTATTTGCTCATGTGCACTACTCTACCGGGTCCTATCTCAACAATACTTGACTAAGTGTAATATGTCATGGCAGGTATGTTCTCTTTCAACCAGTACTTGGATGGATAATTATAATTTTTATTCAAATTCTCTCTCAGTACTTGTCCATGTGTACTATTTTTATGCCAGGTAAATGTTGATCAAATTATCCAGTTAACATTAATTAATTTTGAAGCAAAATCCTTCAGCTAGTTCAAGTAAACAAACAAATCATACTTAATATATAATTATTAAAGTTTCCCCAAAAGTTTGCATACATTTTTTAATAGTTAGGCTATATCAACCATACACACACCCTCTCTCTCTCTCTCTCTCTCTCTCTCTCTCTCTCTCTCTCTCTAACTAGATTACGGAATTTCAAATAATGTTAAAATTATTTAACAGGAACAGAAGGGGAATAAAATCAAAGTCTAGACTTCTTTTAGAAGATATTCAAGTTTTAATTTTCCAGGTTTTATATTACTATTAGCTAATTGAATAGCTTTCAGTCATTAACTGTAAAGCAAAATCAAAGAAAGAGGGCGTGCCGTCAAGGAATCATTTTGCTAACGATTGTAACAACAATGAAATACGAGCAAAATAAACTAAATTTATGTTCACCAAAACACGAGGATATATAACGTTTCAAAACCAAGCACTCACCACACATGACTATTGATGAAGTACAGTAAGAAACAACGACAAAGTACGACACTATCGAAGTCCAAACTAGTCGATGCCTGTGCCACGTTCTTGCGGAGCTTATAAGCAGACGACAACTTCCGGCTTCGTTTAGCCGTATGCCGGCTGGCTGGTGACGTAAACCGCCCGCGTTAGGCTCGCCTAGCCGTCACTGAAGCGAGGGATTATTTGAGAATTTATTGTGTTTATTTTTAACCGTCGTTGATTAAAATTTTAAAAAGTCGGCAACCACTTTTAACACACACAAAAAGAAGGAAATCATAAATTGACCGGAAACCAACCCTTTGCATCTGGTTGCTTTCTTTGCACAACGGGAACCAAAGCAGACGCATTTTGAGGTTGTGATCGTAAACATACACACACATCATGAGCAAACGAAAGGGACTTGATCCTTCAGAAAATCCAAACGCTGCTTTCAGCGATTTTTTGATGGGTAACTACGGAATATTTTACATGTAGTAATTTAAGTTTTTTTTTAATTGGTATATAAACACAAACTTTGCAAAGTGAACATTTTGACGATCTCGGATTTGTTGACAATCGATTCGTGCTCATTCATTGAACGAATTGAGATTGTTGTCATGATGCAATAACTAGTAAATAACATCAAATAGGTAATAATTTTAAACTGGAACATTCTTACATTTGTAAAATGTAGGCCTATATTTCTGTGTTGAATTAAATATGGATTCCTAATAGTGATAAGTATACTTTCAGATACACATAGGGCTTACTCACGTAACTGAAACCTGACACATCAAAAATCATGCATTATCATCTTCTTTTCTCCTTCTCCTTCTTTTATTTCATGTTTGAATGAAATTAATATGATGATACCTTATTTAATGAATCAGAAAGTGCCCTTTGGGATGAATAAAATGCAATTAAAATGTCTCTCTCTCTTTCTTTCACCCCCCGTGAGGGTGCCGGGGGTTTCGGTATAAATAGTATCCCCACTTTCTGGAAATTTAGTGCTTTAAATTCCCACTGTCGCTATCTTTCTCCTTTGTTCTTTATCATTTCTACTCTGTTCTATCAATCTACTATACTATCTTCTTCTTCGCTAGACCAGTCACCTACCTTTTTTCTTGATAACTCTTCCTGGACAAAACTCCTCATTTGTGTGTGAGGTCTGTTGGATCAGCTTGGAAATATTGGACGCTTTCTGCCAGATGGTCACTGGGGCTTCCTATCATATTATTATTTGGCAATGTAGGCATTTTATATGTATGTGTTTTGTTGATATTTTAAAATGATGTTTATATTCTATTTTGTTTTTGTAAACGGGGGTTCGATAAATTAGAGTACAGCCTCAGCGTCCCCTGCGTGGGATGTCTTTATTGTAAAGTGATCAGCTTGTGGAGTGCCTTCAGTGTTACCACTAGGGTTGTTTCGGCAGATCTTTTACACGGATCAGGGGTGAGTCCTCTTTCAGCGAAGTTGTGGTTTTGATTTTGTGGTCCTCATTCGGCTATATGTGAGCAGCACTGTTTAGTGCCTCCACATTTTGCTTGCTGCAGGCTATTATAGCTTGCCTGCACACTCCCTTCCAATGAACTGAAAGGAAGCATCGGCGAAGCAATTTATAGCTAGCCAGGCTGACCTAACCTCAAAATCTTTAATAGCTCTCTCTCTCTCTCTCTCTCTCTCTCTCTCTCTCTCTCTCTCTCTCTCTCTCTCTCTCTCTCTCTCTCTCTCTCTCTCGCTTTCATTAGCAGCAATTGTTCTCATAACATAATTTCATAATGGTTTAACACCCTGTTCTGACCCCACCTGATGTCCAAACTGTCCTCCGGAGGACCATTAAATATTACCAATTATTGGGACTCCACAAATTAAGTGTCTCCCTGGGAGATCAAATAGAATGTCTCACACCTACTTTGACCCTCTAAACTTGTCCTCCATCCCAATTGAACATACAACTGTTATTCATCATTCTGACACCCCCTTCCCAGTCCAAGTGTGATACTGCATGAGGTGATAGTTGTTCGATCTGTTTTGTTGCAGTCATTGGTGTAGTGTTGTTGGTGTATTTTTAATTTGCTACATGTGTATATGTGACTGCTGTGCCACTTGAATTTTTAATCACGTTATCTTGCTTTGTTAGAATGATATTTTTCCTTCAAATGGTATCAGCCTATTCTTAATTGTTATCAATCAATTAATAATTATTTTAAATTTATTAATTGAACCATTACTAATGTGTACTGACATTAAAGTTCAACCAATAAAGAAATAAACCTAGGATGACAAACTTGATTGCTTCAATGCACAGTAATATACCATGCTTCTTCCTTTGTGTACATACAGTTGGATAGTCTCTCACACACACATGTATGCACGCTTGGAGAGAAAGATAAAGAAAAGAGAGAGATTTCAACCATCAATGCTGATAAGGAATGGAAGGGTTGTTGCCCCTTTCAAAACGTGTTCAACTCGCACTCTGTAATGAGCATGCTAAATCTCCCATCTCTCTCTAACATGCTTTGGAAGTTTCAGAGGCAGATTGATAGCAAACACTCCTGTACTGTGCGTTTGAGACACTAGTTCGAACATTTGTCAAAATGAGGACCTTTGCTAAAATTGAAAATGGGGTATCCTGCAATATTTTCTTACAATTTCCAAGCGAACAAAAATGGAGTTCCAAAATGGCACCTCATTTCTTTAGGATCCCATTTTACAAGAACGTTGACAGATTGAAAACCCATTTTGCCATAAATACATGCTCACACATACACACACACTTTAGTGTGCAACATAGAGAGGAATGGGGTGAGGGATTCGAAAGGTTAAGACAGGGTGGGAGCCCTTTTCGTATGGGGAATGAGCTTAGAATGGGAGGGGGAACAAAGGCTTTGGTGTTGGTCTGACTGTTAATGGTGGTTATAGTCCATGGGGGACAATTTGGGACACCAAAGGTTCCCCCAGGGGACACTTCCAGGTGGGGGTCAGAACTGGGCATTACACAGGTTGGCATGAACAGCCCAGCCGGAGACAAAGGAGCCTGAAGACAAAGATCGAGCAACAGGTCTAAGGACGCCAACAAAGAGCCACCTATAGGCTTACCTATCTCTACCTCTCTCTCTCTCTCCCCCTCCTCCCCCAATTTCTCTATTATTTACACCCATCGGGGTTTTCTTCTTTTTTTTTACTTTGTTCTTCTTCTTTCAGCAGAGTAGATAGGCGTACTCCATGTTCTACACTTGCTTAATTAATACCTTTCTTCCATTTCACTTTCAGAACTAGCCAATTATGAAAAAAATGTCAATCGAGCAATGCACAAATACAATGCCTACAGAAAGGCAGCAGGAGTCATTGCAAAGCATCCCAAACCCATAAAGAGTGGCGATGAAGCCAAAGAATTGGTAAGGTCATCATTACATTCTGGTAAAGTTAATTTTTTTGGTTTTTGTTAGGAGTTTCCATCCTTTTTCTTGTGATTATATGGTAACATTTATATCAGATTTTATTTATTATTATTATTTTGAAACTCCCTGCGTGCACTGTTAGCAAGCTTTAAAACAATAATTGTCGTATTTTTTAGGATAATATTTGTTCATGCCATGTTTTATTATAATATAAAAAGTTGTAATTGTCCTTTAATTTTATTTTTTTTTTTTTTTTGGCATGCATTTTATTTTTTGGAATTTTGAATTGAATTTTATCTCTTTCTTTTCCAGGATGGAGTGGGTGTAAAGATTGCAAAAAAAATTGATGAGTTTATAAAGACAGGAAAGCTTGAGAAATTAGAAAAGGTGGGTGTAAACTAAATTATTGTGTTCATCTGCCAGTTTGAAAGAAAATGTTAAAGTATTGCTGAAACATCCCTAAAGTGATTTTTATAACAAATTTAGTATTACTTTCATAATTAGTAATGAACTAACAATGCAGGTCAAATTTTTACCATTTAATTTTATTGAAATATTTATTTTTTTTAAAACACCTCCTAATAACATGCATAATAAATCTTCTAAGTAGATCTTTTGCAAGTTAATAGTTTGATTGTTTAGACTGCCGATTTTTTAGCTTTGTGGTTTTTTTTTCATTACGTATATATGATTAACTCATTGTTCTTCTTTCTAAATTTTAAAACTGTGTATAATCAATTTTATGCAGATTCGAGCTGATGACACTAATGTGGCCATAACAGAACTCACTAAAGTTACAGGAATTGGGTAATGTTTTTTTTAATTTTTCTTGATCATGTGCTAGAAAATTTGAGGAGTTTTATTTGGTGCTAAGTGTGCAAAATGTGTATTTGGATGGAGTGTGATGCAATTACAATGTAAAAAAAAAAAAAAGAAAGAAAGATATGTAGAACTTTATCCAAGAATTTTCTTAAGAGATATGGTGTACAATTGGATTGAGGTTAGCTTAGAACCAAACATGGTTGTTGCTGGATTTGAATATATCTGAATTTTTCCCAAGTGAGGCAATTTTTGGAGTTTTTGTTTTGTTTTGTTTTTCAAATTTTATTTGTGTATATTTTCAACTCCATATATTTTTTCAGTCCAGCAAATGCACAGAAGTTTGTAGCAGAAGGTATTACAAGCATTGAAGGTGTGTATATATTTACATCATGACATTTTTGCTGTCATGCCTTCGTTTAATTTGAAGTATTAAGTATTATATTATTGTTATTGTTATTTTAGAATGGTCTGTGGTGTTAAAAATTTTGGAAGTATTGTAAAGCAAATACGAAATACATTATTTCGTAGTTTTGTTGTTGTTTTGATTGTTTGTGATTAAATAAATAAATTGTTGAAATATATTCTTTTTTTATTTTTATTTTTAGATCTTAGAAAGCACATGGATAAATTGAATCACCACCAGCAGATTGGATTGAAGTAAGTATAGTTTGGATTAACATTTATCCTATCCTATCCTGTCCCGTAACCCGAAGGTCGTAGGGGCACCACAGATGATCGTTTAACCAGCATACTCCATCTTTCTCTGTCCTCAGCAGCCCTGATGGCTTCGCTCAGTGTCAAACCAGTCCATTCTCGAATGTTGTCCTCCCACCTCTTTTTCGGTCTCCCTCTTCTTCTACCTCCTTGCACTGTGCCTTGCAGAATAGTCTTTGCAAGGCCTGATGATCTGGTGACGTGGCCATACCACCGAAGTTTCCGTTTCTTCACCACTGTTAGCAGGTCATCGTGTTGTCCAATGGCTTGTGTGATGGTCTGTCGGACTTCGTCGTTGGTGATGTGTTGGGTATAGGAAATGCCCAAAAGTCTTCTGTAGCACCTCATCTCCATGCTATGTTGAAATTGCACCTTTAATATGAAAATATTTCCATTTCCGGTATATTTATATTACAAACTTCTTTGAATGTATAATTTAAAATAAAAATAATAATTTCTTATTCAGGTTATTGTATGAGTAAACAACTGTTTTAAACTCCTAGTATGCTTAGATTAAATGGGGACAATAGGATCGGGGACTGCAAAATCATTATATTAGTGCTTCAGTCTGACCCTACAGAACAATTAAAAATTAGAACTTCATTGTGTTACTGAATCACATTTATTGTCTCATCTTTATCACCATTTGGTTCTTATTGCCGAAGGAAGGAGTGATTATCATTCCCACTTCTTGTTTTCTAATTTATCATTTGTCCACATCAAGTTTATAACGCAGAATGAAAACAAAATTTATGTTGCAGACATTTTGAAGATTTTGAAAAGCGGATACCAAGATCTGAAATGCTGCAGCTAAAGGTAATAATAGTTATATTCTCAAATTTCTTTTCTACCCGTGTCAACATTTATTGCTGCAAGGCTCAGTATGTCTCCATTACATGTGATTAGCTAATAGCAAAACAGCTGTACTTCTTTGTACTGTACTTTCATCTACTAACTGTTGCTTTGAAGTTGATGTGTCTGAATATCGTTGTTTTATGGTTTGTCAAGGTTTGAATTTGTACTGTTGAGTTGGTGTGATGTTTTGGTAACGCATGGTTTTGCATTAATGGGAATGTCACCTAAACACAGTTTATGTGTGATGCTTGCACCACACTTTCCTTCTCCTGCCCAACAATAGACTGCGAAAGTGGATGTAGCTCGCAGAATTGTTTGTTTACATAACAAAGAAGGGACACTTAAAAAGCAGATTTCAGCGACCATTGTCTAATTGTGTCATCTTTAAATGTGACAACATTGCAATTTCCCAATTAAAATCGTTTTCACACACACACGCGCGCGCGCGCTCACCTACACACACATACACACACACAAAATAAACAAACATACTTGAAGCTCTGACCCTGTTAAGAGAGCAAAACTTTAGAGATGTTATATATCTTTGTTAAAAACGAAACTGTTTTGTCTGTATATCTGTCTGCGTCTGTTAGCAGCCTATCTGTTTGTATTTGTGTGTTCTCTAACGCAGGTTGTTGACAGCTAGCTGTTGGTTAATGCTGTGTTTTTTTTTGTGTCCGGTGTCAAGCATTAACAAAATCTGATGACTGATCCTTTCCGCAGTTTCTGACGTTTAATGAATACCTGTGCGCTTTAATAATAGGCATCAAAGTATTTCAGTTGTTCAGATTTTTTCTTTCTTTCTCTCGGGTCTGTTTCCTAACTGTGTCATAGAATGGTACAGCTGATATCATACCTGTCAAGTCTTATGCTTTTGACATAATTCTTACAGAATTTTGGTGATTTTCAAGTCTTATGGCATAAGGTGAAGAGCTTACGTTGGTTTTTTTAATTGTGGTAAAAAAATTATTATATATATATACACACACCCACACACACACACACATTTCTTATGGTATTTTGTTTAAACTTATGGTATTGGAAGCAAAATCTTATGGTAAGAGTCCACAAGAGCTTGACAGGTATGTGATATAATTATGCTGTATAAAGTGTAATATCCAATGAACTGTTTAAATTGTTGCCTTGGCCTCAGTGACAACAGTATAGTCTAGTTAGTACTAGTTCATTGATGGTGATTGGTAAGGGAGTATTCTAGGTGTATAGATGTTGTTGCTGTTGTTGTTGTTTTTTCTCAAGTGGTTTACTAGTACAGTCAGTAATTCTCGTCCTAGATTAAGGCTTTTCAGAAATCTGAACTGTCCCAAAACAATGCGTCAGTTTACAGTCGATGCCATTGGACTGTGAAAAGGTTTCTAAGAACTCGATGCTTTGAGAAGCTCTGTCCCTCTTTCCCAGAACTGTCTTACTCCTTATAAGAAATTATTACATGCAGCATGATGAGAAATCTTTCTCAAGTTGCTGCATCTGCAGAAGGAAAGGGGGTGGGGGGGTGGGGGAGAGGGGATTCTACGTCCCTCACTCATACACTTCCCCACTCTCGCACAAACTAATATATGTTATTATGCAGTGTACTTATATTTGGTTTGTCTAGTACTACTGCTCTAAACAAGAGATGAGCAGGATTTGTTCCCAGAATTAGAAACAAGCAGATGAAACGTTAGGCTCAATTACATTTGAATTCTTAATACAGGTACTGCAGACAAGAGTAACAGCGAATATTTAAACGTATACAGACTTGGCTGTATTCATAAAATGTCGTCATTAATGTATCATTTTACAATATTAACTGTAAAGAATTGTCCACTGTGATCTATGCAGTTGCACGATAATAGTGACAAGACTGAACTTAAGGATTAGGTTCAAAAACTATTTCTTACACGGCAATGAAGTTTCTGGCAGCCTTTTTTTTTTTCATCCTGCAGAGCAAGCACTCTCCGTGCGCTGACATGAATTTTCATTTCTTCAAGTCCCTGTGCACTATTTGAGAAAATAATCGAAAGTTGCCATTGGGCTTATTGAGGTGACATTGTACCTTTAAATCGTCAATGTCAAGGTACAATAATACAATTTAACGTGTCATAGGAATCAGGAAGTCTGCCAGTGCAAATAATTCTTGCGCTGTACGGAGAAACCCTGAGTAGCTTGCAATTTTTTTCATTTTTTCATTTTTTTTTTTCCTTAGAACTATGCCGAGTATAAAGCAAGCCGTTTTTACAGTCGACTATGTTTGGGAAAGGGGATTTTAGAGATGTCAGGCATTGAAGACTTCCTCAATGTACACCGCTGGCCTCAGCGTAGCTGAGACTAGACGTCTTCTCCCCCTATCTTGTGAGAAAGCTTTGTCCAGTCTCAGCTACGCTTTGTGCCATGGTTGTTTTTACTAGTGACTAACTGTTCCTGGTTTTCTTGGCTGATTATTGTAATATGAGTGCCAAAATCCGATTGTGAACTTTTCATGTATAATCTTTATAGTCCTGTAGCTATTCTATGATCAATCGCGCAAACTGACACCCTTTCATTGGTTATTCCATTTCATATCATTGTATTAATACGTCTTTTCCTCTTTTTCATATTATTCTCTTTGAATACACCCGCATAGGAAAATGAATAGCGAAATCCAATCACGATAATTTTCAGAAAGGAGAAGTAGACTATTTAATTAGTTATCTTTCATACCGTAAATGGTTATCAACCTTGTAGTTCCCATTATTCTAGTTCAGATGCTTGACTTATAGGGGTAGTGAGACTGAGTGGGTGGTGTCACAGGCACATACGACTAACAAACTAAACATCGAATGCTTATTGATATTTAGATTTATTTAGATGAAACAGAGATCTGGTCGTTCATTGATTGCCTGATGGCGGTTCTGCACATTATAGACTCCTCTCTAATGGCGTCATCCTTGTTACGCGCGTCATGATATGACGTCATATATGAAATAGGCCTATACAACTAGGATACGACATCCCTCCTAACCTCAGTAAAACATTACATTATGATTATTGCTTTAGGTCCAGCGGACTCTTCCGAGCCAAATCAGGACCGTACAACCCCCGATCCGCATAAAAGATCTGCCGAAACAACCCTAGTGGTAAAACTGAAAGCTCTCCACCAGCCAGTCACTTTACAATAAAGACATCCCACGCAGGGAACGCTGAAGCTGTACTCTAATTTATCGAACCCCCGTTTACAAAAACAAAATAGAATACAAACATCATTATAAATTATCAACAAAGCACATATATAAAATGCCTACATTGCTAAATAATAACATAGGAAGCCCTAGTGACCACCTGGCAGAAAGCGTCCAATATTCCCAAGCTGATCCAACAGACCTCATACACAAATAAGGAGTCTTGTCCCAGAAGAGTTTTCAAGAAAAAGGTAGGTGACTGGTCTAGCGAAGAAGAAGATAGTATAGCAGATTGATAGAACAGAGCAGGACTAAGAAAGAGCAAATGAGAAAGACAGCGACAGTGGGAATTTAAAGCACTAAATTTCCAGAAAGTGGGGATACTATTTATACTGAAACTCCCGGCACCCCAACGTGGGTCCTCAGTAAAATTAAATACCGTAATTGAAAATTTTCTGTGGCATCGACAATAATTATTCGTTTCAGTTTTAGTACACTTTAAGCACTGAATTACGGTATTGTATATATTAGTTGAAAACGAAATCGCTATCTGAATGTGAAACTTTATAAATAACTTTAAACAACGCCTGACGAATAAAACAGAAATAAGCGCTGCACTCGGAATGACTTGAAAATTACCAGCGGCGCGTTCCAAACGATTTGCTAATATGAACAACGAATTAACTATAATCCGGTGGTAGCGCTTTGGAAACTGGCTAAACTTGCTTTGTTTTGTATTGTAAGTTTGTTTGTTTATTTGTTTAACATTTAATACAACAATTACGCCGGCAGCAAGTACACCACTAGCGGCGGCGACTTGCTGGCATTTCGTCTCTTCGGTCAGGCGGCTTGTTGGGCGGCAAGCAACTTTCTTGAAGAATGATGCGGTTCGAGTGACTTGGGCATCATTTTTGCTAGCGGTCAGCAATGAATTTTTCTTCGCGGTAATCAGGAGCGGTTTGGGAGAATAGTAAGGTGTCAGTTTGTTCTTTCTTTGTTGTTTCACAAGAACGGTATCTCCAACTGCAATGTCAGAGGTAACTGCTTGGCGTCGGAATAAGTTCTCATCTTGATTTTCTTATCGGGGTCACGTCGGCGAATGTCGGCATCACATACTGATGAGCTATTAGTCGTGGCAACGCAGGGACTTCTGGCAACTTGATTTTCATCTTTCTGCCATACAAAGCTTCAGCAGGACTAACTCCTGAGGTAGCATGAGGTGTTGCTCTGTAGTTGCATAGGAATCTGTACAGTTCCTGTTTCCATGTTTTATTGTCTACAGTGGCTTCTTGGATGGTCTTCTTTAGCATTGACATGAAGCGTTCCACGCCTCCGTTTGCTTGGGGCCACAGAGGTGTAATCCTTCTGTGCTTGAAACCCAGTTCGGTTGCGTAGTTGGCAAAATCAGCACTGTTGAAGGGAGAGCCATTGTCAGTCTTTACAACATCTGGAACACCATGGCGTGACAGAATGGCGTCCAATTTGGGCAGTTTTTCTTTAGCGCTTGTCGAGTTCCAGATTTCAACTTCAGGAAACCTAGAATAGGCGTCGACTAGAACAAGCAGGTAGTATCCTGAGGGAAATAAACCAGTGAAAATCAACACTGCTTTCGGACCAAGGGCGGTCGGGAAGCTGGGTCATGACTGTGTGCTGGGGTCATCGACACAAATCGATCCATGTACGGGAACCAAACTTTCTCACGTAGCAGTTCTTTGGTTTTGACCACACCCTGATGACCTTCGTGTGCAATGTCCATCACTGTTTGTTGAAGTAAGCTTGGGATGACAATGCGGCTGCATCGAAGTATGATACCATGTGGCTCACACAGGGACAACTCAGCACGGACAGTCTTGAACACGTGAAAAGAAGAAATGTCGACCTTTGATTCGTTTGGCTGTTGCCAATTGTTTGTCTAGATAGCTTTTATCACTGCCTGAAGCGTAGCGTCAGCTTCTTTTGCTTTGCTGATCTCCATCATGCTCATTGCGCTGGGAACAGCATGGTTAGCCACAGAATTCACATAGTCATCAGCGACACGAGATTCGTGTTTTATCAGTAGTGTCTTGCACTGGATGTCGACGCAAGAAATCCGCACGATTGTTTTCTCCTGGTTTGTATCGCAAGGTGAAGTCATAGGACTGTAGGCGCATATTCCAGCGTTCAATTCTGGCTGGTGTGCGAGATGTAGGTGAAAATCCTCTCCAGTGGCTTGTGGTTAGAAATTATTGTTAAGTGTCTTCCAAATAGGTACAAATGGAAATGTTCGCAAGCCTATACAACAGCGAGTGCTTTGCGTTCTGTTAGCGAATAGCGAGATTCCGCGTCAGTCAGTGCACAACTTGTGGTTGTTGCCTTGTGCGTCATGCTGTGTCATTACATTACATTATTATTGCTTTAGGTCCAGCGGACTCTTCCGAGCCAAATCAGGACCGGACAACTCCCGATCCGCATAAAAGATCTGCTGAAACAACCCTAGTGGTAAAACCGAAAGCTCTCCACCAGCCAGTCACTTTACAATAAAGACATCCCACGCAGGGGACGGCTGAGGCTTCACCCCAACTTTTCGAACCCCCGTTTACAAAAACAAAATATAATACAAACATCATTATAAATTATCAACAAAACACATACATATAAAATGCCTACATTGCTAAATAATAACATCATAGGAAGCCCTAGTGACCACCTGGCAAAAAGCGTCCAATATTCCCAAGCTGATCCAACAGACCTCATACACAAACAAAGAGTCTTGTTTCGGAAGAGTTTTCAAGAAAAAAGGTAGGAGACTGGTCTAGCAAAGAAGACGATAGTATAGCAGATTGATAGAAAAGAGCAGGAATGAGAAAGACAGCGACAGTGGGAATGTAAAGCACTAAATTTCCAGAAAGTGGGGATACTATTTATACTGAAACCCCCGGCACCCCAACGGGGGTCATGGTGTGTCAGCACGGCACCAAGTCCCAACGGACTGGCGTCAACAACAATATCCGTTGCTGCTTCAGGACAACTTATGTTAATCTGATGAATAAAAATTGATGCAACAACAACAACAGGATCATGGTATGGATTGACTTTTGTACTTGTCAATCGAGACTTCAATGCATTGAATGCTTTGTCATGTTCTGCATTCCAGATCCAGTCAGCATTCTTCTTTGTCAAATCACGAAGTGGTTTGGCCAGTTAAGCATAATCTGGTATAAAACGAGAAATGTAATTGATCAGACCAAGGAAACTTCGCACTTCCTTTGCATTCTTGGAGGCGTCAGCATTATGAACTGCTCTGACTTTCTTTGGATCTGGCGAGTTGCCGTTGCGTCCAAAACTTTATCCATAAAATTCAATTGAATCTTTGTTGAACTCGCATTTTGACTTGTTGAGTGTCAGGTTTCGTTCCTTCAGACGGTCGAACACTTCGGTTAGTGTTGCGTCATGATCTGCTTGCGTCTTGCCATGACTAAGGATATCACTCGTGTTGAGTGCATCGGGGATATCTGAATGCAATTCAGCAATGTGATTATTGAAAATCTCAGCAGCACTAATAACTCCAAAATTCAGTCTCTTGTATCTTCTCAATCCAACATGCGTTGAAAATGTCGTCAAATATCTGGATTTCTCGTCCAACTCCGGCTGATGGTATGATATAATATGACGTCACATATGAAATAGGCCTATACAACTAGGATACGACAGGTGGGTGCGTCCGTATGTGAATATATGTATACTATAAATAGGTATGTATGATGTGTTTGAGAGGCTATTGGGTTGGGGTTGGAAGGTGCAAGTAACTTCTCGCCGAGGCAACACATAATGACAACTGAACGCACCTTTAAACACTTGCTAAAAGTTCAGGGTAGAGCTTTGGTAGGTTGTAATCGATGCTTATACTTCCTGAAATACTGAGAGAATGAATTACCCGTATGCTTGTAATTTATGCTTAAGGGTATGATTTGTTTCGTGCTTTGTCTTTTGCTTTACTTCCTCATTCTGGTGTGTACTTTCATGGTCTTACAGGATTTATAGCGTTCAGTATCTGGTTATCTTATTCGCTCACTGTGTATGGATATGTTAGGATCTTTATTGTTAGTTTAAAGCATTGATAATCTGGCGCAAAGTCTACTTTCAATTTCAATAGAAGTAAATTAAGTACGTGTATATAAGATGTGTATGTAAGGGAAAGTTTGGAATAGGCTTGGGCCACATGGATTGGGCTGTTTCTGTTACATAAAACTATTTTATGTTACAGTGACCGTTATCAGGGTAGTAACACACACACACATGCGCGCTTGTCTGTGTGTGCTAACACACATTTCGCACGCGCGCGCTCGCTCACCCACACGCAAACACACACACACACTCGCCTCGCGCTCGTAAAGGTCATGTTTAGCCCAAATGGCAAGACCGTCACGTCATTTGAAATAGTCGGAGGAGTGGGGTGGTGAATCAGAACGACAAATTTCGGTCGGTCCGTCCGTCGGTCCGCTGGAAGCCATATATCAAGAACCACTGAAAGTATTTTGACCATATTTCAGAGGAACATCACCTGTATTAATGGCATGCCTCATCATATTTGCTCTGCTGCAAAGGTCAAGGTCAATGAAGTCATTTTGTTGCTAAACACGTTTTCCTCACTATCTTAAAAACTGCTGCACAGATTTGGTTGAGTTTTTGTATAATATACAGGTACTTCAAATCATGGGCCATCCTTCATTGTTAGTTTGGTTGCTAGTCAGTCTTTCGATCCGTCGCTTTAAATGTAACCTTTGTTGTTGTTGTTCAAAACACACTTTTTGTCTTATCTCAAGAATATTTATCATTTTTACTTGGTGGATACTTTATCTACTGCTAAGCATGTTACATCGTTTGTATTTGCACTTTCTCAAAGGTCAAGGTCATTGCTGTTCACCATTTTCTAAACTTGTTTTGTGCTGTATCTAAAAACTAGCTCAACCGATCTTGATAATTGTTTTCCTTTGCACAGAATTCAGATAATGGCTATCATTCCATGTTTTCCTTTTGCTTCGTTAACACCGGAAGGAAAAAAAAACAAACTTGTTTTTTTGGCGACATTACATATGTGTATGTCTGGAAATACATTTGAATGGCTTGCCATCGAGTTTGCATTTCTCTCAGCCATACGTTGGTTTTGATTACAGCAAGCAGCTTGAGAGGAATGGGAGTTGGAAAGTTTATGGAGGAATTGTAGTAGCATGTGTGTGACCTTTATTTGGTTTAAACATACATCTATTCAACAAACCAGATCATATTACAAGGCAAAAAGTCAGGGCGTACAGAAGCACTAGGCTTAAACGAGTACTACCCAAATAATAATAATAATTATTATTTATTTGTTTATTCAATAATAATAATAATAATAATAATAATAATAATAATAATAATAATAATAATAATAATAATAATAATAATACGAGAACATAATCTCACCACATGGTGACTCATTCATTCATTCGCAGGGGCGGATTTTGCCATTGGGGAGGGGATGTGCACGCTTCCCTAAAACCATTAATGCAAAGTGACGAAGCCACAAGCGCGAGCTTGCGAAGCAGCGAGTGAACTAGGCCGGAGGGTCCGGGGGCATGCTCCCCCGGAAAATTTGAAAATAATGGTTAAAATCTGTGCAAGCTGGTGCATTTTGGGCATTATTTTGAGGATTGAAAACAGTATTGTTTTGTGCTAGAAGTCCTCTTTTAGTCCCTAGTTTTGCTCTCTACACTCTGCACTCTACACTCGTTGTGCAGACAATCCCTTTTCATTTGTGCTTTAAAGCATTGTCACACTAGAGTAGAGTGAACTTGTGGGTCCGGGGGCATCCGGAAAAATTTGAAAATAATGGTTAAAATCTGTGCTGGTGCATTCTGGGCATTATTTTGAAAACTTAAAACAGTATTGTTTTGTGCTAAAAGTCCTCTTTTAGCCTTCCCACCCCACTCCCACACACACTTTTCTGCAAACTCTGATCATAAAATTTACAGTGGCGGAACATCTTGCATAAAGGTTTATAAAAAGACAGGTAAGGTTACTGCAAATAAAACAAAAAATAGCCACTCACATCAGTTTTATTCAAAACTGACTTGATGCATGTACAAGAATTACCTGTAGATCTAGATCTGATGAATATAAAAAATTAAAAAAACTAATTTGAAGGTACATGAAACTGTGTGGTGAGTGAGAATTATTATAGTTTTTTATCTTCTGTCTTCCCCTTTTCTCCCCCCTTTTTTAAATAATTTAAATCGCTAGGGGTGTGTGCACGTGCACAAGTGCACACCCCCCAAAATCCGCCCCTGATTCGGTGTTGCTGGGTTTGGGTTTTTTTCGTCTTCTATGCGCTGTTTCCTTGTTTGTGTGTGTATAGGTAACGGGTAGGTGGTGGTGATTATTTGCAGTGAAATCGAGACTGTATGGAACAGAAAGAAAGACAAGAGGTTGGGAGGAAGTGCGGGTAGAGGAGGGAGGGTGGGGAATGGGATGGAAGAAAGCAGTGAAGGATTTCTGGGAATGAAAGAAAATCTTACCTTGAAGGTTTTTAAAAAAAATCTTAAGTAATAGTAGCAAATTTCATCTTGAAAATAAAAAAGTGTAAATTCTCGAAATTAAACTCTTTACGAGCCGGTAAAAGTCAACCAGCAAAATAGGATGAGAACTGTCCGACAATGATTACAATATAAGCTTATGCCTTAATCTATTTCATTGTTAGCCGGGTACTTCCTGAATGCGTTGCTTGTGAAGACTTCTCAGAAAATCGCACAATAGAATAAAGAAGAAAACGAAAAAATAACACACTATGTAGAGTCTACCTGTTAGGATATATTTATTGCTTTTAAGTGTATTGTCAAGGCATTTTTCGGCACCACAGGGTGCGTCCTTTTGTTGTGATAATTCCTGCTTGAAATCCTACGAAAGGTTACGGATATGGTTGTAAAACGGTTGTAACAGCAGGCTATCGCGGTTCTAGCTTTTAAAAAAAAAAGATAATAAAATTTAAAAAAAGATACTGTAGGTAGTGTCATTGCATAGAGTTGCTCATTTTGGCTTGACGTCATGTTGAGAACAGAATGGAATTCTTGTAGAGTGTAGGTGCGAAGACCTTAATACCGTTCTACATACTCTGCATGCAGTCACGCATGAAAAATTGCTATTTTAGGAATCGGGGACCATTGTTCTGGTCATGCAGCCTTTATGCAGAATCTGCAACCTTAGCATTTGTGGGGGTGTGTGTGTGTGGACCTTCAGAAGAGAACACTCCTCAGTCTTTTTATATTTTATTGCCAGGGCCGGATCTGGGTTCCGGAACCCCCCCCCCCCCCCCTCCCTGGCCATCCGATGTACCTCAGAAAGACAAAATAAATAAATATATATGTAGTTTTTTAAGCTCTTAATTAGTTGGCTCCAGCCAATGTGGGACATTAAACTCAAAACCCAACCAACCAACCAACCAGAATGTGTGATGAATGGTGCAATTTACGAACATAGCAAAATTTTCCCACCTTCCGTCCGGCCCAATACCATCACTTGGAACCCCCCCCCCCCCCTCCCTTCTACTTACCTTGATCCGGCCCTGATTGCTGTTATATCCAATAGAGCAACAGCGATTTATTTTCATATTAAGTATAGATCTACGTATCTAAACGTTTCTTGCATTAAGTTTGACAGCCAGAGTGAGCGACGCTGTGCATTCTCGTTTGACTTCTTAATGACATTGGAATTCCCGTCCCAGCCACCTTTTTCTTTGAAATCCCTCAACCCGCTCTCCTGCTAATTTTAGTGAGGTTTCTAGGACATCGTGCCAACTGGTGTGCCACACGTTTTTTTTTCTTTCTTTCGTGGGTAAGCCTTATTGTGTTGTTAACAGGTCAAAGAACAGGTGACACGACTAGCTGTCAATCCATTTATTTGCTAATGGTGCAATAAAGAATTCTTGAACCAACTTCTCGTATAGATCATAAATTACAATACCTTTACTGTACATTTTGGATTTGAAGCTACACAGTCATGACTTTTGACTTGCTCAATATTGCTTTAACTAAAGGGCAGTAAGTAACATTCACTTGAGAGTAGGATATGAGACATATCCGAAACTCAGCCTTTCAGTCTCTCCACCCAAGGAAATGAGATGGGGCAACGTCAACTTAAAGTGCCAAGTTGTTACACGGTGTCGATTCAGCTCCGATGCTTGAATCTTGATATATGTAACTCGAATTCGTTTATCCACGCAGCCTGTTCACTCAGCAAAAAGGCAGGAGTCCTCGTTTTCCAACTTTATTCAGCAAACATCAAAATCTTCATACAAGATAGCTTTCCGAAAATCACTTCAATAATCATAATCAAAAATCATCCCTACAAGCAGACAGTGCATTACTTACAGAATCTGCAATCGAGAAAAAGTTCGAACATTCCAGCATGACGCGATAACTCAATCAAAATAAAACTCGTCACCAGAACTATAATATATGCACTATCCTATGTCACATACGTGTTTAAGAATCTAGATAATTCAACAAGCTTTTACTCGTAAGATCGGGAGGCTTCGATCGATAACAAACAAGCAAGAAAATTCTTAACAATATTGACCGACGAAAATCATAAACACTATACAAAGATTCTTCTAGCAACAACTCAAAATCAAACCAAAGGTAAATACAATCAATTATTGCATGCTTTGCACCCCCCAAAAAATCATGATCGGATCTATCGTGCGCGTCTCAATCGTAACACAAGTATGTAGCCTAGCGGATTCGATTTGGATACCCAGATACTCCAGTATAATTTATTTGTACTCATATACACTTCTAATTTAAATGGGTTGCTTCCTGTAACAGTTTTTGTAATAATAGTGTGGCGGAAAGGGAGGCGACTGGTTCAAGCTTGGGAGAGAGGTTGTCTACCTTGCAGTTGTTGAGTAGACTAGCCTTGGGTGGCTCATGCTGTGCAGAATCCTTTGGAGTGGCCATTAGGTTATGCAGGACAAGGCGACACTACATTTGTTCTCCCCGGCTGACCATTCTTCTTCTGCTTTTGGTGGTGAGCAGGACTACATTGTCGGTAGGCATTTTATGCAAGTCAGTGGCAGTGACTTTGTATGAAGTGTAGTGGTACTAGTAGCCGGCTACTTGGTTTACTATCAACACGCTTCACATCCTTGGAGGGCTAATATTTTATGTCCCTCTTAAGAGGGATAAAATAAAAAATAACTGCTCGGGTTGGAGTGGCCATTGGGTTATGCAGGACAAGGCGACACGACATTAGTTCTCCCCGGCTGACCATTCGTCTTCTGCTTTTGGTGGTGAGCAGGACTACATTGTGTGTAGGCATTTTATGCAAATCAGTGGCATTGGCTTGTATGGAGTGTTGTGGCACTAGTAGCCGGCAACCCAGTTTACTATCAGCACGCTTCACCGCCTTGCAGGACAAATATTTTTATGTCTCTCGTACGAGAAATAAATAAAAATAACAGTTCGGGTCGGGCCCTGTTCGCAAGGTGGTGGTCGAGAGACGAGAGTCAAATACTCCGCTCGGCTACAATAGTATTATTTAACACTCAAGAAACGTGGAACATGTTAAATTACTACAAGTAAAGTTATGCTGATATAACTGACAGGAAACAGCAAAGAATAATAACTGACCCCCGATCATCGTGCAGGTTGCTACAACCCAGCTTGCACAATGTGTTTAAAGTTTTGATTTTGTCCTTCAATTTGGACAGTATGTTATGAAATTGGGCCCGAGACCCTGCCTTTGTTATGATCAGGAACGGGATTTGTCCGATTGTCAAATTTTAAAGAAAAGAATCATTGTTCATTAGTGTCATCTTGAAGTGTCATTATGATACAGTCAGTAGACAGATGTCTTTTGTGTTGGGAATAAAACGTTTAAGCGGCGCATTCGTTTCGCTGCTGTTGGCTCCTTTCTATCATTGTTGTTTGTAGATTATAGTCACACGACACTTTCGCATATAGGTGACTACTGGACCGATTTATACTGACACCAGCGGGCCAGTTGTTGGTAAAGGGGAAAATAATATGATCACACGTTGCCATCATGTTTAAGGTTGTGTGTTATATACCCCATAGAGGGGCCGGGTAGCTCAGTTGGTAAGAGCCGTCTTGCTAGTAACCGAAAGGTCGCTGGTTCGAATCCCGGATTGGTCAACGTGTGATCATATTATTTTCCCCTTTACCAACAACTGGCCCGCTGGTGTCAGTATAAATCGGTCCAGTAGTCATCTATATGCGAAAGTGTTGTGTGACTATAATAATCTACATACTTATATACCACTTAACTATCGATGATCTGCTGGAGACGCCCAACTTGTATAATATCCCTGTGGCCTAAGACTGCATATGAGCACAAGCTTCTTAAGATAGAAAATATCAATTTCAGGATTCTTTCCAGTTATGACCCGATTTCTATGGTTGAATAGCCAAAGTTGTGCTGTAGTATTGTCGTTGTTATTGTTGTACTTTAGATCTGTGTAAAATTGTCAACATTTTCATCGGTTTTATGTTGTTGTTGTTTGTTTGTTTTTTTTTAATTGTTTTTGTTTGTTTGTTTTATTGGGTTTTTTTAGGGGGGGGGGGGTAGGAAGGAAGGGGGAGGTCGAGAAAAATAATACAAGTGTCAAGGATGACACTCTAGAGCCAATTTAGGCCACCGGGCCCTCAGGAAGACTGTTTCTTATCGTCATTTACGACTTGCCAGTCTTAGTCCTGACCATACATTATTTTAACTGGTGACAATGGACCTTTAAGCCACGGAATAGATTCAAATAAAATAAATCGGTGACAAATCCAGTGAAACATATCAGTGACAGTGCAAATAGTGTACAGTTGGACAGGTTTTGTTCAGCTTTAATTAAACTTGCGAAATGTGATATGACTCTTGATAATAATGTCTTAATAAAAAAAAAAAAACATAACCCCAATGTCATGTAGGGCGTTTGCTGTCAAACCTTGTGGGGCATAATGTCGCCGGATCAAATAGGTTCGAATTGTGTTCAGTCTGTTTAGAGTAGACATTAGGCATTTGTTGGTTAATGCACGTCATACACTGGTATCATTTTCAGCTTCAGCTTTTGCTTTATCACTCGCCATTTTTCCTGTACCAACATACATACATGGTTATTGCTTTAGGTCCAGCGGACTTCCGAGCCAAATCAGGACCATCCGTACCAACAGTCTGTGGCGCTCATCACAGTACACAAGAAGAGATTCAGTTTTTCATTTGTTTATATGTTCGAATACAATGTGCATACAATGTGTCTAGGATACTCTCTCTCTCTCTCTCTCTCTCTCTCTCTCTCTCTCTCTCTCTCTCATTAATTAATTAATTAATTTTTAAAAAGCAAAATGAATGTGCATGCGATGAAAGATAACCTGATTAATTATCTTTTCCAACACTTGATCTGACATGGATACAGATGGCACGTGGGAACATTGAAACAATTCTCTCGACACAACACATTTGTACTCACCACAACAATCATGCGAGGCAACATAGGTTTGCGAGACGATATTCATCGTTGTTGTTTATAGCTACTTGTACTTGTTGATGTATACGTTCGGTGTTTTTTTTTTCTGAGCTGAAGATACTAAGCAATCAAAATTGAAAGACTTTTCTTCAATTTGTGAGGTGTGGTGAGGTTCATTGTGCTGTACACATAGACTTAGTAACTATAGTAACTAAGATCAGTTTCCCTTTAGAGTTAGTTTTTGCTGCTGCTACTACTACTACTACTATTACTACTACTACTACTACTACTACTACTACTACTACTACTACTACTACTACTACTACTACTACTACTACTACTACTACTACTACTACTTTTTTGTTTATTTTGAATTGGATTGTTTTTGTGATGGTGTTTGTGATTGCGAAAATGCATTTATTGTTTGTGTGATGGTGTTAGTGATTTTGAAAATACATTTTATTTCTAACATTTTGCGGATTACAAAGGGTCGATTGTAGGTAAAATTAGTTTAGGCTATCGGATCCCGTCTGGTATGCTTGCACGCAAAGTCTTTTTGTTTCTAAACTGGAACAAGCGGATGAAGTAAGGGAAAGGGAAGGGGGGGGGGGAGGGTTGTGAGCTCAAATAGTGTACATGTATTACTCATTTCTGACACTGACACTAGTATTACGAGGCATTCGTGCACCGCCAACACGATTTGAGTTGTTTTTTGTTGTTGTTGATATTGTGATTGTTTGTGTGTGTGTGTTTTTAAGTATCGATTTCATGTCCAACTCAGGTGCAATTTAATTATAAAAATGTAATATGAAGTTAAAAGAAGTTCTTCCCTGACACGATACTAGCAGAGTTTCCGAACTGTAAGCAACAGACCCCTTTCTTCGGCTGCGCGGTATTGGGTTTTATGTTGTACGAATTACATTTCAAGACCTTTGCTGTACGGTCACATGGGTTCACTTCCAATTAAACAGAACCAGTACTGAGTGTCCCCACTCTACCCTCTCCCTTCCCCCGACCCCCTTCCTCCTAGGCAACATCGAGTAAAGTATCAGATATCGCGTTAAGTCGGGTAACCTGGCCCTGGGAGATTGGAGAGGGGAGGGGATGCGATGCATATGTTCCTATCCAGCTTTTCCGATGGAATGTTGTTTTCACTTTTGTTAATGCATTTATTTTTTGGAGTCCCTTTCTTTTGTGTTTGTTTATGATTTTCCAGCTGTACTTCCATGTTAGTCAACTAAAGCAGCTAAGCACATTAAATATCCGTTTTGGTGAGATATTTGTGTGCTTGAGAATTGCGATGTTTGACTATAATAGTAAGAAATCATGACGAGTCTGTTTTGTGGTTAGCTACGTTGATCGATCGATCGCGTACTTGAACGTTACAGTTCGTCAGTGTGTTTGACAGTGCTGTTTTATATAGACAAATAGAGTTTTGCTTTCAAAAAGTTGACAAGATGGTTTTAAAAATCTCCTGTTTGTTGTTGTTGTTTTAAATGGAAATCAGCGTCTGCTGTTTTCTTGCATTTTATGTGGTTTATGGTATAGGGTACGGTGTGGAGAGCTTAATTAACACTCAACTACCAAGATCAGAGAAAAAAGAAGAAAATACATAGACGCTCGCATGCCTAAATTTGTGCCGTGAGGTAGGAGAGAGGATTAATATATCAACGTAGGGTCTATTGGTTGTGAAAAAAAAAGAAAGATTACTCTTATATAGCGCACTTATAAGCTCAGAGAGCTTATCAAAGCGCTGGCCACTACTATTTAGCAATCACAAAATAGTTTGCTGAACAAAACTGCTTCCTTAGTTTCAGGCTTTATTAGTATGTAATAAATATCACATACCAATGGACACTTCAAGCAGAGATTTTCTCTTCGAAACTTGTTCAACAACGTACATAAATCTAGAATGAGATAAAATGATGTATAGCGTGGTTGCGTGACGTAACACGATACATTTAAGCCCCCCGTTAAATACGGCGGCACTTGATAAGGTATAATTTCTGGTTTACTGCATTATTTAAACCTTGAGTGCGGTGTAACTTTCCTTTCTGTGCATTGTCTAATTTTACAGCCAGCACAATGACACAAATTTGGGTATGGTCTCACCTGACATTAATATTATTGCACGACTTGTATCGTTGGGACTTAAGTGTCTCCGGTGATATTTTTACTTACTGCATTGTTGAACTCTCTCTCTCTCTCTCTCTCTCTCTCTCTCTCTCTCTCTCTCTCTCTCTCTCCAAAAAAAATGGGGGGAAAAGAAAAGAAAAATACCTCAAATAAAACATAGCAAAAAACGTCAAAGAGGAGTCAAAAACTGTGCGTCTCTCTCCGTCATCTGTGTACTGGGTGTGTGTGTGTGTGTTTAAGAGAGAGAGAGAGAGAGAGAGAGAGAGAGAGAGAGAGAGAGAGTCTGATGCGTATTAACCATAGGATTTCAAAGACATCTTTTGCAGTACCTCTGGAGGTTCTCGTTATTTTGCTGCTATCACCCTATTATGACGCTGGTAAAACTGAACAAGATAACAGAAAGAAAATATCAAAAAATCCTCACATGCATGTGAATAGTTACCTATCCTATCCTATCTTGGAGTGCCGGGGGTTTCAGTATAAATAGTATCCCCACTTTCTGGAAATTTAGTGCTTTAAATTCCCACTGTCGCTGTCTTCCTCATTTGCTCTTTCCCATTCCTGATCTGTCCTATCACTCTGCTATACTATCTTCTTCTTCGCTAGATCAATGACCTACCTTTTTTCTTGAAAACTCTTCCTGGACAAGACTCCTTGTTTGTGTATGAGGTCTGTTGGATCAGCTTGGGAGTGTTGGACGCTTTCTGCCGGGTGGTCACTAGGGCTTCCTACGATGTTATTATTTAGCACTATAGGCATTTTATATGTATGTGTTTTGTTGATGATTTATAATGATGTTTGTATTCTATTTTGTTTTTGTAACCGGGGGTTCGAGTAGTTGGGGTAAAGCCTCAGACGTCCCCTGCGTGGGATGTCTTTATTGTAAAGTGACTGGCCGGTGGAGGGCATTCAATTTTCCCACTAGGGTTGTTTCGGCAGATCTTTTATGCGGATTGGGGGTTGTCCGGTCCTGATTTGGCTCGGAAGAGTCCGCTGGACCTAAAGCAACAATCAATCAATCAATCAATCAACCAGCGTACTCCATCTTTCTCTGTTCTCAGCAACCCTCATGGCTTCGTTCAGTGTCAAACCAGTCCATTTTCGTTGTCCTTCCACCTCTTTTTCTGTCTCCCTCTTCTTCTGCCTCCTTGTACCGTGCCTTACAGGATGGTTTTTGCAAGGCCTGATGATCTGGTGACGTGGACATCCCATCGGAGTTTCGGTTTCTTCATCACTGTGAGCATGTCATAGTTTTGTCCAACGGCTTGTGTGATAATCTGTCAGATTTCGTTGTTGGTGATGTGCTGGGTATAAGAAATGGCAAGCGTATAGGAAGATGGAGATGACAAGGGAGAGCAGTAGCCTTATCTTGGAATGTAGACTCATGGTCCTGTCTTTCTACCTTGTCAGGGCAGCAGTTGTTTGTTCGATCCTGGAGAGGACTTCCTGTCGGGACCCATTGTCAGATACAATGGCTCCTAAATATTTGAAGCTGTGCACTGTGTTTACGGATTGGCCTTGGACTTTGATATCCATGTTGATGCCTTTGGTGTTGTTGGTCATCATTTAGGTCTTCTCTGCACTTATTTCCAGTCAATAGGCTCTGGAGGTGGTGCCAAGCCTCTGTAAAAGCTGTTCAAGTTCTTGTTCTTCCCCAGCCAATCCATAAATGTCATCCGCAAAATGGAGGTTGGAGATTGCTCTACACTCTATGCTGACTGTGCCTTCGTGGTCTGTAAATGCATCTAAAGTGATGCGCTCTAGGAAGATGTTAGAGAGTGTTGGAGAGAGTAGGCATCCTTGAGGCACACCGATTGTTGTTCTGAACCAGCTCCCGGTGGCGCTGTTGTGGAGGACTGCCTTGTCATACCGGCTTTTGATGACTTCAATAATTTTAGGGCTGGTGTTGTACACTCTCATGGTTTTCCAAAGAGCTGCATGCCATACTCGGTCAAACGCTTTCTTGAAGTCTACAAACACATGATATAGATGTTGTTGGTGCTGTAGGTATTTCTGGCAGATTATTCTGAGTTTGAAAATCTGTTCAGTAGTGGTACTTCGCCCTGCCATGAATCCTGCTTGTTCTTCAGTTATGATTTGTTCATCTTGGGGGTTTCAACCTGTTGAGTATTATTTTCAGGAGGACCTTGTTGGGATGGCTGATGAGGCTGATGATGCGGTAATTTTCACATTCCTGAAGGTTACCCTTTTTTGGAAGAGTTATGACAAACGACTGGATCCATGGTGTAGGCCACTCCCCACTCTGCCAGATCTTGTTACAGATAATGGTGAGGGTGTCAATCATCGCTTCCCCTCCGGCTTGCAGCAATTCCGCGGGTATGTTGTCCACTCCCGCTGTCTTCCCCTTCTTTAGTGATTGCACTGCTGCCTCAACTTCTTCTCGGAGAATTGGGAGGGTTTCTTCCTCTTCGCTGTTCTGGGGAAATGCTAGAACTGATGGGTCTCCGTTTGGTTTGTGGTTGTAAAGGTCAGAGCAGTATTCTGTCCATCCATCCAAGACTTCTTGTTTTTTTGTAAGGCATATGCCAGACTTGCTTTTGGATCGTGGAAACCTTGGGCTGTTTAACCCTTGTCAGCCGCTTCACAGTCTGGTAGGCCCTCTTGCTGTTGTTCTTGTTCAGACTGTTCTCTATTTCCTGGCATTGCTCTTCTATCCAGTTATCCATTGCTGTGCGCATACCTTTCCGATGTCATTGTTGATTTTTCGGTAGGCGTCACCTCCCTGTGAGGTGTTCTTTTTCTTTTTCATCTATAGTTACCCCCACAAATATAATTATGAAAGAGACGTTAAATCCAATTGTAGTAAATGCAGTACAGAGATTCAATTATTTTTATAGGATCTCTATACTATATCAATACTCTAATCCCCATCCCCTCTAACACAGTCACCCAAAACACAAGTTTGTTTGCACATTGTCTCAGTAACAAGCAAATAAAAGCTCAAGAATGTGATCTAAACATTTTTTGAGGAATGCAGACAAAAATGTAAAAATGTCTCTCGTAGATCTCGTTTAATGTAGACCTATAGCAGTGTACCCGTCCATGCGCGGGAATATGTGACTGGATTCAGCATTTTAAAAGATATAGCACGGTGGCACACTTACAAAGCTACTCAATTATATAGATAGAAGATTTGACAACTGAGAATTCTCTTCAAAGAGAATTTGCAGTGAAATATAATTATGTACAAGATCCACGTATATGTACATCGAACAACAACACATAACAGAAATAAAAGAAACAAAAAGAGATAAAATCTCTCTCTCTCTCTCTCTCTCTCTCTCTCTCTCTCTCTCTCTCTCTCTCTCTCTCTCGATGGCGTCGTCCTATAGACGGGAAAATAATTACCATAACGCGAAATTATTTCTTTTTCTAACGTCGTTTGAACGCATCAAGCAATTTTATATAATGGCCAGAATTTCCGGCGTGGTGACGCTATTTTAATTTGTTGTGCCCCCCCCCCCCCCCCCCCAAAAAAAAAAAAAAAATTTTTTTTTTTAAATACACTGGAAACTGTGCAGTGTACGTAAGCAATTTTCCGAGTAAACCCACTGATAAGTTTCATCGTAATTATAAAAGTATGAAGTAAATTATTTATGAAGAATGGTGCAATGAATACTCCTTTCATAAGATCGCAATACAGAAAACTTTACTATCACTGACTGCAGGGGCGGACGAGAGGCGGTGCACACCACCACCCCGCACTTCTTCTCCCCCCCCCCCCTTCCCCCCCCCCCCCCAACAAAATTTTTTTTTTTTTAAAGCAAAACTACAATTACAGCTTTTGACAATTTGACGGTCGCTGCCTGACAAAGCTCAGTAGTTTGATCTTCCCAGAAACCGGAAATTAGCGTATAAAAAGTGTTGGTTCCCCTTCCCCCCCCCCCCCACTACTCCCTCTTCCTCTGCTCTGACTGTGGTTCGCCCCTTACTTGAATACATATAGTGTTTCAAAAAGCCGGAATTTTCGGCGTTTTGACTCTTGTGTTCGTCCTAAAATAAAATTGTTCATGGAGAGAGAAGGGAGAGAGGGAGTTGGGGTTTTTTTTTATTAATTTTTTTAAGCGTGGGTTTTAGCGTGAAGATGGATAAAGGCGTAGGTTGTCAAACGGTCTATCCTAGACCAGGATGCATCTATGGGCGAATGTGGGATACCCTGTATTTAATAATTTGACGCACCTGTCTGAAATCAAGCGTTTGGGATAGGAGACAAGGGGAAGGGGAAGAGGAGGAGTTTTGGGGAAGGGGGTGGTTAGGGGAGGGACGGTCATTCTGAGCTTCAGAGGTAAATTGTTTGTGTCGACGCAGTGAAACATGATTTTTAAGCTTTAAAGAATGATGGGCCAAGTAGACAATAGTAGTGAAAATTCAAGGTTTACGTAGGTTTTGTTGTAAAGAGTTATCCCGAGTATCTTGGACCAACGGGGGCCAGAGTCATCACCCCTTCAGAGTTGTTTGATAACTGTGAGACGATTCGGAGTTCCATCTTCAGCTTCTTTTAAAAAAAAATATTATTTTGCCTATGAGAAGATTACAAACCTGGGAACACGGAAAATACTAGAAGTGGAAGTTCGGTTTACTGTAAAGTATTCTCAATATTAAAAGTTTTAATGGCCGACTCTGTTTGATGCGGTGCAAGGAATGGAACACCGAGTTTCAGAACCTTTATATCTTTATTGGGCTTTATATCTTTATTGGGCTATTAGCTTAGGCGAGTGACTGGTTGGAAGTAATGGTAACGTCTCCGTTCTCACCTTATTAGACCTCTCAGCCGCCTTTGACACAGTCGACCATCACATTCTCTTTAACACTCTTCAACACTACTTTGGAATCTCTGGCTCGGTCCTGGCTTGGTTCCACTCATATCTTTCCGACAGATCACAAGCAGTCACTGTCGATGGCTGTTTCTCCAGCACAGCAGACTTGGTGTGCGGCGTGCCTCAGGGTTCCGTTTTAGGGCCGGTGTTATTCACTCTGTACACCAAGCCACTGCTTCTCCTGCTTAGAAAGCATGCTGTTGAGAGTCAGTCATTTGCAGACGACACACAACTGTATAAATCCACCGCCCCCTCTCTCATTAATTCCACTGTTCAGACTTTGGAGAACTGCATCACAGACATTAAGTCATGGATGACACTCAACAAGCTTAAGCTTAATGACGATAAAACCGAAGCCCTCCTCATTCACAAGCACAACACCTCCTCCTCACTCTCGCCTCTCCCAACATCGCTTACAGTAGGGACAACAAACATTCAGTTCTCATCCTCAGCAAGAAATCTCGGCTACATTCTCTCCGATGACCTGTCCCTCAACAACCACATCTCCAACGTCTGTCGCTCTGCATACACGGCCATACGCCAAATCAGCTCCTTTCGCCACTATCTTACAGTCCCTGCCACCAAAATCCTAGTCTGCGCTCTCGTCCTTTCTCGTCTTGACTATTGCAACTCTCTCCTTGCTGGCTCCCCGAAACACATCATTGACAAACTACAAAAGGTTCAGAACTCAGCAGCTAGACTAGTATTTCGAGCTAAGAAACGCGATCACATCACACCTTTACTACATTCCCTTCACTGGCTTCCTGTGCAAGCACGCATAGAGTACAAACTCTCTGTTCTCTGTCACAACTTCTTCACAGATTCTTGTCCTTCCTACCTTGCTGATCTACTGTCTGTCTACTCCCCTTCACGCACTTTAAGATCTTCTGCTGACACTCGCACACTCAAGGTTCCCGTCACCCGCACTAAGACATACGGCCAACGTGCATTCGCTTACTCCGCACCTAAGCAATGGAATTCCCTTCCCTCCCATATCCGCAACATACAATCAACACAAGCATTCAAAAAGGCCCTCAAAACCCACCTCTTCAAACTGCATTATTCAGATTGATTTGTATCCCGCTGCCATTCTCTCGTCTTTTGTCTATGTCTGATCCGTAAATGTATAAACGGCTGTAAATATTTATACTGTTTTTCTTCCTGGGCCTAACCGGGCATATAAATAGCTGTGAATAGGTTTTTGCTATTATATTTTCTTTTTTGTCATTTGTGTACATAGTTGTAAATAGTATATTTTTGTCTTTTTTGTAATTTATGTACATAGTTGTAAATAGTCTGTACCTTTACTGTCCCGTCTTTTGGTGTATTGTAGCTAAAGTGATGTTTCATCGAGTGCATGTATTTATATGTAATGACTATGTAAAGCGTGGTGAGTCTGGTCATAGGCTGGAGTACCCGCTATATAAAAATCCTTTATTATTATTATTAAGTATAGTAAGCAAAGAGGGGGGATTAGTCTTAACACCTTCAGGGTCTGGGTAAATAGCAGTATTAGCTTAATTTGTCAGCAGGTGGGTGTTGGTACACACTAGCACAATTTGATAGCCTGTTATATTGACCCGTGCAGCAGAATGTGTATTATAAAAAGTGCAAGGAGGGGAAGTTGGGGAGGGAAATGGAGCTGAGAGATGTGAATAATTATCGCAGTCTCTCTTTTGCCACCACCACCCCCTCATCACCCCACCCCACCCCTGCCCTCTCTCTCTCTTTCTCTCTCTCTCTCTTTCTCTCTCTCTCTCTTTGTGGACCTCACTGTTTTGTTCCTCGTCGTACATCGCATGTACTCATTGGACAGTGAAAACAATGAATGAACATCGAGGTTTAACGTCTACAGCCACCATTGGCGATATGGCAGACGGGGATAACTGTCCCATGGAACAAGGGGTAGGGACCTAAATCAACTGGACCACCAGAGCAATCATACCGCTAAAATGGACAGTGGAAAATAGCCACTTTTTATTTCGCCCACCACGTGATTCGAACCTGGGTCATCGGTGTGCCAGGTGAGCGCTCTACCGCTTGAGCTACGGCGGTGGGACATAGTAGAAACAAGCCCCTGTGTGACAACCACACCGTGTTTACGTTTGTACTCAGACGTTGGTCATCAACAGGAACAAAAAGAAGAGGCCAACAACATACGATGACAATTGACTTAAATCCTGGATACTCGTGTTTGATAAAAGAAGCGGTGACAACACTCCTTGTTTTTCTCCCTTCTCACCTCCACACTCTCTCATTGCGTCACCTTGAATTTTTTAGGTCATATTCCGTCATTAATTACTAGATCCTGTATTGACCGGCGCCTTGAGCAGCTCTTGAGCTGGGAAAGTGCTTTATAATAGCGATGAAATAAACAAATAAATATAAATACAGTAGAAGTGCGTTGAAGGGAGAGGAAACTCGGAATAGTGACAGTGTCATGCTCTCCAACAATAATTTGTGAGTAAAATATGCCCCCTTTTTAATATCTAGCCATGTCAGTCAGTTAATATTCTACTCTTTTTTTTATTTCTTTGTTGTCTTCCATGATTGCATGAGCACATGGTAGAGTGTGTAGGTATTTATACAAGGTACTTTGAAGGACAACGATCTTTGTGTGTGGGTGTGGGTGTGTGTGTGTGAGAAGTGTGTGTGAAAGAGAGTGAGTGTGGAGAGTGGGGATGAGATGAGGGTCCGGATGGATGTTTTGCACATTCCCTTTCCAGCTGTAGGTATCTCAGAGTACGCCAGAGATATAGGCCTATATAATGCATTCTCCACTCCATTCTCCCAGTTGCTTTACCTTTGGGTGTGTATTTCTGTGTGCACATGAGCGTGCAGCACAATTTATTTCTCTAATTTTCCCACCACTTTTGGAAAATGGATGATTAATTAGGCCTATGTAAAATTGCAAGGCAGCACCAGATAAATATAGTACATCACACACATTTTAGGGGGAAGATTCTGTGTAATTTGTAATAGCAATGAAGAATTTCCTTGCTTGTTGCAGGATATTGCATTTAGAGAAATAAAGACCCTGGACGACAAATACACAGCAGATGTATGTGGCAGTTTTAGAAGAGGTAGGCAATATTGCTTTTCTTTCATTTCCATTTATATCTGTCATGTATCTGTGTCTTGTGACATAGGGGGAGAGAGAGAGAGAGAGAGAGAGAGAGAGAGAGAGAGAGAGAGAGAGAGAGAGAGAGAGAGAGAGAGAGAGAGAGAGAGATGTGAGACATAATATTGTGACTATTAAAATGTTGTAAATTTGTCACATGTTTGTTTTATGGTGTATGGGTTCAGAGTCTAGATGTTGCGTGAGATAGTTATTATCTTATATATTATTTCATATGTATTTTCTGTTTTGTGTTACACATGATGTCTAAAATGAAAGGGAGATAAACAGTTTGTGTCACACAAGGAAGTAAGTTGTCTGGCCAAAAGAGATTGAACTGGAGTTAATGAATGGCGGCATCTTGAACATAGGCCTTATGAGGTGCTCCCAGACCAATGGTGGGGAAAAAGAGAATAAACTATCCATTATCCAGTGACATCAGAAATGTTTCAGTCCAAAAAATTAAAATTTCTTATAATTAATTCAACTAACCCTAGCAATTACATTTATATTCATACCTATTTTTTATTATTATTTTTGTTTTTTTTTTGCTGCAGTTTATTATCCCTTTTAATCAGCAAACTCTGAGCCACCTCCCCGGGAAGGCATAGTCGCAGCCAGTGGCGCGCCCAAACCCTACCTACCTAACATTATTTGTGAATTTTTGAAATTTTTTGCTGGGGGAGCACACCGGAGTACCCGGAGAAAACCCCCGAGATGTTGCCCGAGTCGGCAGTAAATAATATTCAAAGAAACATAACACCCAGATGCTGGCTCGAAACCACACCTGTCAGCATCTCGGCGTTATGTTTCTACGAAAATTATTTACTTTTGACTCGGGCAACATCTCGGGGGTTTTCTCCGGGTACTCCGGTTTGCTCCCCCAGCAAAAAATTTCAAAAAATTCACAAATAATGTTACATAGGTAGGGTTTGGGCGCGCCACTGGCTGCGACTACGCCTTCCCTGGGGGAGGTGGCCCAGAGTTTCCCGATAGAAAGGGATAATAAACTGCAGCAAAAAAAAATAAATAAATAAAAAATATATATATATACTGGTGGGTAATATTCAATTCAGCTATTACTTTTGATAAATTCAGTGGAAAAGTGTGTCTTTAGCTTGATTACTGAACTACATGTATAACATGTGAACAAGAAACCACTTTCTTTATATAGAGTTATTATCCCATTATTTAAATTGCCAATATATTTGTGCGCGTGTTTTCAATATAAGTGGTGAGAAAAAGATGAGCATTAAAAGGTTGCAGCCAGATTAGATGATTATAAAGTATGTAGATAAAACCTAGAATTAACAGCGGTCGCACATAAAAGAAGAATGGAATCAGCTATGAAGATCTAAATGCATTTTCCACATTCATAGCACAAATTAATCTATCAAGATCTGCATGACCGGGTTACTGTGCTAAAGGTTCATAATATATGGACATGCCCTTAGGCCTGAGTGTATCTACCAAGGCAAAAAATTGCATTCGTGCAATTTAAAAGTACTAAAGATGATTAAAAAAAACATTTCATAATAAAGGAGGCTTTTATGGATTGTTTTGGGGTTGTTGTGTTTTTTTCTTAACTTTTTAACTTATGTTTTTTTAGGTGCTGAAAGCAGTGGAGACATTGATATTCTGTTGACTCACCCATCGTTTACTTCAGAGTCCAAAAAGAAGGCAAGTTCTGTCAATTTCATGCACCATTGGTTTCTGTAAGCTTACGGTGTTCTTAATCGGAGGGCACTGGGTAAGTTTATGCAAGTGTTCATGGAGATTCAAATCATTGTAAAAATGTCTTAATAGCAGTTACTGTTAAAATTAAGGCCTCGAATCATATGAAGGAGCAAACTTTTAAATTAAGGTCCTGAACCAAGTAAATTGATGTGCATCAAGTGCACAGGAGCCTCAGTTGTATGTTATTGTTAGCAAAATAGGAATGGTGGAGGATGGAACAACTTTGGTGTAAGCTGCAAGGAGTGGTATAATAATCTTACTGAATATGGCTGAGGGATAATAAAATGTGGTGACTGGGTTGAGAAGAGGTTTAAAAGACATGTGAAACAAAACGACAACAAAAGATATGCTTAAATTGAAAGTGAACTTGAAGACAAAAAAGGTTAATGGAAAGCTGTACAAAATAAATTAAAAAAGCAAAATAAATTTATTTTTACACAATAATAATCTTTTTTGCTCTCTCTCTCTCTCTCTCTCTCTCTCTCTCTCTCTCTCTCTCTCTCTCTCTCTCTCTCTCTCTCTCTCTCTCTCTCTCTCTCTCTCTCTCTCTCTCTCTCTCTCTCTCTCTCTCTCTCTCTCTCTCTCTCGTTCTCTCTCTGATTCTCTCACTCTCCTCCACCATTCTCAGTCCTTTTCTCTTTTTCTCATATTGATTCAGTGTAGATCAGCTAGACAGCCACACTTCAATACAATTTGGAAGGCCTATAAAATAGTCCAGTAATGTTTTAGTGCACCATAATTTTTAATTTGTAGCCAGTGTGTATTCTGCTGCAAATAAGTTACTTATATTTACTCATGACAGTTATTACCCCTCCAGCCCCTCTCTCTCCTTTTTCTTCTCTTCCCTCCCCCCCCCCCCTTTCCGGCCTTACACCAACCCATCCTCTCTCCTCTCTCTCTTTCATTCTCACTCACTCACTCTCTCTCTCTCTCTCTCTCTCTCTCTCTCTCTCTCTCTCTCTCTCTTTCTCTCTCTGTATACAATTTTTGCTGATTGACATATGAGGGGTTTCTCTTTAACTTTACATTGTGCATGCTAATGCATGATTTAATATCATTTACTAAGATTTAGTAATAGATTACTGTTTATTCATTGCTGACTGACTCGTAAAAAATGTGGACAGACTTTGATGTAGACAGCTATTGCCTTTATGTTTATTTTTTTTAATAAATAAATAATTGGTGTGTGTTTGGTGTTTTTCCAGCCGGATTTGCTTCACAAAGTGGTGAAACGGCTGGAATCTGTCAAATTTGTCACAGACACTTTGTCTCTTGGTGACTCAAAATTCATGGTATGTACTGGTCTGAACCAGGTCATAAAATGAGCCAGCACCATTGCATACTAAACACACACACACACACACACACACACATACACACACACACACATACAAATATATACAAACACATAGAATAACATGGCGGTTGGTAACACGGAATACTTTATATGACATTATAGTTGTGTTCTTCAACCTTGAAAACTAAAAGTGCTAATATATAACTATCGAAGAAAGTAGTGCTAGCTGAAAATTTAGTTTTCTTAGCTAAATATTATTTTATAAAACTTTTATTATCATGCTCATAAACACTATCAGTACAGAAAGTGTTTTTTTCGTTTTTGTTCTTTCTTCATCTTCTTGCAATTGACAGTAATTATTACTTTGAATGGTTTATCTTTAAGATATTACCAACAACATGTTGAGGATTTTTTTTTTTGCAGGGAGTGTGTCGACTTCCAAAGGGAGAAGATGGTGAAGAACATGTGTTCAGAAGAATTGACATAAGGTAAGCAAGAGTCACCCTAATTGCTAAATTTTGCCTATATACGCATTCTTTTGACCTTGCTTGCAAATCATCAGGACGCTGGACACAATTTTCCTTATGTATGCATACAGGGAGGTTAGATACAGGGAGGTAAGATAAAGTGCTGATGAGAACACTGGGTACAGATTGCATTGACACACAGAAATTGCATAACAAAAAGAACAGTTGGCCAGTTTGAATGTTTTACTGTTGCTTTTTCATCATGTCCTCTCTGCCAGCAGAAATATGTATATTGATTTGCCAGTAGGAAATTTCTTTATTTTGCAGATTGATTCCCCATGACCAGTTTTACTGTGCTCTTCTGTATTTCACTGGGTCGGACATGTTCAACAGAGATATGCGACAACATGCTTTGGACCAAGGATTTACTCTCAACGAGTACTGCCTCAGACCTGTCGGTAGCACAGGTGTGTGCATGGAAATAGAATTTGTGTAATTGTGGACAATTTAGTTAGTTATTCATTGCGTACAGGGTCCAGTGGACTGCAAAGAGCCGAATCAGGACCACAAAATCAAGACCACAACTTGGCTTAAAGAGGATCCACCCCTGATCCGCATAAAAGATCTTGTGAAACAACCCCAGTGGTAACACCGAAGGCACTCCACCAGCTGGTCACTGTACAATAAGGGCATCCCACGCAGGGGACGCTTTGGTTATACTCTAATTTATTGAACCCCCGTTTACAAAAACAAAATAGAATACAAACATGATTATAAAATATCAACAAAACACATACATATAAAATACCCACATTGCTAAATAATAATATCATAGGAAGCCGTAGTGACCATTTGGCAGAAAGCGTCCAATATTCCCAAGCTGATACAACAGACCTCACACACAAAGGAGGAGTTTTGTCCCGGAAGAGTTTTCAAGAAAAAATGTAGATGACTGGTCTAGCGAAGAAAAAGATAGTATAGTAGATAGAACAGAGTAGGAATGAGAAAGAATAAATGAGAAAGACAGAGACAGTGGGAATTTAAAGCACTAAATTTCCAGAAAGTGGGGATACTATAATTTGTACAGAAACCCCCGGCACACCCATGGGGAATTGTGGACAAATGCTTGAACAGATAATAAATAATTACATATATAAAAAAATAAATACATATTTGCGGGGTTTTTTATGTGTAATTTTCCTCACAGTCTGGTATTATTTTTCTTATTTGGTAATGACACAGCGTAGAGTATAAATTAATAGACTCTGAATACTATAACCAAGCTGGACATTTTTTTATTATTTCCTAACAACCCGAGATTTTGATTTGTATTTAATTTTCATATTGTTTTGCACACAAGTACCTTAATTTCCGAACTCTAAAGTTGGAGGATTTTTGACAATATTAGGCCTCTTGTATGTATAGTAAGAAGAATTTAGGATTAGAAAGCGTATGCTGTATATAAGGTTCAGAGAATTTAATCTACAACTCCTACAAATCACCATTGAGAATGGTGAACAGAAGCTGACAATGAGGAAACAAGAGTGATTAGATAAAGTCATTTTGTCCATTAGCTTGATGTCTAGTGGGATTTTACTCATCACACCCTATATTATTATTATTAGCTGTTGTGACTTCATCGCATTGACTAAATTTCATGGTTTATGTTGAAACAGGTGTTCCAGGGGAGCCACTACCTGTGACCAGTGAAGAAGACATATTTGATTACATCGATATGAAGTATAAAGAACCCAAAGACCGTTCAATGTAGCGACAAATGTTTTGCAGAGACTTTGAGCAGTCTACATTTACGGAAAAAGAAACTAAAAGGGCAACGTCCATATGACTTGCATGCTCCTTCTGGAACTTGCAATATTTAACATAAAAATGACTGCCAAGAAAAGAAAAAAAAGAAAAGAAACGGTGGCATTAAAATGCAAAGTAATACCGACTTTTATCTTTCTATGTTCTTGACCTTGAGATGACCGTGACCTCCGGCTCCAAATACACTCATGTAATATCAAGTAAACTACAGCAAAAGTTGTATGATTCCAAAAAAAAACGGTGAACTTGGGATGACCTTGACCTTCAGTGACCTTGACCTTGGGATGACCTTGACCTTTATATGACCTCATGTATGATCAAATAACCCAATGTTGTTGCATCCTATGACCTATTTTTTGTATGTTTTTGAAAGGCCTGAAATGACCTTGACCTTCAAGATCAACGCAAAAGCTGAACATATATAAAGATCAATATTTCATCTCTAAATACAACAAATTAAAACTTTATATCTCTCACAGTATAGGGTCAAGGTCACTTCAAAGTGCCTATATTAATAACTGACTTTGGACAGCTCCTATCCTATCCTATCCCGTAACTCGAAGGTCGTTGGGGCACCACAGATGATCATTTAACTAGCGTACTTCATCTTTCTCTGTCCTCAGCTACCCTCATGGCTTCGCTCAGTGTCAAACCAATCCATTCTCGAATGTTGTCCTCCCACCTCTTTTTCTGTCTCCCCTTCTTCTGCCTCCTTGCACCATGCCTCGCACGATGGTCTTTGCAAGGCCTGATGATGTGATGATGTGGCCATACCATCGGAGTTTCCGTTTCTTCACCACTGTGAATAATGTCATAGTGTTGTCCAATGGTTTATGTGATGGTATGTAGGACTGTGTTGTTGTTGATGTGCTGGGTATAGGAAATGGCCAGAAGTCTTCTCTAGCACCTCATCTCCATGCTTTTTATTGTTCTTTGTAGATCTGCTGTGAGGGTCCATGTTTTGCAAGCGTATAGGAAGATGGAGATGACAAGGGAACGCAGCAGCTTTACCTTGGAATCTAGACTGATGGTCCTGTCTTTCCAAATGGGCTTCAACCTTGTCAGTGGAGTAGTTTGTGCGATCCTAGAGAGGACTTCCTGTCGGGACCCATTGTCTGAAACAATGGCTCCTAAATATTTGAAGCTATGCACTGTGTTGAGGGATTGACCTGCACTTTGATGTCCGTATTGATGCCATTGGTGTTGTTGGTCATCATTTTGGTCTTCTCTGCACTTATTTTTATTCCATAGGCTCTGGAGATGGTGTCAAGCCTTGTACCAGCTGTTCAAGTTCTTGTTCCTCTCCAGCCAATCCATCAATGTCATCCGCAAAGCAGAGGTTGGAGATGTGCCTTTGTAATCGGCAAGGACATCTGACATAATGCGCTCTAGGAAGATGTTGAAGCTGATCTTGATCTTGGAGTGAGGTTGACCAAATGTGCAAAGTATGTGTGTCTCATTGATATCTATCATGCCTCAAAGAATATTCATATGAATAATATTAATAACTAAGAAAAAAAAAGAGGTGGGTGATGATGGAGAGGTTGAGTACATAGACTCACATTGCTATGCATGTGAGGAAAAGAAACGCTAGAATAATTGTAATAAAAATTTGTTGTGTAGTGCTACACAATTGGTTTGTTTGCCATAATTAATACTGAAATGACCTGTTGGCTCAGTGTATTTTGTGTCAGTGAATTTCACTCTGTGTGAGTGTATTTGTTTGTTTTGTATGTGTTTTTCAACTGCAGGGAGAATGTAAGTTTGTAGAATTTTACTGTAAAATGAGTAGTTTGAATTTAATGCAGTTGCTGTGAACTGTGGTGATGCATAACATTTTACATTAATGATCGAAATAACTTGTTTCTATGTACTTAATTTAGTTGTCACCCGTCCATCTACGTTATTCTATATAGAGATGAATTTCATTTGAATTGATTCATGTACATGACATTATAGCTTGTTCCTGATGAATCTTACCATGTTAAGTGAAAGTTGTTAGAATCTGCAGGTTGTATTGAATGCATTCATCAGTTTTTGTTTGATGGAGTCTTACAATTTTGCATTTTACTTTAGAAGTCCTGTTTGTACATTTAGAATGTTTGACATTTACAGTAGTAATAATTCTGTCAGTAGTATTTCGAATCTAAAAGTATTTTTGCTTAACATATTAATTGTTTGTAGTGTGAATCTTGACATGATATTGCTATCATTCTAATTGAAAATTCTGGTTCAAATGTGTTGTTACTTAGAACGTCTTGTTTTACAATTTCTAATGTAAGTGTGTTTAAGTTGGTGTTCTTTACAGCCAAACTTGTAAACTAACAAGAACTTGTGAAGTGCAATTTATAATAATAGTAAAGACATTGAAGAAATGCAGGAAAGATCTACCATAATATCTATCATAATTTTATTGAACAAAAATGGTGTATTATTGTATTACAATGTGTGTTTCAATATGTGTATTTACCATGGATTGTCATACTTTTTTGCTCACAGTTGGTTCTGCTTTCTTTTACACAAAAGAATCCTCTCATAACAAATTATTATCATAGTTACATAGTACAAAACAATAATTATACATTATAAGCTGCACCCCAAATCCCAATTTTACACAACAAAATCCAATTTCATCTATACATAAGATGCACGAGAAAATTAAGAAAGCTATTATGAATCTTGACGTTATTCAGACAGATTTTAGCCAGCCACACGCATTAAGCACAGCATATTATTAGACTCGTGAGTCAAAGTCGAGAAAAATAGTATTGGCTTGTAGTACAAAAAGTATGGTATAATAGATGTTAACTTTCCAATGAAGAATGGTTAGTTAGAAAAAATATTCTGCAATTCATTACAATATTTCATGTCAGGTAAAAAATCATGCTGTAACTATAAATCTACTGTTCATAATATTGATTGAACAGTGAAGTTCATTACAACAACAACGTTTGCTTGGTTTCTTTGTTTTTTATTTAGTGTTAAATAAATGTTAGATAATGGAATATTTAAAATTAAAAACATTTTTTAGTTAGCCAATCAGATTAAGAATGACCACTCAAAAGCACACAATTGTATACATGTAATAAAATACAAACTTTCTCAACCAAACAAAAATCAGAAAAATGCTGTTGGACGTTTAAAAAAAAAAAAAAAAAAAAAAAAAAAAAAAACCCACAAGGATAATATTTACAGTAAATGAGGTGCACAATGAAAAATTAAACTGTAGGAGTGTTGTAAAGTGACCTGCTGCTGGAATGCCTTCAGTGTTACCATTAGGGTTGTTTTAGTAAGTCTTTTTATATGGATCAGGGGTAAGCACTCTTTCAACCAAGTTGTGGTCTTGATTCGACTCTTTGAAGTCCTCTGGACCCTATAAACAATGACTAACTAACTAACTAATTCCACTTGTACATTGACCTATTTTTGGTATGTTTTATACAAGGCCTTCAAGATTAATGTAAAAACAGAACATATATAAAAGATCAATCTATCATCTCTAATTACCATGTTTGGACTTTATATCAGATTAGGGTCAAAGTCACTTCAAAGTACCTATACTAATCAAATTTGGACAGCTCCAATGACTTTGACCTAGGAGTGAGGTTGACCAAATTTGTAAAGTATGTATGTCTCATTGATATCTATTATGCATCAAAGAATCATAAGTTCAATATTAATAACCTAGAAGAAAACAAGTGAATTAACCAAAAAAAAAAGGAATTTTACTAACATTTGTTGACCCTGTGACTTTGACATTCATGTTAAGTCATTCATTCACTGATCGTTTATGAGGTCTCATGGATACATACCATCTTACCAAGTTTGGTTGTGATAGTTAAAATAGGTTCTGAGATAATAATTACTTGCAAGTTTTGCACAGACAGAAGGACCACCAGACGGATGAAACATTTTATTATTTTTTAATGTCATTTTTGGACTTTTTAGGATTTGTCTCGCACAGATTTGCAAAAATCTGAAAAACATGTTTTAGAGGGTGAGTACATAGACTCATATTTCTATGCATGTGAGTCAAAAAGTGTGTGAACAAATCACAACTCTGATGTATTATTGGTGGACACAACAAAGGAAATAAAGCACGAAACTAGCTAATACAGGTAAAATGAGTGCACAATTAAATAATAAATTTTGAGGGTGATAACTGATAATTAACTGAGATTATAAATATACAAATTGTGCTCTTGAATACCATCAATATAAGTGTACCTATTAAAAAAAAAATCTGAACAAATCACAACTCGGAAAAAACATTGTTGGACACTGTAAAGGCAACACAATCGTGTCTGAGTCATTCTGGGGATTATTAACTATAGTTCAAGATTTTTGGGAGAAATACTGCCAGTTTCTTGATTATTTCAGCTGTGAGTCCTCCGACTGTTCGCCTGAATCACAGATGGTTTCAGTAGGCTGGTCTCCAAAGTCACAAGTGGTTTCAGTAGGCTGCTTGCCTGAATCACAAGTAGTTTCAGAAGGCTCAAGGACACTGGAATCAATGCATGGTTTCAGTAGGCTGGTCGCCTGACTCTGAGTCACCAGTGGTTTCAGCAGAACTGTTGGCATCATCTTGTAGACCAGACAACCTAAGCATGTTGTGTGCTATATCTACCAGGCGACTGCGATACTCCAAATTCTACAAGCATCAGTGCAAAGAACAAAAAAACATTATAATACAATACAATATGACTACATTGTCCAATAAAAGTTTGTTTGTTTTAAAATAAAATTTGCCTTTGTCTCTATCTTCATAAATGCAACAATATCTAAGAATTGCTTAATTAATCTTAATCTTCAGTAACAGAAAATTATAAAAGCAAGACATAAGTAAGCAAGAAACAATTAAACAAACAAAATGTAGGCTGGGGAACTCTCCTCGGATCCGCGATTTTCTGAGAAAAGGCACCGTCACTCCCGAGAAAATTAAATAGAGGTCCAAGAAAAAAAATCGCTCTGAGAAACAAACAAAAAACAAAAAACAAACGCAATCTATCCAAGTCCAAGTCTCGATCTATATCCGTGTCCAGCTTTTTTTTTTCTCGTCACTAAAAGTGCCGCCCGCGCTTGCTATTGTTAATCGAATTCACTGCCCAAAAAGGCTTACTAGTATCACTTGACAACAGCGGGCAAAGGAGATGTTGAACGTTTGGCGGTTCACGTGAAGTTCAGTCCTTTGTCACTGTCCGCGATTGTTAATAATCACTATACTATCATGGTCAAGTAGTGTGTTTTACGTATTATTAACCGCAGAGACCCTTTTGAAGAAGGGGAAATCAACAAGTGGAAATGGGAATGGCTTGAAAAGATGGCGAAAGTCTTGAAAAGATGACGAAAGTGTAACTGCACTCCATGTCATAGGTAACTACTACTACTAAGGGGTAAGAGCAATGCAACATCACTCCCATCCACACATCCAGCATGTCAGCTCCCAGATGTATTTTGTAATTATTTCACACAGAAAGTGGCTGACATAAGGGCCGCTCTTGATAGCCATGAGATCCCACTCATTAACCCATTCTCACCTTCCCTCACCACCACAAAGATGGAAGTTTTTCAACCAATAACAGAGCAAGAAGTCAAGAAAGTCATCTTAAGCTCAAAACCAACATCTTGCTCTCTCGACCCCATTCCTACCCCCATGTTGATAGAGAATCTTGACCCTCTACTCCCGACCATTACCCACATTATCAACGAGAGTCTGTCCTCTGGTGTTGTTCCGTCTGTGCTCAAAGCGGCTGTCATCAAACCCCTCCTTAAAAAGCCAAGTTTAGACAAAAATAATCTAAAGAACTATAGACCTGTTTCAAACCTCTCCTTCCTGTCCAAAGTCATAGAAAAAATTGTTCTCAAACAACTGTTTGCCTACCTATATGATAACGCTTTACTTTGCCCCAACCAGTCTGCCTACTGACCATTCCACAGCACTGAGACAGCCCTCCTAAAGGTAACCAATGATCTGTTGCTTGCCTTAGATAATGGCAACGTCTCCGTTCTCACCTTATTAGACCTCTCAGCCGCCTTTGACACAGTCGACCATCACATTCTCCTTAACACTCTTCAACACTATTTTGGATTCTCTGGCTCGGTCCTGGCTTGGTTCCACTCATATCTTTCTGACAGATCACAAGCAGTCACTGTCGATGGCTGTTTCTCCAGCACAGCAGACTTGGTGTGCGGCGTGCCTCAGGGTTCCGTTTTAGGGCCGGTGTTATTCACTCTGTACACCAAGCCACTGCTTCTCCTGCTTAGAAAGCATGCTGTTGAGAGTCAGTCATTTGCAGACGACACACAACTGTATAAATCCACCGCCCACTCTCTCATTAATTCCACTGTTCAGACTTTGGAGAACTGCATCACAGACATTAAGTCATGGATGACACTCAACAAGCTTAAGCTTAATGACGATAAAACCGAAGCCCTCCTCATTCACAAGCACAACGCCTCCTCCTCACTCTCGCCTCTCCCAACATCGCTTACAGTAGGGACAACAAACACTCAGTTCTCATCCTCAGCAAGAAATCTCGGCTACATTCTCTCCGATGACCTGTCCCTCAACAACCACATCTCCAACGTCTGTCGCTCTGCATACACGGCCATACGCCAAATCAGCTCCTTTCGCCACTATCTTACAGTCCCGGCCACCAAAACCCTAGTCTGCGCTCTCGTCCTTTCTCGTCTTGACTATTGCAACTCTCTCCTTGTTGGCTCCCCGAAACACATCATTGACAAACTACAAAAGGTTCAGAACTCAGCAGCTAGACTAGTATTCCGAGCTAAGAAACGTGATCACATCACACCTCTACTACATTCCCTTCACTGGCTTCCTGTGCAAGCACGCATAGAGTACAAACTCTCTGTTCTCTGTCACAACTTCTTCACAGATTCTTGTCCTTCCTACCTTGCTGATCTACTGTCTGTCTACTCCCCTTCACGCACTTTAAGATCTTCTGCTGACACTCGCACACTCAAGGTTTCCGTCACCCGCACTAAGACATACGGCCAACGTGCATTCGCCTACTCTGCACCTAAGCAGTGGAATTCCCTTCCCTCCCATATCCGCAACATACAATCAACACAAGCATTCAAAAAGGCCCTCAAAACCCACCTCTTCAAACTGCATTATTAAGATTGATTTGTATCCCGCTGCCATTCTCTCATCTCTTGTCTATGTCTGATCCGTAAGTGTATACACGGCTGTAAATATTTATACTGTTTTCCTTCCTGGGCCTAACCGGGCATATAAATAGCTGTAAATAGGTTTTTTGCTATTCTATTTTCTGTCTTTTTTGTCATTTGTGTACATAGTTGTAAATAGTATATCTTTGTCTTTTTTGTAATTTATGTACATAATTGTAAATAGTCTGTACCTTTACTGTCCCGTCTTTTGGTGTATTGTAGCAAAAGTAATGTTTCATCGAGTGCATGTATTTATATGTTATGACTATGTAAAGCGTGGTGAGTCTGGTCATAGGCTGTAGTACCCGCTATATAAAAATCCGTTATTATTATTATTACTATTTATACTACTACTAATGATAATGTCCTTATGAACACATGATGAATATTATGAAAACCATCCACGTTTATCTCTCACAAAAAGCATTCTTTTTGGGTGTACATGCTATGAAACGTTCAGCTTCTGGGGCAAAGCCCCCCCAAATCCCCACACCGGGGCTTCGCCTTATGGCGGCCCCTGGACCCTGGCCGAATTTCAGAGATTTTGGCTTTCGACTGTTCCCCAGCCTGAACACCAAAGCTTCGTATACTATGCAGTATAATAGATGGATATCCATGAAATAATGCACCTGAATCTGATTTCTTCCACTGTGCAATCATATGTGTATACTTATTAACTAATAAACAAAAAGCAATATCATCAACAACAATACCTTTAAAACGAAAAACAGCGAACAGTAAACTGACCTTGTGGTTGCCTTCTGGGACACCATGGAAACCCATCCTTGCACCATAGCAACAGGCAGCGATAATACCTGTACTGTCACTGTCTCCACCATGGAACATGGCTCTGGAAATTCATTTTTTTAAGACAGAGAATGTATATGGAGCCCAAATTATGTCTAAAATGATAGCTCAAGGAACTGTTGTAAATCATTGGTAATAATAAAGTAATACTCCGCACAAAGACTGCCCAAAGATATAATAACACTGCTGTTTGGCCACAACACATTTCAGTTTTAATTCGATCCAATTCAATAAATTTATTTTAAACCTTTTCATGGAAAGTTTGATTTTAGATAAAGTCTTTTAAAATAAAAGCAAGCATGCCAGAATTAGTTTTTCACTCCATTACACCGAGTGTTTATATTACAGAATTAATTAAGTTTATTTTTTCCACTTATAAAAGTGTCCCTGTTCAATTCCACACATGCTTACCGCTTGCACAACTCATGCCAATTCCAGTTGGCTCCCAACAAGGCATCATATCTGTAAAACCATAAGACAGATTTGTATTAGAAAATTGCAAAACTCTCCATACAATATAATACAGTACAGCACATCTTTATTCACACAAAAGGAATTACAACAGGGACAGAATTACATTTTAAAATAATATACATTAATAATACAGTATAATCCCCTTTCATCCACATCACACTGATTAGATAAACATTAGTTCAACATACCTCATTACAATTCTTCACTCACCTCACACAAAAGCACCAGTGTCCCTTACCTCTCTCTCTCTCTCTCCCCTTCTTTCTCTGCTACACACACCATCTATCCGTACAGTCTAAATCTCTGTTCAATAAAAATGATTCAGAGAATAAATTATGATCCTATCCTATCCTATATTATCCTATCCCGTAACTCGAAAGTTGTTGGGCCACCACAGATGATCGTTTAACCCGTGTACTCCATCTTTCTCTGTCTACAGCAGCCATCGTGGCTTCATTCCATTCTCAAATGTTGTCTTCCCACCTCTTTTTCTTTCTACCTCTTCTTCTGCCTGTTTTCACCGTGACTTGCAGGATGGTCTTTACCCAATGGTCTGGTGACGTGGCCATACCATCAGAGTTTCCGTTTCTTCACCACTTTGAGCATGTCATTTTTTCCAATGGCTTGTGTGATGGTTTGTCGGACTTCGTCGTTGGTGATGTGCTGGGTATAGGAAATGCCCAGAAGTCTTCTTTAGCACCTCATCTCCATGCTTTGTTTTCTTCGTTGTAAGTCTGCTGTGAGGGTCCATGTTTCGCAAGAGTATAGGAAGATGGAGATTACAAGAGAGCGCAGCAGTCTTTCTTTGGAATGTTGACTGATGGTCCTGTCTTTTCAAACGGGTTTCAAACTTGTCAGGGCAGCAGTTGTTTGTGCTAACCTGGGGAGGAATTCTTGTCGGGCCCCATTGGTTTGATACAATTGCACCTATATATTTGAAGCTATGCACTGTGTTGAGGGATTGGCCTTGGACTTTGATTTATGTGTTGATGCCAAATTATAATAATCCATCATAAAATCTATAATACTGTCCATGACACAAAGCATTGTGTAAGTAAATATGTTTCTTTTCGAAGACCGCCATATAATACAATCAGTGAAAGGAACATATACCGGCATACCTGTACTGATGGTTAAACATCAATTATTAAAATCCCGACAATTGTTAAGGAAAAAGCCCACTATATGTTCCACAGTGAAATTGGTGACATCTGCTATAATGTTTTTAGTGACAAGTCATTCTAAAAGCATAATGTTTGGAATGACATGGTCAGACATTTGGTAAAACACATTTATAAGTTATTGCGCACCTTGGGATCGAGTTGAATGCTATATCTGAAACAAAAGACCAAAGTACTAGCTGTGGTACTTTGAGAAAGTTGGAATAGTGTTTACGATGAGTGTAATGTGGAAGAAAGATGATTATTGTGTATCCTTAATGTATATGAATTTAAAATGTGATTCCGCGCCTGCTGTAATTCCTTTGGGGGTAATAAAGGTGTGTTGTGTTGTATTGAATTGTATTGTGTTGTATGGGTACTGGAGTTTAAAGTCAGGATGCTAATAGGCCAATGAGAAAAGAGAACTCTTATAGAAACTGCCACAAAATAGTATAGTATAGTTATGATGGCATCGGATGCTATCAGCCTTTTGCCCTCTAGAAAATATAGTATAGTTATGATGGCATCGGATGCTATCAGCCTTTTGCCCTCTAGAAGTCCATTTAAGAGCACACATATTTCTTGTCACACTGGCAGGCTTTCAGGCATCAGTTGTTTGATAAATGTTGACTACAAGAGGGAGGTGGGGTAAAGGAATCTCCATCCAAATCAGTGGAGTGCATTATGTTAGACAGAAACGTATCTACACCATTTTGAAATGCTTTAGTGGTACCATAAAGTTACACAAGCTACTTACGCAATCATAGGGGCATCATGCCCACTGGAACCACCCCAACCTCTCAAGCTGAGACTCTTGTAAAACTTGTCTTGTTCGTCAAAGTCAAATTTCTCTGGCAGGATTGGATCAGACGTGCCCTTCAGAATGTTTCGAAATGTCAGGTACTTGGTCCAAGATTTTGTAAAGTAGTTCCTGTACAAAAACTACTACAGTGACTCTTTTTGTTTTAAAAAAACAAAAACCTGTTAAGCAGAACTAAAATCGCTGTTCAAGATAAACACACACATATAAGCATTGCATTTAAACATATTCAAGCATACAGTACAATGGGCACTGCTAACAAAAATCATGTATTTCCAAAACGATTTGTTGAGCTATATAGAATGCAGCACTTACTAGATTTCTACATTTGTCTGCACTGAATATCGGTCTTTAGCTGCACTGAATGTCTGTCTTACCAATGTTCTTTGCTTTCCTGGACACAATGGCCTGTTTTCTCAATGTAGGCCATGGCCAAAGGTAATGTGTCCAGCAGACATCGACCCCACTCCCTCAGTGCTCTTCCTGCAGGCAAACCGCATGTATAAATATTTATCAACAAGCACTCACATATGGTGAGGGCTGGAAGTATGTTTGTATCTCCCTCTCTTCTTGCTCCCATGAAAGCATATCGCGCTGAAATCTGGCACACATTATTATGTACAAGTGTTTTGGATGATGACACACAATTATGTGGCTAGTGTCACAATAGTTATTTAGTCTCTTAAAGTTTCCCACCACTTCATTTGACACAAAATGGATTGTAGCTTTAGTAAAAGCTTTATTACTTCTTCGGATGAGAGTATAAACTGAGGTCTAGTCTGTGCAGGCAGGCATGACATCACACAGAATTTAAAGATCCTAATTCCCCCCGTTGGGGTGCCGGGGGTTTCATTATAAATAGTATCCCCACTTTCTGGAAATTTATTGCTTTAAATTCCCACTGTCGCTGTCTTTATTATTTGTTCTTTCTCATTCCTGCTCTGTTCTATCAATCTGCTATACTATCTAAGTATCTTCTTCTTCGCTAGACCAGTCACCTACCTTTTTTCTTGAAAACTCTTCCGAGACAAGACTCCTTCTTTATGTGTGAGGTCTGTTGGATCAACTTGGGAATATTGGACGCTTTCTGCCAGGTGGTCACTAAGGCTTCCTATTATGTTATTATTTAGCAATGTAGGCATTTTATATGTATGGGTTTTGTTGATAATTTATAATGATGTTTGTATTCTATTTTGTTTTTGTAAACAGGGGTTCGATAAATTAGAGTATAGCCTCAGCATCCCCTGTGTGGGATGTCTTTATTGTAAAGTGACTGGCTGGTGGAGAGCCTTCAGTTTTACCACTAGGGTTGTTTCAGCAGATCTTTTATGCGGATTGGGGGTTGTCCAGTCCTGATTTGGTTCGGAAGAGTCCGCTGGACCTAAAGCAATAATCATGTAATGTAATGTAAAGATCCTAATGCTCATGTCCTAGGTGAGTGAGGGCGAGCTACACAAATATACCCAGCAAGCACTATAGGTTTTGTTTCTCCCATACCCGGTTGCCCAGGATTGTTGTTTGGGCGTCAGATGATGCGCACAAAGGCTGCAAGTGGGCACTCGGGCAGCTTGAGTTCAATCCTGTGTTTCAGCCATGCAGTGCCTTAAGCAGCTCGATCCTCATCTCTAAAAAAAAAAGCTATATAAGAATGATTAAATAATAAATAAATAAACCAACCATCAGCCACTGAACATGCTTCTTACAAAACTAGACATATACCCCAGGAAATACACACTTCACAGTTTATTGTATGGTCCTCTCCTGACCCCATCCTTAATCTAAAAACCAACAGCTGTTTAAAATTTTCATTTTCCAGCCTTTACACCATTACCCAGTGGGCCACTGCTACTTAATTAGGACTTGAAGAAATGTTGTTGACCTTGCACTGCTAATGCTGTGAACAGTGCAGAGGCCAAAGAACCCAGATAGCCCGTTGGGTTGTGGTGTGTCATGCGACCTGCTTCAACACTAACAGCCACAAGATCCTCTAGGTCGTTGGGTCGCGGGTACCTCAGTCCTATGCACATCGCCCTCATCGCGGCCCCACAGCCTTCACCTCTGTCACAAAGGTTAAACAACATTTGCAACCTTTTTTTTCTTCTCACAAGCTTTAACTGTATTCTGTACCCCACCCCTCCCCACCTCCTACCCCTCCAACCCCATCCATATTACAGTATAGAGTATAGCCTAAAATGATTAAAACCCAAGGTACTTGAAGATGGTTGAACTGAATGGTGGACTTCATGAGGTTTTATATCTCTATAGATTTTATCTTGTACAAAGGTTACCCCAAATTTTACTTCACCTGCAAGATGCTGTTGTCCTACAACTCAAAACAGATTTAAATTGGAAAATCCTGTGCACTGTAGTGTGACAAACAAATCCTGAATTACCTGGGGTTGAATGGTATCTTGTAGTCTTTGGATAAGTTGGGACGGAGTTGTCTTGTGCCTAGCATGCATGTGCTGCCTGGGGATTACATAATATGAATGGTAGAGTACAAATCATTTCAAGGAATTCAAAGGAATTATATGTACTGATTTTTATTAACTTAATCCATGCTCCATACACTGTTAAACCAGACAGTTTACTTAATGCTGACCATTTTAGTAAATCACTTGTTTTTTTTTGTTCTTTTTTTCTGATTCTTCAGGAAATTTCACAACATTAATTGTTTCTCTGCATCTGTGAGTGGTACATGCATGGTGGCATACATGGCAGTAGTTTAACCACTGCACATATTTTGTTCAAACTTCAAAGGAACAAATGCCAGAACTAGTGGCATTTGCTCTAACTCAAAAGTCAAGGTCATTGGGGTAAAATCGTTGCTAAACACGTTTTGCTCTTTATCTCAAAACAAAACAAAAAGTGTCCCGTGCTAATTTGCTTCTTAAACTGACAAAACAAAGACACAACATTAAAAGCTCCACAAAAATTAACATTTTGCAAAATCAATCAATCTAGCATGTGTCAGAGCAAAACAATACAACAAAACTCAAATTTATCTTACAAATTTGCAGATTTGTGTGGATGTGTGTGAAATAAATTTGAAGGGTTTATCATCTGTTGGTTTTAATTTTGCTAGTTGTTGATTTATTTAATTTTTCATTTTAACCTAACCAAGTTTAGTTAATTGTAGCAAAATACCCGTATAGAGAATCTCATAATATGGTGTGTTTTATCTTATTCAGCTATATTTTAATCACCATCCAGTCATAAGGTTGTTAATACTGCTAACCACAGTCATTTTTCAACTCTTTGCAATTTATCACCGGCAAGCAGCACCAACATCACATGACAGACTGCGATTAAAGAGTTGACAAAATAAGTTGATGTCCTTGTCACTGTTTTTATTATGCACTAAGCTAGATGATTTACCTGCTGCCCTCCCAGACATATCAGTCATACACTCAACATATTTTTCAGCTAGTTTCAGGAACAGTTCCTTTTTCCTCACTGGCTCCTCACTCCTCTCTGACAAGGCTGCAACAAAAGGTAAATATGAAAATGACAATTTGTTTAAAAACTGTTTTCAAAGCCGATTTATTCGGGTATTCATTTGATTTATTACCAGGCCCATATATCACAAAGATGGTTTTCCAACACAACAAATTAATGTCACATTTAAAATATGTGCCGTTGTCATTGCAGACAGTGACAAATAGACACTATATTATGTTGTTAATATTTAAATTTTTTATCACTATATTTTAACGACATTGCAATAACGTAACACAAATATGTTCATCAGTAATGCAAATTAAAAAGAAATGCCTCAAATTTCTGGAGCCTTTGGTTGATTGATGATGAATGTCATGACTGGTATACAATAACTGAAAATTATGAAGTTTTCAAATTAGTCCAGATAACATATTTCTTATATAAGTTATATATTTTCTTATTGATTTTGTGTGTGTGTATAAAGTCACACATAAATAACTCTTGTCTTGCTGTGCAAGATTTCTCTTTCTGAGTCAAAGATCATACCTTCTCCTGTGGCTATCAGCATAACTGTGTCATCGCTAACCCTCCATTTTGGTACTGTAACAGTGAAGCAATGCTGCTAGAAAACAAGACTATCGCACTGTATAATATGTGTATATGTATAGTATAATACAGAAGTGGAACTGTGAACAATCTGACCATAGTGGATATAAAACAGCTGGATTTTGTCAGCAAGGAGGACTTTCGAACACTTGACAGGATGGGAGTTTATGCAACTACAATCTGACCAAGACCAATATCCAAACCCTCAGCTGATAGCATAATCATTTTTAATTTGTGCTATACCCACACCTCGCCTCTTTTTTCGACATTGAATTGCTTTAAAAAGTCCATTGTTACAACTTACATTCGACCACAATGCCATCAATACCACCCATCGCCATTAGTTCCTTGTAGATGTCTTTGCCTGAGTAACAGAACTCCCACGATCCATTATAGAAACCAATTGCATCCCCTGCGCCAGCAAGCACCATGGCTGCTTCAAAACGTTCCAGTAGAGATGCTGCCATCCTGAACCTGAAAACACAACAAACTAATATAATAACTGACATAATAACTAACATTGTAGCAATATTTTTTAAAATTTCAAATTAGTAACACTCAGAGGAGAAAAGTCAAGCCAAGACGTTCATTGCTATCCAATGTTTTCCTTGTAATAACCATTGTTGTCCAATGTTTATCATTGTTGTGAAGTTGTCCAATGTGAGGCAGTTGTCCTGTGTTATGCAGTGGATGTTCAATATAGTGTAGTTGTTGTTAGATGTTCACCTAACCCAACGTCTAAGAGCTGACACCTCAGTAATGACACATTTATTCCCATATTTTGCGCAAGAAATGCATATCACATTCACTAACAAAACACCATTGCTTGTACATTGATAAATTTCAACAAACCACCAAAGATCAATGTTAATGTAAATGCTCAGTGGGTCTGTTCCAAGTTCTACTTCTAGGTTACTGCACTGTGTTGTTCAATTTTACTTCCTCTTTTATGTGTACTTAACCCACTTCTGAAAGTGGAAGCCATGCATACCATTATGTACAGTCTAAGGCACTAGATAATGATAACTCTTGCGGGTCCACTGTAGCTGAGCTCACTTAAAGTATGTGACGGTGGGTCTATTGTTGCTGGGCTCTGCACAACGGAAAGCTATTACCCACTCGTCTTTCGTCGATGGGGATCGCTAGTAAATCTCCCTGTGACTCAACTTAATACATTTATATGTTTAGCTCGGTCTGTGTTAGGCTGGGGTACAGAGATAGAAAGAAAATGGTAAAAGATCACTGTCACAATAGCTCTCACATGGCTATGAAACATAGGTAGTCCAGCCACTTGTTAACAGTCAATATCACACATTTATTTCCTCTACTCTATACAAGATCTGCTAATCACGATACTAACTTAAGAGTTCAAATATCAGTTCGAATGGTTTGCTCCTTGATAATTCTATGCAGCTACTGTTTCTTCATCAGGCTACTCGTGCGATCTGCCCAACGGGTCAGTCTTCTGGAAAGGTGGACTAGTGATGTCCTTTGCTAACAGGTTGGTTGCACTGGTGCAAATGTTACTTAGCTCTAGATTCGCTGAGCTGTGTTGTGGTTGATTCTTTGATGAGCTGTGATGTTGTGGATTCTTCTCCTTGTTGACAGACTGGTGGGCTCTCGTTGCGCAGTGCTTGAGGCTTCAATACAGGCCGAATGTCAGTGAAGACATGTACTTGTCTTTCTTCTGATCGGGCCCACGATGCCTGCTCGTCTGTAACATATGAGACAAATTTCTGCAACACCGTGTATACTAGGTGTGTGCAGAGCGTCTCACTGAAGGCAGAAGTAGCCCTCAGTGATTAGCTCCACCTATACATATATATATAAGCGATGAATATTCTTCTAAGTCCGTGGTCCACTGGAATCTCCACTCTAATTCCTATACATATATAAATATAAATCATGGCTAAATACACACCTATCCTATTTTATCCTTTCCTGTCCCGTAACCCGGAGGTCGTAGGGGCACCACAGATGATCGTTTAACCAGCATACTCCATCTTTCTCTGTCCTCAGCAGCCCTGATGGCTTCGCTCAGTGTCAAACCAGTCCATTCTCGAATGTTGTCCTCCCATCTCTTTTTCGGTCTCCCTCTTCTTCTACATCCTTGCACTGTGCCTTGCAGAATAGTCTTTGCAAGGCCTGATGATCTGGTGACGTGGCCATACCATCAGAGTTTCCGTTTCTTCACCACTGTGAGCAGGTCATCGTGTTGTCCGATGGCTTGTGTGATGGTCTGTCGGACTTCGTCGTTGGTGATGTGTTGGGTATAGGAAATGCCCAGAAGTCTTCTGTAGCACCTCATCTCCATATGCTTTGTTTTCTTCGTTGGAGATCTGCTGTGAGGGTCCATGCTTCGCAAGCATATAGGAAGATGGAGATGACAAGGGAGCGCAGCAGTCTTACTTTGGAATGTAGACTGATGGTCCTGTCTTTCCAAATGGGCTTCAACTTTGTCAGGGCAGCAGTTGTTTGTGCGATCCTGGAGAGGACTTCCTGTCAGGACCCATTGTCTGATAAAATGGCTCCTAAATATTTAAAGCTATGCACTGTGTTGAGGGATTGGCCTTGGACTTTGATGTCCGTGTTGATGCCATATTTTTTTGGTCATCATTTTGGTCTTCTCTGCACTAATTTCCATTCCATAAGCTCTGGACAACAGAACAACAATCGGTGTGCGTCAAGGATGCCTACTCTCTCCAACACTCTTCAACATCTTCCTAGAGCGCATCATGTAAGATGCTCTTGCAGATCATGAAGGCACAGTCAACATAGGGGGTAGAGCAATCTCCAATCTTCGTTTTGCAGATGACATTGATGGATTGGCTGGAGAGGAACAAGAACTTGAACAGTTGGTACAGAGGCTTGACACCACCTCCAGAGACTATGGAATGGAAATAAGTGGAAATAAGAGGAACATAAAGACTTTATGGTCCTCGTCATTTCATGCAGCAGTCCTGTATGGTCCTCGCCATATCATGTAGGAGTCCTGTATAGTCCTCACCATTTCATGTAGGAGACTAGTATGGTCCTCGCCATTTCATGTAGGAGACTAGTATGATCCTCGCCATTTCATGTAGCCATCCTGTATGGTCCTCACCATTTCATGTAGCAGTCCTGTATAGTCCTCACCATTTCATGTAGTAGACTGGTATGGTCCTCACCATTTCATGTAGTAGACTAGTATGATCCTCACCATTTCATGTAGCAGTCCTGTATGGTCCTCGCCATTTCATTTAGGAGACTAGTATGGTCCTTGCCATTTTATGCATCAGAGTTGTGCTGTCACTGATTGATTAACATGTTTATTTCAATTTTGAAACTGTATGATCAGGTGTATTTATAGTAATTATACAACTATTTTTAATTAATTATTTTATAGAACTTAATTAATTTAATAAATAAAAATTGAAATAAGAAACAAAGAAAACTGAAAAAAAGAAACCTTTCTTAGCCTTGTTGTGTCTTTAATTTTTTTGTAGGCTTAATCACTGTTTATGTCTGTTTTGTGTGTGTTGACTTGTTGCGTGTGCTTGGTAGTAATAAAAAGAAACGAGTACCCTTTTCCCCAAAGAACAAAAACAAAACAAAACACTAAAAGAAAAAAAAAACACACACACACACATACACACACAAAGTCAAAAGAAACCATGTGGAGTTTCATGAGTGTGTCACTGTAACGTCGTTTCTACATGCCCACACACACACACACACACACACACACACACACACACACACATGTATATAAAGACATTGATTGTTCTAAAAAAATTCAACTTAACCATGTTTTTGTTTTACTTCACAGAGCTCTTCTGGGAACAAAACAAACGAGCCTAGCTTATAAATGCTCAACATGCACACACTCACGTTAAGTATCAAAACAATGAATTTATAATTCAATAAAAACACACACATTTAAAAACAAACACACACATACACAATCAGCAGCATCTGCACTGACACACTCAAAATAAAATGCTACTATTAAACAGTGTGGAACATACAGGGTGAGCCATAAAAAGTGTCCACATTTTATTGTGCAATAACTAAGATAGAAATGAATATTTTACAACATGTTTTTATTTCATGTAGACAACAATGTTAAAGGTTTTGTTCAAACTAATCTTAGCAAAATCTGTGCATTTTCAGAGTCACAGAATCAATAGTTCATGATGTGCTCAATCCATGCTCCGCGTTGTTGAATAACAGCTGCGAGCCGAACGTTGAAGTTGTCCACAACTCTCTGTGACTCTGAAAATGCACAGATTTTGCTAAGATTAATTTGAACAAAACCTTTAACATTGTTGTCTACGTGGAATAAAACATGTTGTAAAATATTAATTTCTATCTCAGTTATTGCACAATAAAATGTGGACACTTTTTATGGCCCACCCTGTAAATCAAAACAATGATTAAAAAAAATCAATGTATGGATTTTTAAAAAAGTCAATTCACTTTATTCTTGACCCAATAAAGAATGCTGGGTATATAGAATTTATAAATAGAATATAATATACCCCTCACCAAGAGATGGATTACAAGTTTACATTATTATTGACAAACAAACACAAAATAAAAAATAATAATAAATAAAAAGGTGAATAAATAAATAGATAAAAGGAATAAAAATAAAATAATAAAGTAAATTTAAATATAAGTAAATAAATAAAATAAAAGGATAAATCAACATGCTATCTAGTACAAATAGAACAAAATTTAATCATCTAAAATAAAATTTAAAAAAAAAAATTGTTTTCAGTTCCGAGAAATATACATTTAATAAGCTAATTTTCTATATATTAAACAAAACAATCATTGCTTTAATGATAAATATAAACAATCGGAAATACAGTATTACAGCATGCGTGTAAAATAAATGTACAACTCAACTTTGCTTAGGTGCGTAGGAGAAGGACTTTAGGCCTACAATAGCATTCCCGCGAGTCGAGTTGAGTTTCCCAGCAGAGCAATCTAATTTTAGACACGCGAAGGGCTTTCCCTGGCGCACCTATCTAATTAAAGAGAACGCAACGTCACTTCCACATGAAAAGGCGAGAGCCCAGCGTATACCTTAAATGAACAGCCATCTACTGTATGATGACCTTTTTTTTTATGTTTTTGCAAGGCTTAAAACGACCTTGACCCTCAAGATCATCTCAAAAAAGGAACATATATGAAAGATCTATCTATCATCTCTAAATACAACAAATTTGGAATTTATATTTCTCATAGTTTAGGGTCAACATCAATTCAAAGTACATACACTAACTGACCAGTGACCTTGACCTTGGAGTGAGATTAACCAAATTTGTAGGGTATGTGTGTCTCATTGATATCTATCATGCTTCAAATAATCATAAGTTTAATATTAATATCCTAAAAACAAATTAAAATTTTGTGAAAAATTTTCATTTTTTGACAACCTTTTGTTAATCCTGTGATCGTGACCGTGACCTTGAAGTGAAGTCATTCACTGATCATTTATGAGGTCTCATGGGTATACACCATCATACTAAGTTTGTGATAGTTGAAAGGTTCTGAGATATTAATCCACTTGCAAGTTTTGCACAGACAGACGGCGTACAGCGGAGGTGGATTGACAGAAAGAGGGACATTTTTTTAGATGTCATTTTTGGACTATTTAGGACTCATCTCGCACATATTTGCACAAATCTGAGAAAACTTTGGGGAGGAGTGAGTACACAGACTCAAACTGCTATGCATGCGAGTCAAAAATGTAATTGGTGTACTCACCAAACGACTCTGTTATGAAACAGGTGCATATACACAGGTACATATTGTACCAAAGTCGATCGAACTTCTGAATAAGTATAAATAATTTGTGACGGTGTGTGTGGAGGTGTAGGTGTGTGGGTGTGTTTAAGAAAAAGAGAGTGCCTTTATTTATACTATTTCTTTTCATCATTTAATCACTTGTGGTACTAATTTGTGCAATGACAGCTGTTATTTAGGTTTGTAAAATATAAGTCCTCCCTTCTTTGCTTGTGTAGTTATCTCTGTGAATAGAATTGATTTGTATGATATATACATTTAAAAATACAATATGAATGTTCTTTTCCTTTAATGTAATTAACTTTTTAACCTGTTATCTGTACATTAATATAAGCGAGAAGGAAAATTATATATAGATGTCCAGTAAGAATGTGAAGTGCCAATATGTAGGGCACAGGTGTTATGTTTTCTTTTTATTGATTGATGATGTCCTTTAACTGCCTGCAAAACATGTCTTAATTTCTCAGAGTGAGATAATACAGTTTTCTTGTATATGTATAAATACATATTAATTGTACATATTGAAAATCGAGTTATGATACAAAAACAACTCTCTCTTTAACACTAATGTATATGTCAAAGTATAAGGTCACATAGGGCTTGTGCCAATTAAGAGGCTGCATTGTAAACAGATATGCTGCGAAGAATACTTTCATTGTTACATTAAAATTGATTAAAGACAAATACGACTGAAACAGCAATACAATTAAAATATTGTGAACCAATGTTAAGAGAGATAACAGTCTGCTTCATTAGCTAGTTTTATAGATACTAGCTGAATAAAGTATCATAGTTATGTATTCCATTGTCACGTTAAAATTTTCATGATGATGCTAAATCAGGTCACATTTCATAATGATGGACCTAACATAATTTGACATAACTTTATTACAAACAAAAAAGACATTCCAGGAGGCATAAACATTGATGTAACTGTTGCTCAAAACACGCTATGATACACAAACTTGAATAAGATAATATCACAATGTATAGAACAAGAACAAATATGCATGTTATTCAGAAATATATCTTTAAAGTATTATAGGTATCCTGCTTTTGTCATACTCTCTACATTTTTGTGTAGTCAGTTACCCAAAGGCTGAGGTCCATGAAATCAGTATCCAGTATTCAATGTGAGTCTGAATATGAAGCCAGCATCAAAGTAATCACAGTGGAGATATCAGCCACACAAAAAATATTCAGAAGTATTTGCAATTGCTTGCTCTATTCATTATTATTATTCATTTCTATTATATAGCGCTTTTCTTTTTCAGCTTAAGAACTGCTCAAGGCGCTGGCCTACGCAGAAAGAAACTCAAGCTGCACACGACGCCCGCTTGCAGCCTTTGGGCGCATAGATTGACACCCAGACGACTGAGCACAATCCTGAGTGACCAGGAATGGGGGAGAAGGAACCTAGTGCATGCTAGGTGTATTTGTGTAGTCGGCATGCACCCATCTAGGACATGAGCATCAGGATCTTTAAAGTCCTACCTATGATCTCTTCACCTTCATAACTTCTATTGTTCAGACTGCTGTCCCCATCTGCTGTGGAGGTTGACCTTTGACTGCCTTGAGTGGAATTTACCTAAAATTCATCAGCTCAATCAGCAATGTCCAAAGGTTCATCGCTGTTGTCCGCTCCTGTTTGTGAGTCAACTGTGGCATCACTGGTTACATTTATGGAATCGACTACAAAGAGTCGCCAGATGCTTGACTTGTCTGATTGTGTGGGTCCTCCGATTTGTCAACGGAGTCACCAACAGGTGTATTTGCAGTGTTGGCATTATCTTGTAGACCAGACAACTTCAGCATGTTGTGTGCTACGTTTACCAGGCGGCTGCGATACTCCAAATCCTGCAAACATCAGAGAGAAAATTGTGGATAAATAAACAAACAAAACCTAAATAATTTGTTTGCACGCAGGTATGCATGCACACACCTATTCACACACACACACACACGCACATACACACACAATTTGTTACAGTAGACAAAATGACCAATGAACAAGTTATGAAAAAGATAATCTGTAATAAGCACAATCATTCTCACAGTATACTTGTGAACAAAAAAAAGCTAAGTCACCACCTTACGGAAAAAGGGTTATTCCATAAATATTATTAAGAAAACAAAACTAAGACTAAAACAAAACTTGGTGATTCAAAAGAAAACTGGCCTTGTGGTTGCCATTTGGAACACCATGGAAACCCATCATTGCACCATAGCAACAGGCAGCGATAATACCTGTACTGTCACTGTCTCCACCATGGAACATGGATCTGGAAATTCACAATTAAATGTTAGCCCTTTGAACCCTGGATGCCCCACCAATTCTGAGCCCATTCCCCTGAGCTCCCTGGAGAAAAATGGCATTTTTAGCATGCTTTTAGTAAAACAACCAAATCTTATCAACCAAAGTGTTAGACAACCCAAAGTACTTCAAATGTCATCTCTTCATCTTCATTATCATCCCACAATTGATCGATTACTTCCCGAGTTGTGTACAGTCGCTTAGCGACGCTTCCTTGATTTGTAGACCTTCGTTTCATGATGCAAAATTGAGAAAAAAACGTCACAAAAACACGCACTGTGCTCGCACTAGAGCGCAGACATTTTGCTTTACCTTATTCCCAATAACCCTCAATAACCCTATTCCAAACAGCAAGTACTAGAAAGAACAGTAAGCTTTGTACGGACCGCAAGACTAAGGTAAGGTTACGAGACCGGTTTATCGGTCTATCGGGGCACAGCTGTTTAGACCGATATATCGATCTTTCGGGTTCAACGAGCTAATATAAGTGCACCAATCCCTTACACAACAGCTCAAGAAAATGCTGTAGAATCACTGAAAAACATGATTTCATTCTTCCTAATAAGAACTGCCCACGATACAATATCACTACCATTTGGCCACAACAAGTAACTGATAAATGCCTGAACATGTTTGTCAGAATTAGTATTTTCACATCACTGTATTTATTGCATATATAAATGTAAAACGGGTTTTTAAAAGTACTTCATCCACAGCAGGCGTTGTGGCCGTGTGGTCTAAGGCGAACTAACTTGACTTGGCCACAGGCCAGAAACCAATTGCGCCTGACAGATGTGGGATCGATCCAGCCACCTGTGCATTATGTTTCTCAGAATATTATTTATTTTCGAATCGGGCAATGTCTTGGGGGTTTTCTCCGGGTACTCCAGTTTGCTCCCTCAGCAACGTTTTAAAAAAAACATCTATTAGGTGGTTTGGGCGCACCACAGGCAGCGACTATGCCTTCCCCATGGGAGGCGGCCCAGAATTTCCCAATAAAAAAAGACAATAAAGTGCCCAAAATTTTTAAAATTAAAAAAAAAAGTAACTTGCAAACATTGTCACTGTCAAAAATCATACGTCCTTACCGCTTGCATAATTCGTGCCAATTCCAGTTGGCTCCCAGCAAGGCATCGTATCTGTAAAATCATAAGACAGATTTGTATTAGTTAAATGCAGGGCTTTCCATCCACACAGTATAAATCTCTCATCAGCAAGAATTATTCAAATGATACATAATCTTAATGTGTCAGTGGCTATAGGCTATATTACATGTATACATTTTTATACAACTTTGAATGGTACACCGCAATGGGTGAAGGCTTTGTTTTTTCAAAGCATTGTATACACTAACCAGTGAAAGGAACATAACCAACGCTTAATCACAAAACACGCAAATTCTGACATGTTTCAAGCATAAAAAAGGTCAACGAAACCAATAGATAAGGTTTATAATCATTGCAGAAGTGACCAGACATCCAAAATCTACAATGTTGAACAAAATACCGTCACAAAGGTTACTTACGCAATCATGGGGGCATCGTGTCCACTGGAGCCACCCCAACCACTGAAGCTGAGGCTTTTGTAAAATGCATCTTGTTCATCAAAGTCAAATTTCTTTGGTAGGATGGGTTTAGACTTGCCATCCAGAATGTTTCGCAGGGTCAGGTACTTGGTCCAAGATTCTGTAAAGTAATTCCTGCACAAAAGCAAACACATAACAGTGATATATTCACACACACGCTGTATTTACAACATACGATGCTAAAAGGTCATTTTATATTTTCTAAATAATTTGCTACGCCATACAAAAAGCAACAGTTGCAAAATTCAAGGGATAAAAATACTAAGGATGAGAAGAAAAAAAAATTCCGTCCCTTATATGCTCTATGTGTCCAGGGACTTTAATCTAACTGAACGAACGAAGAAGGAAAAAAAGAGAAACTGGAGCAGGCATGCCGGGACAGTATAAGCCCCAGCAAAGAGCAGAGATGTTGAATAACATTTTTAAAATTGATGTTATATTTATGGGCTTTTCATTTTATGACTTCATATTGCATAAATTCTGTAGATTTCAAATTGCTGAATACAACAGCATGCAGAGGAAAAAATACAGCAAAGAAATTTGAAGGTAACTGTCACTTTTGACTACCTGGAGTGGTCAGTTTGTGGGTGAAAGAATTATACCATATATATTTGACAGAATAATGCAGTTCATCTTCACCTGCATATTCTAACAACTTCCTTTCCACAATTTATAATTTTCTGACCATGGTACTGTTCTTCCATCTTTGCCTTAAACAAAAAATTAAACAGAAGTAAACAACATGATTTAAATGGGATGCAAACTTAAATCATTAATTTTGCGGAGTTGAACGGTTACTGACACATGACAATATTAAGATTAATGCCAATAATCCAGCAATTTTTTTAATCAGCATCAATTGCTTTTTTTTTTTTTTTGGGGGGGGGGGGGGGGGGGTTGTATTTATTTTCTTCATTTCAATTGCACAAGATAAAAATAAAAAGTAAAATAAAGCAAATTGAGGGAAATTAAAATTAAGCACTGGATTCCTGCAGACAAGCAGACTTTTGCTCCAGCCAAAATTTCCACATTAGGCTTCACTGAAATTGTGTGTCTTACCAATGTTTCTTGTTTTCCTCTACACAATGGCCTGTTTTCTCAATGTAGGCCATGGCCAGCGGTAATGTGTCCAGCAGACATCGACCCCACTCCCTCAAGGGTCTTTCTACAAGCAAACAGAAAGCACAAACATTTTTGAAACAGCACACTACATAAATATTCCAGACATTTTTCAGAAATTTTAAACACACATATGAATACATGTACATATATGAGAACTGTCCAGCGCTGTTGCTGCGGCAAGTGGCACAGCTCAGCATATCACAACATTGCATGTGCCACAAAGCAATAAGGTGATGCTCAAGAAAGCCAATGGATAAATTAATTACCACTTTGGTGCCTCCGAGTCAATCCTCATATGTTTCCCATCATGCATGTATTGGGTGCCAGTTGTAAATTCCAGCAGCAAAAGAGTTAATGGTCATTTTCTAGTTTTAAAAACATAAGCAAAAACAAAAACATCATCTATAATAGAGTGCTATATATAAGACTTGTGGAAAGCTATTGAAGAAGTTATCTACCTTGCACTGCCAATGCTGTGAACAGTGCAGAGGCCAGAGACCCCAGGTAGCCAGTGGGATGGTGGTGTGTCATGCGACCTGACTCAACACTAACAGCCACAAGGTCCTCTAGGTCATTGGGTCGCGGGTAGCGCAGTCCTATGCACATTGACCTCATCGCGGCTCCACAGCCTCCACCTCTGTCCAAAATGTGAAATTGCAGTCACAAACATTGTTTTTTCTCATTGAATTGGTCATAACTTTAAAAAATACTCAATTTATCTGCTACTACATGATTCACAGTGTTTACATAAGAGCATAAACCCAAGCAACTAGAATATTGAATTACATGCTGTCAAAATGGTATCTCTAAGCTTTTTGTCTATGAGGGGATGTAGTTGACTTGTTCTTCAGATGCATGTATTGCCTAAAGATTACAGAATATGAATGATACAATTACAAATCATAAAAAGCACTTCCGGTCATTCAGCATATCTTGAAGTACTTGACAGTGAATAGTATTTCCTGGCCTTTCAGGAGTGAGATTTAGCGGTTTCGCCCGGTCGCCCGAGGCGACTTAAAACCGGCATCCGGGCTGACCTCACTTTATAATTGAGCCATGCCCGCCTGGCGACTAAAAAAAATGATTACTACTTGCAGACTTTTAGCTCGGTCCGAAGCGAGAGCGTTTTTAGGTCACTGTTCGTCTGCTACGAGTATGAAGCATACGCAGCATTATTTTCCTTTGCCTGCTTCCCTTTCGCGCCAAGCGCACTGTCTCTTTTGTTTGTGAAAAAGACACTCGCTACAAATTACGTGTATTGTCAAGGTGACGGTTGTTGATCCGAAAATGTGGAACTTTATTTCTAGAATCTACCTCACCACGTCCGAACCCCGTAGCTACAAGACTCACCCGATCATCCTGAGAGGCAAGAACCCTCAACGTGATCAACAGACTCCAGCTCATGCAGCAGTATTGAAGTGAACGATTGTCGGGCTGCCTAAAAACCATGCGGGCTACCTCACTTTACTTACTAGCTAGCCCGGCGGGCTAGTTAGTCTCCTGGGTTAAATCTCACCCCTGCCTTTGGATCTCAGAGGTCGCAGTTTGCTTGCGCCAATCTGATAGCCATTCCATGAAGACTAATAATCAAAACAGAAATGGCAGAAAGCATATCAGACAACAACACAAAACAACTAGATATTGAGGTACCTGTCATTGAATGGTATCTCGTAGCCTTTGGGTCTGAGGGGATGCAGTTTGCTAGCACCCATCAAACATGTACCTCCTGGAGATGACATTTTGAATAATACACTACAAACCATTAAAAGCATTTCACAACACAAAACAAAGCAACTGGATATTTGAATTAATTTTTGTTGAATTGTTTCTAGAACATTGGGTCTAAAACGACTCAGTTTGCTTTGGTGTGCACACCATATCTATAGCTCCTAGAGATTACATTTTGAAACAGATACAAAATTACAAAGCATAGAAAACATTCCAAAGAGCAGGTTAAAAAAAATTCTTTTACATGCTTAATAAGCTGGCACAACATATCATGATTCACTTACTCCATTGTTTTGTATCCCCTTCAACTTTTTAGTCTTCTTATAAAATGGTGCTATTGCTAATCGTGACATACCTGGAGCCCTGCCCGCCATATCATGCATACACTCCTTGTATTTCTCAGCTAGCTTCAGAAAGAGTTGTTCCCTGGTAGCTGGTTCTTCACTGCTCTCTGACAAGGCTGCAACAGAAGGATTTTTTTCTCTCTTTAAAGTGCAGTTGGCTCAGTGGTGTATGCTATAACACAGGCAGTGGTTCCAAGCCCACTGCCAGCCTGAGTGCTGAAACAAACACAAATAAAATGACCCTGAAACAGTGGGCTCCATGGTGTACCCAGCAGTGATAACAGTTTAAAGCGCAACTTGTACAGGGAGTGGTTCAAAACTGTTTGACAACCTGGAGTAGAGGAAAAAAAGACACACACAAATAAAGACAATGCGCCACTACCCCTTTGGATGAGAGTATAAACTGAGGTCTAGTCCGTACAAGCATTCCATCGCAGGGATCCTCATGCTCATGTTCTAGACGGGTGAGTGTCGGCTAAACAAATACACCCAGGAAGAACTAGGTCCCTTCTCCCCCACACCCGGTGGTCCAGGATTGTGGCCAGTGGTCTTGGCATCAGACTATGCGCCCAAAGGCTGCATGAGGGTGTTTCGGGTGGCTTGAGTTAGATCCTGTATCGACCAGCGTCTTGAGTCGAGTAGCTCTTGAACTGAAAAAGCCCTGTATACAAACGATTCAATTTTTAAATAATACATTGATTTTCTTCTTCTTGGTTTATTACTGCGATATGAAATAATAGCACACTTTGACTTGTATTTTGTAAGTCCATGTTTCATGAACCATCCCCACAAAAACAGCACATTAGATACAGCCAAACACGCGTATAATGAATACGCTTTCAGCGAACAACGCTTTTAGTGGATGAACAAAAAAATCCTTGTCAGAGTGGTTCTTATTTATTACTTAGAACTTTCTGGATATAACAAACACAGTTACAATGTAGCTTTGCTTACATCAAATGTATTCTCTTATCCCAGACACTAAATTTCGACAGATGCAATGAAATCAAAGTACGAAAACATTGCAAATGATGTAAATATTAAATTCTCAGATATGACATAAAATCCGCATCAAATTTTGACGTCATTCATGTGCCAGTAGAAAGACCCTTCTTAACCATTTTAGAAATAACATCTTTTTTTTTTGCAAAGTAAAAAAAAAAATGTCATTTTAAGATCTGGCAGAATATTATTCTTTTTGTTCTTGGCACCCAGGAACTTTTAATAAGTAAAGGAAAGTTTACATTTTCTGAAAGTAAATTGACTGAATTTTCAAAATGTATCAGAATAAGTACATGAATGTTTATTTTGTTAAAATATACATGGTTATTACCATCGTTTTACTACAATACACTTCAATACACTTAGAAGGAAGGAAATATATGGCTCACAACCCACATCATTATCACTGTGGCGCTTTAAAAAGGCTAAGAGAAGCATTCACTTTCATATTATCAAACAAAGAAAATGAATACATCAGACAAGATTTCACTGCTCTAGTGCGCGATTGGTGGTTGTGCATTTTTCACACTGTCACAATAAATCCACTGGAAAATAGTTCCGAACCCATCAAAAACAATAGCCGATAACAATCATTTGCAAAACGGGAAGCTTGTATTTAGACACAAAGCATCGGATCAACAGGTTTTGTTCTTTGAGAGCGAATCCGAGATGATTCTCATCCTGGGCCGATGTATTGGCCCCTTCGTCTTTTTGGCACAGTCTATCGGCCCAATCATCTCCTAAGGGTTAAAAACATGGCGACAAAATGAAAACTAATACAGCTCACTCTGACAGAGAACTTGAAATAATATTGCATGTGGGAGCTCATCCACACAAGAAAAAAAAAGCTGATAAAACCAAGGAATTTCAAATTCCATTATGAGCTCTAAGCACCTTCACCCAGAACACAGAATATTCAGCCAAATGACAACAGTTTCATTGTATATTGAACATTGCCCCAATGTTGGTAAACAGCCACACACACACACATCCACGCAAATATCATAATTCCTACAATCATATACCTCTCACACACACAAATTACTTTATAATATTTCAACTTAAAAAAAAAACTTGGACTAGCACACACTGGTAGACACATATATATACCTCACACTTTCGAGACCAGGGGGCTAAATCACTCTCACTCACTCGCTAGCTTTTTCTCTCTCCCTGGCAAAAATCTTATAAAATCAACCTCTTTTGCAATAACATGATGAGAATATAGCTTGACATGTTCTGGTCTGTAAGTCTTACATCAAAGATTCATTTAGAGACATGACAGATATGAGTTACGGGATCGGATAGGAACCATCAAATACAGATACAACAAACTTCGGGTACAACGAATGGGAACTTTTTTCCCCTGGACTTCGTTGTCTGTGTGTTCGTCTGTGTATGGTTACATGCCAAGCAAAATGTATAGTGTTCTTGAACAATTAAGTCCCTTTTACAATTTTCAGTGTTTCATTTTTCATAGTTTATTTAGTTGAGTGCTCTGTCCTGTATACTAAGTGATACTCAGTTGACACACTATTATAGATTTTGTATGAATAATTTTTGTTTCCTTTGTTATTTTTTTTAATTTTTTAATCCCAAACAACATACCTTCCCCTGTAGCAAGCAGCATAACTGTGTCATCGCTTACCATCCATTTTGGTACTGCAACAAAAACAATCAATTCTAGTATTATAAAACAAAACTAAGGCCCTCCCTTCCCCCTCTCCTCCCCTCAAAAGTCTGTTTACTGTAACATAGAAGAAAAAAAAGGGTGATCAGTAGGTAGGCTTCTTTTTTTTTCTAAACCTTTTCCACCTTGAGTACAATTTTTTAGTCTTTTTCAATTTAATTCCAGACGATCCCCCCCCCCCCCCCCCCCCCAAAAAAAAAAAATGTTTAAGATCGGGCAAACAAAATTAGAGTCAGTTGGGATGACTTAAAAAGATTTTTTTTTGGGGGGAGGGGGAAGAGGGGGGGGGGGTCTAATCAGACCCGTACACTAGTAGCTAGTACAGAAGTTCTGAAAATATTAATTGTAACCTCATCCACTGGACCAGCGACCCAGCCACAATCACAAGCCTGCCACACTCCTGACTATATACTACTAGTCAGTTAACAGTTTTCACATAAAATAAAACTGAATCAGTGGGGTAGAATTTGGGGTGTGGAAGCAACAGGGGGGTAGAAACAAGAAGACGTTTCATTAAAACAGCAATGTTAAGAATTTTAATTAAATCAGCAATATTTTTCATAATTTATTGACATATAGTTTGTTTTAACTTACACTTGACCATAATGCCATCAAGACCACCCATCTTCTTTAGTTCTTTGAAGATGGCTTTGCCCGAGTGACAGAACTCCCACGATCCATTATAGTAACCAATTGCGTCTCCTGCTCCAGCAAGCACCATGGCTGCTTCAAAACGTTCCAGTAGAGATGCTGCCATCCTGAAACTGAAATCAACACTATGAATAATTGACATAATTGCTTTCAAATTATGAAGCAGCGATGAACTGAGAAGTTTAACCACAGAAATTGTTCATTCTAAATGTTTCTGTTCTGCAGACTACAACTGCAAGTGTGTTTTTTTAAAAGTAGTTCATTTATTTATTTATTTATTTTTACAGATCTCTAGTTTAAATCAGTTGTTTCGTTCTACTTCATCTATCATGCATATGAACAAACCACCTGCTACGACAGCTGGTACTATAGTGTACAAGTATATGAATCTATAAGGTAACATAGAATTGACTTGACTTGTGTAGATTAATGTCCCCGGACACGTTGCGTATAGGGGACAGGTAACATAGAAGGTTATAATAGCCTAACTTATAGCTCATTATCTATTTTTAGTGCCTTCGATATGGATTGCGAAAGTAGTGTATCACTCACTATCAGATACGAAACATACCACATTTTAAGAACTACTGCCGAATTAATAAAATCACCAACATGGATACCCAAAGAGTTTATTGTGAAGGATACTCTGGTAATTCACTGATCAGTTAGTTTTATGTACAGGAGCAGATACGATTAAGAGCCAATGTTGTTGTTTACAATGCACTGTGCAGCCTATCAAGCCATATGAAAATAACCTAACACCGTTAGTAACATCCTATTTGAAGATCTAGCACTTTAGGGATAAGATTTCATCTCGTAGGCCCAGACAGCTTCTACTATATTATAGAAGCTGTCTGGTAGGCCTCACTTACAATTCTCTTATCCCCCAAAGTCTATCAGACAGATTGAGAGAGTATAATATATATGCTCAGTGCGCGATAAGGAGAAATAAAGAATTTAAAAAATCGACAGGAAAGATAGCCTGCTGTTGGAGTGAGTGAAGGGAGGTGGACAGCAGAAGTGAGAGAGGTGCTTGGTTCACCAAGTTACTACAATGTAAACAAGTGAGTCTGCAGTCTTCTCCTGAACAACTCCACACAGACTGCTCTTTTGACAGTCTCATGTAGCGTAATTTGGTGACTGCATTCTGTAATGATCGGGCACCTGATCTCTTTTTGTTTGATTCCTCAGAGGATGGCAGGCAAAAACGGGACTGGGTAGACGAGCGAAACTGACGAGATGGCTCATACTTAGGAACCACTGATCTAAAAGTGATCAAGAAATTTAGTTCAGTGATAGGAACCAACTCAGACAGGTACCTGGAGCAGTCTCGTTCACACATGCGAAAATAATCGGTATATGTATTTTTACCGAGATGGATCGAGATGAACCGATCGAGATGGACGGTCATTTGCCGAAATGGACCCGTTGTAAAACAATAAGAATAAACACGAAAAACATATCGGCCAATCAATGGAAAAAAGCGAAATACGGCGATACAAAGTTAATCTCTCTCTCTCTCTCTCTCTCTCTCTCTCTCTCTCTCTCTCTCTCTCTCTCTCTCTCTCTCTCTTCAGTCTTTGCTTGCAGTGATCATTATCCTGTTTGTTTAACCTGGAAAAAGAAAGGAGCTAAAATTCCAAAACCAGGACATAAAACAATTAACATACAGATCTTTTTCAAAATTTTATGAAAATAATTTTCTCTTTGATCTCAGCAACAGCGGTCTCTCAAATGTTTATAATTTTACTGACCCTGAAAATGCTTTATCATACAGGTATGATACATTTATGAATATATACAATATGCGTGCTCCTATCTATACCAAAAGAGTTAAATACTATACTAAACCGCCATGGCTAAACACAGAACTACAAAAAGCCATTTATTTGAGAGATTATTTAAAGAAAAGTGGTAAAGAAGATTCAAGATAATTTATTGCCAAGTGAATAATACACAAGGAATGCATTTTGGTCAACGCTGCAGCAGCACACAAAAGCACATATAAAACATATAGAGAACATGTGAACAAGCTAACAGCAAATCACAATAAAAGCATGAAACGGGTGAACTGTACAAAAGGGCAAATATGTATTTGCTAGTCAATACACACACACACACGCACACACAAGCCACAAACACACAAGTCACTCACACACACACACACACACACGCACACGCACACACACCACGAACGCTGCTGAATCCTAGCCATCCAGTTTACACTCTCCATCCATTCGACCTCGTGTTACTTTAAAATTAGCACGCCTAGCTATGTGCAGCGAATTGAAGTCCCTTATACGCTCAATGTGTCCGGGGACACAAATTTAATAAAGATGAAGCAGCGAATAGGCCTACTTGTATGAAACGAGCCTTGCGACAAAGTTACTGGCTCTCACAACAAAACATGCCGTCGGCAATGGGCAGAGAACTGGATATATACGATAAATTTGATAAACTGTGGTTCTGAAGGAGAAGGACTACACTGTTGAGTGCACGGACACTGGATACACTGAAATTGGATACTGGGAAGAAAGACGGATTAGCATAGGAGGTAAGAGGTAAGGTATGTTTGGCATGCGCAAATCCATGTTTAGCCTAGAGCAGAGGGAGTAGCTGTCAGCAGAAAACACGAGTCCCATTTGACACATGCCGCAGCATCCGTCACCCGCCACAGCAACACACGCGGAGCATGCACACCAAAAAAATAATATGTCATAATTTAAAAATTACAGCTTCACAATAGCAGATATTGGCAAAACCAAAGTACACAAATATCACAAATACAGACACATCAGTTTTATCACGAACACTGCACCATCTGCATCAACAGGAGTAACAAAGTGTACTTTATAAAATATATGCATAATAGATACCACCAGTATAAAACAACAAGAGACAACAATAAAACCTAATTTAATAGAAACAACTAAGAAAAAAAAAGAATAGAAGTTATATACACACACCACACACACACACACTCATCCGTATTGTCTACATTGTGGGGTGTTTAAGTATTAATGTATGTGCATACACACACACTCGCCTACATGCCCCCCACCAACACACTGGGGCGATCAGTCCATCTTAAGATTGAGCAGTTTAGCTGCTTGTGGGAAAAAAACTCTTGAGAGATCTTGATGTGGTGCACCGAGGCATTCTTAACCTACGCCCTGAGGAGAAAGCTGGAAGAGCTAGCTGGCTGGGTGGAATTTGTCTTTATATATATTCTGAGCTCTGCGGTTGGCTCGGAGCAGATACATTGATTCTATTGAAGGGAGAACGCTCCCAACGACTTTTGATCGTCACTTTTGTCGCACAACACGCTCAAGTCTGTCCCTGTCCTGACTGCTCGCACTAGAGTGCCATACCACGACCGAGAAAGTGAGAACGCTCTCTACTATGTACCGGTAGAATAGTGACAGGATGAATATAAGAAACAGAGATATGCAGTAACTTCACTAAAGAGAAATAAAATGAAAACATTTATTACAAATTTAATATCGTCCAAAAACAGTTCTAAAAAGATTTGGGCAGCAATTCATCACTTAACAAACAAATCAAGTATATCAAAGGTAATTACAGATATTTCTCCTAATACTCTGAATTTACATTTTATTAAAACGTCTGACAGAATTATTACTATTGACAAATCGAAAGAAAACACTCTAAAAAAATTAACAGACTTTTGTCATTCTAAGAATATTAAAAACAAGAGAGATATTCCGTATTTGTCTACAGAATTTGTATATAAAGCACTAAGAAACCTTAAGCAAACAAATTCAAAAGGTGTTGATGAATTGGATAGTAAAATATTAAAATTGTCCGCGTCATTCATTACTAACACTTTAACGTATATATACAACTTATGCATAGCCAAATCATGTTTTCCTAAAATGTTTAAAAAAGCTAAAGTTATACCCCTTTTCAAGAATGGTGATAGCACTGACCCATCGAACTATAGACCTATTTCGATTCTTTCTACTCTCTCTAAGCCTCTTGAAAAGCACTTAAATAATAATATTCTTGATCATTTCACTGAAAACAGCCTCTTACATGAAAATCAATCAGGTTTTAGAGCTAAACATTCTTGTCATACGGCTCTTACATCTATGATAGAACAATGGCTAAATAATATTAATCAGGGAAAATTGTCTGGAACATTATTTGTTGACTTTGCAAAAGCTTTTGATGTAATAGATCCTGACCTTCTACTACGTAAATTACAATTATATGGCATTCATTCTAAATCGCTTGAATTGCTAAAATCGTTTTTTTTCTGACAAAGAACAGTGTGTTTATATAATTAACAAAAAAATTTACAATTTGACATTGTTAAAGCTGGAGTACCACAAAGATCTATTGTAGGACCTTTGTTTTTCCCCTATCTCCATAAATGATCTCCCCCTTCATATTTTTACTTCTTGTGAACTCATTGCACTCTCAAAATACAGACGAATCATTTGTGCTCCTCCTTACAACAAGGGGCTATTGAACTACAAGAATGGACTGAATCCAACCACATGGCAATCCAGACAAAATGAAATCCATGCTAATTACAACAAGACAGAAAAGACAAAATTTATCTATAAAACTTCGTCCATTAAAAATTTGCAATAAAACAATTGATGAGGTACAATTTCATAAACTTCTTGGTATAACTTTACACAATAATTTGTCCTGGATTAATCATATTTTAAATGTTAGTAAAACCATTTCTAAAAGGACTTATCAGTTATCAAGAATTAAACATTTATTAAATTTACATTCTCGTAAACCTTTTTTATTCTGGTCATATTCAACCATTTATTGATTATTCCTCTACTATTTGGGATTCTGCTAGTGGCAATGCAATGAAGCCTTAACTTGGAATTCACAAACGTGCAATTAAACAAATTATTCTTAAACAAACAAAATATCTCCAGATGATTATAAACGGATTTATATTCTACCTCTTGCCGACAGACTAAAATTTAATAAAGGGGTTTTCATGCACAAGATCCTTTCTGGCAATGCACCTTCCTATCTTTGTTCTATTTTTTCCCAAAAAAACAGATCGTCCACAAAATTAAATGTTCCACTTCCAAGAATTGATCTTTTCAAAACTAGTCTAGCCACAAGTATATCAACTAGTTGATATACTTGTGGTCTAGCTTATTCTGGTTCAACTCTGTGGAATAACTTTCCTGACGATCTTCGCACTCCAGAATATAAATTTACATCATTTAGAACACGTCTCTTAAAACACATAAAAAAATAAATAAACGTTATTTCTTGTTAAAATTAACAACAATAATATGATTTATTGTTGTTTTTAAACAAAATAATATTTATTCCATGATGATATTTTTTATTTGTTATTGTTCCATTATGTTAACGTTATAACATTCATTTGTTGTATTTAATAGTTCTTGTTACAAGCCACAAGGGCAAGATGTAAAAAAGCGCATCCAGCGCTTACTCTTTTACCCTTGCAAAATAAAATTGTTACCTTATCTTCTCTCTCTCTCTCTCTCTCTCTCTCTCTCTCTCTCTCTCTCTCTCTCTCTCTCTCTCTCTCTCTCTCTCTCTCTCCACTGTCGATGCGCTCTCTCTCGCTCCACTGCGTTTGGTGTACATGCATATATGCAGGGTGGGTCAATAAAATGTTACCACTTTTTAATTGTACAGAAGTTTTTACAATGAAAACGTTTTCGAAAAATTTCTTCACAGAAATGTCACGGAAGCACCACATTATCATTTGATACCAAAGGTTTCCCACTTTTTCACTCGTTCTGTACACAGTTTAATAGTCGATGGTATGCTCAATCCACGCTCCTCTTCTCTGGATTACAGTTGCAACACGCACATTCAAGTTTGTGATGATATTGCTACACATCTCAAGTGGGATTCTCCGAATTTCCTGACGGATGTTGGTCTTCAGGGCCTCAATGGTCTGTGGGTTGTTGTAGTACACTCATAGGAAGTAGTTTGCGGGGAAAATATCGAGGGAGTGGGCAGGTCATGGGTTGTCTGTGCGCCATGATATAAGCCTATCTCCAGGAAAGAATTGTTTGAGGAAATTCAGTGAAAAAAATTTGATTAGATTTGGTATCAATTGATCATTTGGACATTCCTGTTAATAAAATTTTATAAAACGTTCTCATTAAAAAAAATGTATTGGCCCACCCTGTATAGTCTATGTGCATGCGTGACTGTCTAGGCATGTGCAGATAAGTACATGTATATTCATGTAACTTATTAGGTTACAACTGTACGGAGTGCTTATTTTACTTGTTATTAATTCTCATTTGGATCTCTCTCTCTCTCTCTCTCTCTCTCTCTCTCTCTCTCTCTCTGTGTGTGTGTGTGTGTGTGTGTGCGTGTGTGTGTGTGTATGGCTAGGTAGAAACGCCTTTATTCTGACATACACTTGAACCTCTACGTACTTTCCTTTGACGGACCCCGTTATTTTGACGTCAAAACAGTGTTCCGTTAGGGTTAGGGCTGTGTTAGGCTTAGGGTTAGGTTTAGGGTTAGAGTTAGGGTTAGGGTTACGGTTAGCTTCAAAAAATGGACAAATTTGTAAAAATGTCAAAGTAACGTATGTAGAGTTTCATGAAAGTCATCACAACGGCGTTTCTACACGGTGTGGGTGTGTGTGTGTGTGTTGTGCAATTGACATAATCTTATGGTCAATACGTGTTTTTTTTTAATAGGGAGCCAGTGCAGGGAGTCAAGTACGACTGTCATATGTTTTTGAAAACACAAACTACAAATTAACCTCCGTGTTCACAGAGAAATTATCAAAACTGCAAATGAACCTCCATGTTCCCAGATAAATTATCCGAGAAGAAAGATCGAGTTAAATATTTGGGATTCTGATTTTCGGACTTTACAAATTACAGTTTAATCTTTCAATGTATCCCTAAAATGTGCACATAGATCTAATACAAAACTAACAGCTAATGAGTAACACTAAAATAATTGTTGGGGGAAAAAATTAACGCTCTCATCAGCCATATAGGAAAGGGGTCAGGGAAGGTGGAGGGGGTAGGGGCTACTCGGGATGATTTTTTTTCGAAGCTCGTTCATTACATTACATGATTATTGCTTTAGGTCCAGCGGACTCTTCCGAGCCAAATCAGGACCAGACAACCCCTGATCCGCATAAAAGATCTGCTGAAACAACCCTAGTGGTAAACCTAAAGGCACTCCACCAGCCAGTCACTTTACAATAAAGACATCCCACGCAGAGGACGTGATTTTTGGTTATTAATGAAAACGCACTACACTCTGTCAGAAATGAAAGTTTTTAGGAGATCAAGCGATTTAAAGCTAATACCATATAATTGTAATTTTCGTAATAGGAGGTCATGGTCAATTACATCAAAAGCTTTTGCGAAGTCAACCAATAATGCTCCGGAAAATGGGTGCTCATTAATATTATTAAGCCATTACTCTATCATAGATGTAAGAGCTGTATGACAAGAATGCTTAGCTCTGAAGCCAGATTGATTTTCATGTAACAGGTGGTTTTTTTGTGTGAAATGGTTGTTAATGTGTTTTTCAAGCGGTTTAGATATGATAGAAAGAATTGAAATGGGTCTATAATTTGATGGGTCAGCACTATCAACAGACTTTAAAATCGGAATAACTTTAGCTTGTTTAAACGTGATAGGAAAACATGATTTGTCAATGAATATATTGTATATATAAGTTCAATAAAGTGTGTCAAGTGTGTAAAAGAAGAATGAATGGACATGTTTAATTGACAGACAATGTAATTTCCATGCTTTTGGATTAATAAAGTAATATCTTATCTTATCTTATCTTACCTTATCTTATATTAAGCGGAGCAGACAGTTTTAATATTTTACCATCTAATTCATCAACTCCTCTTGAATTTGTTTGCTTAAGGTTCCTTAATGTTATATAAACAAATTCAGATGACAAAAAAGAAATATAAGTTTTGTTTTTAATGTTTTTGGACTGACAAAATTCTGTAAATTTATGTAAATTATGTTCTTTTAATTTGTCAACAGTGTTATAATTCTATCAGACGTTTTGACAAAATGTAAATTCAGTGTATCAGGGGAAATAATTTTAATTACTGTAGATGAAGGTAATTTGTTTGTTAAATCATTAATTGCTTTCCAAATCATTTTAGAACTGTTTTTGGATGATATCAAATTTTTAATATATGTTTTCTTTTTTTTCTTTTGAGTGAAGTTATTGCATTTCTCAGTTTTTTATATTCACTTTCATTACCATGTTTCTTTAAATAGTCTCTACGATTAATAGCTTGTTGTAATTCACTGTCAAGGCAGTTTGGTTTAAAATAGTATTTAACTCGTTTTGTAAAAATAGGAGCATGTTTGTTATATATATATTTATACATGTGTTATACCAGTATGTTAAAGCATCGTCTGGGTTAGTAAAATTATATACATTTGAGAGATTGCTATTATGAATGTCTAATAGAAAATCATCTTCTTTAAATTTATAAAATGATCTATATCATATATGTTATCATTTTATGACCTGGTTTAGGAATTTTAGCTCCCTTCTTTTTCCAAGTAAAACATATAGGGTAATGGTCACTGCAACCACACTTTGGTACCCATACCTCTGTGACATGAGCTTTATTACTTGCGTAAATATGATCTATGAGTGTACTAGTATCAGCAGTTACTCTTGTTGGCTTTGTTACTAATTGTTCAATATTACAAAGTTGAATAATATTTGACCAGTGTTTGTTTGATTTATACAGATCAATATTAAAATCACCCAATATAAAAAAAACTCCTTGGATTCTAATAACACGGCATCAATCATAGAATTGAAGTGATTAAACCAGTCTACATGTTCAGTTGGATGTCTGTATAAAAATCCAGTAATAATGGGGGCTGCATGTTTTATGTCAATTTGAATCCAAATATGAAGCTGTTCAAGAAGATAAAGACGCTTGTATTTCATTGTTTCGCTTATATAAACTAATAACCCTGTTTCGTTATCTTTTCCTCTGTGATGTTGTAATAAAGAATAACCAGGCACTGCTATTTCTGAAATCATATGACTTGTCACATAACCATGATTCAGAGAAACCAAAAACATGACATGATGTGTTGTGATTATTAAGACTGGATAATAATTCGTGTTTTGTTGATTGCATGACAGATATTCAGATGACCAATGCGAGTCCATTTTTAGATGGCCAGGTGGTACAAGACATTGCATACTCGTATACAACAACACAAATAATATTTTACGGAGATGAAAAGAGGTGGTGCTTTGTAAATGTTTACAGGATAAAAAGTGCTGGTGTTTTGAAATTAAATGTTACTACACACACTTATGCACTTTAAAAATAATGTGACCTGTAGAAGGAGTCCTATCACGACAATAAAATAATGGACTCACAAATAAAGTAAAGCACAATAATGAACGCTGACGTCCTCACAATTGGCTCTGTCTCAACAAGGAAGTTCAGAGGAAACTAAACCTGACACGTTGAATGAAAGTTAACACTTGCTTACATTTAAATAAGAGTAAAATTCAAACTAGAGCGTTATATTAGTACAGTTGACAATTAAATTAGAACAAGAATTTTAATAACAAGAATGTCAGGTGAAATCCTCACAAAATATGTCACTGTCACCAGGAAAATTCACAGGGTAAAAAAATGTGTTTGCTTGTTTTTGAACTTTGCGATAGAACACAACTCGTATTATATTTTACTGTAAATCCTCCAAATAGTGGGGTTAGAGACAAAAGTGTAGATATAATACAAACTTATTGAACAAAAATATTTAACTGGGTTAATTTGAACCACAGTCAAATGTTATAAAATGTAGCAGCGCAATTAGTTTCCCGTGAGCAATCGGGACAAGTAATCAAAGAGTACTTTCTTCTCATTATTTAAGGGCGCCGACTGACCCTGTTTTGTAAGGTCCAAAGGACTGTCACGGTGAACCTGCTGTGGTTTCTGGCTGTGTGCTTGCCTGGAGCCCATGAAGTCGGTCAACGGCGGTTGTGGAGACCATTGGCGGGGAACAGCGTCAGAGGAGTTGTGAGGAAACAAGTGGGTCCCTTCAACGACCGCTGACCACAAAGGCTGGGGCTTTCGGTTCAGCGAGGGATTTGGGTGTAGACCACAGGATGGTCGTTGTGGAACCTTGTCATGTTGAAAGCTGCCACGTTGACTACTGGAATCACCCTTCAGTTGGACACGACGGGCGTCCTGCGACGACAGAGAGAGAGAGAGAGAGAGAGAGAGAAAGAGAGAGAGAGAGAGAGAGAGAGAGAGAGAGAGAGAGAGAGAGAGAGAGAGAGAGAGAGAGAGACAGCAAGGTCACTCAGTTCAACCAATTTCACAGATTTCTTTCTTATTGCAAGAATTGAACATAGACATTATATAGTTTCAATGCATCAGTCAATACAACTGACCAACCAACTTTATTGTTGCAGAAAATTGATTAACATCTTTGGACCAATTAATTACTAGTCACCGATCAGTGAACTAATGCTCCGAACTCTGTTACCTTTTTATGAAGGCCTATATTCCTAATTCAAGCTCATGCCTATCATCATCATCATCATCATCATCATCATCATCATCGTCATCATCATCATCATCATCACTTCACAACACCCGTCCAACGACATTTCACAATATTAGTTAACGCAATTCTCTTTCCCCTGCAGATCCATCGTCAGGGCGAGTTGGTCACAATTATGGCCGTTGCAACCTGTTACGTGTCAGACTGGATGAGGAAACCAGAGAAAGTGGACCAATGGCTCCCTCGAATCTCTTTCTGTGATGTATCGCAGTGTTGCAAGTGCACTCTTTGACCTTCCTGAAGGTGAAGGACGATACTCTCGCTAACGTGATCCCAATGAGAGCCGTCACCGTGGGAGATACTGTAGTCTACCTGCAAGTACACAATAATAAAATTTTAGAAGCTTTTATCGACTATATAGGCCAAGCCGTCCATCTTGATTTGCTGTATATGTAGGCCCATATATAACTCGTTCTTACAATGAACAGTTCTTTTATATATAAGGCTTTCCCAACTAAAGGAGCTTCTTAAGGCGAGGACTACCTGTTGCATGATGCGCCCTCTATAAACATCAAACATCGCCAAACATCCCAAATGTGCCCCGATCGTAGGCCTACGTGTTGCCGATTCCATCCAGGTTTCTATCGGACGACGTCAGAATAATTGCTATTTACGCCTCAGGCAACTGCGACGCTAAACGGCAGAGGGGATCTATTAGATGCCAGGATCTTTTAAGTCCGTGGAATGGAATGCATGCGTGCGTGGCAGATTAGACCTCTCTGCCTAAGGATTATGGACGGTGCACTTAAGCTGCCTGAGTATCAGGGCACGGTTGGCTGTGATACGATACAGAATGCAGAAAGTTGACTTTCAAGGGCAGTCTCCTGTAGCGTAAGGAGGAATTGCACACTGTCTCTGATTAAAAGAAACAAACTCAGATCGGCATCGTTTCAGTATGGCATCTCCATTTACCTCAGTGCTGTCAACAAAAATGCAGACGTAGATGTAGATGTTGATGGCCCCCATGTAGTTTACCACAAACATGTACGTTCCGGAGGCTGGGGCCCGAAAGAAGCCCGTGCTGACGTCATATCCGTTACCGACATTAGTGGTCACACGATCCAAGATGAGTGGTGCCTGGGGCCCCAACTGCACGGGATCGACAGAGAATTCGGCATGGAAAGCCACACTCATGCGGTCTTTATCTGTCAGAAACACAACCTAGAAATCAATTTTAATTTTCAGTTCGTTAAATGGTAATGAAATAAGTCAAATCGAAGCAGTAGTAACAACTCAGTGAAACAATTGTGACGTCACTTCAGTCAGGTGCGAGGAAAGCACGTCATCGAATGGAGAAAGCTAAGTTTGGCAAAATAGAGTAGTTAATATTACTAGAACATGTGTTAATGGATACAAGCATTCCAAAGACTTCATTGCCAAGTGGGCTACACACCAGGAATGCAATTTGAACAATGCTGTAGCACATTCAAAAATCTAAATTTCAAATAAATCTTAAGACTTTGGTCTAGCTAGTGTAACACTCATCATGATTGATGTACAACAGTGTAAGGGAGCTAACCCCTTATTGTACATGTGGAGTCTACTATATGAATGTTTTTAGTATTTTATTTTCTAAATTTATTTAAGATTAAAATATGTTTTATAATTATTAAAATAAGCTAATAATAATGTAATATTAATAATAATAGTAGTAAAAGTAAGTTATATATTTTTGGAATCTGAATTCTTAGTTGAGTATAGTCTGGAACAGGAAGTTAGGTTTAACACTTCCTCTGCTGTAGTGCCAGAAGCCACAATCTTCCTGAAAGTCTTTGAGGCAGCATGATTGATGCTGGAGGGTTGTAGCCTTAATTCAGGTAAGGAAAAGTTGGAAATGCTTAATTATTTTATTAGAATAATGGTTACTATTTGTTATGTTCCACATATAATTATATTATTGTGTTTTATTTGTAAGATGCAACAAGATTATGTCTGGCATCTGATGTAGCATGTTAGCACCCGGTCTGAGCACATGGTAAATTTTGGGAACAAAGACAAAAATTCTATTTTATATTCTATTTGCTATAATTCCCGTCTATATAAACTAATTTAAATTGGTATGATACTATTATAATTGTTGTGAACATTTTATTGAAATTGATGTTATTTTTTATTATTTTAATACTTATTGTATGCATTCTGTGACTTAGCCTGAAGTAATTATGATAAAATTTATCTGATTATTTTCGTGAACAGACTTAGAGTCTTGAACTCTATTGAATGATTCTGTTAAATGTTCTATAAATCGTGTAATGTTTAAACTGGAATTGTATAATATGTTGAGTTTAAATATATGAATTTTGTCTTGAATTCTATTGAATGATTCTGTTAAATGTTCTATAAATCGTGTAATGTTTAAAACTGGAATTTTATAATATGTTGCATTTAAATATATGAATTTTAATTAGAGAATTGAAGTCACAAGTTAACTGACACTAACAGGTTGTCTCCCATTTGCATCAAGTCTATGTCATTAAGATGAATAGGGAATGTCAGTGACAAGGATTTTATCATGACAGGACTGCTGAGCGTAAGCATGTCCAGGTTGTCATAGAGGTTGTGATATATAAACTTCTTGGCCAATTATTGGGATTTAGTAACAATTTTACTTAGTAGTCTTTTACGATTACTTTGATCAAGTAAAACAAAACTAGTCCCAGGGCCAACTGTAAGAGATGACATATTGACTTGCCATACTGTAAGTTATGGGTTTAAAATGGAGAGCTAAATTTGTTATGTGCTGGTGATGTGTAATGCCAGCTAGACAACGGTGTGCTTTGTTTTCTACTTTAATAATCTGTTAATTAAGTATGTATTATTTTGTTATCTGTGTATTTTAATCTAACCATTTGAAATGTATTTTTATCTCCAGGGCTACTTTTTTTTCCACTGTTTCATTCAGTGGAGCCCTCAAACTTAGCCTCAATATATTCGAAATCATTACCATCATCTCTATTCTGTATGTGACATAATAAAGTTGATTATAGTAATAAAGTTGATTTCATTTTCTTGTTTTATACAATTTTAATTCTAAATTTTATTTTATTATCCTATTTTTCTCATCTATCATTCTATGCTACTTTAGTTTTATCAGACCTCCTCCCAGCCCAGAGCATGAACCCTATGATTGAGTTAGACTGAGGATTACATTTTGGCGCCCAACGTGGGGCTGGGAGTACTGAAATTAAAGTATATTTTATGTTTTATTAATTTAACAAAGGAAAATTAAAGTGTAGTGGCTAGTTTGTCTATAATAGGTTAAATACAATAAATTCTGAAATTTTTCAAGCTAATAGTAGGCTAGGTTAAACTTAAAGAATAGCGATGGCTGATGATGGAGAAGTGAGAGGAGGTGAGGGTGCCTTTCTGGAAGAGGAACCCAGTGGCAGTGGTGCTAACCCCTCCGAAGAGACCAGGTGGGAGGAACTGCGCCGACAGACAATGGCTCAGGGCGAGCTATTGCAACGACTGGCCGAGTTGCAACTGAAGGAGTCAGTCAGTGTGACTGTGAAAATGCCCACACCTGCACCCCGACTCGGTATCTTCACCGGAATTCGACCAATCGGTGGAGCAGAGGTCACATTTGAAGAATGGAGGGCCAGGGTCACTACTTACCTGCAGGAGTCGCCTGATGATGATGATTCTAAGTTGCGTCGAGTTAAGGCGAGCCTGCGGGGACTAGCTCTTGAGCAGACCAAAGACAGTGAATCCTGTGACACACTCCTAGCTATTTTGGACAGATTGTATGGCAGTGTCATGTCTGCTGAAGATCTGTACATAGAGTTCGTCCAAATGACCCCTGCTAAATCAGAAACTCCGTCAGATTTCCTGTCAAGAGTGTGGGGGAAATTCCTGCAAATCAACAAGGACAACAAGTATTCTAGTGAAGATGCCAAAAGAAAGGTTTACCATGTTTTTTGCAACAGCTTAAAGAAATCCAACCCGCTGTTAACGATGGAGCTGCGGACGGAGTTTGGTGTGCCAGGCAGCAGTTCCCCTGATTTGGCCAGCGTACTGCGACGGGTAAAGGAGGTGGAAGATGGCCCAGCCAGGTCAGCGCATGCTAGCGCAGCGACAACTGCGACTGCAGCTCCTGCTGATAATAAACCACCACAAATTGACTATGAAAAGTTGGCTGACATGGTAGCTGATCGCCTTTATCAACGATCGGGAGCACCACCACGAGTAGCGAAGAAGCCTTTTCGTCCCAGGGGGCCATGCTTCAAGTGTGGTGTGGTAGGTGACCACTGTGCCGCTGACTGTAACAACCCACCAAACCCAGACATGGTCCGTCAACAACGCCAAAAGGGAAGCAGTTTAAAAGGACCATGGTCAATGCCAAGGGGCAACCATTGACTACCCCATCTCAGATAAGCCCCAGTCGTCAAGCTGAACTTTTAACCAGTGCAGCTGACAGGATTGAGGATGGGTTGCATGCTATAAGGCTTCGTGCACCCTTAGTTCTGACTTTGCGGGGCCATGAATCAATCGAACTGCGAGGAACTGTCCAGTGTCCCCAGAACACTACTGTTCAGGTAGTACCACGATCCTCAACATCTGGCCTCAGCATCTGTGCAGAAATGCAAGGTAAAGACTGCCGGCTGCTAGTTAGAAACACTTCAAGCAAAGACCTTAAGGTGCATAGTACTGATGTCCTTGCTGAGTTAATCACTGACACACGGACTGACAGACTCGATGCTTTAGTAGGCCCAAGCTGTGAGGCAAAGATTGTAGTAGAAGGCGTATCGTCAACTTGTCTCATTGACAGCGGATCTCAAGTATCCATAGTAAGTGAGTCATTTTATCGTAACAAACTTTCTCAAGTTGCACTTCAGCCCCTTGACGGCTTGAACATTTGCGGTGCTGGAGGACACTCTGTACCGTACCATGGCTACATTAGTGTGAATGTGACATTGCCCAGTGAGATCGTGGGTGTGAATGAGTGTGTGAGTACGATGTTGATTGTATGTCCTGACACTGACTTTACAGCCAAAGTACCTTTTATTATAGGTACTAATACCTTTCGCCTGTATGCAAAATTGTGTGAGGGTGTGGCTGGGAAACATTTTACATCAGTTTTGCCTCTGTCCAGCGAGGCAACATTTTTGTATAATGACATAATTGCAGACGATGATGATGGGCGCTTGGGCAACCTGAGCACTAAAACTAAAGTTGTTATTCCTGCTGGGGAAACTGTTGAGGTGAAATGTCAAGCCAAAGTCTGTATTCCCCCAACACGAAATGATGTCTTGATCCAAGAATCTGCCTCTTTGCCAGATGGTTTACTGGTGGTCAGTGCCAAAGTCCCAACTCATCGTCTGCACAATTGCAAAGTTTTTATTCGCAATGTTTCTGATTGTGAAATTGTATTACATAAGAGATATGTAATAGCTGATGTCTTTAACATTGATGCAGAGTATGATGTCAACAGAGTGTTGAAAGACTTAGCCCCAAAAGATGAGGAGTGTATCACTCCACCTGTTAATGTTAGGAGCGCACATGTACAGTCGAGTGCTCCGTTTGACAGTACGCAAGCACCTTTCAAGTTTGGTGAGAGTGCACCAGAAGAGTGGTGTGAGAGTTTGGGCAAAAAACTCCAGATGTTTGAAAATGTGTTTATCAAAAATGAGTTTGATATTGGTAGGGCTAAGACTGAGACACTCTTTGACATTGAGCTCCAACCAGGTCCAGAAATTAGAGAGAGGGCCCGACCAATTGCCCCTAAAGATTTTGAAGAATGTAGGCGACACATACAGGGACTACTAGACGCAAAAATCATTCGCCCATCAAATTCTCCATATGCTAGCCCCATTGTTTTAGTGAGAAAGAAATCTGGTGCATTGCGTATGTGTATAGACTACAGGAAGATCAATAGTCGCACTATAAAAGATGGCTATAGCATCCCCAAAATAGAAGACCTTTTCTTAACATTAAATGGTGCCAGATATTTCACCTGTCTAGATTTATGCAAAGCTTACTACCAAGTCCCAATGACTGAACGTGCCAGTAAGATTTCAGCATTTATCACACCTTTTGGATTATTTGAATGGGACAGACTTAGTCAGGGTCTAGCAAATGCCCCTGCTTGTTTTCAGCGCATCATGGAGACAGTTTTTAGAGATCTGAATTTGGTAGAATTAATTGTTTTTTTGGATGACGTACTGATTCATGCCACTTCTCTTCAGGAGTTAGAAGATAGGACAATTAAAGTTTTGAGCAGACTGCAAAAGTTCAATCTTAAACTAGACCCCAGTAAATGCATTTTCGGTGCAACCGAAGTTAAACATTTGGGTTACATACTCTCAGAAGGCGAGATTCGCCCTGATCCTGATAAAGTGGCAGCTGTTGCGACATGGCCAACACCCAAAACAGTCAGAGAACTGAAGAGCTTCATAGGCTTTGCTGGCTTTTATAGGCGTTTCATCCCTAATTTTGCCAATTTGGTCAGACCACTCAATGACTTAACTAAAGGCTACATCCCCATTAAGTCAAAACCTAAACCTAAACATTCAACAGGCGTTTTGACCTTGTCTTCGGACATCTCTCATCTGTGGGGTACTTCACAGGAAGAAGCATTTAGGGCAATCAAGGCTATTCTGACTAGTGATCTTATACTAGGATTGGCTGACAAGACCCAGCCTTTCTTCTTACACTGTGATGCTTCCAGTACTGGATTGGGTGCGGTACTATACCAAGAGGTAGATGGTAAAATGAAAGTGATTTCTTATGCTAGCAGAGGACTAAACTGTACAGAGCAGAATTACCCTGCGCATAAAAAAGAGTTTTTAGCACTAAGATGGGCAATGAGCGAGAAGTTCAGTGACTATTTACTTGGCTCCAAAGTAACCGTAGTCACAGATAACAATCCCTTGTGTTATATCCTCAAGAATGCCAAGTTAGACGCCACTAGTCATAGATGGTTAGCTTCATTGTCACTTTATGATTTTGAATTGCGGTACAAGAAAGGGTCGCAACACGTTGATGCAGATGCTTTGTCCAGGATCCCACAAGGTCCACCATTAGAAGATGATCAGTATAAACAAACTATGGAAAATGTAGGGTTCCTGTTAGAGAAAGCCAAGTCATTTGAATGCCTAGAGTCTGATTTTATTGTCAATTCAGCTTCCATAAAAGCAGTTTTCCATTCCCATGGTATTTCAAAGTCCCACACAGTACAGGCTTGCCCTCATATTGTATCACCTGTAAATTCTGAGGCTGGAGTGGACCAAGATGATTCTGACAGTCTTTTCCCTGCTGCCGAACAACTGGTTAGAGATCCAGCGTTGATTCCAGATCATGTTTTAGAGCCCATTAATTCAGATTTCGCTTCAGTTACTGCAGAACAGTGGCGAGAACTACAACTGTCTGATAGAAACATACATCTTGTCATCAAAACTTTAGAGATGGGTAGAGACCTAAGTCCAACTGACCAACAGAATCCTGAGTTGAAAGTCTTTGCCCGTGAGATTAAGAGGCTAGAGATGAAAGAGGGTGTTCTATATAGGAAAGTGGTGGAAGAAAGCGGGAAAGTTCGCTGGCAGTTGGTTTTGCCTGAGGCATATAGGCAACAAGCATTAACTGGCGTACACGAAGATCTGTTTCACACTCATTTAGATCATGCCATAACTCAACTCCGCATGCGGTTCTATTGGCCTCATATGTTAAAAGATTTAGAACTCAAAATTAAAAAGTGTTCCCGTTGTATTCGCAAAGGCGCAAGATGTCAAAAGGCCCCAATGAAGTCTGTGATTTCTACATTTCCCCTTGAACTTTTGTCAATAGACTTTTTGACCATAGAGGTTAAGGGCCAGAAACAGAACGTGTTAGTTATAATGGATAATTTCACAAAGTTTGCTAGTGCTGTTTGTACCAAGGATCAAACAGCTAAAACAGTGGCTAGTACTCTATGGAAGAACTATTTCTCTATCTATGGTTTTCCGAAAAGAATTCTGTCTGATCAGGGTAGGGATTTTGAATCTCAGTTAGTACAAGAAATTTGTCAATTGGTTGGGATAAAAAAGTGTAGGACCACCCCTTACCACCCAGCTGCCAATCCTGTTGAAAGATGGAACAGAACTTTGATAGGCATGCTTAGAAGCTTAGAGGATGAGCAAAAGACTGACTGGCGGAAAAGCTTGCCTGCTGTGGTGCATGCTTATAACTGTTGTATACATGACAGTACTGGTTTTAGCCCTTACTTCCTTTTCTTTGGTCGTCACCCAAGACTGCCGCTTGACTTGGCATTTGGCATTGATTTAAACCCCAATAGGAAGGGTTCCACAAAGCACTATGTTAAGGATTTAAGAGACCAGCTGTCTTCAGCCTATCAACGAGCTTCTGAAAATCTACAGAAAGTCAGGGACCGTAACAAAGCTCGTTATGATTTGTCAGCTCATGCTGCTGAACTGGAACCTGGTGACAGAGTTTTAGTTAGGTGTTTAGGACCTAAGGTTGAATCAAAAGTTTCAGATAGGTGGGAAAAATCAGTTCATGTAGTACTGTCAAAACACCCTGACATACCTGTCTATGTTGTCCAAGATGAGTCAGGAGCAGGCCCCCAAAGGACCTTGCATAGAAATTATCTGTTACCAATAGGCATGTTAGATGCCCCTGATCCTAAGCGCCCTATTCCAAGACCAAGGACAGTTCGTAAAAGGGTCCCTGAGTTGGCAACCCAGTTGGCTAGCTCACAGTTAGACTCAGAAGATGATAGCCAGGAGTTAGAGGGAGTGTTTGAGGTGACACTCAACAAACCCAAGCCGACCTTGCGCCCGGCTGCCCCTGTATTTAGACCAGGATCACGTTACCACCCTGCTGAACCCCCTGACCTTACATCCTCAACCTTTGAGGAAAGTGTTGATGATTCCTTGAGTGATGAACAAGAGGATACTGATGTTAGCAGGACCGAGTTTCCTTTTCATGGCAGTCCTGTTAGGCCTGCTCGTCAATCTCCTATACTACCCCAACCCCTTCCCCGGCGTTCATTAAGACAGAGGAAACCAGTTGAGCGACTTAACCTTGCTCATCGCGCTGAGATCTGTAAACCACCCTTATTAACCCATGCTCTTAATCAGTTGATTTTGTTTCTGACTTCAATGGATCAAACATTATCCCCTGAAAAATACAGGTTATTAGAGATCATTTCAGATCTCCTTCTAGTGTAAAAGAAAAAAGGAGAATGTTGTCATTTTATTTTTTTATTTTATATGCTGAATAAGATTTGTTGTTTTTGTTTGTTTACCCTGCTAAGTACATGTACATGAACTTTATTTTTCATTTGTCAGTCTCTATTGTATCACAGACTGATGTCGTGGCCTGTAATTGTACAGATGTTTGCTTTTTAGACAATCCATTTGTTTTTTGCTTTTTTTTGCATGCTTATGGAAAATGTTGTCACTTATATGGACAAGTGAGCAACATTTCTTCAGGAGGGGTGAATGTAACACTCATCATGATTGATGTACAACAGTGTAAGGGAGCTAACCCCTTATTGTACATGTGGAGTCTACTATATGAATGTTTTTAGTATTTTATTTTCTAAATTTATTTAAGATTAAAATATGTTTTATAATTATTAAAATAAGCTAATAATAATGTAATATTAATAATAATAGTAGTAAAAGTAAGTTATATATTTTTGGAATCTGAATTCTTAGTTGAGTATAGTCTGGAACAGGAAGTTAGGTTTAACACTTCCTCTGCTGTAGTGCCAGAAGCCACAATCTTCCTGAAAGTCTTTGAGGCAGCATGATTGATGCTGGAGGGTTGTAGCCTTAATTCAGGTAAGGAAAAGTTGGAAATGCTTAATTATTTTATTAGAATAATGGTTACTATTTGTTATGTTCCACATATAATTATATTATTGTGTTTTATTTGTAAGATGCAACAAGATTATGTCTGGCATCTGATGTAGCATGTTAGCACCCGGTCTGAGCACATGGTAAATTTTGGGAACAAAGACAAAAATTCTATTTTATATTCTATTTGCTATAATTCCCGTCTATATAAACTAATTTAAATTGGTATGATACTATTATAATTGTTGTGAACATTTTATTGAAATTGATGTTATTTTTTATTATTTTAATACTTATTGTATGCATTCTGTGACTTAGCCTGAAGTAATTATGATAAAATTTATCTGATTATTTTCGTGAACAGACTTAGAGTCTTGAACTCTATTGAATGATTCTGTTAAATGTTCTATAAATCGTGTAATGTTTAAACTGGAATTGTATAATATGTTGAGTTTAAATATATGAATTTTGTCTTGAATTCTATTGAATGATTCTGTTAAATGTTCTATAAATCGTGTAATGTTTAAAACTGGAATTTTATAATATGTTGCATTTAAATATATGAATTTTAATTAGAGAATTGAAGTCACAAGTTAACTGACACTAACAGGTTGTCTCCCATTTGCATCAAGTCTATGTCATTAAGATGAATAGGGAATGTCAGTGACAAGGATTTTATCATGACAGGACTGCTGAGCGTAAGCATGTCCAGGTTGTCATAGAGGTTGTGATATATAAACTTCTTGGCCAATTATTGGGATTTAGTAACAATTTTACTTAGTAGTCTTTTACGATTACTTTGATCAAGTAAAACAAAACTAGTCCCAGGGCCAACTGTAAGAGATGACATATTGACTTGCCATACTGTAAGTTATGGGTTTAAAATGGAGAGCTAAATTTGTTATGTGCTGGTGATGTGTAATGCCAGCTAGACAACGGTGTGCTTTGTTTTCGACTTTAATAATCTGTTAATTAAGTATGTATTATTTTGTTATCTGTGTATTTTAATCTAACCATTTGAAATGTATTTTTATCTCCAGGGCTACTTTTTTTTCCACTGTTTCATTCAGTGGAGCCCTCAAACTTAGCCTCAATATATTCGAAATCATTACCATCATCTCTATTCTGTATGTGACATAATAAAGTTGATTATAGTAATAAAGTTGATTTCATTTTCTTGTTTTATACAATTTTAATTCTAAATTTTATTTTATTATCCTATTTTTCTCATCTATCATTCTATGCTACTTTAGTTTTATCAGACCTCCTCCCAGCCCAGAGCATGAACCCTATGATTGAGTTAGACTGAGGATTACACTAGCATTACAGAAAGTAAACAAAAAAAAATCTTTCAAGCTATCAGCTCTAACAAATGTACCCACCATCAAAGGATTTTTTTTAAAGCATTGCCTAGAACTGGCTTTGTTGACATAGTTCATACTAATTTTTATTAACCTACCTTAAATGGGTGACTGATTCTTCAAAGATCGGTTACCGCAGACCTAATTATAATTATAATTATAATTATCGTGGGACCATAATAATTAATGTTAAAATATTTGAAAAATCTATCGTATTTTCGAAAAATCCAGAAGAGGAAGAAGAAGAAGAGCAGAAAGAGGAGGAAGAGAAGACGAAGGGGATGATGATGATGATGATGATGATGATGATGATGATGATGATGATGATGATGATGATGATGATGATGATGATGATGATGATGATGATGATGATGATGACAACGACGACTATAACTTACTGTGGCTGGCTTCCAAAGCAGCAAGCTTGGCAGACAACATCGAGACTTGCTGAGCCAACGATTGCACAGTAACTTCCAGCGCAGGAACATCGTCTGACGACTGGGATGCATTTAAAAACGTGAGAACTACGACAGCAAAACTAACTATTGATAGTCCCATTTCCAACGGTTTTTTACGTTAGAGACACAGTTAACAGACTTCGAATAATACACTGATGTAGCGTAAGTCTAGTAGTCGGATAGTGGAATGTAAAAGCAGCGGACTGCATCTACTTATGCTTCGAGGTATGTTTGTAGATGGAGTTGGATCATCTATTTTTGTAATGGGGCAACTTTTTCAAACTTTACTGTTTACTGTTACAGATTTCCCGGGTACTAAGAGCTGGTGGAATGTTCTTATCAGTAGACCTACTGACACTAAACATGATTTCTAGAACTTCGAGTCTGTTTATTACATTTACAAGTATCTTACATACATAGGCCCTATCCATATTTTGAAACTTTAAAAAAAAATCTGCACCCCCACACCTCCACCTTCACCCACCGACTTTTCAATAAAGTCAAGCCAACAACATTAGCACAATTCAATATTTTGTTTGTCTAATTTATTGTATGACTGAGCGTCCGTACTATCTCGTACTAGTACCGATATTATAACTACGATTAACTGGGAGTCGCAGCTGTTGTCAGGTTCATCCTTGTTACCTCAGGGGCAGATTATGGAGGAGCGGGTAGGCGGGGGTGGGAAGGGGGTTCTAGGGAGCACGGAAACCCCACCTGGGGCAAAACAAACAAACAAACAAAAACCACACACGTCTGTATTCATGGCAAATTGGGGTTGTGGACAAAATGTAGTAATCGGATAGCCTTTTCTTTTTTTTTCCGGAAAGAGCGCAAAATTCATCTAAAAAATGTAAGAATGAGATCAGAAAATGGCTCTTATTTGTTTTTGTCCACAATATGACCTATTTTTCGTCTTCTTTGTCTTCTAACCGGAACCCTTCCCCTGTAAATTCAAATTTGTCCCAAAACTGCCCATCCGGATAGAGCACTCCCATGTAGGCTACGTAAAACCGCTCCATGCACTACGGAACACTCCCATGGTACTAAATAAAAGCACTCCCATGTATTTAGAAAAAAGTGGAGTCCTGAAAAAAAGTTGGGCGCAAGCTAAATGCCCCATTTTGTGCATAAAAATGCAAGTTTAGCACCCCATATGTCCATGAATACATACGCCCACACAACTTGTTTAGACCGCACTGTTGTGACACTCATCAAACGCCACATACGTTGTGTTGACAATGGGTCATCTTTTGTCCCCTTGTTTTAAAAGTGATCTAACGTTAACGCTAACCCTAACGGATCATTGCTTGGATGTCAGCAAAACGGGGTCCGTCCCAGAAAACGAACGTAGATTCTCAAGTGTGTGTCACAAGAACGCCATCTAAACAAGAACACGCGCGCGCGCGCGCATGCACAGACGCACGCACACGCGCAAATCAAATTTATAGAAACTGGAGAAAGTTTTGGAAACTTTTAGTTTTTTGATTGAGTACATTGCTGAATATGCGTGCGTGCGTTTGTGTGTGTGTGTGTGAGCGAGAGAGACAAAAGAGAGAGAGAGAGAGAGAGAGAGGGAGAGAGAGAGAGAGAGAGAGAGAGAGAGAAAGAGGGAGAGAGAGCTCACAGCAGCGTTTACCAATAGAAAAACACCAGTGGAACGAAGTAAGGTTTATTGCTCCAAAATATTCATGCGATTACTTTGACATCGTGCATTCTTCATTGTCACTAACAAAAGAATTGTGCTCCCACACCTATCACACTTGACTTGACTTGTGTAGATGTGAAGCTATTTCACTGAGATTGTTAAAAAGAAGATGGAAAGGGAGACAGCTGGAAAATGGAAAATTATACTAAAATTATTATCACATGTTTGTAGAATGTTAAATGCCATAAAACAACAGGCGCGTCGAAAGCAGAGTCACAGAAATACAACTAGTATTATTATATTTACAAGCACCCAAACAAACAGACAGACAGACACGCCATGGCAGTGTATTGTCTAACTTACTCCAAGACAAAGATAAAGAACATCAACGTCTCAGAAACGTCGGGAAAGGGCTTCAGCAGTAAGCGTGCACACCATTAAAACTCTTAATATTTGTAAAGCTTGAACAAAATAAGCAGATGAACCAGTTATATGGATTAAATAACAGAAAAACAAAAACAAACATGTGAAATAGAAAATATAGCTTTTGTCGCTAAGTATTCATAATCAAAAGCAATAAATTCCACAGGCAAATACATCGTCAAAGAAATCGATCCTTGGAACACATTATTCCTAAAATTTAAAAAAAGAAAAAATTATAAAAAAGATCCCACAATGAACACTACATTTTGAACCAGTCATTCCTGAAATAAATCACAGATTGAATCAGTCAACATGCCTAGATTTATCGTTATCAGTCAGATTGAATCAGTCAACATGACTAGATTTATCGTTATCAGTCAAAGTTAGCCATCCATTTGCGTCTTCTTCCACATTCTTCAACGTTAACAGTCGCTGGAGAAAGACAAAAACCTATTCGACTATTGATCAGCCTGAAAACAGTCACTTTATACAGATTAGATCTGTGTAATATATCTAATCAATATACCACGTAGCCCATTAACGCTAAATCACGAGAAAAAGGTCACACAATTCAAAAATAAGTGATAATCAATTTTATCAATAACTGAAAACTGAAAAACAATCACAAATATATTCGCCTTGGTAGCATTTTGCAATGGGTCACAGGCAAGGTTTCCCAAACTGATGATCTTCGTCAAACTAAACACACACACCAACCCCCAGAAAACACTACCAACTCCACAAAGACTGACTGGATAAAATAAACATTAAAAAATAAATACTAACATATCCTCATCTAATGGGATGTACATGGGGTCCTCGAGTTTTTTGTTTTTTTTACATGTCTTTTTTTTTTAATCAGCATACATCAGTTTATTTGGTCCTGATTTAGCTTTAAAAAAATCCGCTGGACATAAAACAATCATCCTGTAACATCAGTTCAAAACACTTCAATGTATCTGACAGAGAACAATATCCGCACGACTGATGCAGTTCCCAAAAATTGAATGTTCCCAGTATTGGTAAACGTTCCAACAGCATCCGCTGTCTACTGTAATAGCTGTCCTATTGAGCGTGAATGTATTACAGAATGTGAGCAAAATCCTCGCATCTCAATTCCGGATACTATTCTTCATCTTCATGTGCGTGTTCTAAATGACGCTAGAATACAGTTCCAGCGGAATGGTAGGACTTCGCTCAACCGGTTTTACTTGAGTTCTTTGAGGACATCAGTCAGTGCTTGAAGGAAGATGTCGGCGTGCTTACGCTGGATGAGCAAGGTGGGGCGCAGACGCATAGCCACAGAACCGCAGGCCCCCACGTTAACACCTGCAACACACCCAAATTTACAGCAATGTCAAACTGCCCATAATGGTTAAATTGGTGAAAAGGTGACGGTTCATTGTACTCTGAAACTTAGCGTGGACGATCTCCAATGCTATTAAAGAAACATGTGTTATGTAAATGTTTTCCTAAGGCCTTTTCAATTTGCAGAGGTGAAAAGAAGTTGGGGACCTACTTTCTTCTCAGGGTAGGTTTGGTGCCCCTCTCCTCTCTCTCGCTGTACACATAAAGGGACACACTGCCTAGCTGAGATTTATTGAGGCTTACATCGTTCACCTCTCCAGATCCAGACCCACTTAGTGGAGTGGTGAACGTAAACCTCGACGAGTCTCAGCTACCCAGTGCGTTACTGCGACATAAATGCAAGCCTACAGGCAGGTACACACACACACACACACACACACACACATACTTGTATTGATGTCAAAATGGGGTCCTTTGACGTACTTCGCGCCTCTTAGGCGGCGAATTAGGTCAACTTTCTTCGAAAAACGGCTACTTTTAGCAATTTTCCTCGCCTCTTAGAGACGAAGTAGGTCAAGTTTGTTCAAAAACACAGCTAGGATAAAGAACTTTCCTCGACGATTAGGGTAAGGCAGTGCCTCGACGATTAGGGTAAGGCAGTGCCTCGAAAAGGGTTAGGGTCAGGGCTAGTTGCAGCGCTGCAACTAGCCCTGACCCTAACCCTTTTCGAGGCACTGCCTTACCCTAATCGTCGAGGCACTGCCTTACCCTAATCGTCGAGGCACTGCCTTACCCTAATCGTCGAGGAAAGTTCCTTATCCTACCCGTCTGGAAGATGCACTACAACTACACCAGGTCAAGTGTACTTGTAGTGCATGTGCACTACAACTACACTTGACCTGGTGTAGTTGTAGTGCACATGCACTACAACTACACTTGGCCAAGTGAACTTTAAGTGCACATGCACTACAACTGCACTTCGCGAAGTGAACTTTAAGTGCACATGCACTACAACTGCACTTCCATGCACTACAACTGCACTTGCATGCACTTAAAGAGCACTTCAGCGCATTTCAATGGAAAACAAAATGGGTTTACAAATTGGTACCCCATTTTTTTGTGTGAACCCATTGTATACTAAGTGTGCAAGGTTTATAAACCCAAAACGCCATGAATACAGCCCCACACACACACACACACCCGCACACCCACACACACACAGCATGTTCAGTTGATATGCATGAAATGAAGTGCGCAGCAAAGCAGTTGAATACACAAGCACAAAGACAGTATTAGGATGAACTTCTGGCATAGTTATCATTCTGCAAGGAGATGGCGGTAGGAATGAAAGTGATTTTATACTTCTGTGTTCTGGAGCGAGCACAGCGGAATCTTCGTTTAGAAGGCAGGAGCTCAAACAGACAGGAGAGGGGATATGGGCAGTGCAAGGACTACTAAATGAATTTAGTAGTCCTTGGGGCTGGGTCATACTGAATACTAACGGCCTTGCTGAGGGCTCTGTTATTGAACAGCTGTTCCAGAGGCACCTGCTTCTTGCCAACTATCTTGCTGCACACATTGACAATGCCAGACAGAGAGTTTTTGCTCTTCACACTGAGTGTCCCGTACCAACAGATAAATGAAAATGTTATGACTGATTCTACAAAAGCATGGTAGCAAAGTTTTATCGTTTTACTAGACAGACCTTAGCTGGTACAGTATGTACATTCTTTGTTTGCACTTTTTGAAAAACACTGTAGCTTTCTTTTAAAAAGTCAACTTGTCGTTTATTACACTGCCAAGATACCTGTATTCCTAGATACTGTAAGCCACACGTGGTCAACTTCCTCCCCCCCCAAGGGAGGGAAAAACTCTTCTTTCGAGGGCCGAGCGCAAGCCCCGTTTTCTTCAAATCTTGTCAGGATAGCGAGCTCAAGGGCAATACGCTCGCGCTCTCGCGGTTCCCTTCTCCATCCCTGAGGAGGAAGAAAACCCACCGTTGCGGCCCGACAAGCATAAAAAATAAAAATAAAAAATAAAATCTCTTCTCTCCTTGTCTTGTCTACGTGTGTTGTACTTGTATGCATGTTTTCTTGCGATCGTGTTACATATTATATTTTCTCCGACTCCACGGTCAACTCCTATAGCAACGACCAGGAATGGAGACCTCACGTACCCGTCAGTGTAAAGAACTTCTTCTTAGTCTCCCTCCTGGTCCGTTACATTCCACAGACCGTGGAGCAGACAAAATCTATTCTGCCATGCTTGCAACCATTTTATGTGTTTACTTGTCCGCTATGCCTTGTGTTAATAATTCTTCAACAATAAAGGAAAATATTCACACGTTGCTCTGTGGGTTCGGGCATTAAATAGAATAGACCCAACGTTTCCCGGCGTGTCGTAAGAGGCGACTAACAGGGGTGATGTTAGCACGGCATCACTGGGCGAAAGTCTTCTACACAGAAGTCACCGGCCAGGGCGGAGGAACCTCACGTTACTACAGGTTCAACGACCATGTGCTCAGGGCCAAGGCGAGCCACACTGTATTCGTGGATTTCGGCTGTGGCCAACAGCCTGGAGAGGATTGGGCACCGCCAGGTCTTTTTTGCCCAAGACACACTACATGATGACACAACCCACTAATTCCATACCGGATCGGTCGTCGCCCGGGTCGTCACACGGCACAAGGACGGCGCCTTCCGTTGGCCACCAGGACGGAGGTGTTAAGTATGCTACTGATGGACAATTTAGCAAGATCCGCACGAGAAACAACATCATCATAGGAACCTGGAATGTCAGGACCCTAACTGCGGAAGGAAAATTAGAAGAACTGGCCCACGAGTTGGACCACTATCGATGGAATGTTCTAGGTATCAGCGAACTGCGCTGGAAAGGCATAGGTGAAACAACGACCGACAAAGGCCACAAGCTCTATTTCAGCGGTAGGGATGACAGGCACGAACACGGCGTTGGATTCTTGGTCCACAAGAACATTCTAGCCACTGTCATGGGTTGCCGCCCAGTCTCCAGTAGACTCATTACCATCCGCCTGAGAGCAGCCCCTTTCAACATCACCATCATCCAGGCCTACGCCCCAACATCAGACTATGACGACAGCGAAGTGGAGGATTTTTATGAAAATCTACAGGCGGTCCTTGACCAAGTGCCGAAGAAGGACATAGTCATAGTGCAAGGCGACTGGAATGCCAAGGTTGGCCAAGATGCGCACCACAACTGGGGAGACACATGTGGACCCCACTGCAACAACGAGACAAATGACAGGGGTCTGAGACTCTTGGAGTTTGCCAGATACAACAATCTGGTACTGGCAAACACGCTTGGTCTCCACAAAAACTCCCGACGATGGACATGGCACAGTCCTGGCGGGGAGCATCACAACCAAATAGACTACATCATGGTCAAGAAACGCTTCAGATCAAGCATCAACATTGGCAGGACACGTACTTTTCCAGGAGCAGACATCGGAAGTGACCACGATCTCGTGATGATGTCTTTCCGGCTCCACTTGAAGAGAGTAAATACAGCAAAGTGCACTAGACTGAAGTTCGACCTGGACAAACTGCAAGACCCGGAGGTGGCAGAACTATTTCAGGCCACAATTGGAGGGAAATTTGCACCACTGCTCATTTTGGGGGCTGGTGAAGTAGATGTCAACACCATGACCACCACCTTCAACTCAGCTGTGACAGATGTCGCCACTGAGATCCTTGGCAAGCACCGACCAAAGAAGAAGCTGTGGATCACACCTGAACTTTTGGATCTGTGTGATAAACGAAGAGAGATGAAAAAGAAAAAGAACACCTCACAGGGAGCTGATGTCTACCGAATAATCAACAATGACATCCGAAAAGGCATGCTCACAGCAAAGGAGAACTGGATAGAAGATCAATGCCAGGAAATAGAGAACAGTCTGAACAAGAACAACAGCAAGAAGGCCTACCAGACTGTGAAGCGGCTGACAAGTGTCAAACAGCCCAAAGTCTCCACTATCCAAAGCAAGTCTGGCATATGCCTTACAGAAGAACAAGAAGTCTTGGACAGATGGACAGAGTACTGCTCTGACCTTTACAACCATACTTCAAATGGAGACCCATCAGTTCTAGCATGTCCCGAGAACAGAGAAGAAGAAGAAATCCTCCCAATTCTCCGGGAAGAAGTTGAGGCAGCAGTGCAAGCGCTAAAGAAAGGGAAGTCAGCGGGAGTGGACAACATACCCGCGGAACTGCTACAAGCAGGAGGAGAAGCGATGATTGATGCCCTCACCATTATCTGTAACAAGATCTGGCAGAGTGGGGAGTGGCCTATACCATGGACCCAGTCGCTTGTCATCACTCTTCCCAAAAAAGGTAACCTTCAGAAGTGTGAAAATTACCGGACCATCAGCCTCATCAGCCATCCCAGCAAGGTCCTCCTGAAAATAATACTCAACAGGTTGAAACCCCAAGCTGAACAAATCATAGCTGAAGAACAAGCAGGATTCAGGGCAGGGCGAAGTACCACTGAGCAGATTTTCAACCTCAGAATAATCTGTGAGAAATACCTACAGCACCAACAACATCTATATCATGTGTTCATAGACTTCAAGAAGGCGTTTGACCGAGTCTGGCATGCAGCTCTATGGGCAACAATGAAAGTGTACAACATCAGCCCTAAAATTATTGAAGTCATCAAAAGCCTGTATGACAAGGCTACCAGTGCAGTCCTCCACAACAGAGCCATCGGGAATTGGTTCAGAACAACAATCGGTGTGCGTCAAGGATGCCTACTCTCTCCAACACTCTTCAACATCTTCCTAGAGCGCATCATGTCGGATGCTCTTGCAGACCATGAAGGCACAATCAGCATAGGGGGTAGAGCAATCTCCAATCTTCGTTTTGCAGATGACATTGATGGATTGGCTGGAGAGGAACAAGAACTTGAACAGCTGGTACAGAGGCTTGACACCACCTCCAAAGCCTATGGAATGGAAATAAGTGCAGAGAAGACCAAAATGATGACCAACAACACCAATGGCATCAATACGGACATCAAAGTCCAAGGCCAATCCCTCGACACAGTGCATAGCTTCAAATATTTAGGAGCCATTGTATCAGACAATGGGTCCCGACAGGAAGTCCTCTCCAGGATCGCACAAACAACTGCTGCCCTGACAAGGTTGAAGCCCATTTGGAAAGACAGGACCATCAGTCTACATTCCAAAGTAAGACTGCTGCGCTCCCTTGTCATCTCCATCTTCCTATATGCTTGCGAAGCATGGACCCTCACAGCAGATCTCCAACGAAGAATACAAAGCATGGAGATGAGGTGCTACAGAAGACTTCTGGGCATTTCCTATACCCAACACATCACCAACGACGAAGTCCGACAGACCATCACACAAGCCATTGGACAACACGATGACCTGCTAACAGTGGTGAAGAAACGGAAACTTCGGTGGTATGGCCACGTCACCAGATCATCAGGCCTTGCAAAGACTATTCTGCAAGGCACAGTGCAAGGAGGTAGAAGAAGAGGGAGACCGAAAAAGAGGTGGGAGGACAACATTCGAGAATGGACTGGTTTGACACTGAGCGAAGCCATCAGGGCTGCTGAGGACAGAGAAAGATGGAGTATGCTGGTTAAACGATCATCTGTGGTGCCCCTACGACCTTCGGGTTACGGGACAGGATAGGAAGGATAGGATAGGATTCACACGTTCTGTCACTCGCAGAAAGTTAGAAAGAATTTTTACTACAATATCAAATAGATCTAGCGCAGATAGAAACGGTACGAAAAACCACACGAACAGAATACTAGTAACATATAGGTTAAACTAAACAAAAACTCTTGCGTTGACCTTTCAAACGTTGAATTTACTTATTTTCCTCAAACTCATTAATCAATACCTTTGTCATATAAAAATAATACAATGTAGCAAATATAAAAATTCTTTTACACTACACCACAATATTAATTACTTCCAAACAGCAGAAAAAAATATATTTTCTAAACTTCTAGGGAATTTCATATTTCAAAAATTATTTCTTTCAATCCTCAGTTAGGGTTTTCTCAATAACAAGAGAAAATAAATTCTAATTTATAAATTACAAACATTTTATAACTAACTTCTTCTACAAAATAAGTCAACAATTCTAACTTTTTAATACTATTTACAAAATTTAGAGTTCATTAAGGTGAAATAGTTTAATAAAATTTACTTTCATTTTTATATTTCTTATCAATTTCGATCTGATATTTTACTTGCACTTTCACTTTATTTTAACGTGAGCAAAGGCCGGGCTATTGTAAATTCTGCTTAGGTTTAAAATCTAAAGTAACCAACAAATAATAATAAGGCTTCTATAGTTTTTAAAAGGAAATAAGCTCACGGGTGCTAACGGTTATCAAAACGATTTGAGACACACCAATTCTGTAACTGTAGATTATAGTCACACGACACCTAAGCGTATAGGCGACTACTGGTCACATTATTCTGACACCAGCGAACCAGTTGAAGGTAAGGGAAAATAATATGGTCACACATTGGCCAATCCGGGATTCGAACCAGGTAGTGCCTTTCGGTTACTAGTAAGACGCTCTACCAACTGAGCTACCCGGCCCCACACACAGTTCAGTAGGTAGATTACCGTCCCCGGACACAATGCGTATAGGGGGATGGATGATAGCCGATGACGTAAGAAGTCATGTTGAAGGAGGTGAAGCACGGTGAAGGAAGAGGTCATGTTGCTGTAGAGGAAAGTCGCTTGAGAATGGAGCGCACGAGGCTGCTGCTACAATGGAAGGAAAAGTCGTGATGAAGCAGAAGGCAGCTGAAGTAAGAATGCCAATGGTGAAAAAGCGCATGGGTGCGCGGCGAGATGCCGTTAGGGTGCTAAACAGGACGCAGGGCCGGTCCTGAGGAAGGTGCCGATGTGGCTCATGACAGAAGCGCAGATAGGACCGCAAGGAGGTGGCCAAGCAGAGGCCGCGTGAGGGTGGGTAGGCAGACGCAGGGTACCACTGGCGGTGAAACACCTGTAGTCCGGAGGTCGCCACGCTCCACAGGAACCCCACGTAGCCCAGTCGTAGAGAAAGGTGAAGGGCAACCAGAGGCCAGGCAGGCGGAAGTCAAGCGAAGAGTGCCCTTCCACGCAGCACGACCGACGCCGGGACCAACGGAATCGGAATCTCCCACAGTCCGCGTCAGCAGCTTCGACTTCTGTACTGCCACCGCCGGGCAGGCCCCTGTACCATACCGACGGTGCGTCCTCCTTGTAGCAGATCTGGACTTGGAAATGTATGTGTGTGTTCCATTTGTATTCCATGTGCGTCATGGTGTTTGTTTTACGTCATGGTATGGAAGGTGACGTAAAGAAGAAAGAGGGGAGGAAGAATAAAAAACGAATCAGCTAGCAAGCTGCTGTCTTCACGGACTTTTATAGTTTTAATGAATAACTTCCACATGGTGTCAGGCAACGATGAATAACCTACACCCACCGAGTCCCTTAATATGCTGACAGGGAATGTGGCTGCAAACTGGGCGCATTTTCGACAAAGTTTCGAAATATACGCTGTCGCCAGTGGTTTGGAGAAGAAAAGTCCCAAGGTCCAAACCATGACCTTTCTGCACGTTGTGGGCAGCGAGGCCGTTGAGATCTACAACACGTTTGAGTGGGAGGAGGATGAATGCAATTGCGATGCAAGTTCTCACAACGTAGAGGGTGTTTTGGCAAAGTTTGAGTTGTATTGCAACCCGCGAAAGAACGCATCACAGGCATAGGCGCTCGCCTGTCCAGATACAAGCGCCTGTGTCATAGAGGGGGAGATGGGATGGGAGAAAGAGAGTGGAAAGAGAAAGAGAGAGATTAACCATCTCGCCCATGTCGTAAGTTAAGATGGGCTTACTTCACTGCCAAAAGAATCATATACGTAAGATTTTGTGTTGGTAGGCCTATTGCGATTTCAACTGAAAAAAGCACTGCAACTTCTTGGTTTCCACGTGCTTTCTGCAAAACTCGTTCTGCCGCGCAATGATAAAAGTGTGTGTGTGTGTGTGTGTGTGTGTGTGTGTGTGTGTGCGAGTGTGTCGTGTGTGCAAACGTGCGTTCGTCTATATAGTTGTGAATATGTGTGCAGGAATGCTCGTTTGAAGTGTGACTGCACATGCACATGCATGTATACACTTTTCTGCTGATAAAACAAAGACAATTCCTCCAACCCTTATTCTGTGCAAAAAAAAAAAAAAAAAAGCAAGTTAATTCTCTGTCAAACAGCTGTGGTCCCCTCTTTCAAACTGCGGAAATGGAAATGCAAAGAGCTAATCCATCAAGACCCGGCCGCGAACTTTTTTGCGTGTGACCCACACAGAGTTGACACACTCCATGCCAAGTAATTTCTTATAATGTCATCCTTTTTCTTCTTGTTACCCACTTCAAAGTGTGCGGTTGAGCTGACAACCAGCCCGTCATCTACTGGCAACGAGCAGCTCAAAGATTATCCACCAGTCATCACAGCTTGGTAGCCTATATAAAATCTACAAGTACAGAATGACAGTGATACTCGCATATTAAAATGGGTAATTTACTTGTCTATAATTTGTCGCTATACTTAATAAACTGTTACATTAGACATACTGCTTATTGCGCACGCACGTGTTTCGGTGAATATGAACCTATTAAATAATTAAGGTTTGAATATAAGCGGTATTTTATTTTAAGCAGACTTGAAAATAGTCGATGTCGATCTTCACATTTGATCTTAAAATCTAGAATCTCGTTGCCTATGCCTTTCTAGCTCTTTCCACGGCGTGTGTGAGAATCGTCAGCTGAACACTTGCAGTGTGTCTGGACCTCTCGAGAGGCTCTGCATGCAGAATGAGGCCCTAGAAGATCTCCGATCAATAAATCCGATTGGCTGAACAGAATCCTTAGGGGCGCTGGTAGCTAGCTCGTGCCGAGTTTTCATTAACCAAGCAGCTGTCGCCGACACTACTGGAACTCCATTCCCAACCCATACCCCAATAGGGACTTACAAGAAATCTATCAGAGCAATATTGGAAATGGCTCACACAGCACCCAAACACTGAACAAATATCACTACCAAATTCCCAGCAGAGGAGTGGACGGATATTATTAAGAATATTGAAGGTGTTTGTCCCATGATGCCTGAAGTCCAACAGTAGATTTTAATGTACATGGATGCCACGTCGTGCGTGTGCAATTTTAAATGATCACCTCAGTACGATCTTTATTCATACTAATTACGGTCGGCAAACATATATCTAACTTTGTTTTTGTGAATTTGGTTGGGTCTTAAGACGTCACCCTTGCGAGTAACCCATAGACAGAAATTCCACATAGGAGTGGACTCTCAGCAAAGTCCGGCAGCCGACGTGCAACGGCACTTAGCACACTTTTACTTACACCCCCCCCCCCCCCCCACACACACACACACATACACATAAATGGACAAAGATTCTCGCTCTGATATACATTGCACACATTCATGGACTAACACACACAAATACACACACGCACCCTTGTATCTCTAACCTGACATCATCATCATCCTCAATCAGCATCATCATCATCCTCATAGTTGTTTTGAACTGACCTTTGGTTTTAAGCAGTTTGATCGCCTTATCTCGGGTAGCACCGTCAGGATAGTCCATAGCAATCAATGTACCCAGTCCTCTAGCTCGCGTTACCACTGGGTATTTGGACTGTAAATGAAATATGGATAGAAACTGTAAGAAACCAGACGAAAATGGCTTTAGGGCTAATGAGAAGACAAGTTAAAAAAAATGTTCCAAATTTTTTTTTATGTTTGAAGGAGATAAAACACACCAGATGAAAAGATTGTCTATACATGTTTTTTTTTTTAAAACGCTTCATCTGAAGTGTAAAATCTATTTCGGTAAGGTAAAGGTGGTCCCATAGCCTTGTGATCGTAGGGGAGCGTGATGTTGGAGATCACACTTATCTTGGGCCAGCGTAATGAGGGTGATGCCCATCTCTCTTTCTCTCGCTGCTTTACCTTCCACACCCTTAAGAAAGTAGGTACTCAGTCACAGTTGAGTCAACTGGGGGCGTTGTTATTTGTCGCTTCACGTTTTGCGGTCACCCATCCAAGTGCTGCCGGTCCTGATTTGGCTCGAAAGAGTCCGCTGGACCTAAAGCAATAATAATGTAATGTAATGTAATCCAAGTGCTAACCGCACTGGACGGTGCTTAACTTGCGACACAGTAGCGAGTGCTCCAACCACTGCGCTATCCGACACCCCGAAACCCTATTTCACATATGTCTAATGCTTTAGCTCTAGAAAAATGGACAGAAAATTAAAAAGGGAAAAAAGAACAAGTATAACATGACTAACCTAACAGTAAGACGAAAATCGACTGGGAGTAATATCCTCAACAACGCCATCTTTCAAGCCACTCCAGTCACGAGTTCTGTCTCCTAAGTCCTACCCAATTCTGTGTCATTCTTTGATCTCCTTCCCTCTTCTCTCTTATCGATCTTCATCTGTTTCTCCATTTTTATTTATTCCCTATCCAGTTTCTTATTTGTGTCGTCTCTTACCACCAATATCCTATTTTATTTTATTTCATTTTACTTATTGTGTGTGTGTGTGTGTGGGTGTGGGTGTGAGTGCGTGTGTGTGTGTGTGTCTCAATCATCCTCTTGCTCTCTCTTCCCTGCAGGCGCACTGAGCATGTTCACATGGAAATTGGCGCCCGCTTTCCAAGACTGCATCATTATCATCATCATCAACGTCACCATCATCGTCATCACCATCATTTTTGTTACCATCCATTAACATCATCATCAATCATTACCACCATGATCGTCACCGCGGGAATCTTTCTCCTTCTCATACGGCCTCATTGCTATGTTATCCTCTCACCTAATACCCTATTCTCTCTGTCCTTCTTACTCCCTCCTCCCTTCCTCACCTCCACTCCTCAAATGCCCTTCCCGTCACCCCTCTCCTCCTTCTTGCCTCGCACATTCACACACTCTCCTAAACTTTTAGACGTTCATTCTTTTATTACAGTCCAGTCTGTGACTCTGTTTCTCTCTCTCTCTGCCTTGTCTCTTTCTTTCTCTTTCTGTCTCTCACCCCTGTATCCATGCATTTATTCGTTCTGCTGTCTCCACTCCCTACTAATTTCAGTCTTTCCCAGTCGCATTTCTCTTTCATTTATCGGTCTTCTCACTATCAGTATCGGAGTGTGTGCAAGAGATCTTTAAGAAAAGATAAAGGGAGAGAGTTGGAATGATGTTCATGGTAATTGTGATGTGGATGAAAGCGGATTATTGTGTATTTTTAATGCATACAAATTTAACATGTGATTCTGTGCCTGCTGTAATGCAATTCCTTAAAAGCACCATGCTGCTTGGAAACTTACCTGAATGTCGTACAGATTGTCGAGGATGTATGAGCCAACGTCTCTGGCATTATTCAATAGTTTTTCCGCCTTTATGACGTCCAGGACCGCTTCCACCAGGGCCAGCTTGGACGGATCGCCCACCCACGTGTTGAAAATACGGTATGGCTGCAAACAAGCACGAACATATATATATATATATATATATATATATATATATATATATATATATATATATATATATATATATATATATATATATATATATATATATATATATATATATGAATGTGCACGCGCACACGCACTGTATATTTTATATAATAGTATAATAATATGTAATAATATAATAGACTAGAATTCAACATCCAACGGCTGTCCGCTTTGAGTCCTTAAAACACACCAACACACACATACACACACACTCACACATTAACAGAAAGAGACGGAGAGACAGACACTGAGAGTGAGGCAGATGGACAAACAGAAGGAAGCAGGAGAGAAAGTGTAAAATGACTCCTCAATCAAAAGTGATACCAAGTGTTGCCTTGATGAGCAGCTCTTTCACCTGGTAAGTGCACTAAACAAGAACAACTACAATACATTACTCTACTCTACCTCTGCTGGTCTCAGCTCATTCCTGTGGTAGAAGCCTCCGGTCAACATTTTCTTCGCGAAGGGCACCACATCCGGCGGCTCACGCAGGTTGAAGTGCTCATGCGCCCAAAACTTGCCTGTGACGCCACATCCAGTCTGCACCTCGTCTAACATCAGTGATGCGCCATTCTGGATGGAGAGGGAGAACGGGATAAATTGTAAATAAGACAATCCCAAACAGCCACGGAAATCCAGCAAAGAAAGGTGAACAGTGAATTTCTCGTTTATCCGTAATGCCACAAAGGAGGAGGATTAACGAAGCTTACCGTCCTGCGTTAGCGTTAAGGACGAATCATCACGTCGCCACCTTCACATCAATCATCATCATCATATTAAAAACACGTGTTCTGCCTCAAAGGCTAATACTTCCTTTCATTCATAATGTTCCTATCCTCAGTTCAGATCGCATCCACTTATACAAATAAGGGACGAACAATCTTCTATGTCCGTGGTCCACAGGGATCGCCAACATAATTCCTATACATATACATATATCATGGCTAAACTAAACACAAGGAGATGTAATTAATAACATACACATTCTCCGGTACAGCCACTGGTCTGCAATAATACACATAGGAGAAACAACAGTTGGACAGTAGGGGCTACCTCGTGGTGCCGAAACCGGTCGCGGGTCAGCCACGTGGTCAAGCAAAGTTTTACTAACAATCACAATGATAAAACATGGCAAGACTTCACAAACATAATCTAACAATAATATCAATAAACGCGATGAACCCAAAGATTGATCATTTACCTTTTTGACAATGTCAGGCTGTGGCTATACTGCGATGAATGACTTTCATCCATCACCTGCTTAGTTTTTCTGAGAGAGATTTTACAATGTGCATCCTTCTACCGTGCTGTTCAGACAAAGACTAACTATCCTCCCGCTGGGGTCTGCTATCGTGCGAGACTACGAAAATCGTAACGCCACCTAGTGGGGGTTGCGGGTGATTGGTCAGCTGGATGAGGTCACGGCTTATCTTAGTGAAACTGTAGCCTACACATGCTGAGAACAACCTAACTTCGGTCGTCTTCTAGTCAGCGACTTAACTTACATAGGTCACGTTGGCGGCTTGAAGCCTTAGTGCTGGGTTGAACTAGCCTCTCGCGACAATGACAAGCGACTGGGTCCAAGGTGTAGGCTACTCCCCACTCTGCCAGATCTTGTTACAGATAATGGTGAGGGCGTCATTCATCGCTTCTCCTCCTGCTTGAAGCAATTCTGCGGGTATGTTGTCCACTCCCGTTGACTTCCCCTTCTTCAGCGATTGCACTGAGCTGCTACCTCAACTTTTTCTCGGAGAATTGGGAGTACTTCTTCTTCTCTGATCTGGGGACATGCTAGAACTGATGGGTCTCCATTTGGTGTGTGGTTGTAAAAGTCAGAGCAGTACTCTGTCCATCTGTCAAAGACTTCTTGTTATTCTGTAAGGCATATGCCAGACTTGCTTTGGATCGTAGAGACAATGGGCTGTTTAACACTTGTCAGCCGCTTCACAGTCTGGTAAGCTTTCTTGCTGTTGTTCTTGTTCAGACTGTTCTCTATTTCGTGGCATTGCTCTTCTATCCAGTTCCCCTTTGCTGTGCGCATGCCTTTTCGGTTGTCATAGCTGATTTTTCGGTAGGCATCAGCTCCCTTTGAGATGTTTCTTTTTCATCTCTCTTCGTTTCTCACACAGGTTCAAACGTTCAGGTGTGATCCACGTTTTTTTTTCTTTAAGCGGTGCTTGCTAAAGGATCTCAGTGACGGCATCTGGCACAGCTGAGTTGAAGGTGGTGGTCATGGTGTTGACATCTACTTCACCAGCTCCCAAAATAAGCAGTGGTGAAAATTTCCCTCCAATTGTCGCTTGGAATATTTCTGCCCCCTCTGGGTCTTGCAATTTGTTCAGGTCAAACAGTCTGGTGCACTCTGCTGTGTTTACTCTCTTCAAGTGGAGCCGGAAAGACATTATCACGAAATCGTGGTAACTTCCGATGTCTGCTCATGAAAAAGTACGTGTCCTGCCAATATTGACGCTTGATCTGAAGCGTTTCTTGACCATGATGTAGTCAATCTGGTTGTGATGCTCCCCTCCGGGACTATGCCAGGCCCATCGTCTGGATTTTTGTTGGAGACCAAGCGTGTTTGCCAGCGCAGTTCACTGATACTTAAAATGTTTCATCGATAATGGTCCAGCTCGTTGACCAGTTATTCTAATTTTCCCTCTGCAGTTAGCGCCTGACATTCCAGGTTCCTATGACGATGTTGTCTCTCGTGGCGGTCTTGCTAAGTTGTCCATCAGTAAACCACTTATCACCCCCCGTCCTAGTGGCCAGCGGAAGGCGCGGTCTTTGGTGACCCGGGTGACGACCGATCCGGTATGGAGTGAGTGGTTCTTTTCATCATATAGTGTGTCTTGGGCAAGAAAGACCTGACCGGGCCCTATCCTCTTCAGGCTGTGGGCCACAGCCGAAATCCACGAGTACAGTGTGGCTTGCCTTGGCCCCGAGCACGTGGTCCTTGAATCTATAGTAAGGTGAGGTTCCTCCATCCTGGCCGCGCCAGTGACTTCTGTGTAGAAGACTTTCACCCAGTGATGCCGTGCTGAAATCACCCCTGTTAGTCGCCTCTTACGACACGCCGGGAAAGGTTGGGTCTATTCTATTTAGTGCCCGAATTCACAGGGCATATTTATAATCATCTTTGAATTCAGAGACACAACCCATTACAAGATCGTATCTAGATCTAATCTTTTGCAGCGACATACTTGTATGTATTGCTTGCTTTTGGGTGACCTTTATAATGTTAATATAACTTATAAGGTTCACTACCTTCCATTTATAAAGAAATCGTTTTTGTATTGGATACGTCGTCTATGGTAGTAACTAAGCTGAGCAATATTAAGAATCTACCATCGATGTGTTTGAAGTGAAACATTTGTTTTGACCACACACATTGTGCTTTTAAGGGCCTAAATACACGCTACAACGATCGAACAAGGAACGACGTAGCTCATATTCTTCACGTGTGCATTCTATAGTCATGCAGTTGATGATGATGATGATGATGATGTAGTCTTGTATAGCGCAGTGTCAACCAAACAATTCATGCTCATTGCACTCAACAACAAAACAAAAAAAATAAATAATAAGAAGAAGAAAATAGAAGGGCAAAGCCCATATGATTTTCGCATGAAAGGGTGGCCGTGGTATTAAAATGCAAAGTAATACCGACTTCGATTTTTCTATGCTCTTGACCTTGAGATGACATTGACCCCCGCTTCAACTACACTCATGTACAATCAAATAAAGTACAACAAAAGTTGTATTATGCTAAAAACAAAACAAAAAAAAAACAACGGTGACCTTGGATGGCCTTGACATTCAATGACATGACTTTGGAATGGCCTTGACCCTCACGTGATCTCTCAGGCATGCCTGATAAAATAACCCAATGTTGTTGCGTATTATGGGTTAAAAAAACAACCATTCCACTTTACGATGACCTATTTTGTGTATGTATTAGCAAGGCCTAAAATGGCTTTGACCTTCAATATCAACACACAAAAAAAGAACATATATGAAAGATCAATCTATTATTCTAAATACAACAAGTTTGGATTTATATCTCTCATAGTTTAGGGTCAATGTCACTTTAAAGTACCTATACAAACTGACTTTGGAAAGCTCCAGTGACCTTGACCTTGGAGTGAGGTTGACCAAATTTGCAAAGTGTGTTTGTCTCATTGATAGCTATCATGCATCAAAGAATTGTAAGTTCAATATTAATAACCTATTTTTTAAAAAGTTAAATTTTGTTAAAAATTGCAATTTTTGGACCAACATTTGATGACTTGACCTTGAAGTGAAGTACTTCATTCACCGATCATTTATGAGGTCTCATGGGTGTACACCAACTTACCAAGTTTGGTTGTGATAGTTAAAATAGGCTCTGAGTACTTATCCACTTTAAAGTTTTTGCACGGACGGCGGACAGACAGACGGACGGATTGACGTTTTTTTCCCATATCATTTTTGGACTAGGCTAATTAGGATCATCTGGCACAGATTTGCAAAATTCTTATTTTTAATTTTTTTATTTTGGGTGAGTTCATCGACACTCATTGCTATGCATGTGAGTTAAAAAAAAAAAACAAAAAAAAAACGAGGGGGCGGGAGAGTGGGTCGGAGGTGGTTGAATCGGGATTGGTAGGGGGTGGGGGTGAACGGAGATGACCATCGGGTGCTGAAAGAATATATACACTATATCTACAAAATAGTTCACTGTAAGAGGGCCGTTAAGAGGGCCGTTCATTTGATTTTCTTCTCTCACCTCCTTGGCGATGTCCTGTAGTCCTTGAAAGAAGGCAGGGCTGGCAAAGTTGTCTCCTCCCTCGCTCTGAATGGGTTCGCTCACGATTCCTGCCACTGGCATGCCTTTCTTGGCCCACTTCGCTATGAGCTCGCGCACCTGTAAGTTTAGTTTAGTTTAGTTTTATAGATTAACGTCCCCGGCCTATAAGCGTATAGGGGGCGAATTATTAGCACCTATAACCACGACATAAATGCTTAAATAAGGGCTAAAGCCCATGCCACACGAGCGTCAAATCTACTGGACTTGACGCGAATCGGAGCAATTTTCGACTTCGAAGTCGGAATTTCATTTTGACTTGAATCGCGCAGTGCCACACGAAAGTCGCACATCGAGTCAAACTTGAGGGTCATGGTATTGAAGTTTTGCTGTATGTGTGTTGTGATCACGTGATTCGTATTCTGCTTCTCATTGGCCAAAAGGTCCGAATCACACAATCGAGACTCGCGGAATTAGAACATGTTGAAAGTCGGCAATCGGAGCCAATTCAAAGAATCAGGATTCGCGATGCACAGAGTGCCACACGACAATCACGGGATTTTGTCGTGATTTCATGAATTGGATTCAAGATTTGACGCTCGTGTGGCATGACCATAAAGGGTTTGATTTCAGAGACACAACCCATTACAAGATCGTATCTAGATCTAACCCTTTGCAGCGGCATATTGCTTGGATTTGGGTGATTAATGTTGGCGTGTTGCACAGGGATTTTCAGGAGTATACCTAAACCATTGTAGAATAGTCCAAGTTCCCGAAAGAGTATTAGCTCTTAGTTTTTTACGGAAACATCGATCTGTCGCCTTCAGTTCTCCTTCCCCCATCTACTCCAGCCCACACACACGCACATTCTTTTCTTGTGATGCCCCTTACGCTCACTGAACTTTGCCCACTTAATGATACGGTCAATGCGCATAGCTGTATGTACCTTCTGGGCTCATCTTGAGAGTACATAAACACTCCTAGCGAGTAAGCAGCCTATGTAAATAATCCTAACGAGAACGCCTTAACAGTCCCGGCAAAACTAGAGTAAGCCTACCAGTGACCAGAGAGATTGCAAGCTTTAGTTGTTGATCCAGCTAAAGGTCCCGTTTAGTTTTCCAGTATGCCCAAATATTCTTGCGCGCCAGTCTGCTGTAATGTCACTACGGATGAGAGTATAAACCGAGGTATTGTCTGTGCACGCACGCATTCCATCGCATGGACTTTAAAGATCCTGACGCTCATGTCCTAGACGGGGGGGATTGCTGGCTACAACAAAACAATCGACTTGTGCTACGGCAATATTCCGGGCGCTTACAAGTCCAAGCCCCTTCCCAATCTGGGCCGCTCGATTCACCAAATGGTGCATCTGGCCCCTATCTACCGTCAGAGAGTTAAGCAGCAAAAGCCCACCACAAGAACAACCAAGGTGTGGACCACAGAGGCAGCGGAGACACTCAACGGCTGCTTCGAGTGCACGGACTGGAGCGTCCTCCATGAGGGCGTCTCTCTGGACGAGGCAACCGAGGTCGTCAGTGACTACATCCGCTTCTGCGAAGACCTAGTAATGCCAACCAAGCAGGTGAAGAGCTACGCCAACTCCAAACCCTGGGTGACGACAGAGCTAAAACAACTGCTGCGCGAGCGGCATGCCGCACTCAAGGCTGACGACATCCCCACCATGAAGGTACTACAGCGGCGGCTTAACAGTAAGATCAGACAAGCCAAGCGGAAGTACACCACCAAGCTAGAGGACAACCTCAGGCAGAGTAACGCACGTCAGGTCTGGCAGAACATCACCACTATCACCGGCTACAAGTCGAAGAGCAGTGGGCTACCTACCAACAACGTGGACCAACTGGCCAATGACCTCAACAGATTTTACGCCCGCTTCGATGGCCATGACTTCCACGCTGAGCAGCAACAGGCGCTACACAGGACCCAGGAGCGTGAGGCCATCCCTATCACTGTCAAAGAAGAAGAGGTCCGGGGTCTCTTCAAGAGGCTGAACGCCCGTAGCGCCCCGGGGCCTGACCACATCAGCAGCAATCTCCTCAAAAAGTGCCACGACTCTCTCTCCCCCGTCTTCACCACTCTCTTCCAACGCTCCTTCGATGAGGGCCACGTTCCACTCCTGTGGCGCACGTCGACCCTCGTCCCAGTGCCAAAGAAGAAATCCCCGAAGGAGATGAACGATTACCGGCCTGTGGCACTCACATCTGTGCCCATGAAGTGCTTAGAGCGAGTGGCACTTCAGCAGCTAAGAGTCGAGACTGCAATTCATCAAGACTCGCTGCAGTTCGCCTACTGCCATGGCCGCAGCACAGAAGACGCCGTGCTGACGCTGCTTCATCACCTCCAGCAGCACCTCGACAAGCTCGGCACGTACGCGCGGGTTTTGTTTGTGGATTTTTCCAGCGCCTTCAACACCCTGCAGCCCCACCTCCTCACAGACAAGCTCTTGACCATGGACGTCAACCCCACCCTCATCACATGGATCCAGTCCTTTATGACCGAGCGTCCGCAAAGGGTGAGGGTTGGCAGCTCTCTCTCCTCTGTCTTGGTGACCAACACCGGTGCTCCGCAGGGCTGCGTGTTGTCACCAGTTCTCTTCACTACCTACACCGCCGACTGCCGCTCCACTGACCCACGCCGCAACATCCAGGTGAAGTTCGCCGATGATACGTCCCTCTCTGGGCTGGTGAACCCCGACGGCGACGAGCAGTGCTACAGGAGCGCGGTCGGCGAGCTGGTGGACTGGTGCGACCGCAACTTCCTGCACCTCAACGTCACTAAAACAGAGGAAATGATCATCGACTTCCGCCGACAACCACGTGACCACGAGCCACTGACCATCAAGGGCGAACCTGTGCGACGTGTCCACAGTTACAAGTACCTGGGGACCGTCATCGACGACAAGCTGGACTGGTCACCCAACGTCGACATCATCTGCAAGAAGGCCAGCCAGCGACTATTCTTCCTCCGGAAGCTGAGGCAGTTCAGAGTGAACAACACCATCATGTTCCTCTTCTACCAGTCAGTCATCGAGAGTGTCGCCCTCTATAACCAGCTGTCCTATTTCAGCTCCGCCAATGAGGGCGACACGGATCGTCTTGAAAAAATCGCCATCCAGGCCTCCCGGCTGATGGGGAGGGATGTGCAGTCGCTGGCTGGCGTCCACGAACGCGCTTCCATCACCAAGCTGCGTCGCATCTGCAACAACGAGGCGCATCCCCTGCATGACGCAGTCGCTGCCTGTATCTCCCGGCGCAGCGAGGGGCGCTTCCTCTCTATGAAGTGTCGCACGACGCGCTTCAAGAATTCATACCTTCCAACAGCCATCCGACTGGCAAACAACACGCTCCAGCGATAAGAATGCTAACTCTTGTAATAAAGGAGGCAATTTGCTTTCGTGCAATATATCTGCTGCAAACAATTATATGAGAATATGGTGCTCTTTTCTTATTCAATTTTGACTAGAGATTTTATCAATTAGTTAATTTGGTTGTTGTTCTTGTTATTATTATTATTTTTATTAATTTTGTTCCCCGAGATTATCATGTAGCTTCGTTTTGTATTTTTTTTTTTTTTTTTTTTTTAGTTGCTATTATTATTAGTTGTAGTAGTATTGTTATTATTATTATCATTATTATTATATATTAATTATTAGTTGTCTGTGGGTGCTGCTGTATTATTATTATTATTATTATTATTATTATTATTATTATTATTATTAGTTGTAGTTGCATTGTTATTATTATTTTTATAATTATTCTAATGATTATGATTATTATTAATATTATGATGCTTATTTTGTATTATTATTCTTATTATTATAATGATGATGATGATGATGATGATGATGATCATAATGATGATGATGATGATGATGATGATGATGATGATGATGATGATTATGATTATTATTATTATTATTATTATTATTATGATCTAGGATGGATCTAAGGCATGGAAGAATGGGTGAGTGTTGTAGTTGTGTATACATATACTGTGGAATAATTATCTGTGTGTTAAATGTGTACGCATGGGTATGTGGCTGGTTATCTGTTTATGCATGTGTGTTAGTGTTTATAGATTTGTATTTTGGTATGGAAGTTGTTTTTGATAGTATATCAAATGTATCAATATTGTATGTCCATGTTTGTAATAATTTTGATGTTGTTATCTCCTTCCTTATTGCACTGCTAAACAAATATCCATGCCTTGTGTTTGGACAATAAAGAATCTTGAATCTTGAATCTTGAATCAAATATACCCAGCACGTACTAAGTCCTTTCTCCCCACCCCAGGTCGCCCAGGAAGGTGCTCAGTCGTCTGGGCGTTAGCGACTACGCGCCCAAAGACTGAAAATGGGCTCCTCGGGTGGCAGGAGATAGATCCTGCAGCGGCCAGCGCCTTGAGAGGTTCTTAAGCTTGTAAAGCGCTATATAAAAGGGAATAAATTTAAAAAATAAAATAAAGAGTAAGTTGTTACTGTTCAGATTTGCTGAGCACTAGTACCAGCTCAAACTCTTACCATAGCCCACGCCCTAAATCTGAACTCTTCCTTTATTGTTTAGCTTTGCCTCAACTCATCGCTGCAAATTGTCTCACCATATCCAGACACCTCTGCTCTTCTTGCTGGTTCTCCCTGGCGAACTGGTCCAGTGGGTAGCGCAGCATTGGGAAATCTGCAATGGGCCAGTCTGGTTGAGGAAAGTCCAGCTTGTGGATGTACTTGGTGTGGGTGATCGCCAGTGCGCCTGGAACGGTAAAAGTAGACCGTTGTCAGCTGAGGCAAGGCCTCCTGGTTTTTGCACTAAAGTCATTCTATTAACATAAACAGAATACAGCCCGTTTGTGATAAAACGTGTTAAATGCCTTTCATGGGTACGTGTGTGTATCATGAATGGGGATAACGTACGTGGGAATGACTGAATGATAATGAAAAGCACCTTAAAAGCATCGATACAACTACTCACCTTTGACATTCTCACACTCTCGGCAAAGATATACTATAATACGTGTAGCTTAACATGCTCGAACTTGATAGCTGGCGCTATCGCCTCTTCTATCACCACCAGCAATATCGTCATCATTGTCAACATTACCTTCTGCTTCACCACCATTACCCCGTCATCACTATTGTCGTTGTCATCTATATCATCTCTCCCGCCTTGACTAACCCATAGTCCTCCCGTGAAAAGCGTGATTAAAAGACAGGATAGAGAGGTGGGGACATCCGGGCGGTTGGTTCTTCAAGCAGGTCTCCATATCCAGCTGCGAAGGAGCCTCGCCTCCCCTCTTTCGTTTCTATGGATAGGAAGAAAGAAAGACTTGGCTCATTACTAGCGTCTTCACAATTCCACAATTCGAAAATATAACACAACCTGCTACGCTACGACTATATTTGAGGTCATCAGCAACGTTATCATCTACTTTTGCATAATTTTCTTAATCTTAATCTTCTTCTTCCTCCTCCTCCTCCCCCTCTGTCTTGTTCTTATTCTCAACACTTCTACAACCGGGTACGCTAATACTATTATTTATTTATTTAATCACTTTTATACACCGCTTTACCAGCTCAAGAGCTGCTCAAAGCGCTGGCCGATACAGGATCAAACTCAAGCCGCCCGAAGCGCCCATTTGCAGCCTTTGGGCGCATAGCCTGACGCCCAGACAACTGAGCATAATCCTGGGGAGAATGGACCTAGCGCGTGCTGAGTTTATTTGTGTAGCCGGCACTCACCCGTCTAGGACATGAGCGTCAGGATCTTTAAAGTCAATGCGATGGAATGCGTGCATGCACAGACTACATCTCGGTTCATGCTCTCATCCGAAGAAGTAGGAGCGCAGTGTCTCAGTTTTTAATTTTAAATTTTTTTCTTTTTTTTCTTTTCCCCATGTTCTTAACGGCATTGGAACTACTGCATGTATACTGGCTGCAACATTATCGTCTGACATTGGAGTACACGGCGTACACTACTGAGCTAACTGCTCTCCTACAACCTACTACAAACGAACGATAACAGTACCTGGTAGGCAATGAACATGGCCTTCATGCCCTGCTCCACAGAGCACGCACCACACGCCATCGTCTGCACATTCGGCATCCCAGGCGGCGCCACCTGGACATTCCAAAGGGGCCAGTGAGCTTAAAGTTCTTTGGGGAATGGGAAGTTATAAACAGCACATAGTGAATATCATCAGGTTGACAATTCAACGGACGTGTTAAACTAGCCTGAGTTATTGCGGTCCTGTTGTTGTCTCCAATAACGACAGCAATAAAATCATCATTATCATCATAATCATCATCATCATCATCCTCATCATCATCGTCATCATCAATCATCGTCATCATCAACATCATCAATCATCATCATCATCATAAATCATCATCATCGTCGTCGTCTTCCTCCTCCTCATCGCTTGTTGTCTTCAACAATGAAAGCATAAAAATATCATCATCATCATCATCATCATCATCATCATCATCATCATCATCATCATCATCATCATCATCATCATCATCATTATCACCATCATCATCATCATCATCATCATCATCATCGCCGCCGCCGCCAATTAATCAATCATCAGAATAATTGTTGTCGTCATCATAATCTAGTCTCCTACCGACATAAGGGTGCGTTGCAGTCGTTGTGGATGATCACCGGAGGGGAAAACGCCCATTGCTGGTCTGTTCACAAAGCAAGCCTGTAATAGTAACGAAGAACAGAAAACATAGTATTCAACATGGGGAAAGAGGTGATGTACAAGAAAATATAATACAGCAGAAGGCTACAAGTATAAGCCAATAATAATAAGATTCTAATCAAATTAGTAGGAAATAGTACCCCTTCAAATGACATCGTGTATTCTACTTACTTGGTTCTTCGGATTTTTCAGAGCCTCGATTAGCTTGGGGTGGTTGTAGCCTGAAAAAAAAATCCTTTTATAATTTAATATTGTAGAATCTAATTATTATCTTATAATTACAGAAAACTCTTGTAAGAAACATCCTCCTTCCAAATTCTGCGGGATGGGTGCGAATCAAGATGCAGCAGCACTTCAGGGGGGAGTCACCCTCACATTAGCACTGCACATAACCCTATTCAGTTTAGGTAATTAACCAAAGGCAAATTTCTATGTACTCTTGATGGATGATTAAAAAATGGTCTCAGTCAATCTCAGGTTTAACCTTATTCCATACGCGCATGAGATAAGAGATATAGTATGAAAAGCTAGTCGTGCAATGCAATTGTAATGATAACAATGTCCAAGGCGAAAGAACACGCCTACCTAGAGGTATGGAGGCAATCTGAGTGTACAAGTCCAGCATAACATTTCCGTCGACGTCTGCAATGTAATTCCCAGCGCTGCGTTCGTAGTCCACAAAGAACTGCACTGCTCCGGACTCCTACAACGACCCACAAAACACAGATGAACATGGGATGATTTACTTTCCCGCTGAAAGTGATGCTCAAACCTCCAAATTTATCAGCCAAACCAAAGAATTTTCTTGATTTTTGTTTGTATTTATATCCGAGTGTTACACGTTATTTATCAGTAGTCGAGCAGATCATCAGAGCTTCCGTTTCTCCACTACTGTGAGCATATATCATCGTGTTGTCCAATGGCCTGTGTGATGGTTTGTCGGACTTCGCCATTGGTGATGTGCTGGGTATAGGAAATGCCCAGAAGTCACTTGTAGCACCTTATCTCCATGCCTTGTATCCTCCTTGTATATCTGCCGCGAGGGTTGAGGCCTCGCAAACGCATAGGAAGATGGAGATTACAAGGGAGCGCAGCAGTCCCACCCCGGAATGCAGACCGATGGTCCTGTCTTTCCAGATCGGTTCAACTTTGCCAGGGCATCAGCTGTCTGTGCGATCCCTGAGAGGACCCCTCGTCGGGATCCATCGTCCAACACAACGGTTTCCAAACATCTGAAGCCATGCACCGTGTTGAGGGATCGGCCCCGGGACCCCGATGTTCTTGTTGATGCCATCGGTGCCGCTGGTTGTCACTTTGGTCTGCTCTGTACCTACCTCCACTTCATAGGTTCCGGAGGTGGTGACAAGCCTCTGCACCAGCTGCCCAAGCTTCTGTTCCTCCCAGCCAATCCATCAATGCCATCCGCAAAACGAAGGCCGGAGATCGCTCTACCCCCCACGCTGACTGCGCCCTCGTGATCCGCAAGGGCATCTGACATGACGCGCTCCAGGAAGATGTCGAAGAGTGCTAGAGAAAGCAGGCATCCCTGATGCACATCGACTGTTGCTCCGAACCAGTCTCCGACGGAGCTGCCATGGAGGACTTCATTGGTAGCTTTGTCATACAGGCCTCCGATGACTCCAACAATATCATGGTTGATGCTGCACACTCCCATGGTTGCCCACAGAGCTGCATGCCAGACTCGGTCAAACGCCCTCCTGAAGTCCACGAACACGTGAAACAGATGTTGTTGGTGCTGCAGGTATTTCTCGCAGGTCACTCCGAGGCTGAAAATCTGTTCAGTGGTACCTCGCCCTGCCCCGAATCCCGAATCAATCTAAATTTCAAAGATAAAAATTAAATTTTCTTCCGCTTTCTGTAATTGCAATCTTTATAAATTACATGTAGTAATGTTTAAATACTCATTTTGTGTACTTCACTACTTGCATGCTGTTTTCACTGTGTATAATGTATGTCAATGTCTAACAACCACTACGGCTCGGCAGTTTTCGTTTTGGGGTTAATACGTCATCACCATCAACCAAGGAATGATTACAGTAAACTAAGGAATATCTGGACTGCTCATAAGGTGCTGTAATGTAGGGAACTCATATACCTGCATTTCTTTTTTCAGTCTCGTTTATGACTGTATGGTATTTTGATTGGATTATGAATTAATTGATCGACTGAGTGATGGACCTAATGATTTAATTAATTAGTACCCACTCACCATCCCCTCCCAACCCCTTGCACACACACACACACAAACACACACACACACACACACACACACATACACACACATACACTCTTTCTCTCTCTCTCTCTCTCTCGCTCTCTCTCTCTCTCTTTCTTTCTTTCCACCCCTTTTGTGCCGAAGCTCTGAAATGTGACAAATTTTCCATCCGACAAGAAGCGAAGTTTCATTTCTCTCTTTCAAATGGCTCATTCAATGAATGATTGACACATGACAGATATTTCTGATAAAATGATCTGATCCTTTTCAAAAGATTTATAGATTGGGTTAAATGCTACTTTTTGAGTGTAATATAGACCTTTGTTATTCTATTGTGTGACAAAACTTACCATAATAGCGCTTAAATCTTTGAGACACTGTTTAGATCTGGGACCAGGGATTTCAGTCTTCACGACTGGTTTGTCAGGTTCCTTCATCGCAACAGCTGCAGACATTCGTCGCACCCCTCCTGCGACGAAAATAAACTTTAAATTTCGGAAGATTTCGGTCGTTGTTGCTGCTGCTATGTATTAACATTTTCCAACTCTATCCAAATGTGTTGACGGATTTAACACTTTTAAATAACTTGACATGACTGAACCAAAGTTGAAACAACACTATTTAAAGCGCAGGATTGAGTTTTAGGCTTCGCATGTACAATACATGCTGTGTGCATTTAAGCTTACTGATTTCGCCTCATATGCGAAAACATGATAAAAGCTCCAGTAGCTTCAGACTCTCAAAATTCGCACGCACGCACGCACGCTCACACACGCTCACACACACACACACACACACACACACACACTCAAACACACAATTACACGATCAAGGTTGTTTCCTTAATATGCACTAACACGGTCATAAATTAACTACGCTTAGAATACAGGAGCGACTTAGGATAGATACCCTAATCTAAATGATACTTTCACGTAAACAATTTACCCAGCTACAACCAGTGCAAAAAGGACACACACAGACACACACACACTCTTACCACTTACCAACACCATCACCACCTCAATCTCCTCCTCACCCCCCCCCCCCCCCTCACGCACACTTATTGTCACTAGTGACGCTTCTGGCTGAGGCTTGCGCAGTTCAGTGTTTACTTTGAGATTTTACGCCATTTTATCATCTACATAGCTTTGCTACTTTTCGTTACAAGGTAAGATAATTCATATTACATCATCATTATCATCATCATCATCATCATCATCATCATCATCATCATCATCATCATCATCATCATCATATCATAGTAACACTAGGAGTTTTGGTAATTAGCGTATAAAGGCACATATGTAGCCTCATTCAGTCACTTACGAACAAATTAATGCACATAATACGTCTATAAACATTCACAGTGCTGTATACCTCCTAATTCTAACTCTGAACATTGCATTCATTCTTCAGTATGAGACCTCGACAGCTGTGTAGTACGTATTATGTTATACTTCATAAACCTACGTCGCAGGTAGTTTGGACTAATTACATTCAATTAAAACGATGAGGCCCAGCTAATATTACAGAAATACAATAGAGGTCATTGGCACTTCAACACAAAACAAGTACGGGTATTAATCCACGTGCTGTTATGAATTTCCACATAAAATTACGCTAACCACACAAAATAATTGCCGTAAACCTAATATATCCACCTGTTGTCACATCTAACTCTTCAAATTAGTGGAGCGGCTACGTCTACATCCTTTGTGTCAGTGTTACCAAGTATATATTTTTTCAAGGTAAAGTTTAACATTTTTGGTCAGTATGTAGCTATAGACTTAACTAAAAGATCTAGATTTGGTTCCGTTCCTGGCAATGTTCAGTGGAATGAGAGTTCCAAAATTAAACGTTTTCATTCATCTGAATCCTTTCAAAATAACGCTGTACAGTAATAGCGATTATATTATGTGCCTAATCGCACTGTAGTAAGCAATTCGTCGTAAACCTAAAGTATAATAATTCTGATTTACTTACCTGGCGATAACGTTTGTAGCCATCTCCATCCTTGACCACTCCCAGTCACAAATGAACGGGTCGCCATCATAACTCACGGGTCACTTTTGATTTATTTTCTTCAGTTGAAATTCAAGACAGGGACGAAAACACATATAAACCGAGAATTCCGCGGCTCACTGTTCAACGATGATATCCTAACACTTCTCTTCCAAAGGCTTGGAGCTGGACTATCACACAAACTTAATTACGCACACAAAGTATATAACGGAAAGCAATGAATCAACAGAAGGTTTGTTAACTTGCAAATTCAGGATATTATAGTTGATTTCATTAGCTGTGCAGATTAGCCTCTATTAATATTTTCCGGCCTCTCTAATCTGCAAAGTAGCTTAGCTAGAAGAGTGAATTTTAAGAGGGGAATTGTAAACTTGTACACTTAGTCCTAGAGCACGTACGTTTTCATGTATGTAGCTTAATTAACTGTACACCTCAAAACTGGCTTTTTATTATTGTACGACGGTGGTCTAACTCCATGTTTTGCATACGTAGGCTTAGGTTGCTACTACGTAATGAAGTGAAAGAAGTAAAAACTGTTAGTTAAACACGAACTGGCCTATACTAACTATTCTTTCGCATAGTGCTGCGGTTGGAAATGGCAGGGCACATGCCGAGAACACACGATTTGATAACTAAAGAGAACAGCAGCAGTCTCAAATGCTATGCCAGACACCATGGAGTATAAACTAGAATCCACAGGCGCTTGTATCAGGACACGCGCAAAGGGAGACGCGTCACAGGCATAGGCGCTCGCGTGTCCTGATACAAGCGCCTGTGCTAGAATCCATGCAGACATCATAGACATAAGAAACTATCCTCAAAATGTTCTGTCAGATATAAACTCTGAACGATAAGCGTAATCATGCAGACAAGAAAATAAAATCTATACAGGTCAAGATACATAACAGCGTGGCTGAGAAAAATCGAGCCCTTATTCCTCTTTTAAGAAGTCTCTCTCCCTCCTCTCCCCCCTCCCTCCCTCCCTCTCTCTCTCTCTCTCTCTCTCTCTCTCTCTCTCTCTCTCTCTCTCTCTCTCTCTCTGAACCCTCGGCAAGAATTTTGTGGATCCCCGATAGCGGAAGGGTAGCGCAGTTAGTAGCTGCGCTACCCGTCCGCTATCGGGGACCCACAAAATTCTTGCCAAGAATTACGGACCCTCGGCAAGAATTGTATGGATACAGTCCATTCTTCTTGGTTAATGAGCCTGTGCTCTGAGAGATGTTTCGGTTGAAACATTGTCTGATAAGGTCGTTCGGATAAAGCTTAAAGTGAGCCTGGTCTCAAATTTTCAAACTGTTACCCTAGATAGTCCATTATCGAAGAGTCTAATAATCAAAACTGTTGCAATTAAAGCTCTCCGGTGGGCGCGTAAACAACTTAAAACGACATTGGACTCCAAGGCGGGAGTCTAGCTAAAAGGGTCCTTGATAAAACGCCCGTCCCATATATCATGCTCCGGTGTCCATGGACGCTAATATAAAGAACGAACGAAAAATGATACAGCGCGGGGGAGAGAGCTGCGCAGTCATGGCACAGAGAGGGGTGGCAGCAAGAAGTCAGTCGGAGCACGCAAGCTGTTCAGTCAGTAGTAGCTCGGCTGATGAAAGCGCGGTGCAACTGCGGCACAAGTCAACATCTACTGTGCACAGTGTGGCCTGTTATAGCCGACCTGCATTTACCACAGCGGCGGTCTGCCGGCCAGCATTTTCCACTGCGGCGGTCAACAGGCTAACTGGCAGTGTTCAAGCGCGGTGGTCCGACAGTCGTGGCAGGACTGTTCGTGGGGGTGGCAGCCCCATAGCGCTTCAGGAGACGTTCAGACCGACCTAGCGCGTGGTCTCTTCGTTGGATGGCCTCCGTTATTCCTTGCCTCGGGGTGCTGTTGGTCGAGGATGGCCAAGGTGGTCAGAAGATGGAGCGGCCTGCGCCGGGTCGGAGATCCCGAGACGATACTCCATACATCCTTCAAATTTCAACTTCTACTAGTAGAGCTACTTCGATTGGATGGCGGGAGGACTGCGGCGAACGCGCGCCTCGTCGTGGTGTGAACGCCATGCTTTCCCTGGCAGCTCTTCATTCTTTTACTGCAACAGGGCGACATGGGGATTTCTGTGGAGAGTGGCGACCTCCGGACTGCAGTTGTGCGGCAACGCCAGTATCTCCTCATGCCTGCCTCCACTTCCTTCTTCGCATGGCTTCGTGTCACACACCTCATCACCCCCCCTACGCTGCGACGTCGGCGATTCATCCACCTGGCGCACTACATTGTGCTTTTCTTTTTTCTTGCAACGAAAGTAAACAACGCTGCAATGAATGACTTCCGACTATGAGATTATACAACATCAGTGACTTCTTATATTATTCTGCGATTCAACTTTCACGTCTCCTATACGCTGAGGTGTCCGGGGACGTTAAAATTATCCAAACGAAACGAATTATCCAAACGATACAGCGCCTGTAGGCCTATTCTAAGGGACATAACTTATCATTTCACAATTTGGCATATGGAATCTTCATTCCTTAACTTAAAACGTTGTCTATTTTGAAGTCAAAAGGTTGTGTTTAACTAATTAAATTTGATTATTTAAAAATCGAATCGAGGTTTCAGCATGTTTTCCCATATAGACCAAAAAATTAAGAAACCTTGCTAGTTCAGTTGGTAAGACTTTCCCCTACGGTGCAGGCGACCGAAGTTCAAATCTCCCGCTAGCCTTTTTTTTTTTTATGTTATTTTTTTTTTACACTACAATATGGATATTTTTTTTTTATTTAGGCTTTTTACTTTTTACTTATTTTTTTATATTAATAATAATAATAATAATAATAATAATAATAATTATTATTATTATTATTATTATTATTATTATTATTATTATTATTATTATTATTATAATTATTATTATTATTATTATTATTATTATTATTATTATTATTATTATTATTATTATTATTATAATTATTATTATAATAATAATAATTATAATATCTTATATCAAATTTTATTTTAAAACCTTGGAGTTTTTTATGATTTCTATTTGTATTATTCTATATTCAATATTATTATTATTATTATTATTATTATTATTATTATTATTATTATTATTATTATTATTATTATTACCAAGGTTCGGGATGGTGTGATACGTGAAAGGGGGCTACGGATAGGTTTAAAGGGGCATGGGTAGGCATAACGGGGATACGGGTATATATAAGGGGGTATGGTGATGGTCGATTCCTGGTGGGGCCGGGTAGCTCAGTTGGTAAGAGCGTCTTGCTAGTAACCGAAAGGTCGCTGGTTCGAATCCCGGATTGGTGTGATCATATTATTTTCCCCTTCACCAACAACTGGCCCGCTGGTGTCAGTATAAATCGGTCCAGTAGTCACCTATATGCGAAAGTGTCGTGTGACTATAATCTACAAACAACAACGGTCGATTCCTTTCATCCATGCCTGCGAAACGATCAACGGGGAAGTATCAAGGAGGGTACAGGTAGGTTACAAGGGGGTACGGAAGGTATCAAGGGGGTATGGGGCGGTATCAAGTGGGTTCCGGGAGGTATCAAGGGGGTATGGTGAGGCATCATGGGGGGACGGGGAAATATCAGGGGGGGGTTATGATGAGGTATCAAGGGGGATATGGGGAGGTATCAATGGGGGTACAGGGAGGTATCAATGGGGGTACGGGGAGATATCAATGGGGGTATAGGGAGGTATCAAGGAAGGTACAAGGAGGTATCAAGGGGGGTACGGGGGTATTATAAAGCAGGATACTGAGAGGTATGAAGGGAATATGGAAATGTATAAAGGGGGGTACGGGAAGGTATAAAGGGGGTATGAGAAGTATAAAGGGGTACAGGGAGGTATGAAGGGGTATGGGGAGGTATCAAGGGGATTACGGGAACTTATCAGGGGGGTATGGGGAAGTCTGAAGAGGGATACGGGTAGGTTTCAAGGGGATATGGGGAGGTATCAAGGGGCGTATGGGTGGGAAGTAAAAGGGGTACAGGAAGGTATCATGGGGGTTAAAATGAGGTATCATGGGGGGGAGAGTACGAGGAGGTATCAAAGAGGGTATGGGGAGGTGTCAAGGGGGGTATGGGAAGGTATCAAGGGGGGTATTGGGAGGTATAAAGGGGTTTGCGGGAAAGTATCTGGGGTGTATAAGGAGGTCTCAATGGGGTATGGGGAGGTATCATTGGGGGTACTGGGAGGTATCAAGGGGGTATTGAGTGGTATCAAGGGGGATACGGGGAGGTATCAAAGAGGGTACGGCCAGGTATAAGGGGGGTGGGGGGAGTCACGGGAAGGTATACATGGGGATTCGGGTAGGTTTAAATTGGGGTACAAAGAGGTATAAGTGGGGGTATGGGGAGGTATAAAGAGGGGTACAAGGAGGTATAAAGGGAGGTATAAAGGGGAACAGGGAGGTATAAAGGGGAAAGGAGAGGGTATAAAGGGGGTACGGGGAGGTATAAAGGGTGGTACGGGGTATTATGAAAGCAGGGTACGGAGAGGTATAAAGGGGGGTACGGGGATGTATAAAGGGGGAGGGTAATGGGGAGGTATAAATGGGTATGGGGAGGTAAAAGGGCAGGTACGGGGAGGTATAAAGAGGTACGGGGAGGTATAAATTATTAAATTAAAATTTGAAGTGACCACTTACTGTCAAATGTGTTACCTTAAACACTAAACCCCAAATGAAACCGTCACGTGCTACAAAGTTATATGTTTTTGATGGTCTACTATTGTTCCGAGAATTTTTGACATCAGTTGCAGTTGAGATGGACTTAGCTCTCAGTTTCTGTGAGTTCTTGAGTCTGGTGGTCACTCTGAGGGAGTCTGGTCACTCTCAAGATGATCGGGCGAGTCTGGTAGCTACGGGGCCGGATGTGGAGAGGTAGATTCGAGTTAATCTCCTTCTTTCCACGGGAGCAAGCAATAGGCGTTGACTCCACAAACCGTCCCAGAGCTGAGCTGGAAAATCCAGAACTCAGGCTATAATATTCTATTAAGATATATTGGTATGTGGTGCCCTCTGCAAGGAGTCTATAGCATCAGACACCAAGTTTCCCATAAGCACCCTATGATATCTGAATCTAATGACTAAGATATATCGAGGACTATGCACAACATGTCAGAAACAATAATCGGTTTCTGTAAATACATATAACACGAACATACTAATACATGGCAATCAATATAATATTTAAACATACAAGTACTAGAAAACTACTAGTGTTAACTTACTTCTAGTCTCTGGGGATTGTGAAACCGTCTCTAGTCTATCACTCTGTTGGTGATGGCTGAGGATTTTTGTTCACTTCAGTTCGCTCCTTGTTTAACCCTCGTGGTTCTACTTCGCGTGTGACTATCCGGTAAATGTGGGGTGTACAGAGAATATGAAGGGACCTACAAGTCATCTCCGACCAATCATCTCGTTCTCGCGACTACGTGAATCTTTTCTCAGACGTCAACTTCGAGTATCAGGGAAGAATCGCTGGGTAGATCTTAGAGTGATATGATGACTACTGTGGACCTACAAGTCATCTGATCTCGTCCCGTTCGACTACGTGATCTTTTCTCAGACACTTTACTCCCGTTCGTACTCATTCGGATGAGAGTATCGCTGGGTGTCTAGATCTAGAGTGATAAAGTTCCTGGCTATGTGGCCTAATGGTGAGTGCGTTGGCTTGCGTCTTCTCCCCATCGGCCGGGGCTCATTGTGTTGGAGTCCTTGGGAAAGGCTGCAAGTTCGCCTCCCGTTGATACGTATCGGACGCCTGAGAGTCTATGTCGCTATATCTGTGATGCATTTTAAACAACGGTCAGACCTGACCTCATACCGATCGTCCTGGCGGTGACAAGACACACCCAATGCACATATGTCCTCATGCTGGGCAAGTTGCGCTCTCTGGGCCGCTTGTCGTTAAATCTGTATCACCAGATCGGCCTTGAGCAGCTCTTGAGCTGGAAAAGCGCTAGCTTGAAGATGACATAAATATAATAAATAAAATACTTAATACTGTAGCGGTCAAGTCTAATTTACATTTTTCTTACTAGCGTGTTTGCTTGGTTTAAGGAGGGAGGCAAGGAGGTCAATTTAACAATGGCTAACATTTAGAGAGCTTTAACGCCATACTATCTGTTTATCTCTAAGCTGGGTAAAAAAAAAAAAAAAAAAAAAAAACAAAAAACTACTTTCAAAAAGGACAAAATATCATTAAAGTCAATAAAACGCTGTGAAAACAGAGAGAGAGAGAGAGAGAGAGAGAGAGAGAGAAAGAGAGAGAGAGAGAGAGAAGTACAATTTATTCCATAATTTTATTATGTTTTAGTAGGTGATTACACTGTGTGCGTTACCCTTCGTTTAAGTTCAATTTACCCGCTAGGGTGTCTAATTTGAACTTTCACAACTTAAAAAAAAAAATCAGGCTCGGACAGAAACAGTTAAAACTACAGCTTTCATCTTTAAGGCCACATATGTTCAATGTCTACCTTTTAAATGCCGTTCAAGTTTGTGGCTTTAGTGTATTTTCCACCAAAATATCGAAGAAGTTTCGTAAGGGGTTCAATAGACCCACTCGTCCCCTAAGGTGTTCTAGTCACTATTACATCACTAAAGCGGGCAGGAGATGAGAGGGAGATGAGAGAGAGAGAGAGAGAGAGAGAGAGAGAGAGAGAGAGAGAGAGAGAGTTTTCAGAGAGAGAGAGAGAGAGAGTTTTCAGAGAGAGAGAGAGAGAGAGAGAGAGAGAGAGAGTTTTCATTCCATAGATTTATCCCCACCCTTGTCGTTACACCTTGTCGCATTTGACTATAGCAATAGTAAAAGGTCAATTCCAGCACAGTGACGTGACACTAATCGACACGTTACACGGAACTAGCAAATTGTCTCTCAAAGGGAACTAGTACCTAACTGTAGATTATAGTCACACGACACCGAAGCGTATAGGCGACTACTGGTCACATTATTCTGACACCAGCGAACCAGTTGATGGTAAGGGGGAAAATAATATGGTCACACATTGGCCAATCCGGGATTCGAACCAGGTACCTTTTGGTTACTAGTAAGACGCTCTACCAACTGAGCTACCCGGCCCCTCATGGGGAACTAGTTTACGGCCTACACACACTTATACTATCAGTTCTTGGAGTCGTGGCCACATACGCATAACACCACAGTCCACGTGCAAAGACAGATACACGCATGGTCGAGTCTTCTCTCTTTCCTTTCTCTCAATCTTTCTCCGCCGCACCCTCCACCCCTCTCTCTCTCTCTCTCTCTCTCTCTCTCTCTCTCTCTCTCTCTCTCTCTCTCACTCTCTCTCTGGTTCCGTTTCCTTCAAAGTCAAAATCCTGTCGGCTCAATGTGATTATTTATTCAGTGAGACCATGTACTATTTGTGAAATTATTTCGGCTTGTTAAATTGCGTGATAATTTGGACTTCAAACACGTTATTCTATTTTCTGATGATTGACTATAGTTTTGCCCTTTTTGGCTACGGGACTTTGAGACGGTGACTTTTTAAAGTTCCGCCATGGTTGTCATGTTGTAACGGAAAGATTCTTGCGAACCTTTTACTTCGATATGTGAATCATCTCTGTTGTGACTATGTTTCTCTAAGTGTTTGCATACCTGTACTTTATAAAAACGCAGTGCTTTTTGCGCATCTTCGGCGATTCCTCTGCTTTCAGATTGCACTGTTGTCAAGAAAGGGATTTGAATCAAATCTGTCAATCTGTCAATTTTATTGACCATAATGGCGCATTGTCATACTGGTATGGCACATTTATGAATATATACAACAAGCATGCTCCTATCATTGACCGCACATATTTGTGGTCTATGCTCCTATATACACCAAAAAGAGATAAGTACTATTCTAAACCGCCGTGGTTACTGGACCTAAAGCAGTAATAATGTAATGTAAACCGCCGTGGTTAGACGCAGAACTGCACAAGGCCATTAACTTTAAATATTACTTAAAGAAACGAGATAAATGAGATGAATTATTTGCACATATTTGAAAACATTTATAAAAAATTTAATATCGTCCAAAAACAGTTCTAAAACGATTTGGAAAGCAATTAATCGCTTGACAAACAAATCAAGTATATCAATGGTAATTAAAGATATTTCTCCTGATACTCTAAATTTACATTTTGTTAAAACGTCTGATAGGATTAGTACTTTTGACAGATCGAAATAAACAACCTAGAGAAATTAGTAAACTTTTGTCATTCTAAAAATATTACAAACAAGCTAGACATTCCTTATGTGTCTACAGAATTTGTACGTAAAGCACTAAGAAACCTTAAGCAAACAAATTCAAGAGGAGTTGATGAACTGGAGAGTAAAATATTAAAATTGTCTGCGTCATTTGTTACTGACACTTTAACGTATATATACAACTTATGCATAGACAAATAATATTTCCCTATAATGTTTAAAACAAAACAAAAAAAGAGCAAAAGTTATACCCCTTTTCAAGAATGGTGACAGCACTGACCCATCGAACTATAGGCCTATTTCATTTCTTTCTACTCTCTCTAAGCCTCTTGAAAAAAACAACCATATAAATAATAATATATTTGATCATTTCACTGAAAACAGCCTCTTACACGAAAATCAATCTGGTATCAGAGCTGAACATTCTTACCACACAGGTCTTACCTCTATGATAGAACAATAGCTAAAGAATATTAACAAGTAAAACATTTCTGCAACATTGTTGACTTCGCAAAAGCTTTCGATGTAATAGACCATGCCCTTCTTTTACGTAAACTGCAATTAAGCTTATATGGCATTCATTCTAACTCACTTGCATTTTTACAATCGTTTATTTCTGACACAGAACAGTGCGTTTAATTTCAATAACCACAAGTCACGATCTGAAATTGTTACAGCTGGAGTACCGCAAGGCTCTATTTTAGGACCTTTGTTATTTTCTATCTACATAAATTATCTCCCCCTTTATATTTCTACTTCTTGTGAACTCTTCGCTGATGACACTACATTACACTCTCAAACAACAGACTTGAATACTCTATCCTCCTTATTACAAAAAGGAGCTTGTAAACTGCAGGAATGGACTTAATCCAACCACCTGGCCCTCAATCCAGACAAAACAAAACCCATGCAAATTACAACAAGACAGAAAAGACAAAATGTTTCTATAAAACTTCCTCCACTAAAAATTTGCAATAAAATAATTGATGAAGTACATTGTCATAAACTTCTCGGTGTAACTTAATAATTTGTCCTGGATGAAATATATTTTAAATGTTAGTAAAACTATTTCTAAATGACTTATCAATTATCAAGGATTAAACATCTATTAAATTTACTTTCTTGTAAACTGTTTGATTCCTGTCATATTCAACTATTTATTGATTATTCCTCATACTATTTGGGATTCTGCTAATGGCAAAGCAATGAAGCGTTTACTTAGAATTCAAAAACTTGCAATTAAAGAAGTTATTCTTAAACAAAAAATCTCTCTGGATATTTATAAATGGGTGTTGCCGACAGACTAAAATTTAATAAAGGGGTTTTCATGCACAAGATCATGTCTGGCAATGCACTTTCTATCTTTCTTCTCTTATTATTTAAAAAAAACCAGATCTTCTACAAAATTAAATGCTCCAATTCCAAGAATTGATCTCTTCAAAAATAGTTTTGCTTATTCCGGATCCACTTTGTGGAATGACCTTCCTGAAGATCTCCGCACTCCAGCATCTAAATTTACATCATTTAGAACACATCTCTTACAACAATTTTTTTTAAAAAGAACATTAATTGTTGATAATGGATATTAACAACGATAATATAATGTATTTAAAATTATTGTATCTAATGCTTACAATTTATTTTTTATTGTTTCATGACGTTAATGCTATAACATTAATTTATTGTAGTTAATTATAGTTATTGTTAGAAGCCTCACGGGTAAGATGTAAAAAAAAAAAAGGGGGGTCCAAGGCTTACTCCTTTATTCTTGCAAAATAAAATTGTTATCTTCTCTCTCTCTCTCTCTCTCTCTCTCTCTCTCTCTCTCTCTCTCTCTCTCTCTCTCTCTCTCTCTCTCTCTCTCTCTCTCTCTCTCTCACATACATGACAACACAAAACCATGGGTTGTGGGTTGGAGTCCTAAGCAAACCGCAAGAAACACGTGCATGCAACAGAACACTATAAGTTAGTCTATTTTAATTTATTTCGTATACACATGAATGATGAAGCTAGCTTTCGTTAACACGCTGGTTTTGATGCAATCAGCAATGTGCACAACAATTAGCCTACCAACTTTGTCTTTGAGGTCACTACTTTTATTGTCTATTCAGCTAAAACTATTAGTTCACTGTAATATCTTTTTGAAAGGGAGAACAATGTAGGCTACAACGTTTATCTCTAAATGCAGGGTGACCTTTCCCCGTATAGCTGTTTACTGCTGCGGAATGGAACGGGAATTATACACAATATAATCAGCACTTTCCACAAACTTGCTTGTTGACTGTTTACGAATATAACAGCTATTTCAGAAGATTCGGGATTTTCAATTTCACCGGTTTTTAACCACGTTATTAACAGGCTATTCATTGATTTGTACCGTGCTATATATCCTCTGATCGTAAGGTCCTGATATTATGGACAGGAATACATGCACGCCAGTTCAAACTTAGAAAAAGCAGTGTTTGAAACTCATAACAGAGGCGCTGATCGACTAGTGTCTTACATTAAAATTAAAATACAACAGAATTTGGCTTGTCAGTTTGTGTGAAAACTGACAAGCCAAATACTGATAACATTTTAATTGTGAAAACTGACAAGCCAAATACTGATAACATTTTAATTTTAATTTAAGACACTACTCGATCAGCACCTCTGTTATGAGTTTCAAACACTGCTTTTTCTAAGTTTGAACTGGCGTGCATGTATTCCTGTCCATAATATCAGGACCTTACGATCAGAGGAAATATAGCACAGTACGAATCAATGAATAGCCTGTTAATAACGTGGTTAAAAACCGGTGAAATTGAAACTCTCGAATCTTCTGAAATAGCTGTAATATTCGTAAACTGTGAACAAGCAAGTGCGTGTGTGTGTTTAAACCCAGTCGCAACTTCAGTAGGCTTGTCATCAGACCCTCGTTGGGCCTGCAAGGTTACAATACATTCGTTGGCCTGTGGTTGTGCAACGACCTATTTAGGCCTACGCGTAAGTGGCACACAACCTTGAATGAATTTTCTTCAGTTGCATCGCTCCAAACACAAACAGACTTGAGGAAACGTTTCGGTAGATCTCATTGCGTTTCACCACAAAATAATGGTTTTCGTCTGAATAACCTTTAACCCATATAACAATTTCAAAACAATACAAACGATCAGGTTTCACAACAATACAAACGAGATTTCAAAACAGCGCAAAGCAGCTGTGGTTGTCGCCGTCCCTTCAGACACACACACCCACAAACTGAAGGCACAGACTGAACATTGAGGTTTAACCACAGGCTGGTTTAACGTCTACACCCACCATTGGCAATATGGCAGACGGTGCATGCAAGTGCAATGCAACGTAGGCCTACTAAAGATTTGACACCGCACTCAGCTGGACCATCCACGTATATAAGCTTATTGGTTTCTGGCACTTATGCAAAGGCAATGCAACCGGCCTACTCAACCCAAGGTTTGATACCGCTCTCACCCTGATCCTCATCCACAAAATATCAAGAATAAATAACAACGATTCACTTCAGAATCTCTCTTTGCACACCAAAACCGGAGATCAGTTAGTGTCGAATTAGGCCTACTCGATCAATGATAGGTGCACGTTCTTGTGAACAAACTGCACCCAGGGTAAACCGGTTCAAATAACAAATGGCATCCTCCTGCACTCTCCAGTGAAAAACCAGCACAAATTGCAGTACCCCCGGCTCGACTAATCGTCAGTCACAAACTGCGTAGCTGAAACTAGCGGAGGCTTACGATTACCTCTTGTGAAAGGTACTCGGAGAGTCTCAGCTATGCGGTATACATCAGTTCAGTCTGAATACTTTAGTAGAGTGTACGCCAATTTAGCTTCTGTACAAAGGCTTGCTAATTTTACTTACAATGTCAGTTTTTTACTTCAGTCTGAAGAACATTTTGTGCCGTCTCAGATTTTTATGAGCACATTAAGTAAACAACATACTTGGCACCTCTTTTAGTTCAGTTCAGCCCAAATTTCCTAACCTCGTCAGTCCCTGATACTCTGAGTAACAGGGTGTCAACATGTCAATGCCGTCTGTCTCCAACTGGTCGCATCCGTCGTGGCTGAGGTCTGTCTGAGGTCGAAGAAGTTTTCGCAGAGGCGATAAAGGGGGTTAGTGCATAACGGACTGTGACGCTCGGTTATTGCGGGATCTCTTGGATGATCGATAC
>CM072512.1:92714449-92979449 GCA_036898135.1 Oncomelania hupensis
GCTCCCGTCGAGAGCGTGATGGAGGCCAATGAGGACTATTTGGAACATATGAAATACCGGACGCCGCTGACGGCCCGCTATGCCAGTACTGCTATGTGCGAGAACTTCGGAGATGTCAAGAAATTTACAACATGGCGAAAACTTTGGATTTGGCTTGCAACTGCAGAAAAGGTAAGTTAAAATACATGTCGATGTTGCAGATTTAGCTCTGGACCACAGGCTGTGAAGTCTCGTCTTTCGTAGGCCTCAATTACATAATATACATACAGGAGGTGTACGAGTTTACAAAGACGAAAGAAGAGACTTCAGAGCCTGTGCTCTGGAAGAGGTTTGTTTTTGAGTAACTTAAGGTCACGGTTGCAACTTGACCTAGCGTGAATGTAGAACAGCCGTTTGCATTATGCAGAATTTTTTGTTAAAAGTCAGGTTTTATGATAATGAGAATGCATTAGTGAACAGTGGCTGTGTTCTGTGCATGCTTTAACCTGATTTTCTGTGCATGATTTAACCTGATCAGATGTCCCTTTTCTATAGATTTGTAAATGTGTATTTGTACAACTCGGAGGCACGGTGGTCTAATGGTAGTGCTTCTGCTTGCGGATCTGAAGGTCACGGGTTCGAGCCCTGTCCGGGCCATTGTGTTGTGTCCCTGGGAAAGACACTTTACTCCCGTTTCCTACTCCTTCGGATGAGAGTATAAACCGAGGTCTAGTCTGTGTCGCATGCACTCCATCATAACGGACTTTAAAGATCCTGACGCTCATGTCCTAGACGGGTGAGTGCCGGTAACAAGAACATACCCAGCATTTGGCTGCAGAGTCCTCAATAAGCTGAGGGTGGCAGCCCCCAACGAAAGAAGAAGAAGAAGAACTTGAATTCTACTCTCGACACCTCCCACCCCAATACTAATATCATCACCCCAAGTCATCAAACCAGAATGGTGCATGAAGATTCTCATTCTCAATCCAGTACAACCCAGTAAACTTGCATGCATTGCCACTGAACTGGGTAAAAAATATGAGTACTAAAGACCACATTACATTTAATTCAATATTCATATCTGAGGTGTTTATTCAAGTAATTAATTCATTATTTTTATTTTGTTTATTGATTTGATTATTTTTGATTAATTATTGTTATCAATATATAAGTCAACTAATTAACTTATAACATTAGTAGTTTTACTACTAGTACTAGTGTATGGACATAGTTTAACTAGGAAACAAATTCTTGCCTAATTTTAACATCATGCATGCAATATTCTTGTTGCAGAAACTAGGGTTAGGAATTGAAGAAGAGCAGATTGCTGAGATGCAGGTTAACGTTAGCAACATTGACTTTGCTCACGCTGAGATAGAAGAGAAACGTGTGCGTCATGATGTTATGGCCCACGTCCACACCTTTGCCTCCCAGTGTCCTCTTTCTGCTCCTATCATCCATCTTGGGGCCACTTCTTGCTATGTGGGCGACAACACTGTAAGATTTAGGTTCATTTAATTAATTAAAGAATTATAATTTTAAAAAGTATTTGTAATGCATTATTTTCCAAAAGCCTGGACTCGGAGCATCTACAAATTTACTTTTGCTTTTATATATGAGTAAAATGGAGATAAAACTCAGCAGGCTAAAAATAACACATGTGTTTCTCTAAAATCTTCCTCTGTAGTTAAAAGTCAGCTAGTTGATAAATTACCTTTAAAAACATCTTATTCATTTCAGTTTTTTATATATTTAATTTTACGTATTTTTTTTCTTTAAATTTGATCTAACCGGACTGAAATAACAGAAGTAAATACCACTTTTAAAAACTTTTGGACTTGGAGTTTGGTGTTATGTTTTGCAGGAGTATACATTTATAGGGCATACTCACTACAGGGAATTGCTGTTTTCTTATTTATTATTTTATATTAATTATATATAATATAGTATTGTGAACGTCTTCCATGTAAACTATTGAACTAGTTGATTACAGAATGAGTGTTGTCTCCCTTGTTCTTTCACAATTTTAGGTGTTTGCTAGCATTGTTTACTTATTCAGCTATTGTCCAATATATTTTCTTCTTTATTTTTCAGGACCTGATTGTCATAAGAGACGCATTTGACATCCTTTTGCCAAAGGTAAGAGTATGAAAGAATGGCAACTTATTAAGCACATTCAGATATCAATACCATACAAGCACTTTCACAATGCTAAAGGGTATTTATATTATAATCCATTCCATTGAATGCATGCCTGAAGTTTTATGAATGAATGACTAGGTCGTTTTGTAGGTCTGTTCAGACTGTTGTCTTTCTACCTAATGCAGACCTGCCTACTCTCCCGCTTTTGGCGGGAGACTCACGCTTTTGACGGTCTGGCTAATCTTAAGTTGTAACAGTGACAAATAAATATTCATTATAAATGTGTACAAAAAACTTGTGTTCTTGCTTTTTGATCCCCTGTCTCCCGCTTTTACTCTGAGGGGGGTAGGCAGGTCTGCCTAATGTCGTGTTTTTTTTTTTTTTTTTTTTTTTTTTTTTACATATTTATGATATTGTCAATTTACGACTAGATCTCCTAGCTGCAGGACTGGACTAATTTTTTTTCTTTAAAAAAAAATAAATTCGGCATGTGTTTCAGAAGTTTGGAAGTTAAGATTCATGTGCTATCTTGTTATGTATGTTTCAGGTAGCAAGATGTATTCATCGCTTATCTGTCCCTGCACGACAATACAAGGACTTGCCCTGTCTTTCATATACCCACTTGCAGTAAGTGGCTTACTTGTTTAGTTATACCTATAGTTATACAGTGGAACCTCCGGTATCCGTCTCTCTTGTATACGACTCCCTCGGTTATGTAAAATGTAAAAACTTCTGACAGATTCACTTCCAATAATAAATTACCTCTGGTATGCGAGAACCTCGTTTATGCGACCTGCGACCATGTCTTAAGCCCTTTATACGACCGTCTTAGGCAATTTAAAAGAGATATCAGTTAATTTATTGACTGGACCTTTCGTTTTTTTCTCTCATGTTAGTGTACGCCTGTTATTGTCCACTATTTCCGGGACAAGGGACATTATTCACTTACACTGGCTTGTCAAAATGGCGCCACACAAGAGGAAAGTTTTGAGTTTGGCAGAGAGAATGAAAGTGATTGAAAGAAGTGAAAAGGGGGATAGTTGTTTGTCTATTGCTAGAGGTATAGACATTGGGAAGACCCAAATTCAGCTTATCATAAAGGATTTTAAAAATTATGACTACATACCCCTCCGACCCTGACTCCCTCCCGCCTCCTCCCCCCCCCCCTTCTCCTCCCCCTTATTTCCGGCATAAGACCACCTCTATTATAACTTATAAGACCTTTTTTTTCTCAGATTTTGGATGGTCTTATACCGGAGGTTCCACTGTATACAAATGAAATTTATTGTTTGGACATCAACTGTCGTATGGTGAAGACCTGCCTTAAATGTGCATGGTTGCATCGCCAGATTTTTTACCATTTGCCAAACACCTGCATGCAGCTGTTATAATGTTAGCTAGTAATGATGCTTTTCTTTGCCTGTGAGAAGAAAATGTAACCTTATTATTTTGTCACTAGTTTGTATTGATTATCAAAGAGTATGACAGATTGATTTACTAACTAAGAATGGGATCGATCATCTGGACACTGTTAACTTCCATCCAGTATTTTCTTTGTGGCCAAGGTTTTACCAATGACCTGTAAACTAAGAGACTGTCTAAGTGTCTTTGTGACCAAGGTTTTACCACAGACCTGTAAACTAAGAGACTGTCTTTGTGACCAAGGTTTTACCACAGACCTGTAAACTAAGAGACTGTCTGTAAATTCATTATTTGAATGTGAGCTTTTATACTAGATGTTTTAATTAATTGTTTAGATGTTGGTGTTTCTAGGCCAGCCCAGTGAATTAATTCATTGGTTGAAGGTACGTTTCATGTTTGATGTGTTAATTCATTGCTTGGATGTTGGTGTTTCTAGGCCAGCCCAGTGAATTAATTCATTGTTTGAATGTGCACTTTCATGCTTGATGTTTAATTCATTGCTTGGATGTTGGCAGGGTTCAGCCTGACACAAAAAAGCTATGGGCCATTGGGCCCCTCAGATCAAATTTCAATGGGCCATGATTTCAGCAGTAATTTACGTACATGTAAAAGATAACCTGGGTATATTATTACAGAAATTAAAACAAAATAGATTATTGTGAGTGTGCATGTGTTGTGAAGCATGTTTACCAACAAAACACTAACCAGAACAGGGATCAGTATTTTGACTTGACTCGGGGCTCACACAATCATCTTGCGTAGGATTAGCGGCGGTAGACTGTAGTTTAACAGCAGCAAACGACAGTCTAGACTGTCCTACCTCAAGTTTAGGTATTTTGAAAGGGGGGGGGGGGGCATTTTCAAAGCGCGCGGCACAAAGAAAAACACAAAATCCTCCTTGCACGGACACAACATACGCGCAGACGATAGCAAATTCTGATTTGGAAGAATCGTACAACACTTCTTATTGGCTGAAAGATCAACATCCGGGCCCTCATAGCCAATCGCTGAACTTGCCTTAGCAAAAGCACGTTTGTCGCCTCCAATACAGTGCACTGTTATTGTGGGGGCGCACTGGTACCAAAAATTGAAGCGCCATTCGGCCCCTGGCAAGAATTGTGGATGGGTCATTTTTAATTTTTATGCGTCAATGGCGCAGGGCGCGCTAGTAAACTGATCCCTGTGTTGGTGTTTCTAAGCCAACCTAGTGAATTAATTCATTGTTTGAATATGCGTTTTATGCTAGATGTATTAATTCATTGCTTGGATGTTGGTGTTCCTAGGTCAGCCAAGTGAATTAATTAATTGGTTGAGTGTGTGCTTTCATGCTAGATGTATTAATTCATTGCTTGGATATTGTTGTTGTTGTATTTTTTTTTTCTTTTTTAGGTTAGCCCAGGGAATTCATTTATTGTTTGAATGTGCTCTTGCATGCTGGATATATAAATTCAAAGCTTTGATGTTGATGTTTCTAGGCCAGCCCATTGAATTAATTCATTGTTTGAATATGCACTTGCATGCTGAATGTATTAAGTCATTGTTTGAATGTGCTCTTGCATGCTGGATGTATAAATTCAAAGCTTTGATGTTGATGTTTCTAGGCCAGCCCATTGAATTAATTGTTTGAATATGCACTGGCATGCTGAAAGTATTAATTCATTGTTTGGTTTTGGTGCTTCTAGGCCAGCCCAGCTGTCAACTGTTGGCAAGAGATGCTGCATCTGGCTTCAAGATCTTCTCATGGACCTTCGCAATCTGGAACGAGCAAGGGGTGACCTCCGCTTCCGTGGAGTGAAGGGCACAACTGGCACGCAGGCATCCTTCCTCACTCTTTTCGATGGAGATCATTCCAAGGTAGGGTTTTGTGTTGTTGCTGTTGTTAACAAAAAAAAAAGAAAAAAAAAGTTATAATGCTATTAGTTTTAGCATATCCTATATAAACAAGTGTAGGCGATGAATATGTGAGAGAGAGAAGAGTGAGTGAGCCAGATTTTTTTAGTGGAGAGATAATGCACACTGTCTGTCAAAAAAGGACAGAAAGTAAAACTAGAGAAAGCCAGAGTGGATTTTTAAAAAAATGCTATTGTCATAAGTAGGTGCTTTTTGGTCTCAGAAAATAGAAGTGACACAAAGGAGATTTTAGCAGTTTTGAACGTTAATTATGAGTTTCTTGTGTGTATGATATGCCATCAGCCCCGATGCTTGTGCGGTGAAAGGTTCTTTGGTTTTGTGCAGGTAGAGGAACTGGATCGTCTTGTGACGGAAATGGCAGGATTCACTAGGTGAGTTGCTGTTGATGTTGGGTTTTATAATTAATTACCTCTGCAGTGCTATTACTTTACAGCAATAGAATTTAAACTGATGCTATCAGGTAGTGGATGAAGTTGTCTCCCTTGATTCAACTCTCTTTTTGTGTGTGCGTTCGACATACTTTAAAAACAGTTTTTAAGTACTGCTGTAGTTTGAAAATCAGGCGCTTGGGAATACTTTCTTAATTTATTTGATTTACATAGAGGCTAAAAAATAGCGAGCAGGTGTAAGTAAGTAGTGTGAAAATGTAAGTAAGTGTGGGAAGTTGTTGAGAGTTCATTTTGAAATCTCTGTTCTTTAATGATGAAGTGATCCTTTTTTGATTGGTGTTGTTTTTCAGCCACTTTCTAATTTGCGGGCAGACATATACTAGGAAAGTGGATGTGGACTGTGTCAATGCCTTGGCCAGCTTGGGGGCCACAGTTCATAAGGTAAGTTTGCGTCATGTGTTATGTTTTGCTGTTGGGTCATCGGTTTATTTTCTTTCATTGAAGTCATTTTCCATTTATTCAGTCGTCAGTTTGTTTTTTCATTTCAGGTTGGTCATTTATGTCCCTTTGTGTGATAGTGTGGTTGGGTGGCTGAAAGCCCTTTTAAGAGAGTAACTGTACAGTGTGTGCCTAGAGGTCTGGAAATATGAAGGCCAGTAACCATTTCCCCTTTTGTCAGTGAGTGTAGGGATCGGGGAGTGAGTGATTTCATGTTATAATTGATGTACGTCCGGATGAGACTCATGTTCATTTTTTGTGCACTTTTTAAAAATTATTTAAAACAAATGTGCATTACTGACTGAAAACTGCGTCAGAGATGGTCCATATTCCAGCAGGGGTGAAAGATCTTCCAGCACCCCGGCTGTGGTTTAGAATTTATGTATTGTTAATTTGTAAGTGTATGCGTAAAGCATACACTGCAGTGCTTGATTTGGGAACTGTACTCTGTTACTGCAATACATCTCTACCCCGCTGCTGTACTGTTTACTGTACCATCCTACTGTGTCACATTCCCCCCAAATATTCCTTCCATACATTTTTAGTTATGAGAAGGGACCTCTGCTTGGGTGCAAGACACTTTCTGAATAATGTAATACTGGATTGTGTCTCTTGGCAGAGCTTGCTGACAGCTGGTTGGTTCCAAGTGGTTATATTCAATAATTATGTTAATTATTTCACTTTAAATAATGAACAAATTGAATATAACAGAGTCTGAAATCTTTTTTCTCTCTCAAACTTTTACACTCGATATGATATTTTTAGAAGAGTATTTATGTTCCACATCATTGAGGTGAAAGTGCTCTGATAAGTGTTTAAACAACTTAAAAAGTCACTGGGATACCAGAGGATGTCACCGAGGCTTAATTAGCAATTCTATACCCTTGGCACCCTTGTGCATCAGTTGATACAACATACACACACTTCTCGTCTCTGGCTACTCCACTACTCCTAAGCTGTCAAGGTATCAATACACTCAGCTAATGTTATGTGTGTGCACATGTATAGTCATTCCAATGGAGCTCAGCCAGTACTTCTTATAGCAGATTATATTCAGAACATTCATGCACCACATTTAGATTCAAATTTCACAAATATTAGGCATATAATATAGATAGATAAGATAAAATAAAATAAGATATTAAGAACCACATTTAGATTCAAATTTCACAAATATTAAGCATTCCATGTAGATAGATAAGATAAAATAAGATATTAAGATTAAAATAGATAGATAGGTAGGTAGGTTGGTTATTCATTGCTTACAGGATCCAGCGGACTGCAAAGAACCGAATCAGGACCACAGGTAGGTAGGTAGACAGGTAAGTAGATAGGTAGGTAATACATACATAGATAGATAGATGGATGGACGGATGGATTAGATTAGATAGAAGATATATAGAAATAGATAGATATAAACAAATTGATAGATCGAGAACTAGGAAGAACCAGGCTTTATGAATGTGATCTATTTATTATCTACCCATTATTATCATCCAGCAGTCCAGGTTTTATAAATGCTATGTATCAGTCGATCTATCGATCAATAGCATTCATAAAGCCTGGTTCTCCCTATGCATCTCATCAGAGGAGGTTTGGCCTTGAATGCTTAGACTGAGTGCAGTCTATATGTACTATATGGGTAGTCATAAAGACACCATTGCGAAGTTATATTATGAAGAAGCCAGTCATAAATTGAAAACATCCCAGTTGCTGGGGCCGACCCAGAGAATGACTTTGAAAAGGTTTTCAAATAATTAAAAAATTTATAATAAATTCTCTTAAAATGGCTAGCACCATACAGTAGCCATTAAGGTGCAAAAAATAAAACAAGCCAAGAGACTCAAGTTGCATTAAATATAAAAAAAAAGTAATTATCCTGCTCTCAAAGGTGGACCAAAAGTGCAACATGCTGGCCTTCAAGTCCGTATGTTTCTCTATGAGCTTTTTTTAAAATTAGGGATAACGATTTTAGACTAATTAATAAGTCTAATCTTAGATAGGTAGGTAGGTTGGTTATTCATTGCTTACAGGATCCAGCGGACTGCAAAGAACCGAATCAGGACCACAGGTAGGTAGGTAGACAGGTAAGTAGATAGGTAGGTAATACATACATAGATAGATAGATGGATGGACGGATGGATTAGATTAGATAGAAGATATATAGAAATAGATAGATATAAACAAATTGATAGATCGAGAACTAGGAAGAACCAGGCTTTATGAATGTGATCTATTTATTATCTACCCATTATTATCATCCAGCAGTCCAGGTTTTATAAATGCTATGTATCAGTCGATCTATCGATCAATAGCATTCATAAAGCCTGGTTCTCCCTATGCATCTCATCAGAGGAGGTTTGGCCTTGAATGCTTAGACTGAGTGCAGTCTATATGTACTATATGGGTAGTCATAAAGACACCATTGCGAAGTTATATTATGAAGAAGCCAGTCATAAATTGAAAACATCCCAGTTGCTGGGGCCGACCCAGAGAATGACTTTGAAAAGGTTTTCAAATAATTAAAAAATTTATAATAAATTCTCTTAAAATGGCTAGCACCATACAGTAGCCATTAAGGTGCAAAAAATAAAACAAGCCAAGAGACTCAAGTTGCATTAAATATAAAAAAAAAGTAATTATCCTGCTCTCAAAGGTGGACCAAAAGTGCAACATGCTGGCCTTCAAGTCCGTATGTTTCTCTATGAGCTTTTTTTAAAATTAGGGATAACGATTTTAGACTAATTAATAAGTCTAATCTTTCAATCTGTTCCTTATGAACTTAACATAATAAAGAACCTTTAACATTAGCTTGGAAATCATATTACACACACGCACATGCACATACCATCATCCTCGTCTTTATATTTAAACAGTTTTAGACACCCCATCCATCACACTTATAACAACAAACAAACAAACAAAAATAATAATAATAAATAAGTGAATAAATAAATAAGTAATAATAAATAATTACATAAATGACGGTGTTCTCATATATGTTATTATACATCACTTTTATAATGAAGTTCGCAGATGCTTACACATTTTAAAGAAAACGGTGTGTCGCAATGTTTACACTCCAAAGGGAGAGAGTTCCATACAGCAGCTCCATTAAATGATAGGCTATTTTTTGTATTAATAAATGCGAGGGAATGGTAGTTTATATTTATAAAGTCTATCCCCTTCAACTGGCTTAGTAAAAAATGTATCAAGACATGCAGATGTTTCTCAGTGTGTGATTTTGAACATAAGGATATTAAATATAAATGGTTTTCGAAGTGGTAACATTTGGAGTTCTCTATATTTTTCATTAGTTGTAACATCTGTATTTATATGATACAACTTATAAAGTATCTTGATTGCTCTTTTTTGAAGACTATTTAGATGTTTAATTTGAGTGTCACTGGCATTACACCAAATAATCGATGCATAATTAAATTTAGACATACAGTGGGCGTACAAAAAAGATCTTAATGCATCAACCATAATAAAATGTCTAAGTTTTTTAGAAGAAAAATGTTTTTAGAAATTTTTTTACAAATATGTGTAACATCTGACCGCCAGCTAAAATCATCATCGATGATTATGCCTAGCACTTTATGTTCATGAACTTGCTCAATACTGTATGACCCTAAGTTTAGACTAAGGAAAAAAGATCCATTTTGGTGCTTTTGTCTTGTAGTGAGAAGCTTACTTTTGCTTATGTTAGGATTTAATTTCATTCTATTGATGTAACACCAGTTATCAATTTAATTTATGCTTATTTGAAGACTGTGTTTCATCTGATGTAGGTTTGTATTATGAGTATGGCGGAATGAATCATCAGCACATAGGTCAAGGTTAACATTTTGTGTGAGAAAAAGGGGCATGTCATTGATAAATATACAGAATAAAATAGGACCAAGGATTGTTCCTTGAGGAACTCCACAAGTTACATAACCTGAAGCCGAAAATGAACCATTAGTTTTTACTGATTGGTTCCTGTTTGATAAATATGATTTACAAAACATACAGATGCTGAATTTTAAAAATAGAATTTTAACTTATTCATTAAGATGTTATGGTTAACTAGGTCAAACTGACTTTTTAAGGTCTAGAAAAACTGCTCCTACAATGTCTTGTTTGTTTATGGTATCAATCCAAACATAAATATGGGCGAGCGCTGTTTGACAAGAGTGTTTAGGTCTGAAGCCAGACTGAAAAGGATGACTGAGGATCGAGAGCTGTTGCTGAAGATCAAGGCGATTGGCGTGTGCTGACCTTGGGCGCTCATCATGAGTCTGCAGCTTTTGTAAATGTCTTTGGTTGAAGAGAGCTGGGTCACGTAAGTTGTAGTCGCGTTGATATGACCGTTTGATGATTGAAGAATTCAGGGGACGATTTGTTTCCATTTGTATGGGATCTCAACTTTGTCCACAAGCAAGTGGAGACTGAAAGGTGGTTGTAGAATTATTGGAACCACGATGCTATGTGCTTTTTAAGTTCATCTGCCAATGAGGACGATTGATTGGAAATCTGAATCTTGGATGGCACAACATCAACGATTTTTGAGAGTAGGACCTTTTGATATTGATAGCCAGGTCACTGGTACATCGAGTGTTTGGGTGAATCTGGTCCCTGAACCATCCTGTCTTCACCTTGCCAAAGGAGGTATAGAACGAACAGTCATTGTCCATGACATCAACTCCATCAAGTTCTGCACATGCGTTCCTCATGCAATGGTTTGATTCATCAGTGCAATCGTTGATGTGAGCATAGCTGTTGTTACGCAGTGGGAAGATAGTGGACAGAAGTGCTTTTGCCTTTGGGAAGTTCCTCCGGCACCGAGACATTATCATTCGCCAGTTTTTGTTGCCCAAGACATGGCCATGTTTGCAGTTGATGCTAACATGCAACACAACACGAGGGTAGCGGGGTCATTGATGGCACACAGCACTGACCTGAGGGCTGATATTTAATCTCTGAGATGTTCAATCACTCGCTGGAATTCATCTGCTGGAGTATATTGTTCAGACGTTTGTAACCCCACCTCTGCTGTGATAGTGTTGGCGACTGAAGTAGGTGATGTAGCTGAATTAATACAACTTGAAGCATCCTCCGAGTTTTTAATGAGAGGGCTAGAGAGTGCAACTTCTTCCATTGGTTTTGGTGTGTTTTCAGCTAGGGAAAGAGGGAGACAGAAAAAGAGGTGGGTGGACAACATTTGAGAATAGACTGGCTTGACACTGAGCGAAGCCATGAGGTTTGCTGAGGACAGAGAAAGTTGGAGTACACGGGTTAAACAATCACCTGTTGTGCCCCAACGACCTTCGAGTTACGGGATAGGAAAGGATAGGATCAGCTAGGGGACTTCAATGGATTCTTTCATGGACGTCATTGCCTCATCATTTGGCATTTCAGCAATAATATCTGCAATCAGCTGTGTCATGATGATTGCAGCGTCATCTGATAGTTGGAGAGGGCTGGCAGTGGTATCAAATGGTGCATGAGAAGAGCTGATGATCATATCAGAAAGCGAAGAAGAAGTGGTATTCCTATCAGTTGGTGTGGAGGAAACGGTAGCAGCCGTATCATAAAATGATAGGTTAGGACTGACAGCCACAACAGACTGTAAAGTTGGGAGTGTTGAGTAAAACAACCCTACTGCCACCTAGTAGCAGAGCCTGGACACTGCGCAAAGCCTCCTTTATCTGCACCTTGAACTTGGTTGACAGCAATGACAAGTCATCAGCAGCTCTTGAAACTTATATGTCATGATAGCTTTGGCAGTAGTGGCATCAGGTAGTTGAATGTCATCCAAAGTAACCTGCGCTGGTTCTGCATTGCTTGTTGCAAGAGTGTGAACAATGGACTGCAGGCTTCTTAATTAACGTTCCATCCATTCGCGACAGGCCTTACCTTGGATTAAGACTCTGCATGTAGTGTAGTACACATGTATTTTCATCAGTTTCCATTAATTCATTAGTTGACTGCTACTTTGTAGGCATGACCGATTCACTGCGGCAACAGTCCCCCCGTTGGGGTGCCAGGGGTTTCAGTATAAATAGTATCCCCACTTTCTGGAAATTTAGTGCTTTAAATTCCCACTGTCGCTGTCTTTCTCATTTGCTCTTTCTCATTCCTGCTCTGTTCTATCAATCTGCTATACTATCGTCTTCTTCGCTATACCCGTCATCTACCTTTTTTCTTGAAAACTCTTCCGGGACAAGACTCCTTGTTCGTGTATGAGGTCTGTTGGATCAGCTTGGGAATGTTGGACGCTTTCTGCCAGGTGGTCACTAGGGCTTCCTATGATGTTATTATTTAGCAATGTAGGCATTTTATATGTATGTGTTTTGTTGATACTTTATAATGATGTTTGTATTCTATTTTGTTTTTGTAAACGGGGGTTTGATTAGTTGGGGTAATGCCTCAGCCGTCCCCTGCGTGGGATGTCTTTATTGTAAAGTGACTGGCTGGTGGAGGGCATTCAGTTTTCCCACTAGGGTTGTTTCGGCAGATCTTTTATACGGATTGGGGGTTGTCCGGTCCTGATTTGGCTCGGAAGAGTCCGCTGGACCTAAAGCAACAATTATGTAATGTAATGTAGTTGACTGCTGGAGGTCACTGGGTACTGAGGTAGTGTCAGTGACTTCCCTTGCTGGATAACAGCAGTGGAGTTTACCACAATTTGTCCAGTCACTGGACACACCTTCCGGCTTGTACTGTCCAATCTATATCTGATACCGAACATATTTCCACACACTGAAATATTGATATTGAGTTAGAAAAATCTTTTGTATTGGGTCCAATGTATTGGTGATGTTTTTTTTTTACCTAGTTGAAGGGGCCATCTCATTTCAGTGGCTACAGACAATAAGTTGTTTAATACATAGTGAGTCATGCAGTGTAACAACCAAACATTCACATTCTATTATTGTCGATCCGTGTCAAACACGTGTGAAAAACACCTTTCGTCAATATAAAGAAGAAGGGGAGAGAGAGAGAGAGAGACAGAGTCAGAGATTTGCTGCTTTGATTAAAATGTCTATTCACTAAAATGATGGAGGGAGGTTGGGTGTGTATGTGGGAGAGGGGGAGGGGGAAGGAAGGAGCGAGAACAAGACTCGGATGTGATGGATACTAATTTCATTGGTAAATTATACTACACCCATATTTTGCTTTTTATGTGTTTTTGAAAATAGGAAGAATATAATGACAGTTGTGTGGGTTTTTGTTACACAAGACATGCAATATCAACCTTACAACCAACACACATTAATGATATATAAAACATTTTATTTGTAAGATGCGAAAAATAATTTAAAGATAAGGGCATAGATTTGCAAGTAATTAACAAGCAAGTTCTCATAATAAGATATATTTAATTTTTAATTATGAACTTGTAGGTGATTAAAAATATATTAGGCTAAGCAAACCAATGGCGCCTGACAGGTGTGGGTTCGATCCTGCATCGGGGCGTTATGTTTCTCCGAATATTATTTACTTTCGACTCGGGCAACGTCTCGGGGGTTTTCTCCGGGTACTCCGGTTTGCTCCCCCAGCAAAATTTCAAAAAATTTCAAAAACAATTTAAAGAATTTCTAAATTTCAAAAATCACAACTAATGTTAGGTAGGTTGGGTTTGGGCGCGCCACAGGCTGCGACTACGCCTTCCACATGGGGAGGCGGCCCAGAATTTCCCGATAAAAAGGGACAATAAAGCATTAAAATCTAAAAAATAAAAAAAACCACCGTGTGATATCACATGTCGGTGCTATAATCAAGATACTCGCAGGTTCGGTCAGAAATATTCATTGCAGTAAGGGTGATACGGCAGCACGAAGATTAGCGGTATTTAATTCCCCAGATCGATCGTTAATGAAGTTTTAGTTTAAAGTACAACAAAATGGTGCTTACTACAGTTGATTCAGTCGATACCAAAACTGTGGGGTTAGTTCAGTTGTGTATAGAACAAAAACGAAGTGGAATAAATGATGCTTATTAAAATATAACTTGTTACCACAATCAATGTAATCACTGGGCAAGGATCATATGTTATGGAAGTACATTTTGTTGTCAAATATTTATGCAAATCCCCGAAGTATTGCGTAACATTGTGTTGCCAGATAGTTATGCCAAACTTAAAAATATGTTAGGCTAAAGTCAGTGATGTTGTATCTCGTGCGATTAATTTGGGGGGAGGGGGAAGGGGGGGGGGGGCTTTTTATTTTTCCTTGGACTTTTGGGGTTTGAGCTTGTTCTTGGTGAGCTGGGCCCCGTCCTTCATCTCCAGCGCCTTCTTGACCTTGCTCATGGTCTTTTTGGTCAAGTTCAGGGCTTGCGCCATCTTGCCCGAGTTGTAGAGGATCAGGAAGGCGTCTCCGTCGATCTGACGTTCAAAGATCTCCTCCTTGAGATCTGGGAGGTCATGTCGGTCGCACCACATCATCATGTAGAGCACGGGGTAAAAGTGAATGCCTCGAGGCCAGAATCGTGCCTCAAAGTGCACGCAGTGTGGCACTGAAAGAAGGAAAATGTTAATGCAGTGTGACTTTGCTTGAAAGACTGTTGTAGAGCATCGTTTATCGTCAGATTCATCCATCATTATCATTATCACGTCATCGTTATCATAGTCATGGTAACAATATCTATTTCTACCATCAGCATCAGCCTCCTCTTTCTTCAAACCTGTAACGCATCATCGGCTTCTTCATTGTCTCCTCTTTGCCCTAGGGGCAGAGTTGTGAAGTGTTTCCCAATGAATGATACATACATTCTTGTTTTGTCTTCACCGTCGTACTTGAAGGAGATTCTTTGGTGTTGAGTTAATTAATTGATCTAAGTATCGTAAGTTCGTCATCTTTTGCTTATCACCAGCAGCGAACTTTAGAAGAAGAAAAAAAAGTCCCTATTCTCGTAACTGGGAAGCCCTTTCCTTACCTCCATCATCGTACTTGAAAGACGTCTTCCATCTGCAAGCTTTAGTCTGGCACCTGAAGCTTTCCGTTCCGTAGGTGTCTCCGTTGGGTCGCACTCCGGCCTTCTCTTCAAATCGCCAGACGTTGCGTTCCCCGCATTTGATGCATGCAGCAAAGCCACTGTTGAAGAATGGGATGCGGCTTTCATCTGCCTGGTCGCCTTTGGAGGACTGTGGCTTCCAGACGTGTGTGTGTGGATCTGAAACGAACAGCCGAGAATGGCAATGATTGACCTGTATTCGAAAAGAACGATCAGTTGTTTATAAAGCGTGGAGAACACATCCATCTTCTTCTTCTTCTTCTTCTTCTTCTTCTTCTTCTTGAATCTAAAAGATTACTGATATCAGCGACACTTCAAAACATTTGAGTGAAGGTTTAGAGAAAAGTATAAAGTTCATTGGTAATACTCGCATGTGTGTCAACATTCATTGTTGATTTTGACGTGAAATCGTGAGACGGAGTCACCGTAGTTATACTGGCAGTCAAGATGAATTGTAAACTGTGTTTACATTTCATGGCTAGACGTGGAAATTTTATTGTCAAGGCGTGCAATTTTCACATAAAGGACGCTCATTTTTGCAGTGTCAGCGCGTGCCTGAATGACGTAAATTCTAGATTTGCTTTCTCTCCCAAAGGTTGGTTTTCTATAGTAGACCTACATACAGCGGCTCATATGTTTAGTTAAAGCTGTGCTGCGATTAAATCATATTTTGCTGCCTAAACCTCTTTCTGTCTCTTTACTTGCACGCATACTCGCACGCTCGCACTCTGGCCTACACATGCACATTTGCTCTCATGCATACACATGCGCGCACTCACGATCACGGGCGCAAATACGCACGCACTCACACACACAAGCACACACACACGCACGCACACAGGCACACACGCACAGAATTTAAGACATAAACAAGGGTGCTTTGACTATATTTCACTTTTTTCTCCGCGCATAAATTTGCATATGTCTTTTCACCGTTTCCTCGTTTTGATATATTTGTAGCGGCTTTATTTCCATGTTTCTAAAGGTAGTCTAAATGATAGACGTCAAAGGCCTTCAACATGTCCAATTGTTTAGAAACATTCATTCCTTTTTTGAGCTACCTTAATACAGTTACATGCCGACTTGCTGATGTTAACAGTGATTGATGTTTAGAGAGAGTAAGGTCGTCCGTCCGTCCGTCCGTCATGCATGCGTACGTGTGTGTGTGAGTCTGCCTGTGCGTATGCGCGCGCGTGAGTGCAAGTGGGAGAAAAGTGTAAAATAAATGCATGCAAATGATGTGACTCAACTGCATTAAACCTTCTGCTTCCTGGACAGTTTATCATATCCGACATTTTAGACAGCCCGAGTAAGGCCTATCTTAATGCGTCACTGTTGCTAGCATGGCCAGCTTTGCCCATCCCCCGTTGGGGTGCCGGGGGTTTCAGTATAAATAGTATCCCCACTTTCTGGAAATTTAGTGCTTTAAATTCCCACTGTCGCTGTCTTTCTCATTTGTTCTTTCTCATTCCTGTTCTGTTCTATCAATCTGTTATACTATCTTATTCTTCGCTAGACCAGTCACCTACCTTTTTTCTTGAAAAATCTTCCGGGACAAGACTCCTTATTTGTGTATGAGGTCTGTTGGATCAGCTTGGGAATATTGGACGCTTTCTGCCAGGTGGTCACTGGGACTTCCTATGATGTTATTATTTAGCAATGTAGGCATTTTCTATGTATGTGTTTTGTTGATAATTTATAATGATGTTTGTATTCTATTTTGTTTTTGTAAACGGGGGTTCGATAAATTAGAGTACAGCCTCAGCGTCCCCTGCGTGGGATGTCTTTATTGTAAAGTGACTGGCTGGTGGAGAGCTTTCAGTTTTACGACTAGGGTTGTTTCAGCAGATGTTTTATGCGGATCAGGGGTTGTCCGGTCCTGATTTGGCTCGGAAGAGTCCGCTGGACCTAAAGCAATAATCATGTAATATAATGTAATGTAAGCTTTGCCCATCATGTATTCCACTGTATAAAACTTATTTCCTGGTAACATTTGGTAGGAAAGTTACCCGTCTCCCAACCCCAATCACTGAGCACTCCCTTCTCAAACATGCTTGGGATATATATTTATTGCGCTACTCGAGACGTCAAGTAGACGTTGGATTCAGTTTGGCTTAAATGAAAACAATACAATAAGTATTGTTGTTTTTACAAGGAAAATTGGATAGGTGCTACCACTTTCATCATCATCATCATCATCATCATCATCATCATCATCATCATCATCATCATCATCATCATCATCATCATCATCATCATCTTCTTCTTCTTCTTCTTCTTTTTCTTTTTCTTCTTCTTCTTCTTGAAACTGTTTTTGGCCCTCCTGCATAGTGGGCATACTTATGTCACCCATAGTTTTCTTTTGAAAGGTGAAGATGCATTTGATAAATCTATTTCCGTCCGTCATTTTATATATGAATGTGCTGATCTGGTTGATGAGAGAGAAAGATATTTTGGTTCGATTCCTTTTAATGAGATTTTTAAAGTTTGCAATGGTCAAAACCTGTTTACATTTTTACGTGATACTGATTTGTTTTATAGGTCATGTCACAGTCATCTTGTTTGTGTGCTTGATTAAATTTCATCAGTTAAGCTAGTTTTATGTTAATCTTTTATCATAATTTTAATGTTAGCGGTCTAGTCTGATTTTGAATTGTGTTCCTGATTCAGCTCTTGGCAGTCCGCTGGACACTATAAACGTCGAGTATCTAATCTAATCTTCTCTTTCTCTTTCTCTTTCTTCTTCTTCTTCTTCTTCTTCTTCTTCTTCTTCTTCTTCTTCTTCTTCTTCTTCTTCTTCTTCTTCTTCTTCTTCTTCTTCTTCTTCTTCTGTAACATTCTGCAGTGTTTCATGTGTTTGTGGGTGGGTCTGTGTGTGTGTGTGTGTTTGTTTGTGTGTGTTTGTGTATATTTGTTTGTAAGAGGGAGAGAGGGGGTAGTTGGAGATTGTCAATAAATTAAACGTTAAAGTTCCCCTGCCACATCTTCTCCTTACTCAGGCTAGGTAAATATTACAGTCATACTGTCGCGAACGGCGCAATTTGGAACGAATGGCCCCATAACATGACACTTTTAAGCGGGTTTGTGACTGTAAAACTGTAATCAAAGATGGCGAAGAGGCTGGTCGCTGGTGTAATTAACGGTCAACGACCTAGAGCAAGTGTGCAGCCACCCGTGTTCTGTTACATTGTTGTGCTAATTGATACACTCAGTGTAGATAATATTCCGGGTTTTAAGGCTAACATGTTTCTAGCCACAAATCACCCACACACAACATAACGCAACACTCTCTCCTATAGTATAGGCTATACCTTAAAGGATCGACTTTACTTATCTGTGCCATCAACATCACCTCTTTACTCCCCCCCCCTCCCCCCATTTCCACTTCTCTTACCAACAACTCCTATTTGTTACATTGACTTGTTATATGACACACTCTGTGTTATATGAACCACTCAGTGTACAGTTTTATTGCAGTATGCACCCGTTAAAAGAAAGTAGTTTGGTAATCATAATGTTAGCTAGTATATCAGTGTACAGTTTTATTGCAGTATGCACCCGTTAAAAGAAAGTAGTTTGGTAATCATAATGTTAGCTAGTATACAGTGATATATCTTCTTCTCTCTCTTTCTTTCTTTCTTTATTTATTTATTTCTTTCTCACCTACCCCCGCCTCTCCTCTCCCCCCACACACATTCATCGTGTCTATATATAAGATGGATCACACACAAATATACATTCAACATTCAAAACCCGTTTTTTTGTTGTTGTTTTTTTTTGGGGGGAAAGCGGGGGGGGGGGTGTTCTGTGTGTCAGTGTCTGGAAATACATTTGAATGGCTTGTGTATGTGAAGTGGATCTCCTTTCTGAATAAAATCTTGATAAACCTTTAAACCTTGAATGTGTTGTTGCATTGTCCATTTGAAGCCATATCTCAATGACCACTGTACAGAATTTGACCAAACTTCATAGAAACATCACCTAGGTTAGTGGGCTGTCTCCCCGTGCCATCATATTTGCTCTACCGCAAAGGTCAAGGTCACTGGAGTCATTTTGTTGCTAAACACGTTTTGCTCAATATCTCAAAAACGACTAAAGCGATTTAGTTGAGTTTTGGTATCAAGTACTTCAAATCATGGTCCATCTTCCAGTAGCAGTCTGGTTGTCGGTCATTCGGTCGGTCTCTCTGAATTTCACTTTTGTGTGTGTGTGTCCAAAACACACTTTTTGTCTAATCTTAAAAATAACTGAACAGACATTCATCATTTTTTTACCTTGAGAATAACTTTTAACTACTGCTAGACACGTTACACCATTTGTATTCGTACTTTCTTAAAGATCAAAGGTCATTGTGCTACACCTTTTTCGAAACACCTTTTGCGCGGCATCTAAACATCGGTTGATCCGATTGTGATGAAGTTTGGCTTGCCGATAGTTCACATCGTGGCCTGTCATTCCATGTTTCCCTTTTTGCTTCGTTAGGATAAAGCCCCAGCCGCAACACCGCCAAAAAAACTGACGCTTTTAAAAATGCCTTTTTTTGGAGTGGGGGGAGGAGGGGCTCTGTGTGTCAGTGTCTGGAAATAGGCCCTACATTTGAACGGCTTTGCTTATAATGAAAAGAATGCTGCACCTGGCTGTCTTGCCATTTATTTTTACACTCGTGATGTAATGATTACCACCATTTGCTTCTCCCCCACCTCCCCCTGCCTCTCTCTTTTTGAAGTGTGCCAACGTACACACCAATGTGTGTTGGTGTGCGGCGTCGGTCAGTTTACTACGTCTGTCTGTCTGCGTGTGTCATTATGCGAGATGTTTAAATGTCAGGTTTATATTAATAGTGTTGAAGAAAATGGTACGCCAAGTTCTTACATTATGGGGGAAGGGAGGCGGCGGGGTGGGAATCTCTAGCTCTAACTGAATGTGAAATTCGTAGTGTTAATAGCCTCCCAGTATTATATTATAATAATAATTGGGATTATTTCATTGTAAGAATGACTGCGCTGGGTGATGGAACGGGGAAGGCCCTGAAAAGGCGGCTGTGATGAAAGGGGATAACAAGCGAGATACGAGCTCTCCTCTTCCGCTCTGTCATGTACCTACTGCAACACTTGTCAGGTCCGTCAGTGATGATAAATCTTGGTGACAGCCTCCTGTTTTTGGCCTATGACTTTTGAGACGTGACCGAGGCCCTACTCTTTACTGGATTGAAGGGGTAGCCTCGTCAAGTCTCAGCGGCGCAATATGTCTTTAAGTACACCATTCGTGGTGATGGCTTCATTTTCTTTATGTCTGCTGTTAGTTGCCTCCTTGTTTTCACACTCGTGCTTAGTTCCTTCTCTCTTGTCAGGTTGATTATTGTGTGCTTAGTTCCTTCTCTCTTGTCAGGTTGATTATTGTTACCTGTTTGACAAGTTATGCAATTTTATTTCGGACTCGCATGCATAGCATGCAATGTGAGTCTTATGTATTCACCACAAACAATTTTTTTTTCGCAAATATGTGCAAAATGAGTCCTTAAAATAGTCCAAAAATTATAAAGAAAAAAAAAGTCTGTCTGTCTGTGCAAAAAACTTTAAAGTGACTAACTTCTCAGAGCTTATTTCAACTATCACAAACAAACTTGGTAAGATGGTGTATACCCATGAGACCTTTAAAATGATCCGTGAATGAATGACTTGAGGTCAAGTCACAGGGTCACAAAATGTTAGTTTTAAAAAACAAAATTTTACTTGTTTTTAGGTTATTAATATTGAATTTATGATTCTTTGGTGCATGATAGATATCAATGAGACACACATACTTTGCAAATATGGTTAACCTCACTCCAAAGTCAAGGTCCCTGAAGCTGTCCAAAGTCGTTTCATATGAAGTGGCATTGACCTTAAACTATGAGAGAAGTCCAAACTTGTTGTATTTAGAGATGATAGATTGATCTTTCACATGTGTTCCATTTTTGCGTTGATCCTGAAGGTCAGGGTCATTTTATGCCTTGCAAAAACATACCAAAAAATAGGTCATCGTACAGCGGAATGGTTGTTTATTTAACCCGTAGTATGCAACAACATTCAGTTATTTGATCAGAGGTGAATGATAGATCACGCGAGTGTCAAGGCCATCCCAAGGTCAAGATCATTGAAGGTCAAGGTCATCCCAAACTGCTTTTTTTTAAAAAAAAATTGAGCTGTCTTCGGTTTTTACCTCTGTTATCTCTTTCTCCCTTCTGGCCCCTTGCCTTTTTTCTTTTGCTGTCCCTCCCACCATCTCCCCCACCCTCCTACCCCAGGCCTAGAGAGATAGACTCTTTAATCTATCACATATTTAATAACTCTGATCTTGTTTTTGTTTGTTCTCTCTCCCTCCCCCCTCCTACTCCTCCCTCTTAAATTTCCCTTACCCCAAAACACGTGAGCACACACACGACAGACCCTTTTCCCCTTAAAACCATCTCTCCCTCATTGTCATCATCATCAGCGTCATCATCTCTATCTCTCTTTCTCACTCTTAACACACACCTACACTGCGAATGCGTGATGTATTTTATATAAAAACTTTTGTCAGTGTCACAGTAAGAACCGAATATCATGAACAGTTTGACACATTGTCAGAAAAAGGTGCCTGCCTTTCTTGGGTTTTTTCCCCCTTCTTCCCCCGCTCCCCCCTTTTTGGCTAAAAAGCGGCCCCCCTCCTCCCCCTTCTTCCCCTTGGGCCAAGCACCTTAATACAATCTCCAATCTTGCAGAAAGTCACTATTTCGATTTAGTCACTCATGAAGGAAAAAGTGTTTATAATATCTGTACACTAGTTTACATCGCAGTAGCTTCACTGTATGATGTTATTGATTACAACCAATATTACAATATACTCTAGATGCAAGGGATCTAAGATCAATGTATCAACTTTCTGAATGCAGTCAAGCCTATGACAGAGATTGGATATAACCGGTATTTGAATAAAAGCTGATCTATCCGATCTTCACCGAATTTTACTTTTTTTTTCTTTTCTTAGTGTGTCAGTAGTACTGGTTGCGTCGTTTAGACACTGGACTTAGATCTTTTTGGGTGGCGCAGCAGTGTGGTGGTTTGGGCACACGCTAGCAATGTTTGATGTTGAGCAGTGTTGGGAAGGGTTAGCGCTTGGATGGGTGACCATGCTTGGCAGGCAGCCACCAAGCGACACACGAAGATTGAAACAAGCGCCCGACACACCCCAGTCCACCCAGCTGTGAATGGGTACCTGGATCTGTTTAGAACCGGGGAAGATAAAGCAGCGAGGGAGAGGAGATAGGCCCCCGCTCTCATGAAGCTGGCCTAGAGAAAGGAGAGGTCCACAACGCTTCCCTCCCCAGCGACCGGGAACACTTTAACTTAATCCCATTATGAGTATTACCTAGTTGCAAAGACGCAAATGACAAGCCTTGTTTGCCATAAGCCACCCATGTGAACTGCCATAAACAACAATACCAACAACTATATCGTCAAAACTATCAACGTTGTTAGGTTTGCTTTTCATGTTAGCTTTAACTTAATGCTCGTCTGTAAATATCCGAATTTGGTCATGCACTATTTAGCCTTCGAACAGTACCCGCCGTTTTCTTTGCCAATCACATAACCATGTTTTAATTGGTTCGATGAATGAAAGAAGTGTCGTATATGTACGTGGCTAGGTAAAGTTGTGTTTGATCTTAGTTACTGTACAATTTGCTTGACGAAATAACAAGCAATATTACCAATACATGTCCACTTGTATGGAGCACGTGGAAGTACTGATGATGATGACGATTATTATTATTATTATTATTATTATTATTATTATTATTATTATTATTATTATTATTATTATTATTACGTTTGTTGAATGTTTATTATATAATTAATATATAATGTTTTCTGCGTCATACCTTCTGTTTCGATCTTATTTTATGCGTTTTCTATTTACCATTTTTTGTAGCACAGGATTATGGATAGCACAAACTTTATGAGGGGTACATGTTTGCGAAAGAAACACTAAGAGTCAATACATTATAAATAATAACCCTATCGCAGTACCTCAGAGACAGAGACAGAGAGAGAGAGAGAGAGAGAGAGAGAGAGAGAGAGGGAGGGGGGGAGAGGGAGAGAGAGAGAGAGAGAGAGAGAGAGAGTGAGAGAGAGTGAGAGTTGACCACAACTGGTTAACTTGTGCGCCCTTACATTTACAAACAGAATGCGTCCCATTTAATGTGCACACACACACACATACACACACACACACATTCACCCCGAGAGGCAGGCAAACACGCAGGCGACACGCGCACACACGCACACACACACTCAAACACACGCACACGTTGCAATCGGTTGGAGCTCGATCATGCAACTGTCATAAACCTTCTTGATGGTTTTAAATCTCAAACAACAGAAGACAGCGCTCTTCATTTCAAGTGCTATAAGTAATAATGTCAACCAGTAAACTTGCTGTTGTAGTTGGCAAGATATGGCTTTTTCATGCGATCCTTGTAAATCTCTCTCTCTTTTCAATGAAGACGATGATCATAACTAACACTCACTCTCTCTCTCTCTCTCTCTCTCTCTCTCTCTCTCTCTCTCTCTCTCTCTCTCTCTCTCTCTCTCTCTCTCTCTCTCTCTCTCTCTCTCTCCTCTCACCCCATTTCTGCCTCTGTCTCTTTAGTTAACCATGATATCCTAATTAATAAGCTAACCTACCATTTTCAAAACTCTGCATCTGTATTATTTTTTAAACCATATTTATCAAACAGGCACCAGTCAGTATATACTAATGGTTCATTTTCGTCTCCTGGAGATGTCACTTGTGGAGTTCCTCAAGGATCGATTTTTGGTCCTATTTTATTTTGTATTTTTATCAATGATATGCCCCTTTTTCTCACACAAAGTGTTAACCTTGACCTATTTGCTGATGATTCATCCCTTCATACTCATAATAAAAATCTACAACAGGTAGAACAAAATCTTCAAATAAGCATAAATAAAATTGATAACTGGTGTGACAACAATAGAATGAAATTAAATCCTAATAAAAGCAAAAGTATGCTTCTCACTACAAGACAAAAACGTCAAAATGGATCTTTTTGCCTTAATCTAAACTTAGGGTCATACAGTATTGATCAAGTTCGTGAACATAAAGTGCTAGGCATAATCATTGATGATGATTTTAGCTGGCGGTCACACATGAACCATATATGTAAAAAAATTTCTAAATACCTTTTCCTTCTAAATAAACTTAAACATTTTGTTACGGTTGGTGCATTGAAATCTTTTTTCTATGCCTATTGTATGTCTCATTTTAATTATGCATCAACCATTTGGTGTAATGCAAGTGACGCGCAAATTAAACCGCTAAACAGTATTCATAAAAGAGCAATCAAGATACTCTATAAGTCTTATAATATAAATACAGATATTCCAACTACTGAGAAATACAAAAAACTCCGAATACTCCCACTTCAAAAACAATTTGTATTAATACAGCTATCCTTATGTTCAAAATCACACATGGAAAAACACCTGCATATCTTGATATATTTTTTACTAAGCCAGTTGTTAAGCCTAGACTTTATAATTATAAACTACCCCTCCCTCGCATTGATTTATACAAAAATAGCCTATCATTTAATGAAGCTGCTGTATGGAACTCTCTTCCTCTGGAGTGTAAACATTGCACCACAATATTTTCTTTCAAAAATAACCTATGCAAATCTGCAAAATTAATTATAAAACTGATATTTTTTATATGATAACAGTTTTTCATGACATTGTAGTATGATAGTAATAATAATAATAATAATAATAATAATAATAATAATAATGGTGATGATAATAATATTAATAATAATAATAATTATTGTTATTATTATTATTATTATTATTATTATTATTATTATTATTATTATTATTATTGTTATTATTATTATCATTGTTGTTATGATTATTGTTATTTGTATTATTATAATGAGGGTGAGGGATATGAAGGGGGGTGGTTGCCTAACATTGTTTAAAGATAATGATGAAGATGTTGGTGTGATTGTGTGTGCATGTGTGTGAGTGCATGTGTGTGTGATTTCTATGATTTCCAAGTTAATGTTAAAGGTTATTTACTATGTTAATTTGTTAAGGGACAGATTGGAAGATTAGACTTCTTATTAGTCTAAAATCTTTATCCCTAATAAAAAAAAAGTTTCAAAAAAGTTTCAGTCTCTCTCTCTCTCTCTCTCTCTCTCTCTCTCTCTCTCTCTCTCTCTCTCTCTCTCTCTCTCTCTCTCTCTCTCTCTCTCTCTCTCTCTGTGTGCCACTTGCACCCACTCCACCCTGACCACTGCTCTTTCCAAAATATGTACAGTAAGTGTGGTCGCATTTATACGCAAGTGTGTGTCTCTGCCTAGGTAGTACTTGTATGTGCGCGAGCTCATGTTGTATGTGTACGCGTTTCACTTCAGTATTTTAGATTTTAAAATTACTGCTGCTGTAAACATAAATAATACTACTGATGCTAAACACACACACACACACACACACACACACACACACACACCCACACACACATATTAAACAACAATAGCAACAACAACAACAACAACAATAATAACTATTGAAATCAGCAATTCCACCTCCAACAACAATAATGACTTTTCTTGTCCTTTCCATCGCTCTTCTTCATTATCTTCTTCTTCTTGGTCCTTCACACCCCCTTCTTACTTCTTCATACTACTGCACTACCACCACTACCACCACCACGTCCATATACTACTACTACTACTACTACTACTACTACTACTACTACTACTACTACTACTACTACCTACTTACCTTGTCTGTGAGTGACGTGACCAGGCGGTGGTGACATCACCATGGCTTGTCGTGACGAATATTCCGTCACACTGTTGGCGGAGCTGGTTCTCCGCAGCAGCTTCTTCAGGCTCATCTTGCGTGGGGGTGAAAGTGTCTTGCTTCTAGATGAAAGTAGCTTGTTTCGTCTTCAGTATAGGTAACTAGCTTATTTTGGTTCTGAACTGTTGCGTAAAAGAGAATGACCAACAGGTTGATAGCCGATTATTGTCCTTAGTTTGTCATTACTTCGTAGATGTTCACAGGTAGTTCCCGTAAATCGATGCTGTACTGTAGATGGAAACCAGAGACCATACGAGCTTGCCTTCGTTTGCTGGGTTAGCGCAGCCTTGTGGTGGTCAGGATGGGAAACAATCGTAATATATTGCTTTTCAAACGCTTTCGATGGTGTTTTGAAGATTGTTGATTCGGATTTTTTCTTCACATCCACAGTTATTTTATTTTTTTATATATTTATATTTTTTTAGATTGTCTTTTTTCTACTTTGCAGATGATTAACCTTTACGAGTAATAACCAAATTCGTAAGCCTTTTTTTCCCCCTTCAAAATAAGTCTTCTACGACTCAACTGCTCAGAGAGCCCTTGAGACTCAAATTAACAAATGCTCAAGCTAGAACCTCCAGAATGCTCAGCGCCTCAATAAAAACTAACGCGAGCTTTAGTCTTGAGAACTGGAGAAATAAGTGCTGAGTTAGAGCCTTGAGAGCAAAACAGCCCTACTACTGCCCTATCAAAGACTTTGCAAGAGATTCAGCAATGGAACTGACACCCCTTAGCAAGTACGACGACCCAGTCTGCAGTGCGCGGTGACCTACCGGGCTTTGTACCTTGTAGGATTTTATTCTACTGACTTCCGTCGCACGGCCAGCGAGCCAGCGACAGTCACCGACAGTCCGACGCCTCCTGTCCCCCAAAGACAGTGCACTCACACCCACCCCCCACCCCCACACACAAACACAATTCTCTCTCTCCCACCCCCTCTCTCTCTCTCTCCCCCCCCTCTCTCTCTCTCTCTCTCTCACACACACACACACACACAGAGCGAATCAAAGTTTCATGTATGGAGTTAGGAATAGTTATTTTTTACGCACTAAAAATACGAACTGAATTTTATGAGCAGATACACTTGAGCTGATGTAACAACCTAACAAAAGTAAACGCCATTGTAATTCTTGAGAGACCCAATACACGGACGATGTCCAAACGTCTCTCTCTCTCTCTCCCCTCTCTCTCTCTCTCTCTCTCTCCTTCCCTCCCTCCTTGTATCAGAGTCTGCTGGAGGTATATCTGAATTTGTTTTTTGAGCGAGCCCTTCTAGGTATCCGACACATAGTATATGTGCACAAACTGAGAATTTGAGGAAACAAAGACCGTAACATGAAACTATTATAGTTTTTACCTGATCTGTCTCCGATGTTCTGCTTCGTAAGTCAAAGGCATAAGAATTACTGTCTCTGATGACCAGAAGCGTGGAAATGATAGCTAGCAGTTTGTTTGGAGGTGATGGTAAGGGAAGGAAGAATGGGGGAATGAGGATGAAATACGTATGTAACTATTCAAAGGATATCTCTATTATTATTATTATTATTATTATTATTATTATTATTATTATTATTATTATTATTATTATTATTATTATTATTATTATTATTATTATGTCAAGTGTTAACAATGTTTTGTTTAAACCTTTTCATTAGGAAGATGTCAGGATAGAATGCAAAGGTGGGTCGGGTGGGAGAAAGTAGAGAGAAACAGTTGTTGGTTTTTGTAAATATAAGGAAATGTAAATATAAACCTCCCAAAAAAAAAACCACACAAAATTAGAGTAATGGATATTAATAATGATGGTAGAAATGCAACATTATTTTAGTAGAGTTTTTGTGGGATGATGGTTCGAAGAGGTATGGGGAGGGGTGGGGGAAGATGGGGGTCCGATATGCGCATGCGCCATAAAGGATGATGCCAAGAGAGATGGCTTGATGTTGTGAGGAGAATGGGCATATACTGCAGAGTGAAATAAAACTATATACGATGACATTAAGTGTAATGATTAACGATGGTCTGAATGCGACTTTTAACCCCCAAAAAAGGACAGGTGTCTCTATTTGCGGTCAGCTCCTAATTGCGGACATTTACTTACTCTTTCCAGACGTCATGATAGATTGACCTACACTACAGCCAAAGCATTTTGTTTCCCTTCTGGGCTAACCCGACAGCAACGTATTGGGGTTTGTAAGTTGACCATGCCCCTAGGCGTTTATTTTTGTTTCAACTGTGTCTGTATTTTAAGGGAGATAAGCCATTTATTGCTATAGCAGACGACCTTTTAAACGCTTGGACACGGTACGGATTTTCCCATAGTTGACTTCCCGCCGAGGAAATGAGATTTCATATGACGGAATTTTGTCATCGCATACAATTGGTTGACCAAAGAAGCAATTTGGTATTTATTCACCCAAGTGTTTGTGAAACACCGTACGAGGGTAATTATAATGGTTGACTAGTGAAGTAATATGGCTTTTACCACGTTTCTGTGTTACGCTTTAAGACGTTGCCAATGAAAATGATATTTTGAATCCAGTACATTGCAAGGTGGCTTTGTAAATTACTTCGCTGACACTTTTAAGACCGTTGACTAATTGTAGTAATGTAGCCTTTATTTACCAAGTTTCTGTGCAAACACTGCAACACTTGTTTCCAGCAGAAAGTGTTTTGACTCGCGTGCACTGCAACGGTTTCCTTGACAAAACTAATAGCAGTTGTAACATTAACTTTATCTCATGAATTTCAAATGAGCGGGTCGTCGACTTGTTTAAACTGCTGGTTTCCATACACGCGCTTCTTTCCTTAGTCCGGCTCAAAGCGCGGCGATCCAAGTATATCGCTGTATTATAAAAAGCAAACAGGCGGGGAAAAAATCAAGTTTTGTTGTGAAATTTACATTGGCTGCGTTTCTGAGAGAACATTGGAATATCTTAGAAAACTGTGACCTAGAAAGTCTCATACTCATGCTTAAATAACTAAGGCACAAAGGTCATTACTACTACTAGCACACTGCATGTAGCTCAGCTACGAAGTGTGTACAAGTTACCAACTTTGGTATTAGTCGCTTCGTCCTGTCCCTGGTCTGTTAGTGTAATGTGATCACTTTACACAATTATAGCAGATCCAATCAATTTGCACGGCGAATTTTTGTACTGGGATATGGTGCCGTGTTACTTGGATTTTCAATTATTGCAGATCCAATCAATTTGCACCACCAGACACAATTCAGGGACCAACGGTGACGATTAATGCACTTTCCACAGCACAGTTCGTGTGTAGACATTTGTGGAATTATGACAGAGGGTGTCAGAAAGTTAATTTATTCCACCGCCACTTCATTCCCATTCATCCTCCCGACACTTTTTGTTTGTGCTTCTGCCTGGAAAGATGAGTGGTGATGCCCTGGAGATTGGGAGGGGGTGGAGATGGTGGTGGTGGGTGATGGTGAGGAGATGGTGTAAGTAGTGTTGTTGTTTTACTCAACAACAAAAAGAAACAGAAAAAAGGATCGGAGTGTTGCGGTCCTCTTTCAGACATTTAAACAAGCACAAAAAGTGAGTTATTGGCTTTTAAAATAAGTGCCAGGTATTTTTTTTCTGCGGGTGTATAATCATTTATAACGCCGCAAACGTTTTTTACGGGGTTACACTGGTTTATTTCTTGTTTGAGTATTAACTTGTTTACTTCACGCTGTAGCGCGCGTGTGTGTAGTGTGTGTGTGTGTGGGGGTGTGTGTGTGTGTGTGTGTGAGTGTATGTGTGTTTGTAGTAACTAAGGTATACATTGTTTTGCTTGTTTTCTAAAAATTACCACAATACTATTTGTAGCGTATCTGAAATTAATGGCTCCTTGGGACAAAATAACAAATCTAACGAACGAAATCCGCAGAGGGCGAAAAAGGATGTCACGACATTAGTAACCTGTTTGTTACACTATGAATAAGAACTTGCTTTATTACATGTATTTTGTGTTTTGTCTTTGTGCGGCGAAATTGATATATTGCTTCAGCACTCACAATAAGCAACTGTTTTGTTTATAACAAAACCAGTGTTTCACTTACTTCTGGCTACGGGTCTTCGTTGCTTGGGTTTTGACTATAGGTGAAGCAGGGACCGTGTGTGTGTGTGTGTGTGTGTGTGTGTGTGTGTTAAAAAAAAAAACCTGCGACACTGCGCTTCTACTCCTTCGGGTGAGAGTATAAACCGAAGTTAAGTCTGCGCACGTATGGATAAAAGTTCATGACGCTCATGTCCTAAACGGGTGAGTGCCGGCTACACAAATACCCCCAGCACGCACTAGGTACTTTTCCCCACCCCAAATCGCTCAGGATTGTGCTTAGTCGTATTGGCTTCTGAAAGGCTGCAAGTGGGCGACTGGGGCGGCTTGAGTTAGATTTTGTATCGGCCAGCGCCTTGAGCGGCTCTTGAGCTGGAAAAGCGCTCTATATAAAATTGATTAAATAAATAAAATAAATAATTATATTGCAATAACTTCTGGCCGCTGCTTGCACCGTGAATCATTGTTAGGTGCAAGTGTTCAAACCACTGGAAGGCGGACAATACAAATGCACAAAATTAGACGTTGCACAATCCAATGCCCCCACTTGTAATTTTTAGTCGTTTTTGTTAACACTTTAAAAGTTTCGCCCCTAAGACATGACTAAGTATTTAACCAGGACTGTTCTGCCGTTTCCGGTGACAAGGGAAGACCCATCCCTGTTTAGGGGTAGTGCTCTAGCACCGAAGTCAGTGAAGTTTTCGGCCAAAGCGTTTTCCACTTTTAAGCATTCTGCTTTGCGTTCGTTGGTGTGTGCTTCAACGGTGGATGCTTTACTCGCCTCGACCTCGGCTTTCTTTTTTACGAGGACGGCGAGTTTAGGGATGATGTGCAAGAGGTGATAAGGGCGGGGTTCAATCTGCAATGGGGACCTTTGAGGCCGCCTTTGTGCCGTTCTCCGCAAGTTTTCAGACAACTGGGTTCGCTGGAGGCAAAGGCAGTTTTGGATATGTAGGTGGCCTCGGTTCTTGCAAAACAGGCTATAGAAGAAGCTCGAGTGGCAAGCTCTTCTGGTTTTGTTGCAGACTTTTTGTCTTTCCAAAAGCTTCCGTCGGGTGGCGCCCGGTTCTAGACCTCTCTCCACTAAACTGGTTTCTCCGGCGCATGAAGTTTTGGATGGAGACTCCAGTCTCAATCCGGGACGCTTTGCAACCGAAAGATTTGAACGCGTCCATCGATCTAACAGACGCCTATTCCCATATTCTCATGCACCCCAAGCATCGGCGGTGGCTCCGCTTAGTGTGGGTGGAGAGGATTTTTAAGTTCCGCCCACTGCCGTTCGGGCTCTGAGTCTGTGGATTTGTACCAGAGTGGTGAAGAAACTGGTATCTGTGGTTCGGGGTCTGGTATTTGGTTCTCTGCGTACCTAGATGACTGGCTTGTCAAGGCGCAGGCTCAGGAGGTGTGTCAAGAACACACAGGGAAGATCCTGGGATGGGCTTAGCGGTTGGAGTTCGCTTTCAATCTCATAAAGTCAGAGCTGACTCCATCCCAGAGTTTCTAATACCTGGGAATGCAGTTCGACACTCGGGTACTGGTCCGTTCGCCCTGCGCAGCGCCGCATTCAGAGGCTCCAGCTTCGTTAATGGGAAGTGCGACTCTGTCCGGTCTGGTTCCTCTGGCGAGTGTTCGCTAAAGGCCAATACAGAGAAGGTTGGTTTCCCATTGGCGTCAGGATCTGGACTCTTGGGACGGCCTTCTTGAGGTCTCTCAGTTCCTCCTGACCGCGCTTTCACCATGGAAGGATCTTCGCTTTCTGTCGGAAGGTTTTCCAACAACCGCAGCCAGTGGCAGAGGTTTTCACGGATGCATCCCTCTTGGGTTGGGATTAGACGGTCTCACAGAGCGCGGAATGTGGTCGCAAGAGCCACTGTCGTGGCACATGAACAGGCTGGAGATGAAGGCAGTTTCCCTGGTACTGCTCCGTTTCCAGAGAAAGCTACCTTCAGGGTCTGGGTTTTGTCCGTTCGGACAAATCCACGGGGGCTGCTTACATCAACCATCAGGGAGTTTCTCATTCTCCGGAGATTTCCGGGCAAGTGGAGGATCTCCTCCTGTGGTTGAGAGATGGCAACTGTTCTCTCTCAGCCAAACATGTGCAGGGATCTGCCATTGTTTTGGCAGACCTCTTGAGTCCTATGCACTGTGTTCTGAACACAGAATGGACTCTTTCCCAATCCGTGCTTCAGCATCAGCCAATCTGGAAAATTTTGTTCAACCCACATTAAATCTGTTCACCACACAGTTCAGCAACAGGTTGGCTTTGTATGTGCCTTGTGTCCCGGACAGTCGGGCGTGGGCGGTCGATGCTCTGTCCATTTCATGGAAGGGTCTCGAAGCCTATGCGTTCCCTCCATTTGTTTTTTTAGCACGTTTGCTGCGGAAGACAGAGGAGGAGTCTCCGAGGTTGATTCTCGTGGCTCCACGTTGGCCTGCCCAGACGTGGTACGCGGATTTACTGCGTCTATCGCAGGGTCACTGCCTGCCGCTCATGGTGGGGAAAAGGTCGCTACTTCAGCCCAGGTCAGACATCCAGCAGGGCATTCCGGGAGTGCTAGCACTTCACGCCTGTCTACTGTGAAGAGATCCCTGAGGCACTCTTGGAGTCACATCGCTCTTCTACTAGAGGAGTTTATGCTTCACATTGGAGGCGTTGGGTTCAGTGGTGTCGTTCAGTGCGGATTGATCCTTGCTCCCCTTCTAAAGTGGATATTGCCAATCACTTGGCACGTTGTGCTACCGAGTCGTTGGCACCGATCGCCTTGGTAAGAGGGCGCCACTCTGCTATTAGCACTACGTTTGTCTCAGCTTGGTGTCGCTTCTCGCGGTCCTTCGCGAGTTGTCGCCGATGTGATTAGAGGCTGCTGTCTCCGCCAAGCCAAATCCCCTCGCAGGACTCATTCTTGGGATTTGGTCCTGGTACTGGCTTTTCTCAGAGGCCAAGCTTTGGTCTCGTTTTCGGACCTTACATTGAAAACTGTGATTTCGATAACGCAGCCTTCTAGTAGGCATAGTAGCAAGGTCCATGCCTTCTCAGTTGTTGTTTTTTCGGATGTAGCCTTTGAAGCAGACGGTTCGGCCTCCTTCCCGAATGTTTGGCTAAGAATCAAAATCCCAGTGACCCATCCCCTGTGGTTTTTATTCCCCCCTCTAGAATTCTGCCCAGAGCGGAACCGACCTGGTCAACTGTCCTTTAAGGGCATTACGGAAGTACATTAAGCGGTCTAAGGCGGATGGCTCACATATCAAGAGGAGATTGTTCATCTCTCTCAATCCTAGACATGCCAAAGATATTTCGAAGAGGTGTCTCGCTGGGTGGATATCAAAGCTCATTATAAGAGCATATGACAATTATTCTTCAAATGAAGAAGGAAGGGGAGGTGTGGCTATAGCATTAACTGCTCCTCGAGGGGATGAGGTTAGGGCATAAGCATCTTCGCTCGCTGCTCGATCCTCTCGGATGGAGGCTCTTCTGGAGGCAACGTACTGGCGATCGTCTGATGTCTTCATCAGTCATGTGGCTCAGCAAGCCATTTCCATTTCTTTCACTTAGATAGATGAGGTTCTTCCCTAGTTCCTTTTCGTGCTATTTTGCACCAGTGAGTCAGGGCATAGTATGTGAAATTAATATCCAAAGTTTATAGTAAATTTGTTATTAATACGCATACTTACCCTGACTCACGTTTAATTTTCCTCCCTCCATCCCCGCTTTTCAACCAAGAAAGTTCTGATTGGTTTCAGTTCTGGCTGTGAACTTGGGGTATTATAGGCACGCTCAGCACGTGTAGAATATGGAGGGAGGGAAAGTAACCTACGTGTTGTTTTCTTTATCTTACAACTTCCGTTGTGAGGGCGATTGCTAGTCCCACGTCAAGTTAGTTGCACTAGTGAGTCAGGGTAAATATGCTTATTAATCACAAATTTACTTTAAAATTTTGGATTTTATTGTTTATTGATAAATTAACGAATTATTAAGGAATTGATAAACAGAGCTAAGCATACAGATAAATGAAATAATGAAATGTTATTTCCGTGTAGACGAAACAGTCACTTCCGTTATCAGCATCAGTAGCACTTTCATCGTAGTACATTGGAAGATTATTTTTCTTCTATTAAGATTTTTAATAGTTAAATAAATAAATAAATAAATAAATAAATAAATAAACAGCAATATATCAATATATAAAAGTCATGGTAATGCAAGAGAAAATGATACTTCCACCGTTATCATTAGTATCGTCTTCCTAATTGCACAGTGGAAGATTAAGCGCGATATTTCCTTTTTCTTCCGAAGATTGATGATGATAGGCAAACTATATCAGCTGTTGTACTTGTAGGATAACGAGAGGATAAAGCAGGACTATTTGGGGTTATTTTGAGGTTGATTCATGATTTTGAGCTTGCAGACGTGGTCATGGTTGTTGTGCATTCTTTAGCCGACCACCTAACGGCCGACTTACATTTTGACAGTCTCACCTTTCTGACCCTTTGTGGGAAAACGTGTGTCGCCGGTCCTAATCAGATGTTGTCTAAAGCACTGACACGCTGTCATATTGGTAAAATAATGTAATATAAGACAAATGTTTGTGAGATGGGTCTGGTTCTAGGCCTTTTTTTTCACAATCCGAAATAAAACGATTATTTTGGTCATTATTTTGAGTGCCAGAAGGCTCTTGGAGTCGGGGTGCGAAGCGTCTCACAATCATCCTTGCTGTCTCCCTTATGACAAGGTAATGTAAACTATTCTATGCTGTAATGAAACTTAGTTAATCTGTGTTGTGATTGAAGATATTGCTGGACAGATTTAAGAGAAGCGTGTCGTAAGTGTCAGGTATTAAGTGTTTCGAATGCATCGACAGTACAACTGTTTACTGTGGCTGAACCATGGCTATGTCGGACGAGCGACTTTCTTTTGAGAGGTACGTGCACCGTCCGACCACGCTGATGTCCTACGTGATGGGTTGTTGGACACAATGTGGGAGAATTAGAAATGAGGAAGTAGGAGGAAGTGAGGTTGGTTAGCGTCGCCATTGGAGAAAGTGCGCAGCAATAACAAATGATGGTGAAAGTCGCCTAGTGATGGTGAAAGCCGCTTAGTGTCGCGTCCCCTGCCGTTGTTTATTCCACTTCCTAATGCAAGCTGACGTGCTGTCAAGCCACCCAGGTAAATCCATTAGGCATGGAAGACAATAAGCCAAATGTCCACATTATTCGGGGGACCTTATTTTGACGCCTACTAAGACATGTTTTTAAGAGTATTGTAGCAAAAGCTGCAGGGTTAAGACATTTTTTGTCACTGGCATGACTATAATATGGTAAGACATTACAATCCTTTCTGTTTGTGTGCTGTCACATCCCCAGTCCCTCTCCCTTCCATTAGGCCTATAAAAACGCTATTTTAAATATCGTCCATTGGTGCTGACATCCTTCTTCAGTACTTACTGGAAATAAAAATAATCGACTGATTCCGTAATACATGTATATGTCCGTGATTTTTTTTCCCTATAAACACTACAAACTCAAACATGCAAATGATTCATACTGCCTGTCAGTGATTTTGACTTCGACTTTTAATATAACCATCCAGACCGGCTGGTCAATTCATTTTCCCCAAATAATTGTTAATATCTCTTTAAAAAAAAAATCTCTATATTCCCAGAAAAAATCAAGACCGCGTCTCAACAATTTAAAAAACCTCATCAGACTTCCCACGGAAATGTCGAAACTGAATATTTCAGTAAGCAAGCGATTTTTTTCTACGAGGGTGCTCACGTACACTCTGTTCCGTTGAAATACAAACATTACAAACCCACACAGACCTCGTCGCATGGAAAACGATGATCTTCTGAAGAAATTGTACCTAGTTCTACTGTAGTGTTGAGGACGCAGACGGTAGACTATTATTGGGACAATGGATACAGTTGGTGTTTGTTCTCTGTCTGAATTACAATTTCCTGTTTATCTTTTTTTCCTCTGAGAAAGTTACGCGAGAACTCTAACCATTTAGGAATGAAAGTCCGAGGTGCCGTGTAATACTGTAATGTATTTCATAGCTGGGCATGCAGTGACTAATGTCAGTTGTATTGTCTCATTTTTTGAGAAAAGTGGGAGAGGGTGGAGTGTGTGTCTGTGTTTATAATACAGGGCCGGACCTGGGAAAAGTCGAAGGGTGAGGGGGGGTGTTACAGATTCAGCGAAGCGCAGAGCCTTCTAGGGGGATCCGGGGGCACCTCCCCCCACCCCCCCCCCCCCCGGAAATTTTTTGTTTCAAGGATGCAAAATGGTGCAATCTGATGCAATCTGAACCTTGAAAAAGCCATTTGTGATGGTCTGGTACTTAGAGCTTTTTTAACAATTGAACTGACAAACTCTGGGGTACAAAAATTATCCTCTGCCCCTCCCTTAAAAAACAACAACAAAAAAAAAAAAACACACACACACATACACACACAAACATTTATTTATCAGCAGAGATGTTTTGTATACTATTACTATTCACTACTTTTTGTTGATCGTTAACGTTATAAAGCTTTACCTTGTAGTTTATGAACATCACCGCCCTGCTTTCACTTTCAGTCTTGCTGCACTAGGTTCCTCGGCATTAGTACCATTTATGAATTGTATCTTCTGGCAAAACAGTTTACTGCCTCTTTGAAGTCAATATCAACATCCCTGTGCACTTTCAGTAAAGCAAGTCCATTGAGTCTTTGTTGCCCCATTGTAGAGCGCAGGTAGTTTTTCAGGTTGCGCAACTGACTGAACGCTCACACTCGGCAGTAGTGACAGGCAGGGTGCAAAGGTTCTTTAGCATGATGAACAGGTTGGGATAAAAGTCCCTGTCACAATGTTTCAGTGCTTCTGATGCCGTGGATGGGATGATAGCTGTCGCATTCTCAGCAGCACTTCGCCATTTGCAAACCCACCGTTACCATCCTTGTTGTCTATTAAAGTGCTTGGCACCAGACAGAGACCATCAACTGCTAGGTCAGCATTTTTGAACCTCGAGTCCAATTCGGTTGACAGGTGTGCCAAGAAAGGAATGGCAGTGCTAATCTTGAAATATTCTTCTGGAGTGGCCGCAGGTTGGTTGTCACGGAGAGTCTGTCGGGATGCTTGACGAGGAACAATAACGTCAGTTGGTAAAGCATTTGCCATTTTGCTGACTTCACCAAACCAGGCAACGAACTATCTATAAGCTAATTATCAACTTAGCATCTTAATTAATATTTCTAAAAAGTCGTTTTTGGGGGATTAGGGCAGTATCAAGGTGAAGGTGCTGGAAGAGGCTTGCGGCCAGAACAAGAAAATATGGCTGCATTTACTAATTTAACTAGGCTTAGGGGTTGGGTTACTTGGTCGTTTCAACGGGAAAACGCTTTGGACGTTTTAACGGATCCCTTGAAATGGATTTCCGTTGAATTGTCTATAAATACCTCTTTGTACCTTGGACCAAAAGTGACTAAAAACTGCAATGTTTTAAAAAACAACTTTTTAAAACATTGAGACTCTGTGTTACACTCGGTTCGATGTTGGTGTTTTTCTATCAGTATCTGATTCAGCCCCGATGCTTGATTTCCTGATAGTTGTGTAACTCAGATTCGTTTATTCACGCAACCTGCTCAATCAGCATACAAGTCACAAAGTCGACGTATGAAGTTTTCCACTTTTATTCAGCACACATCAACAACTGCATACAATCGCTCAATCGTCTTTCCACTCTCAAATTTACTTTCCAACTAACAACTTCAACTATCCCAACAACAGTGCGGCACACAATTTTATAACCTCTCTCTCTTTTCCCGAACAATTTCGAACCCAGTAGAATAAAATGACGCACTACAGCCAATCAAATAAAAGATCGTCATCACTGACTTACGTCATACATATTTCTTCTCCTTCCGCCATACTTCGATATTTATCCCGAAACTTCGATCGATAGTAAATAAGCGGGTCCAGAGAATTCTACAACAATATCGACCAACAAAAATTATCAACGTTATACAAAGCCTCTCCTAACAACAATGCAAACTCAAATCAAAGGTAAATAAACTCCATCATTGAATACTTTGCAAAACGAAACGATTAGATCTATCGTGCGCGCTTCCGACGTACTACCATTCGCGTTTCAACGTAACATAACCCCCCACTCAAGAAGAAATTTACCCAATTTCTTTCAACAACGTTGAAACGTAATGCACAAACAAAGTTCAGAATTAAAACTTATTTCAGACCGTCTGAACACTGTCAATGTTCTCAGCTCATTCACACAGAGTCAATGTTTCTCATCTTCAAATCTGTCTGGATATTGTCAATGTTCACAGTTCATTCACACAGAATCAATGTTTCTCATCTGCAAGTCTTTCTGGGTACTGTCAATGTTCACAGTTTATCTACACGGTCAATGTTTTTTCATCCGCAAGGAAACGACGCCCTCGTCAGTTGCGGTTGTCATCGGCCCAGGGTCAAAGACGACGATCACATGGGCTTTCCTGGAGTCAGTGCATCCTCCGTTGTCTTTTTCTTCCGTCGGATGTCCGACGCAGTCGACGTTGTCAGCCCCCAGAATGCATTCGCTGGGTCTCACGGTCAGGTTGGCTTCTGCGAGACGGTGGAACAGCTCCCTCAAGGTCTGCAGATGCTCCTTCCAGGTCTGGGTGTGGACTTCATGTTCGACCAAAGTCGTAGAGCCTGGGACATCACTGAAACTATGGGGAAATTCGCCCATAAGGTCCTTGAGCTCCATCTTTTGACCTTCCGTCAAGCTTGGTCCTAGCTTAACATCATCGATGCCTTCTTTGCTGTGGAAGTCTCCTAGTTCCAACAGTTTCTCGCTGTCAAAGCTGTTGTCGATCTCAGCTGCTGTTGCTGCATGTACAGTCTCTGATGACCTTTCCACGTACAGTTTAAGGAGGTTGGCGTGGTATATATTGGAATGCTGGCCGACCTTCACCCTGTAGTCGTTGATTCCCACCACGGTCTCCACTTCGTACGGGCCTTTCCATTGCATCAGCAACTTATTATGATCAGTAGGTAGCAGCACCAGCACTTTGTTGCCAGGTTTAAACTTCCTGTTCACAGCCCTACGGTCATAATAGTGCTTTCCACAGTCCTGGGACTTCTTCAGGTTTTCTCTGGCTATCTCGAGAGTCTGCTCCAGCTTCTCCCGTAGCTCAAACACGTACTGGTAGCTGTTCTTCACCTCTGGGTGTCTACTTCTTTCGTCCACAGTTCTTTCAGGATGTGCATCGGCCCTCTGATGGTTCTTCCGTACAGCAGCTCGAACGGAGAAAAGCCGGTGGACTCCTGCGGTACTTCTCTGTAGGCGAAAAGTAAGGCGTTGATGTAGCGATGCCATTGTCTGGGCTGCTCGCTGCACAGTTTCTTCAGGGTGGACTTCAACGTAGCATTGAACTTTTCGACGAGCCCGTTGCACATTGGATGGTAGGGTGTCGTAGTTAAATGCTGGATGCTCAGCAATCTGTTGACCTCCTTCATGCAGTCAGAGATCAGAGACGAACTGCGTCCCGAGGTCTGTCAGGATCTCTTCAGGCACTCCAAGTCTACTGAACATGTCCATCAGTGCCTCTGCTACAGTTTCAGTGTCAATCTTCTTCAGTGGCACTGCTTCTGGGTACCGAGTCGCATAGTCCACTAAAGTCAGTACCCATCGATGACCTTCTTCACTTGGAGGTCTTATTTCGCCGATTAAGTCTAAGGCCACCCTCTTGAAAGGTCGGTCGATCAGAGGCATCCTCTGCATAGGCACTTTCGGGACCCTTCCTCGAGGTATGGTCTTCTGACAAATGTCGCATGATCGGCAGAAACGGCTGAAGTCCGCATGAAGTCCTGGCCAGTAGAACACCGCCTGGATTCTATCCGACGTCTTCTTGATACCTAGGTGACCTCCCATGATTGAGTCATGCGCTACTTCCATCACCTGGCGCCTTAGGGGTAACGGTACCAATACTTGACGTAGTGGTTTCCCTCCGTTGACCCTCGGGTGCTGGAAGATTCGGTACAAGATCTTGGCCTTCACCTCAAAGTAGACCGTACCACTGCCTTTGGTCACGTGGTCTTGGCGGTTCCTGTACTTGTTTAAAGTGCTATCAGCTTCCTGGAGCTGGATCAGCTTATCTCTGTCCACGATGGCAGCTTTAGAGTTGTCGGCGACCTTCAGTGGCGTAGACGTCTTGTCTCTCTTGGCCTGGGCCCTGGTTGTAACAGCACCGACGATCTCTGGTCGGCAGGGCTGAGCCGGAGTAGCCACATTGTCCCGTAGCAGCTCTGTAAGGTCTCCATCGGGAAACGGCAATGGATCCTCCTCCACAACTTCGACGCGTTGGGTTGAGGCAGGACTCCATTCTGGATCGGGGTCGTCGGGTCGTCTCGCGCCGTCGATATTCCTGATCATCAAATCATACAGCGGCTTCTTCAGGCAAACCGCTTCGACTTCGCCTATGTAGAAAGGGGTGTTGACATGAATCTTCGCAACTGGCGCTCTCACACATTTGCTGTCGGCCATAAGTGTCCATTTTGAATCGCCAGTGAATTGTTCTTTAGCGATTAGGTCTTCTCTGACGATGACCCCACTGCAGCCAGAGTCTCTTAGAACAGTCACTTCATGATTTCCGACGCGTCCCTTTGAAACAGGCATCTTCTGGACGGTCACAGCTGCGCTGGTGACGACGGGGATGGATTTTCCGTTGGCAAGGAGAAGTTGGCCATCGGTCATGCACTCTTGCACGTCCGCAGGAGTAGCTGTGCGCTTGGTCTCACTCGGAAGAATGACGCTCCCGCCGCACACTTGATGGTCAAATCTACTGTTTTGCCGTTGATTGGAGAAACGTCTCTGTCGGTTGCCCGCCGCTGCATTGTCCGTACTGCTCCGCTGTCCGCTACTTTTGTTTTGAGGACAGTTAGCCGCTCTGTGGCCTGTAGCGTTACAAGTGAAACAGCCTCTTGAATGCCCTTCCATGGGAGGTAGTGTGGAGTCCGTCTGTCTCTGGCTCGTCTGGCTCCCCTGGATCTGGTTCCCATGGCTTGCAGTTTTCTGAAAATGTTTCGTCGCCTTGGGTGGCCCCAGCGTCTTCTCATGAGCGATGAGATATCTTTCAGCAGCCTCAGCAACGTCTTTTAGCATCTCCAACTTTTGTATTTCCAAGTGGATCGCGAGGTCCTTAGGGCAGGCGTTGAGTAATTGCTCCCTTACAATCAGATCATGGAGACTCTCGTAAGTCTTCCCTTTGCCTGATAATTCCACCCACTTGTGTAGATATGACGACAGTCGCTCCACAAACTGCTTTGGCGTCTCGTCTGACAGAGGCCGGCATTCGCGAAAGCGTTTACGGTAGCCCTTTTCTGTAAAGTTGTAGCACTGCAATAGGGCCGCTTTCAAAACGTCGTAGTCTTTGGCGTCATTATTCGACAGTCTACTGTAGACATCGAGCGCCTTCCCCGTCAGTAGTGCGCTGAGTATGATCGCCCAGTCTTGACGTTGCCATTTAGCGCTTTCGGCGAACCTTTCGAACCTCGCCAGATAGCTGTCGATCTGGTCCTTTTCGTCGACGAACACTGGCAATTTTGGAGCCTTGAAGTCACTGATAACTTGTGGCGCGCGCTGCTGTTGTTGGATGCGCGCCATTTCTAATTGGAATTGACGCTCAGCCTCTAATCGTCTCTCTTCCATCTCGTCACGTCGACGCTTTTCTTCTCTTTCTTCTTGGCGACGCTGCTCTTCTCTCTCTTGACGTTGCTGTTCAATTTCTAGACGCTTCTGTTCTAACTCTCTTTCTTCACGCCGTCGCTGTTCTTCTCTTTCTTCACGCAATATTCTCTCCTGGAATTTGACGTACTCCGTCAGCTGTTTGCCTTTGAGATTCAGTTCAATCCCTCTCTGCCAGAAGTCAGCCATCTTGATGCTTCTGGAAAGTTCTTTTCTAGAAAGTTCTTTTCTGGAAAGTTCTTGACTGTGCTGTACCTTTCTAGACTGTTCTAGAACAGCACGCTTTCTGCAGTAGCGCTGATGCTTGTCACTAGTCGCTTCGCTGACGCAGGCCCCGCTGTCCTCGTCGTATGCGACGCTGCACCACGCTGGTGTTGATGTACACGCTCCTGTGCTGAAGTAGACGCTCCTGTGCTGAAGTAGACGCGACGTCCGCTCGTCGCTCTCTCTAATACTGGCGATGTAGCTCCGAGACTGTCCCTCAACGTAGTCTTGCGGCAGCCACGTAGTCCCGATCTGTTGTTCGCTCACGAAGCAACTCTTCAGCGACTACACGCCCTTGCAGTCAACCCGAATCTATCGGATGTAGTCCCAGTATGTTGGCCCCTCTCGACGCAACTCGTTGGCGGCTACCCTCGATGACTGCCTCTCGTAACGTTGACTCGCTTGTTGTAGCAGTTGAACCCTTGGCTATGGCGTGAATCGCGGCTTGACCCCCAAAATGTTACACTCGGTTCGATGTTGGTGTTTTTCTATCAGTATCTGATTCAGCCCCGATGCTTGATTTCCTGATAGTTGTGTAACTCAGATTCGTTTATTCACGCAACCTGCTCAATCAGCATACAAGTCACAAAGTCGACGTATGAAGTTTTCCACTTTTATTCAGCACACATCAACAACTGCATACAATCGCTCAATCGTCTTTCCACTCTCAAATTTACTTTCCAACTAACAACAACTTCAACTATCCCAACAACAGTGCGGCACACAATTTTATAACCTCTCTCTCTTTTCCCGAACAATTTCGAGCCCAGTAGACTAAAATGACGCACTACAGCCAATCAAATAAAAGATCGTCATCACTGACTTACGTCATACATATTTCTTCTCCTTCCGCCATACTTCGATATTTATCCCGAAACTTCGATCGATAGTAAATAAGCGGGTCCAGAGAATTCTACAACAATATCGACCAACAAAAATTATCAACGTTATACAAAGCCTCTCCTAACAACAATGCAAACTCAAATCAAAGGTAAATAAACTCCATCATTGAATACTTTGCAAAACGAAACGATTAGATCTATCGTGCGCGCTTCCGACGTACTACCATTCGCGTTTCAACGTAACACTCTGCATAAAAAAAGGTTACATTAATTTTTTTTATTTTTAGTTTGGGGGGGGGGGGAGTGAGGGTGGTTCGGGAACCCAGTTACCCCCCCCCCCCCCCGGGTCCGGCCCTGGTATATATATATATATATATATATATATATATATATATATATATATATATATATATATATATATATATATAGATAGATATAGATATAGATATGTGTGTGTGTGTGTGTGAGAGAGAGAGAGAGAGAGTAAAATTAACTTTCTTCTGTATTCGTAGTCTTTGTTTCCACATTCTTGTGTGTCATGTACTAATCATTTGCCCGACTTCGTTATTTTGTTTTAATGTATCGTGTCAGGCGTGTAATGCTCTCGGGCTTCCGGCCCTGTAGTGTTGTTAATCCTTGCCTTTGTGTGTTTGTGTGAGTGTGTGTGGGAGGGCGGGGGGTAAAAGAAGCCTTGTTATTGTTGTCGTTTTATTTCCAAGGTAAAAATATATCTTTCGGTCATAATCATCGTCGTCGTCATCACATCATCATTAGCACATCATTATTATCGTGCACAATTTAGGTTAAAGCTTTTTATTTAGCCTAAATTTCCTTTGTTTACCCATTTCAGGATCCTTTCATTTTACGCCAACTATTCATCATCAGTGAAATTAGCGTACATGCGGGCTAATGCGAACTGAAAGTGAAATCCTCAACACCCTGTTTACTGTTAATAAAAAGCACATTGTTTACACTTCATATAAATATTTCAATAGTGCCAGTAGACACACGCAGTCTCTCTCTCTCTCTTTCTCTCTCTCTCTCTCTCTCTCTCTCTCTCTCTGTCTCTCTCTCTCTCTGTCTCTCTCTCTCAAATTAAATAAAATTTAATAAAGGTGTTTTTATGCTCAAGGTCCTTTCTGGCAATGCACCGTCCTATCTTTGTTCTCTTTTAAAAAAAAAAAAAAAAGCCAGATCGTCCACAAAATTAAATGCTCCAATTCCAAGAATTGATCTCTACAAAACTAGTCTAGCTTATTCCAGTTCCACTTTGTGGAATAACTTTCCTGAAGATCTCCGCACTCCAGCATCTAAATTTGCATCATTTAGAACACGTCTCCTAAAACACATAAAAAATTAAATACACATTAATTGTTAATGTTGTTGATTGATATTAACAACATTAATTTGATTTCAATTGCTTAAAAGGATTTTATCTTATGATGACTTTGTTTATTTGTTATTGTTCCAAGATGTGAATGTTATAACCTTGAGTTGTAGTTAATAGTTATTGTTAAAGCCCCCAAGGGCAAGATGTAAAAAACGGGCCTCCAGCGCTTATTCTTTTACCCTTGCAAAATAAAATTGTTATCTTATCTTATCTCTCTCTCTGCTCTTCCCAACTCTCACTAGCACTCTCCCTCACCTGATTGTAAAGTGACCGAGTGGTGGAGTGCCTTCAGTGCTACCATTAGGATTTATACGGATCAAGGGTGAGCCCTCTTTCAACCAAGTTGTCGTCCTGATTCGGCTTTTTGCTTTATCCTATAAACAATGACTAACTAACTCACTCACTTACTCTCACGCCAAACTCATAATCATAATGGATGCTATATACGCGCTTTTCCCCAAATCATCAATCAGGCTGAAAGCGCGGCGATCTGTATTAACATACACGCTCACATGTTTCGCCCATTCACTCACTCACACACACCCACACGCGCGCGCACACACACACACACACACCACGCACTTACTTACTCACCCACCTATCACTCAGACGTGTGGTATAAAGAAAAAGAGATCGTTCTTAAAAGAAATCGAACTTTTATTTTTGAAATTTTAGGTTGACTGCATCCAGTACCATTTATTTTAGGGAGGGAAGAAACCGGAGTACCCGGAGAAAACCGTTGGTGGTCTCAGTAGTCTTTATCTAAGTCACATAAGTTCGCCCCCTAACGGGAATCGAACCCGCGACCTTTGCCATAGGAAACCGGCGACTAAACCCACTGCGACACGCCAACCAAGCAGCCTATCCCTAAGAAGCAGAGGAACGTGGGTCGTTGTTGGTTTTCCACACGCACTTTCAGGCATGCATAATAACAGTTAACAGAGTTTAAAAGCTTTATTGCATGTGTAATATTAGCTTTTCATTGATGACAACAGCAAGAACATATAAGGCTGTCTTTCTTCCCTACTCATTGTTTTTGTTTACTTTCTCTGATGTGCCACAATGGACAACGGAAGCATGTGTTCACGGTCGCACAGCACTGATAGGAAACAGTCTTTTGTTTTAAATGCTTTTGGGAGTTTTCTCCAGCATGAACTTTTTTTACATTTGACTTTTGAGAACAAACACCTTTATCTTAGTAGTTTTATCCTTTAGTTTGGAATTACAAGCGTAGTTTATGTTTGTAGTTTCGTGACTGGCTGTTGTAGTACGAAGAGCCAGCCAGTCGCCAATCTTCACTGATTTCAACTTTCTTTAAAATAACGAACCATGACGTAGTACTTTGGATAAGGGATTTGCCGCCAACAACCAACACAAAATAAATTAAACAAACAAACTATTAATCAATAAAAATCACAATCAATGAATGTGTCTATTTGTAAAATTGTTGTGTTTACACCTTTTCTCAGTTTGAATCCTCAGTTGCAATACATTTTTTTCCATTCTTTATAATGTGTATTTTAATGTTTAATTTTAAGTTTAAAACTTTTTTTTTAAAACTCAAAGAATGCAGCTCAGCCTATTGTTCATTTTAATGCAGTCTGATAAAAATTTCTGCCCCTGTGCTACACTGCAACTCTACTGTCTCTCGAGGGGTAAAAATAAGGACATTTTCTCAAACAAATTCTCAACTCTGCACCTATTTAGTATGGCCAGATGTTTCCTGGTAGTAAACAGGACCAGGTGTGTATTTGTGCAGCGAGATGCTTCCTTCAGAAGGAAGACGTGCTAAAACTGCAGCTTACGGCACGTTATTCCAACGACAGCCGCATCGTATCACTTCGCTTATAAAGACCATCTTAGACCCTGTGAGCTTTCTCAAAATCCACACAATGAGAAACGCTGTGAGAAACGCCGATCATACCTTTTACAAGATAAACATAGAACTTTCGTCCTTCGCTTGTCTCGACCGGTCTATAATCGTTCATTTTGTCTGTCGTCATCTGGGTGTCAAATATTTTTTTCACTGAGGGTCGAGAAATTCAATCTGCATTCTTTCTCTATCGTGTTAACCTAATTTTCGAGGCACACTTTAGAATCCAAAGCGCCCCAATTTCTACGAGTTCTAATTTTCGAGGCACTCTTTAATATCTATGTCACAAAATATATATACGTTACCTGGTGATCACTATACTACTCGTGAAGGACTTTCTTGACTTTCGTGGTTTTATTTATTTATTTATTTATTTTTTATAAACCTAAGGCACACCATTTTTTCCCACTACTTCACAAACACATAACACATTTTCCAAGTTCAATTCTTTTATTATCTGTTGTTCGTTTTTTTCCTCCTCGGAATGAGGAAACCAAAATGTTGTATCGATATTACTTTCAGTCGTGATTACCGAAATGTATTTCAGACTTAACTTTAGAATTAGTCCTAGTTATTGTCGTTGGCAATGAAGATCAGGGTCAAGACGGAGTCGGAGAAGTTCATCGAATGTGGAATTTGACGCTGATGTTGCTGTTGGGGCTTGTGACTGTCCTGACCCATCAAAGATATCCGTAGTCAACGTTGACATACAGTTCCCATTGTAGATCCAATCACACCGATCATGAACACAGAGGTTAGAGAGGAGCGCAATGTAGACTCGAAGATGAGAGAAATAAAACACCTGCCGAACAAATCTAGTCTTAGACATTTGCATGAAATAATATTTTCATATCAGTACAACTTATGTTAATCTGATGAATAAAAATTGATACAACAACAACAACAAAATATTTTCATACAAACTTAAACTTATCCAGGTCTGGCTCCGCTTGGAAAAACACATTATGATTAATCAAAACATCAGTTACTTGGCAATATCTTAGGAAAATTATCTCGAATGAAACAACATCAAAATATTTACCCTGCGGTGCACGAATTTGGCATAGACAAACCAAAAGACTCGTCACGTTGTCGTGCAACGCTGAAGAACGACTGATTTTATGACCTGCAGAGTTGACGACCACCGTCACCTCGATCCCACGCAAAGAAAGTAGAATTCGTTCCGTTCCAGCTATGTTCAAAATCGTCCAACGGCAAACTAAACTATCGTTGGCATCCAACCCGTCAAGTTGCCCCGGAGCTTGGGTCGTGTCCTCCCTGTTCCTTCTAGGTCTCCTTCCCAACTGATCCTTCGACTGTTTATTTAACCGATTCTGCCTCAAATCTATTTCTCCTAGGCTACCGACCAATTTTCCACAACTGGACGAGCCAATGAGAGCATCGCTAAGCAAAAAAACCCCAACTATATCTCAAATACGACATTTATTAAAATTTTAGAGCGTTTTTATTTTTCCTAAAAATTAATTACCAAAACTAACTTTCATCTTTCACACAAAAGAATTATCAACAAAATTCATCCATTTCCTATCCTATCCTGTCCCGTAACGTAACCCGGAGATCGTAGGGGCACCACAGATGACCGTCCTATCCTATCCTATCCTGTCCCGTAACCCGAAGGTCGTAGGGGCACCACAGATGATCGTTTAACCAGCATACTCCATCTTTCTCTGTCCTCAGCAGCCCTGATGGCTTCGCTCAGTGTCAAACCAGTCCATTCTCGAATGTTGTCCTCCCACCTCTTTTTTCGGTCTCCCTCTACTTCTACCTCCTTGCACTGTGCCTTGCAGAATAGTCTTTGCAAGGCCTGATGATCTGGTGACGTGGCCGTACCATCGGAGTTTCCGTTTCTTCACCACTGTGAGCAGGTCATCGTGTTGTCCAATGGCTTGTGTGATGGTCTGTCGGACTTCGTCGTTGGTGATGTGTTGGGTATAGGAAATGCCCAGAAGTCTTCTGTAGCACCTCATCTCCATGCTTTGTATTCTTTGTTGGAGATCTGCTGTGAGGGTCCATGCTTCGCAAGCATATAGGAAGATGGAGATGACAAGGGAGCGCAGCAGTCTTACTTTGGAATGTAGACTGATGGTCCTGCCTTTCCAAATGGGCTTCAACCTTGTCAGGGCAGCAGTTGTTTGTGCGATCCTGGAGAGGACTTCCTGTCGGGACCCATTGTCTGATACAATGGCTCCTAAGTATTTGAAGCTATGCACTGTGTTGAGGGATTGGCCTTGGACTTTGATGTCCGTGTTGATGCCATTGGTGTTGTTGTTCATCATTTTGGTCTTCTTTGCACTTATTTCCATTCCATAGGCTTTGGAGGTGGTGTCAAGCCTCTGTACCAGCTGTTCAAGTTCTTGTTCCTCTCCAGCCAATCCTTCAATGTCATCTTCAAAACGAAGATTGGAGATTGCTCTACCCCCTATGCTGACTGTGCCTTCATGGTCTGCAAGAGCATCTGACATGATGCGCTCTAGGAAGATGTTGAAGAGTGTTGGAGAGAGTAGGCATCCTTGACGCACACTGATTGTTGTTCTGAACCAGTTCCCTATGGCGCTGTTGTGGAGGACTGCACTGGTAGCCTTGTCATACAGGCTTTTGATGACTTCAATAATTTTAGGGCTGATGTTGTACGCTTTCATTGTTGCCCATAGAGCTGCATGCCAGACTCGGTCAAACGCCTTCTTGAAGTCTATGAACACATGATATAGATGTTGTTGGTGCTGTAGGTATTTCTCACAGATTATTCTGAGGTTGAAAATCTGCTCAGTGGTACTTCGCCCTGCCCTGAATCCTGCTTGTTCTTCAGCTATGATTTGTTCAGCTTGAGGTTTCAACCTGTTGAGTATTATTTTCAGGAGGACCTTGCTGGGATGGCTGATGAGGCTGATGGTGCGGTAATTTTCACACTCCTGAAGTTTACCTTTTTTGGGAAGTGATGACAAGCGACTGGGTCCATGGTATAGGCCACTTCCCACTCTGCCAGATCTTGTTACAGATAATGGTGAGGGCATCAATCATCGCTTCTCCTCCTGCTTGTAGCAGTTCCGCGGGTATGTTGTCCACTCCCGCTGACTTCCCTTTCTTTAGCGATTGCACTGCTGCCTCAACTTCTTCCCGGAGAATTGGGAGGATTTCTTCTTCTTCTCTGTTCTCGGGACATGCTAGAACTGATGGGTCTCCATTTGGTGTATGGTTGTAAAGGTCAGAGCAGTACTCTGTCCATCTGTCCAAGACTTCTTGTTCTTCTGTAAGGCATATGCCAGACTTGCTTTGGATCGTGGAGACTTTGGGCTGTTTGACACTTGTCAGCCGCTTCACAGTCTGGTAGGCCTTCTTGCTGTTTTGGATCTGTGTGATAAACGAAGAGAGATAAAAAAAAGAAAAAGAACACCTCACAGGGAGCTGACGTCTACCGAAAAATCAACAATGACATCCGAAAAGGCATGCGCACAGCAAAGGAGAACTGGATAGAAGATCAATGTCAGGAAATAGAGAACAGTCTGAACAAGAACAGATGATCGTATAACCAGCATACTCCATCTTTCTCTGTCCTCAGCAGCCCTGATGGCTTCGCTCAGTGTCAAACCAGTCCATTCTCGAATGTTGTCCTCCCACCTCTTTTTCGGTCTCCCTCTTCTTCTACCTCCTTGCACCGTGCCTTGCAGAATGGTCTTTGCAAGACCTGATGATCTGGTGACGTGGCCAGATCATTCATCCATTTCACTCTTTCTAAAATGGCGATTGACACGTAGCAAGTCAAGTCAAAAGCGCTTTATTCCATAAAACCCCGTAAGGCACGTGGATACAACAAAAAGAACAAAAGTAAACATAGAATAATATGGAAATCATAAAATACAACATAAAATACATAAGTACATATATTACAAAAATAAAAGTTAATATTTCACCCTCGCGTTCTAGAAGACACATAAATTAACATTTGCAAATTACACATTCATTATTATCTCACAACATAACATAACATAATTATACATTATGTCCACACAATCTGATCACAAATCGCAGGCACTCTCTCGCAAGATTGAGTGATAAAGAAGAGGAGGGGGGGGGGGGGGGGCGGGGAAATAAACTGGTACTGAATATTGAAATTGTCATTATTGATTAAAATTAATCACTATTATTACTATCGTTAATATTACAAATCATTCTATTACGTTCTGAAGCAATCCATTATTATTTTAATAAACCTAGCCAGTTTCAGCAGAATAGTCTTTAGTTTTCGTTGAAAATAAATTAAACAATATAATAGCGAAACTGACGTCATATCCCAAACTACTGCCATAGCCGCCTGTCGGCATCACAAAAGTTTGCCCTTGGAGAAATAAAATACTCGCGAGCTGTTGTTTCGCGACAATGTTAAAGACCCGCCATAGCGTCACATTTTCTGTGAGTTTCCAACTGGTATCGAAAGACAGTAAAGTTTAACACCGTCTTTTGTTAATATTATAAATTATTAAGCATGCAATTCATATCAATCATTTCTCGCAAATGCCTGAGGTTGTGTTGGAGGGTTTTGTCCGTATCGTATGTCGGTAGTGTTGGAAACTTTCCTTTTTATTATAGTGTCTCTTCCCGAAGTATAATAGGAATTGTAGGTCAGTGGTCCAACCGTACTTGTTAAGTAGCAATCTGGGTCTAATAAGATCATCCAGTTTTTTCTAAAATAAATGAATAAATTCCTTTTTTTTTCACATTGACTTATCTCAACATTGAGTTCAAATCGGGCATGAAAAATGTTTTCCGAAACGAACAGATAAGCGTGACTACCTGTAAATCTGTCAGTAAATAAATAGGCCTACTTATCATTATTACTAGTAGTGCATTTCGACCTTTTCAGTCATTTATCGGAATTGAATAAGGCAATCGACTGTACGTGTAACTGTTTGTTCAGCAGTAAATCTATCGTTATTGCTGTTATTGTTTCTCAACGTTCATTACCTCAGTGGGTGGGGAAATGGGCGGGGAAGGAGGAAATATAGGCCAGAGAAACGACTCTCTTGACCAGAAACAATAGCTTGAAATTAGTAGAAGCAAGCAGCCACTGAGTCAAACTGGTAGCCTACCAGTAGGATGTTTATTGGGCCCGAGGATGTCCAGATGTTGTAACAAAAGTGTACGCCCACTGATCGAAGTAACTCAGAAAACGATTTGAAACGCGCAAGCGAGATAAGCATCGTATAATTATTGGATTTGGGATTTAAAAACAAACAAACAAACAAAAAACAACATAACATTTACGCAAGAAAGGTAAATTAAATAATGAAAGTAATAAAATAAGAATTACTTAATGGTAATCAAATATCAAGGAATTACTTAATGTCAATCAGATATAGTGGTTATGGTTTACCACTTCTCGACCGTGAAGTGAAGTCTGTCTGTAAATGTACCTGTTTCACCCAGTCTTTGGTAATTGTAGTAGATCGTGCTGGTAAGACAGTATCCCATGGATAATGCGCACTTAAAAGGTAAGATGGAAAATAAGCTGCACAAAACCCTGCGCTAGAGTGCAGGCGTATTATCTTTTTAGTTCAAGTACCACCATTATGTAATTTAATGTCGCATAGATAGTCCCTCTCCTTTCCCCCTTAACACCCCCTACTCCCACTTACCCATCCCTGCCCACCGCCCACCTCACACCCACCCACCCCTCCCACCCCCACCCCCCCAAAAAAAAAAAGGTCACTAATCTAGTTCAAGGTAGTGGAAGAGCTCTCCATGTTTTGCCCTAATTGCTGGAAGTTGCGTCACAATCTTTAGCTCTTTCATGGCGTCATACATGCCATGGTTCCTAGCACTGCCTTCAGTTTTTTTCTTCTTTTTTTTCTGTGAGATATTTATGAAACTGTGGTCAAGAGTCAAGATTCAGGATCTACATTATGCTAAATCCCTACATGCTCAGTTTTGATGTTCAAGTCCCGGTCACGCCTCTATTTAAGTAACTTACGTCACAAATGTTTGGTGTGTGTGTGTGTGTGAGTGGTACGGTGAAGAGTAGAGGATCTTGAATGTAAGTGGTGATGAAGGTAGGGATGTGGATAATTTGTGTGGCAAGGATGGGGGAGGGGGAAGGGGAGGTATGTGTCTCATACGTGCTTGCCCTTTAATGCTCTGTAACCCCCCGAATTACGTCAGTGATGTCTATTGACATCTCCGCGTCTTGCTAAAAATGACTATTACACGCGTCATGAATTTTTTTTATTATTTTCTCTTTTTTTCTTTTTTTTTTTTTTGGTCAGCGGTGAACAACCTGTTTAGCTTTGACGCGTGAAAGCTGTCCGCAAATAGATGAACGTTCTGTTTTCCCGTCCTACCAAAGAGTTTATTATAACTCTTTGGTCCTACCCACAACGCCTATTAGGTATTGGGTGACGCTTGATGACTGTATCAATGACCCTTTCGTTAGACTCGCGATATGACGTTATCGAGGAACCGAATCGTTTTAATCTGCTTACTCGCTTACTTGAGATGCTTTCTCCTCAGTAATGTGGTTTAATACACTTTTAACATTTTTGACACTATCACACTATCTACTGTAAAAGGTTTTTTAAATATTTTTGTAAATGACCTCAGACTCGCTTTAATCACCCTATTTCATAGTATACCATTGAATGTCTTTCAATGCCAAGCCGATGATACGTTTGAGAATAGCTTTATGTTTTTATTAATATACTAGTCTACCTCACCCCACACCACCCATCCCCCGCCCACCTTCCTCCCCCACCCCGCTCTCCCAGTACAGAGATCGGTGTCTTGTCAGTTCTGTCAAGGTCAGCAGTTGGGGGAAAAAGTACTTTCATTTTTAGCATCGTGGAGGGTTCGTCTTTCGTTTCATTCTGAGTTTATTGCGTCCTCTGAGATTATTGTCTATACTAAACCGAACGTTTGGCCCTTATTCCTCTAATGGGGATGAAGGGGGACGGGAGGCGAGCTCGTGTTACGGCCGTGACTACCGCTGTCCCGTTTAAAGCATCCGCACCTGGGAGATTTGTTACTGTTACGATTGTAATCCAATACGTCCGGTTATGTGTGCAAAATGTTCATATTATTTCACTCATGTCAAATAACTAAGCCTTCATATTAAGTTCTCTTGCCAAGGTTTTTGGGCAGTATGTTAAAAAAGAAAAGAATATTGCTATTCCCTTCTTATCTCCTACTGAGTACTTACTGCTGAGGCATAATACAGTACATCTGCAATCTGCAATCAGCGTTACGTTTGATAGATCAGTGACAATCAAAAAGAAATGGGTGGGGAGGGAGGGGAAGGAAGAGGGGTTCTAAAAGGAAGAGAGAGGTATATTTGCATCCTATCCTATCCTATCCTATCCCGTAACTCGAAGGTCGTAAGGGCACCACAGAGGATCGTTTAACCCGCGTACTCCATCTTTCTCTGTTCTCAGCAACCCTGATGGCTTCACTCAGCGTCAGGACAGTCCATTCTCGAATGTTGTCTTCCCATCTCTTTTTCTGCCTCCTTGCACCGTGCCTTGCACGATGGTCTTTGCAAGACCTGATGCTCTGGTGATGTGGCCATACCATCGGAGTTTCCGTTTCTTCACCACCGTGAGCATGTCATCGTGTTGACCAATAGCTTGTGTGGTGGTCTGTCGGATTTTGTTGCTGGTGATGTGCTGGGTATAAGAAATGCCCAGAAGTCTTCTGTAGCACCTCATCTCCATGCTTTGTATTCTTCGTTGTAGATCTGAAGATGTTAAAGAGAGTTGGAGACAGTAGGCATCTGAGGCACACCGATTGTTGTTCTGAACCAGTTTCCGATGGCGCTGTTGTGGATGAGTGCACTGGTAGCCTTGTCATTTTGATGACTTCAATAATTTTAGGGCTCATGTTGCACACTCTTACACAGAGCTGCATGCCAGACTCGGGCCAAATGCTTTCTTGAAGTCTACAATCACATGATATAAATGTTGGTGCTGTAGGTATCTCTCGCAGATTATTCTGAAGTTGAAAATCTGTTCAGTGGTACTTCGCCCTGCTCTGAATTCTGCTTGTTCTTCAGCTATGATTTGTTCAGCTTGGGGTTTCAACCTGTTGAGTATTATTTTCAGGAGGACCTTGCTGGTAAGGCTGGTGAAACTGATGGTGCGATAATTTTCACTCTCCTGAAGGGTACCTTTTTGGGGAAGAGTGATGACAAGCGACTGGGTCCATGGTGTAGGCCACTCCTCACTCTGCCAGATTTTGTTACAAATAACGGTGAGGGCGTCAATCATTGATTCTCCTCCTGCTTGAAGCAATTCCGCGGTTATATTGTCCACCCCCGCTTCCTTCCCCTTCTTCAGGGATTGCACTGCTGCCTCAACTTCTTCTTGGAGAATTGGGAGGATTTCTTCTTCTCTGTTCTCAGGACATGCTAAAACTGATGGGTCACTGTTTGGTGTGTGGTTGTAAAGGTCAGAGCAGTACTCTGTCCATCTATCCAAGACTTCTTGTTCTTCTATAAGGCATATGCCAGACTTGCTTTGGATCGTGGAGGCCTTGGGCTGTTTAAAACTTGTCAGCCGCTTCACAGTCTGGTAGGTCTTCATGCTGTTGTTCTTGTTCAGACTTTTCTCCATTTTCTTCTATCCAGTTCTCCTTTGCTGTGAGCATGCTTTTTCGGATGTCATTGTTGATTTTTCGGTAGGCATCAGCTCCCAGTGAGGTATTCTTTTCCTTTTTCATCTCTCTTTGTTTATCACACAGATCCAAAAGTTCAGGTGTGATCCACAGTTTCTTCTTTGGCCGGAGTTTGCCAAGGATCTCAGTGGCGGCATCTTCTGAGTTGAAGGTAGTGGTCTTGATGTTGACATCTACTTCACCAGCTCCCAAAATGAGCAGTGGTGCAAATTTCCCTACATTTTTGGCTTGAAATATTTTTGCCATCTCCGGGTCTTGCAGTTTGTCCAGGTCGAACTTCAGTCTAATGCACTGTGCTGTCTTTTCTCTCTTCAAGTGGAGCCAGAAGGACATCATCATGAGATCGTGGTCACTTCCGATGTCTGGTCCTGGAAAAGTGCGTGTCCTGCCAATGTTGATGCTTGATCTGAAGCGTTTCTTGACCATGATGTAATCGATCTGGTTATGATGCTACCCGGCCGCCGGGACTGTGCCATGTCCATCGTCTAGATTTTTTGTGGTGACCAAGCGTGTTTGCCAGTGTCAGATTGTTGTATCTGGCAAGCTCCAAGAGTCTCAGACCTCTGTCATTTGTCTCGTCGTTGCAGTGGGGTCCACATGTGTCTCCCCAGTTGTGGTGCACATCTTGGCCATCCTTGGCATTCCAGTCGCCTTGCACTATGACTATGTCCTTTTTTGGCACTTGGTCAAGGACAGCATGTAGATGTTCATAGAAATCCGGCACTTGGTCAAGGACAGCCTGTAGATGTTCATAGAAATCCACCACTTCGCTGTCGTCATAGTCTGATGTTGGGGCATAGGCCTGGATGATAATGATGTTGAAAGGGGCTGCTCTCAGACCGATGGTAATGAGTCTACTGGAGACTGGGCGGCAACCCATGACAGTGGCTAGAATGTCTCTATGGACCAAGAATCCAACGCCGTGTTCGTGCCTGTCTTCTCTCCCGCTGAAATAAAGCTTGTGGCCTTTGTCATTCATTTCCGATGGGGCTGTTGTGGTGGACTGCGCTGGTAGCCTTGTCATACAGGCTTTTGATGCCTTCAATAATTGCAGAGCTGATGTTGTGCACTCTCATGATTGTCTACAGAGCTGAAAGGCCAGACTCGGTCAAATGCTTTCTTGAAGTCTACAATCACACAATATAGATGTTGTTGGTGCTGTAGGTATTTCTTGCAGAATATTCTGAGGTTGAAAATCTGTTCAGTGAATTAGCCCTGTCCTGAATCCTGCTTGTCCTTCAGCTGTGATTTGTTCAGCTTGGGGTTTCAACCTGTTGAGTATTATTTTCAGGAGGACCATGGGATGTCTGATGAGGCTGGTGGCGCTAATTTTCACACTCCTAAAGGTTACCTTTTTGGGGAAAAGTGATGACAAGCGATTGGGTCCATAGTGTAGGCCACGCCCCACTCTGCCAGATCTTGTGACAGATAATGGTGAGGGCGTCAATCATCGATTCTCCTCCTGCTTGAAGCAATTCCGTGGGTATGTTGTCCACTCCCGCTGAGCTTAAATTGGCTGAATAAGGTGACTAGCGCAGTCAACGTTCATTAATTCAAGACACAGAGAGAGAGAGAGAGGGGGAGGGAGGGAGAGAGAGAGAGAGAGAGAGCCGCTGTGTGCTGTCTACTCAGCCTTTGTTGTAGTATAATAAATAGTTGTAGCAATTTGTAGTTTCTTGATCATGTTTGTCACCTTTTTCACTTCGTCAAATATGGTATCATTTTGTAAGAGATATTGTAGTATCGCTTCCTCATTCTTTGCAGTTTCATATTCTTCTTCCATTTCTTTTTCTTCTTTTTTTTAATAACCTCTGTACGTATTTTCTTTTTGTTTCTGGAAGTTTTGTAATGCCTTTTCTTTTCTATTAATCACTCTAGCTTAGTCTTAGAAGAGGTGTCTGTTGCAATTTTAAATAAAAAGGCCTCTACAGCACTACCCTTACTCGAAACATTAAGTCCATCTGTTGTCAGTTGCAGTGTATTCATTTGACTACCTCTTCGCTGATCGCGTATTTATACTTGTTACTTAGAAAGATCTAGAAGGATTACATCAGCCTATTTGAGAGTTCTCGAAAAATGTTATGAACTTTGTCATGCGTTGCATGAGGTATGCACTATAAAGAGCACGGACAGGCTGGCAACACCAACGTGCTTGTTGACAACGTTGGCAAAAGCAACGTGGCTTTTGCAAGCGTGGCTGTGTTATTTGTAATGTTTACCTCTGCCAATACATGACAAAGTGATGCCTGTTCTGATCTAGTTGTGTTGACTCTGAGCACGAATCAAAGTTTTGAGAACAATTTGACATGTTCAAATAAATTTGTGTGTCATGTGCCCTGATTTTTTTGAGTGTGCCCCATTTCTGGAGCTTGACATAATAACCTACTTTTTAGGGTGGTGGATGAGGGGTGAGGAGGGGGGCGAAGTTGGTGGGTGGGTGTGGATTGGAGGATGTGAAGATGGTGTTGGGTGGGGGGGGGATGGTGATGGCAAGGATTGTGGTGGTGGTGGTTTAGCGGGTTGAGGAGTGGGGGGGGGGCAGGGGGGTAATGAGTAGTTCGTGAAAATAGACTGTATTTTGAGAACAAGGGCTTAATTCAAAACAGGATTTAAGATGCTTTAAAATAGCACATATTTTAACAGAAATAGGGGGAGAAAAGAATGAATAAAGAGAATGGGTTACATTAATCAAAAAGCTTATAATTCAAGAGAAAAGAGAGGGATAGATAGATACTCGGTGCTTATAGGGTCCAGCGGACTGCAAAGAGACGAATCGGGGTGAAGATGGTTGTCGCTGAAGTCCCATAAAGTGTATCTCTTAGCAATATTGAGATCTTTCTTGAACTGATTGTTTGTTTCCCACCAACGAAAGATTCATGATCTATCTCGCAACAAGTGATCAAATCTTGGAACTTTGTAGAAATTTTTTCGATATAACAGTGCGTTTTTTCCTGTGACGTTCTTTGTTCTGATTGACAATTGATTGTGTCATTCAGGAACTCTCCAAAACTTTCTACAGAGATATTATAAATACATCATTTTTCAGCGAATAGAGATTCAGTTTTTGAATGCAGTCTTTTGTTTGCATCTTTTGCTCAGTAAAGTTGGAAAACTTAAAAACAACGACTCTTGCTTTGTTATTGAGTGAACAGGCTGCGTGGATATGAACACGAGTTAACATAGATTGCATTAGGCATGTAACCTTTTCCCAAACACGGCCATGATTAAAACACTGGACATAGTGGAGATATATATTCTGAGAGAGGGGTAGAGATGAACTAGGTGATACAGATGATGTTGACAAAACTAGGTTGGTTAATACTTGTATGGGGATTCGCCGAATGTCCAGAGAAACAAAACATCGCACAACAGTCATGGCCAGCTATGAGAACAGAGAATAATGGTAAAGCTATCCCTAATGAAAGGGATTTCTAACACCTTTCTCAGAAAGGGTAATGGGGAAATTTTTTTACTTACCTAGAGTGGATGGAGGGTGGAGAGGACTATACGGGCAATTTTTTTCAAAAAGTAATAAATGCAGAGAAATGATCTGTGTTTGAGGGGGTAGAGTATCGGAGAACTATTGAAGATTGATTTTTCATGGACAGGAATGAAGGCATGAAATCTGATGACGTACAAAGGGTTTTTGTTTGCTTTATTGCAGAGAAGTATGGAGGGAGATGGAGGAGTGGGGATGGGTGAAGAAGAGAGAGAAGATGATGGATGGGGATGGGACGAGTCATTGGGGTTATTTGGTGGCATTCAGGTCTTACATAATACAAAACCAGGATCGTAGTAGTCTTCGTTTTAATGTGAGTGTGCATGCGTGTGTGTAATGAGGAGTGCGTATTATGTGGTATGTGTGTGTTTGTGTGGGTAGGGTGGGTAAGAGGGGAGCTGAGGAGTGTTATATATAGATAAAAGAGCACTTCATTGTTCATGAATAATAATAGATAAAAGAAGAAAAAACAAAAACGTGGAGGGATGGGTGCCTGTTCTAAATGATCATGATTGGGTTTTTTTTGTACAAGTATTTCGATAATGAGAAATCGTGGATCGGACATTAACTATTTTGTAGTGCTAAAAACTACAAAGTATACTTCATAATCACTGCCTCAAAATCAAAATCAAACAAAGGGATAGTGCAACTTCAATGTGCGCGTCATAGTAGTTAGGTTTGGGTATTCTCAAGAGCTCATGTATCTTAGTTGAAAGGATTTCTGTGTTCAAGCATTTATTTGCAAACGAGTGTTATTCAACTTCTTAGAATGTTGTGGGAAGGTTGCATGCACATGGTTACATGGTTTTGAAAAAATTACGGGGTCATAGAAACTGGGCCCAGGTTTTCATTCCAACCGTTTCTTTCATATTTTGCTTTTTACCTGGGTCAATCCGTTCATCATTAAATTTGTCAAATTTGGAACATAACTACTATGAGCTGTTGATAGTTGGGCTGGATTTCTCAATAGTTTGCGTTGGCATTGACTGTGTTTTAGATGCAACTGGACATGAAATTCTGATACCAGACTGCTTACGCTTGGGCACATGTTTTAAGCTAAGACTTAAAACTCTGGTTTCTAGATTTAATGTGTTTTACACACACATATTTGCTTGGGCAATAGCTCTCATACTTAATTTTTTTTTGTATTCCTCAATGTGCTGTCTTATGATAACAGCATGTCAATCCAAGGTTAACACCTAAAACAGTCACGGAAACTAAGGCCCAGGTTTGCATAGGTTTTGAAGTTCATTGCATTGCACCTCTGGAAGGTTTTCGTCCATGTCCACTGCAGCACATTTTAGGAATGCTTATTATCATTACACTCTCTCCACCCCAACCACTGCTCAGAAATGCCCCTTGTATATGTCATGTATGACAGATTTGAAATCAAGTGGCTCAAAAGACCCTGAGAGAAAGGTGTGTGTTTATGGAGGAGAGGGGATCAGGGAAATATTTAGAGAAAACAAATCTACTTCTAATCATCACACCTCCACTGTATGGTTTGTTAGCTTTACACAAAAAATATATCTGTCACTATTTAAGACATTAAGTCATCAAATAAGTTAAAAACTCTTTATTCACACAAAAATGCAGTGAAAATTTGACCTGTTGCTTATAATGTGCAATATTCACATGCTCACACAAAAACACACGCACACACACACGCGCGCGCCTCTCAAATTATAACAATGTAAGAGAAGGGGGTGGGGGATAGAGAATCCATAGAGAATGGAGGAAAAGGAGGAGCAGGGTATTACAGAGGGAGGGAGGTGAACTTTGCATCCAGGGCAAGGGTGATAACTGTACTGAACTAAACTGTTTCACATCCTCCTCCCACTCACCCTTTCAACCCACCCACCCAAAATTAAAATAAAATAAAATAAATGGTGGTTAAAAAATAGACGTGATAAATACTTGAAAATGACTGATTTTCGCTTGCTGAAGCTTCCTGTAGAATTTTATGTCTTTTAATTTGAAAAACAAATTCTTTTGTTATTTTATTCCTTCTTTGATTTATTTATTGACTTTTGGCCATGCGTTTGTTGCAGATATGCACGGACATTCGACTTTTGGCCAATTTCAAGGAAATGGAGGAACCATTTGAGAAAGACCAGATAGGTAAGTGGAGAATTAAACATGGAGGAAGGGGATTGGTGGTGAGGGGAGACCTCTTGTGTAGGTAGCTCTGCAGTTTGTTGGTTGAAGGGAACAGCTATACTATGCTGAGCCGCTCACTCCATGCCACGATATGCTGGAATGTTATATGGTGCAGGTTCCAGTGCCATGCCCTACAAGAGGAACCCCATGCGTTCAGAGAGGTGCTGCTCCTTAGCCAGACATCTGATGACCTTAGTGGCTGACCCGCTAAACACTGCTGCCAACCAGTGGATGGAACGAACCCTTGATGACAGTGCAAACAGGTAGAAATAAAATGTAGTAGTAGCAGTAATTAGTAAGTTGTAGTAGTAAATATACAATAGTTGTAATGCTCTCGTAGTGTTCATACCAGAAGGTGCTGCTGAAGTGAGACAGAGACTGACTGAGACTGAGACTTTATTCATCTATAAAACTTAAATAAAAATTTGCCTTTTGGCTGCACAAATAGAGTAAATTAGTGTGTGTTTCATATGCTACATTTGAACGTTTACTGCATTTGTAATAGAGGGAGGGAAGGGGGGGGGAGGAACAGAAAAATAAGTTTTGAAACTAAACAAAAATTTGAAGAATGTGTTTCTAAGTTTTACTTGTCATCAATGTTTTTTTCAGGCGTATCGCCATTGCAGAAGCCTTCCTGACTGCTGATGCCTTGCTGTGCACCTTGCAAAACATCTTTGAGGGCATTGTTGTCTATCCAAAGGTAGAGTTGTTTGATTTAGATCCCAAATTACAGGGATCGTTAGCAGCAGTGAAATACAGAATTGCTTTGATTGCTGCTACGTTGAAGTTCTTCAGGCTGCTTGGAACCTTGAATCAATTTGTCACTTCACTTAATATTTCAAATTTTGAATGTTTAGCTGATTTTGCTTTTCGTAAGGGTAAATAAAATCAACAGGGATAATGGTAGAGTTTGAATATTAAAGGCTGTTTGGATAAGATCGGATTTGAATTGTATCCAGTCTTAGCTATAATATAAGACAGTAATACAGCAATGGCATATTTCTAGTTTTTTATCGGACAATAAAGTCGTATTGCGGTGTTTATTGTTTTGTGTTGCTACAGTGAGTGAGAATGAGAACTAGGGGTGAGTGAATCCTCAGTGTGTCGAGAATTTTGTACATGAGTCAAATGTATAAATTGATTACGATATTTATGCGTTACTGGCATTATTGCTGTTGTTGTGTTGTGTTTGTGCGCACTTCAGGTGATAGAGAGACGCATCAACCAGGAACTGCCATTCATGGCAACAGAGAACATCATCATGGCTATGGTCAAGTCAGGAGGTGATAGGCAGGTCAGTGTTGTTCTTGTCTTTATATATAAATTAATATCTTATTATCTTTTAGGTTTAGTTTTGGCAGATGCCAGGGTCAGTGGTTATATTTGATGTCAAACCAATATATGGACTGGTACATCTTCAAACACATTTCAATATGCTTGCTTTAAAACTCCATGTATTTCCCACACACAAAAATGTGTAAGAAATGTACATGTACCAAAGTTATAGTGTCTATGTTGGTTCATTACAAATTTATAGATTAATGTAACGTTTGCCCCACCATAACCTTTGGCAAAGGTGAAGTTATATTCGTTGTGATGACTATGGCTTGATAACACTGCAATTTGTGTTAAATCTTGCAATAAATGTTCTCTAAAGTGTTATTATAATGGTTGATGTCCACTGATGTGTCCTTTGTTCTTTTGTCAGAGAGAATTTATTTCTGAGATCTACGTGACATTGTTTCTTTTGTACTCCACAACAGGTATGTCACGAACAGATCAGAGTTCTATCACAGCAAGCTGGAAACCACGTAAAGGCAGAAGGAGGAGATAATGACCTGGTAGAGCGCATCCAGTCTTGTGAATACTTTGCCCCTATCTGGGGACAGATGGAAAAACTCCTTGACCCCTCAACTTTTGTCGGACGCGCTCCAGCTCAAGTGGGTTGATTGTGTACATTTTTAAAGGACTATTTTGTTGTTAAAAGTCATTGTTATGGACAATGTTAATGTCATGATTGATGTTTGTTGGATCATTTTTGTGAACAGTAAAGTTCAGACTTGTTAGGTTTTTACCTGTTTTGATCAATGAGTATTTGAAAATAAAATCAACAACCCCACCCCACCACTACATAGTTTTTTAGCTCTGAAACTTGGTGTTAAACTATTCACCATTGTTTCATTGACAACTGACTTTATATTGTTCAAGGTTTTTGTGTGTGTTGTCATGTTAGAAGATTTCATTTTGTTAAATTTAAAACAATAAAATTGCATTGTTTTTCTTTTAATCAGGTTGAACGGTTTCTGCAAGAGGAAGTGGAGCCTGTCCTGCTACCATATGCAACAAAACTGGATGGACATCAGACAATTTCTGTGTGAACATTTCTTTGTGCATTCCATCTTGATGAAATGGCATCAACAGAAATTATTAGAATGACGATGATGATAATAATGATGGTGATGATGATGAAGTCCACTTGCATTGCGATGAAGTCCACTTACATTACACATGCAACCATCCATAACGAATGCTCAGAGAACATAATGCTATAGTTAGGGATTGAGCTTTAATGATTGTATATGGTTTTTTTGGTTGTTTTTTTAAACAAAACTGTGGTATATGCTGTGCAGTAATAAACAGTTTGATAATGTATAGTGAACAGAACTTTGGTATTTTATGCTGAGCATAATGAAACAGATTGATGATGTCTTGAAGAATGAACAATCAAAACCTACAGATGCAATATTACGAACCAAACTACAGAGTGACTGTGAATTGAACATTAAACTTCATAAGATTGATAGTGTTGTGAACTGTTTTGAGAGAGAATAACTTCTGTTTTTCTTCTTCAGTAGGTTGTATGTGGCATTGACACACTTGTTTTGCTAAGACACAATGTGCTGTTTGTGGGTAAGAAAGATATGTTGACCTGATAGTTTTTATTTAAACTTTAGTGCAAACATGTTTCCTTCTGACATTTTTTAATTGTTTACAATACAGCTTTATAACTTGTTTGAAATTATCCGCATTAAATGAGAGTCGTGAAAAAAAAAGGTACAGAGAATAAAGTTGTATTTTTGGTGCCAGTCATATCGGTTGATCCAAGTTCAAAAGCTGGGATTCAATTTAAAATGTAAATTTTACTTAAATTATTATCGAAGAAGAGCAAGTTACAATAATTATTGATGTAAGGTCTCAGTGCGCTACTTTAAATGCACTTTGTAATCAAATAAATTGTTTTATTAAACTACAATGGCTAAGTGAGGGCAAGTCACAATTGATGTAATGTCTCAGTGCAGTTTTGAATGTTCTTTGTAATCAAACTGTTTCATTAAACTACAAGGCTAAAAATATATTACTAAATGATTTACATTATCTATTATTACAGCTGAAATTTGTATTATTTTTCTCGCTAGTATTATTGATTTTATATTTTCACCAGTAACTGAGCCGTAATTCTTGCACATTTTTTAAACTGTCATATGTTGCATTATAAAGCTTCTGGTTTGAGCAAGCTTGATATGGTGCACGTTTTTGAAAACAAAACTGAATTGCTCATGAACTACTATGCTATACTGTTATTTCCTGAAGACAGTAGTAGCATTGTATTTTTATTTTTATGTTTTTTTTTTTTTTCTCCAACCAATACTCCGTAGAATAAAGCCCAAACTGTGCTACTGATTTTCATGCATGTGACATCATGAACATATGTGGTGGTTGTGAAAAGTGTTCTCATGTTCTTGCAGAATAATGAGTAAGCTGATTGTTACTTTGACATGCATGTGTTTGTATGCATAGTATTAGTAAATACATACAATGACAAGAAATGAATGTTTTACAAACGACTACAGTAGCTATGTATTTTTTTTCTCTTCATAGGATTATCTGTTCCAAATGTTACTTACAATGTGTTTAAATTGGTCTGTTTGATGTTTAAATTCATGATAAAATGGTATGCTTTTTGCTTCCCCTCATTGGCACAGTATTACATGTATCACAATCATAATACAATTTTACAGCTGTATGAAGTATTATTTACCGTGTATCTAAAACTTTTGGATTGGGTGGGTGTTTTTGGCAGTTTATTGGCTATTGCATTTTTGATATCGTTTAAAAACAAACGTTAATCTCTTCTGGTTACCCCTCTTCCCTATCCCCCTGAAAATAAACTGTCATCTCTTCCTTCGTTACAAATTATCTTCTTAAAGTGCATGTTTTGTACCATTTTTTATGTTGTGAGAGTGAATTACTTTAATTCATTGTTAGTTAATCAAGGATCATGTGGTCATAATGTTTTTAATCATAAGCGAGTGCGTTTGATTATTTAATAATACTGGATGCCATAAACTTCCTAAATTATGTATTTGCTTGAAGTAAATCACTTTGTTTTTTTCTGTAAGTGTGGTGAATTGCTTCCGTTTGACAATAAAATACTGTCCTAAAAATACCTATTACTCGCATTTGTTTGCCAGACATCTGTAAAAGTCAACACTAAAACCAAACGCCAGTTGGAGTTCAAATTTATTTGCTTTTGAACAGTCATGAACACAGAAAACTTAACATTCGAAGAACTTGTATAAACATCGCCAAAAGTTAATTTGAAGCAAACTTGCATGAAGTTATGAAAAAACTTATAATCAGCATCTTTTACAAATGTTATTGGGGAATAAGGTGGGATTTACTATGATTAAGGTCCCATTTTGTTTTCAAATCAATCGGCAATTACTATTCTTACTTTTCATTAATCACCTTTAAATTCACAATGACTCAAAAACTAAAGCCACATAATTCCTGCAAAAACATTCTAGCTGCTGCATTTTAAACTAAAAAACGGTTTCTGCAAACAGAACTGATGATTAAGCGCCAAAATAAAGATTTCTACCAAACTAAAATAAAAATATTTATTCTCTTCAATACATTCTTTTCAAGTTCAATCGAAAGTATGTATTCTTGGTGCGACAAGTTCTAAACAAACTAAACGAATTAAAATTGTGCTGCATTATGTAGATGAAAGTCAAAAAGAAATAATTTCATGTTATCAAATGTTGATTTCTACAATGAATTTAAGCAAAACAACTTCAATGAAAAATAATAGCCAGTTTCTGTTTTGCCACAAAATATATTTTTCAGGATCTCTTTTGAAAGTCTTCTTGCCATTCAGATATATCTCCTGTCGCTCAGTAACAACAAAATGGAATGTGCACTCAAGTGTTTGCACTGCATTAAGATTAGTTGGACAAGTTTAATAATGCATGTTTCTTTTTTCCTTTTTTTTTATTCAAATATTAAAATCAAATCTAATAGTTTCTCCTCTGAATACTAATATACTTGCATATATGTATTCCAAATTTGGAACATAGCGCTTAGTAAACACTTGGAATGAAGTGCTTAGTAACCATACATAATCTTCAAGTATGTAACGAGCGCACTTCCTTTAACCGGTAATAGGATATTAAACGCTATATTACCTTGACAACCCTAGATACCCGCACACTGTAAAAAATGGACAACCAGTAACAACGACGACAATGTGAAAAATAAGCATAGGGAATATTAAAGTGACATGGAAGTGACTGAAAAAAAGACGAGGGAAAAAAGTCCACAATACTGCACACAATACTCAAGTTATGCTAGGCTGATTATGTTTGGGCGCATGGTAAAAACATATCACATCAAATGCTGTGAGTGACACAGATACAATACCTTTGACAATAATAGTAGTACAAGCAATTGCTAAATTAAATCAACAAAATAATGACAATTGCTAAATCCAATCAACAAAATAATGACAATCCAAACAAGAAAATTCTGAGCATACATTGAATCCTTTATGCTGTTTTGGACACAAAAAATTAGTTCACAATAAAACATTCGTTCACATTTCTTTATATATAAAAAATAACCCGCCAAAGATTGAGTGTCTCATGAGCTGCACTCTGGAAGTAAACAGCACAGAAAATGCCCTAAACGAAAAATAACAGTTGAATAAGTAACACAAATCAGACATGTATTGAGTAACATAGCAGCATACTTACATTTCATCATACAGTGGACATAGTTGATTTTCATAATTAAGAGACAATGTAATAGCAACACAACCACAGAATGAACAAATTATGTATTGTGCATATGAGATTGTCATCTGTAAACTCAAAAGCTTTTCCTCTGTCCATGAATACAAAAACAAAACCTGCTGCTGGTCCATATATCGCCGTAGCAATGTTCACGCACTAAGAACATCAAGTGAAGTGAACTCAAAGCTAACTGAAACCAAAACCATCCAGTTCAGTTCACCTTTCTCTTCATTGAAAGCTTAGAAATCGAAACAACAGAACATGGAACAGCATGCAATCATCGTTTTAAGTCTAATGTCTAAATAACAATCTGATCTGCTGAAAACAAGACCAAATTGAGTAAAAGCAAAAATTGCATGTGTAGAAACCCTAATAAAAAAGCTGATTCATAATATTTTCCAATTATTAAACATGTGCTTCTGCCAAGATTCTTAAATCCCATCATAGTCAATACAAGAAAACTATTAATAGTTTAATCCTTAACAAAAAAATAACCAAAAAAAAAAAACAAAAAAACTATAGATTGAACAACTTTGTACCCTTATTTAATAAAATTAGTTATTCATTGCTTACAGGGTCCAGTGGACTGCAAAGAGCCGAATCAGGACCACAAAATCAGGACAACTTGGTTGAAAGAGGACTCACCCCTGATCCCTATAAAAGATCTGCTGAAACAACCCTAGTGGTAACACTGAATGCACTCCACCAGCCGGTCACTTTATAATAAAGGCATCCTAGCCAGCCAAGACTATACTCTTAATTTATTGAACCCCTGTTTACAAAAACAAAATAGAATACAAACATCATTATAAAATATCAACAAAACACACACATAAAATGCCTACATTGCTAAATAATAATATAGGAAGCCCTAGTGACCATTTGGCAGAAAGCTGACCCAACACACCTCATACACAAGTTGGGAAGTTTTCTCCAGAAAAAAGGTTGTTGACTGGTCTAGCGAAGAAGACCGTGTAGTAGAATAATAGAACAGAATAGGAATGACATAGGAGAAAGCTACAGTGGGAATTTTAAGCACTACATTTCCAGAAAGTGAGGATACTATTTATACAGAAACCCCTGTTACCCCCATGGGGGGTTTAATAAAATTAGATACATCTTGAATTGAATCAATGATGCAAAACAAGGGTTAACCTTAGTTTTCCACATAAACATCTGCTAAAAAAAAAAATTTTCTTTTTAAATGTGTGGGTTGGTGTTAGCTGCATTGTTTTATAATCCCCGTGTTCACTGCTTGCAGACAGAAAACAAAATTAATAAAATTCTTGTGTTTCTTCATATTCACCATCATCACTCCCTGCACACAGAAATAAAAAGATTACCAAGTAATTAAAATGAAACATCCACAATGTGCACTCACATGTACATAAATCAAACACATCTTTCTGAATACTCTTGAATTCTACTACAATATGTCAAATATTCATAAACGGATTGGTCCTGATTTGGCTTGGAAGAGTCTGCTAGACATAAAGCAATAATCATGTAATGTAATGTAATCCGTTATCTTAACAAAAATATATATGAATAAGATTTAAGTGCAGCATATTCTTCAGTCTGTGGAAATTGGCGACCTAGAAGGTTGTAGTTAACAAAATTACTTGTAAATAGGTAATTGATCCAACATAATGTAAGTAGCTGCTCAGGATAAAATCCAATGCCGAATAATATATTTTATCGATACATTAAATTTTTTTCCCCACATGTCTTATTTTCCAGCAAGTTGGTAAAACCACTGTAGGGTTTATCATTATTTATCCTTGTATCTCTGGCTGTGCTCACCAATCAGCCCCTTGGTCACCACCGTTTCCCCAGCCAGTGTCCCCGCAATCGTCACCACCTACACTGTCACCGGAGTTGCCTGTGATCTTCCTTCCCTTGGCTGCAAAGGTGGAGGAGGCTGTAGAGCTGTCTGAGCCATTGACATCATCGATAGAGAATGTGCCGATCTCAAACTGGCCCTGCAGGCCGACAGCAGGGAAAGACTGGTCAGTAAACTGTCCCATAGACCCTCCCCGAGACTCATTCTCTTGCTGCTCTTGCTGCAAAGCCGCTTCCTCAAAGCCGCCGCCAGAGGTGATGGGCTGGTCTGCTTCGTTCAAGGCAGACTCAAAACTAGAGCTGGCGGCAGAGACGTTGTAGGCGGACTCAGAAAACTGCGACTGTCCGTTGCCGCCTTTCTGGGAGACAGTACCGCTGAGCTCTGGAAAAGCAGCCTGGTCCGCAAGGCTGATGTTGGAGAAGGCATCCACAGGGGGAGGGGTGGAGAAGTTGTGGGGAGGGGTAAAGGAGCGCACTGGTTGCTGGAAGTTCATGGTGGGAGGAGGCTGTTGAGTGTTGGGCATGGCAAAGGATGGCATGTGGGATGGAGTGCTGAAAGGACAGAAAACCATTACTTTTACAAAAGAATCTGGCAGCCCTTTTGAACAGGAAGATATCTTTACACTCCCATCCCCGTTCTACCCCAAAGTTATGGAGAAGTAAAAAAAAAAAAAAAAAGACTTCATTCAGGCCCAACACCTGTATATTTGCAACCAAATGCACTTGCCTGAAGATGTGCAACAGAACTGAAAATTGTCACTGGCTTGCAAGTTGACTGCTGGCCTCAAAATAAAATTTTAAAACATAATAAATTAATGGTCTAAAACTGAAGAGGTGAGGCATTGGACCCATCGTTTACCTACAAGATGACCCACCCAACCGCCTCAAAACCAATATAAAATAAAATAAACAACAGACCGTAGTAACTTACACTGCTCGAGGCTGAGGGTTGGAGGCTCCACTGTTTTGCAAGATGACTGGTGGACTGTTGGCTTCTTTGCGTGAGATATAGTGTGTCTGCAATACCATCTCTGCTGTGGGGCGTAGGTGGGCCATATGTGATGTCAGGCTACGCACCAGGTTGCATGCTGATTGCTCCTACAATGACACACCCACCATCAGGCATCAAGTCATGTTTTGTATTGTTCACTTTTGTTATGATTGTCCGTGTCTTTATTTTTGTCCGGCCCATCCTTCTCCCTCTACCCCTTCCCCCTTCAAGATAAAATAAATGTTTTCTTACTCACTTTTGTCATAATTATTATCTATTCAATTTATTACTTTTTTTGCCAATGAATTGTATTTACTGTTGCATTTTACTAATATTATACTTGTAAACTTTGTTGGATGTGTGGATATCAAAGTGTAAATCACTAAATGGGGGTTTCAACTCTTCTATTGTGGTGAAGAAAAGACTGAGAATGGCACAACGACAGAAGAAGATGTTGAGATAGACTGCCTGAAAAAGACAGTAACGCAGAACTAATTTTGCCTATATGTTACCTTCCAAATTACAAGTGGTTAATTCAAATTAAACATTTTTAGAATAAATTCAGATTCACATATTTTATAATTATGACTGTGAGTGTGACTCTATATTATTTATCAATGACTTTACTACTTAAATTTTACTAAACTAAACTGCTATCATTGCGAACCCAAAAGTGATAAATAATATAACAAAGAATAAGCATCAAGCTGTTTCTCTGTCAACTTTTAAATGACAAGTGACTAATTTCTTCATATTTAAAAAATATATATAAATTACTACTACGAAGAATTCTAAAAAAATACTTTGAGATCTTGAAAGAACTGCACTCTTGGCAGATGTGCATGGCGTGGTCCTTGCACATTCAGTTGTGACAGGATACCCAGTACTGTCTGTGTGTGTGTTTTTTTTATAGCTTCCGGTGGCAGAAACCACAGCACCCTTGCATGCTTTGCATACATGTTGCTTTTGCTGATTTGCAGTTTCATATTTCTTTGCTGTGAGTGTGGATTGAGCTGCACTGTTTTTCTGTTCATACTGTGCCTGACAAAGATCTCAATCAGTCCTCTCAGTGGCCGCTCCCAAACAGAACCTGACTTCAGATTTTACAAAGCAACCAAAAGTGTTGTGGATGCACTTGAAGAGATGGCCTAGGCCTAAAAAAAAAAAAAAAAAAAAGAGGTTACACGTTGACAAAAGGGTGTCCAATGGTCATATTTTATAATGCACTTGACCTCGGCACCATCGCAGGTTGGGTTGTGTACAGGAAAAGTTTCCTCAAGGCACTTTTAATAATCGGGACTTGAGACAGGAGTTCATTATCAGCATTGCAGAAAAGCTTTGCCTGGAGCAAGTGCAAAGACGACTTCTCTTCAAGTCACTCGCCAAGTACTTGAGAAGACCGACTGAAGTTTTTGTCAGCCATATCAAGGCACAGTCTGCCCAGAACAACAGCGCAGTTGGGAGAAGAAAGCTGGTATCAGCTCCATCCAACGCTCAATCCACACTCATAACAAATAAGTGCCACTGAAAATCAGCAAAAGCCACATTCAATGTAAGGCCGCTGTGGTTTCTGCCACTGGAAGCTGGATAGAAAACTAAGCTTTCCTGCGTTTCCGATCATAACTGGATGTGCAAAGACCACATCATGCACATCTGCCAGAAGTGCAGTTCTTCAAAGATCACAGAAGTTGTAGTCGTTCAGCTGGCAGCTTGGCAGTATTGTAAGCAATGAACTGCTAAGAGCAAGATTCCTCTGATACACAGGACTTTCTTGCTATTTGCTCTAAAGCCCCAGGGCATCCTAATCATACACCAAGCCCACAAACCGCTGCTGCTTTTAAAAAAATAAAAGAAAAAAAAAAGGACTTTCACATTCCACCCACTCCCATCCCCCTTTTAGTTTTAAAAATTAATTTATTTATATTTTTAAAGCAGCAGCGATTTGTGGCCCTGGTGTATCATTAGGATGCTCTGGGGCTTTGGGGCAAGCAGCAACTTCTGCAGCTCCACATCCGGAGGCTGACTATTTAATTTCAGTTAGGTACAATATTTCAGTTAGGTGCTCTCTCTACTTGTTATTTTCTCTTTTGCCTCAAGTGAAGAACCCACAGCTCAGTAGTACAAAATACCCAATGATATGTTAGTAATTGCTTGTATGACAGATAGACATTATAAGAAGAAAAAGAAAAACACAGTAGGCATTCATCACCACTACATAATCTACAACCTACACTACAGTCTCACCCTCCACATCTTCCCCTCCCCTTTCAGTAAACCAAATTATCTTTTAACATCTGTGGACTGAGAGAATGGCTTGTCGGTGACACATACGCAAACACCTTTTAAAGTGCCAGAGTAATCAACAAGTGTGATTGTGGGCGCCTACGGAAAGACAAGATAATAAAACAAAACACTCAATAAAAAAAAACCAAGTGTTCAAAACGTTAGTCATGCATCAAACATAAGTCGTGTGCTTACAGATTGTTGCTGAATTGATGTAATAATTTATGTATTGGCTTCAGTATAATCTATAGCATGTGCACATATTGTTTCAGACTCGCAATCATCGAAAAAATTGCAAATAAACTCGGTCAATATTGAACCATAATGTGTGAACCACAATCTCCAAATCTACAGGAAGTAGTTAAAGCTACCAAATCAACTGTATGCCGATTTGAACCAGACAAGAATGCATGTAGTTTCAGTACTGCACAAATAAGGATAAATCCATGCTTCCTCAGTACAGACTAAGTTTCCCATTTATCCGTGCTTGACATAGAATTGGTAAAATTACCATCCATCCATAAACAAAGCTGCACCATTTACAGCCCTTGTCTCATATCTACGTCCGAGGCAAAAGCCAGTAATAAAAGTTAAAATTAAAAGTTGCTTATTTTTCACCATGAAAATCTAACTTCTTCCTATTTCTTTTTATACAATGCATGTGATTTTAAGATTCAAGTCTTGCAGCCACTGCTTTCTAACTTCTAATACACTGTGTAGCAGTTCCAGAGCAAGGACCAAAGGTGCCAAATCATTTGAATGTCCAGCACCACAGCTGTTGAACAGACTACCACACTCACTATGTAAGTCTTGTCTCAAAAGAAGAAATTTAAGAAGCAGCTCAAGACCTTCCTGTTTTTCTGCTGATATTGGCACTTTTATCCTCCTGTCCATGGAGCATGCTGCTTTCATGTAAAAAACCAACTACACAAGTGTTCAATAATAATAATAATAATAATAATAATAATAATAATAATAATAATAATAATAATAATAATAATAATACAATGACTTATATAGATCAACGAAGAGAGATGAAAATGAAAAATCAACAAAGTCATCCAAAAAGGCATGTGCACAGCAAAGGAGAACTGGATAGAAGATCAATGCCAGGAAATAGAGAAAAGCCTGAACAAGAACAACAACAAGGTCTACCTGACTGTGAAGCGGCTGACAAGTATTAAACAGCCCAAGGTCTCCACGATCCAAAGCAAGTCTGGCATTTATGCCTTACCGAAGAACAAGAAGTCATGGACAGAGTACTGCTCTGACCTTTTCAACCACAAGCAGAAGTGCAATCGCTGAAGAAGGTGAAGTCAGCGGGAGTAGACAACATACTTGCGGAACTGCTTCAAGCAGGAGGAGAAGCGATGATTGACGCACTCACCAATATCTTTAACAAGATCTGGCAGAGTGGGGAGTGGCCTACACCATGGACCCAGTGCGCTAATCATAACTCTTCCCAAAAAAGGTAACCTTCAGGAATGTAAAAATTACCGCCTCATAAGCCATCCCAGCAAGGTCCTCCTGAAAATAATACTCAACAGGTTGAAACCCAAAGCTGAACAAATCATAGCTGAAGATCAAGCAGGATTCAGGGCAGGGCGAAGTACCACTGAACAGATTTTCAACCTCATAATAATCTGCGAAAAATACCTACAGCACCAACAACATCTATATCATGTGTTCGTAGACTTCAAAAAGCCGTTTGACCGAGTCTGGCATGCAGTTCTGTGGGCAACCATGAGAGTGTACAACATCAGCCCTAAAATTATTGAAGTCATCAAAAGCCTGTATGACAAGGCTACCAGTGCAGTCCTCCACAACAGCGCCATCGGAAATTCGTTCAGAACAACAATCGGTGCACGTCAGGGATGGCTACTCTCTCCAACATCTTCCAAGAGCGCATCCAAGATGCCCTTGCAGATCGCGAAGGCACAGTCAGCATAGGGGGAAGAGCAATCTCCAACCTTCGTTTTGCGGATGACATTGATGGATTGGCTGGAGAGGAACAAGAACTTGAACAGCTGGTACAGACGCTTGACACCACATCCAGAGCCTATGGAATGGAAATAAGTGTAGAGAAGACCAAATTGATGACCAAAAACACCAATGGCATCAACACGGACATCGAAGTCCAAGGCCAATCCCTCAACACAGTGCATAGCTTCAAATATATAGGAGCCATTGTGTCAGACAATGGGTCCTGACAGGAAGTCCTCTCCAGGATCGCACAAACAACTGCTGCTCTGGCGAGGTTGAAGCCAATTTGGAAAGACAGGACCATCAGTCTACATTCCAAGGTAAGACTGCTGCGCTCCCTTGTCATCTCCATCTTCCTATATGCTTGCAAAACATGGACCCTCACAGGAGGTCTCCAACGAAGAATACAAAGCAAGGAGATGAGCTGCTACAGAAGACTTCTGGGCATTTCCTATACCCAGCACATCACCAACGACGAAGTCCGACAGACCATCACACAAGCCATTGGACAACACTATGACCTGCTCACAGTGGTGAAGAAATGGATACTCCGATGGTATGGCTACGTCACCAGATCATCAGGTCTTGCAAAGACCATCCTGCAAGGCACAGTGCAAGGAGGTAGAAGAAGAGGGAGACCGAAAATGAGGTGGGAGGACAACATTCAAGAATGGACTGGTTTGACACTGAGCAAAACAATCATGGTTGCTGAGGACAGGGAAAGATGGAGTACGCTGATTAAACGATCATCTGTGGTGCCCCTACGATCTCCAAGTTACGGGATAGGATAGGATTTATATAGCGCATATATCCCATGATACATGCCAATTCATGGCGCCTTTCTCTCTCTCACTCACACACACACCCACACAACACAACAAACCAAAAACACAATATACATATTACATTAAAGAAGATGGGGGGAAAAATCAACATACACCACATTAGTGGGAGATGAGGTGTGGGAGGAGAGGGGGGGGAGAAATGTATAGAAGACAACAATCATTATGTACAGCAAACAATGAACTATCCTATCCAAACTATAATAATAATTATATAATAATAATAATAATAATAATAATAATAATAATAATAATAATAATAATATTAATAATAATAATTCTTCTTCTTCTCCTTCTTCTTCTTCTTCTTCTTCTTCTTCTTCTTCTTCTTCTTCTTCTTCTTATTATTATTATTATTATTAATTATTAGAAATAATAGGGAACAATGAACTATTAAACTCATAATGGGAGCAGGTGCAGGGTACAACTTATTAAATCAACCACAGGTAAAATAGGAAAATGCTAAATTCAATTCAATTTTATTTGCAGTATTCATCATGTCATTGTAAAGTTCATGTCATTTATCATAGGTGTTTTTAAAGCCTTAGCTAATCACTATTCCATAAGGACAAACGTTTGGGAAATATAATTATGATTGAACAACATGAATATCATGCTGCAATTATATCCGTAGTGACTGGTGATGATATCAATTGCGCATTAGGCCTATGTATTTACTAGTCATATTGTGTACTAGTCATGATAATTTAAATGGAATCTTTGTCCATCAAGTGCTGTATGAATGTGTGCGAAAATGTATTGATTGTTTGTGCATGATGTATACATTGACTATTAATGTAATGTGAACTGTGAGGCGTTGTATGTTGGTTTAATCAATTGACGTATAGACTGAGATGTGGGTGATTGACGCGATTAGGTGACATGATATATATTGACAGTGTTTGCGGTTCTATTTTGTGATCTGATTGCCTGATGTGTGATGTCTGATTGTTTACTTTCGATAGCCTATTTTGCGTAAATGTGAGAAAGCAATGTGTCTGCTTGCACTGTGCTGTAATGTATTGTATTGCGTATGAACTTATAACCTATATTCTGATGTATTCCCATATGCGCAAAACAAATTCTTCACATGAAGTCAATAAATCTTGAATCTTGAAATCAAAATATCAAACTTACCAGGGACGTCTTGCTCAAATCTAAAGATCCATCATGGCAGCTAGGAACAGAGCTTTGTGGGCAGAATAACTGAAAGACATACAAAATAAAGATTAGATAATGAGTGTTAACAGGTTGACAACATACCCAATTAAGTGTAAACAACAAATTTCAGAAAGTTGACAACTTATAAACAGACTTGAAATGCTCCCAAAATATAAAACCATTGAGCCATCTGTAAATTTCCTATCTCATGAGCAATCACCTCCACTCTCATATGCTCGTTCCACACAGATCTGACAAGACCACTCTCACTTCAATCTGGAGTAACTATGGATTGATTGATTGATTGATTGTTGCTTTAGGTCCAGCGGACTCTTCTGAGCTAAATCAGGACCGGACAACCCCCAATCCGCATAAAAGATCTGCCGAAACAACCCTAGTGGGAAAATTGAATGCCCTCCACCGGCCAGTCACTTTACAATAAAGACATCCCACGCAGGAGATGGCTGAGGCTTTACCCCAACTACTCGAACCCCCGGTTACAAAAACAAAATAGAATACAAACATCATTATGAATCATCAACAAAACACATACATATAAAATGCCTATAGTGCTAAATAATAACATCATAGGAAGCCCTAGTGACCACCCGGCAGAAAGCGTCCAACACTCCCAAGCTGATCCAACAGACCTCATACACAAACAAGGAGTCTTGTCCAGGAAGAGTTTTCAAGAAAAAAGGTAGGTCATTGATCTAGCGAAGAAGAAGATAGTATAGCAGAGTGATAGGACAGATATGGAATGGGAAAGAGCAAATGAGGAAGACAGCGACAGTGGTAATTTAAAGCACTAAATTTCCAGAAAGTGGGGATACTATTTATACTGAAACCCCCGGCACTCCAACGGGGGTACTGTTGCCGCAGTGAATCAGTCATGCCTACAAAGGCAAGACAGGTTTTCAACTGGGGCTTTCACTTTTCCCTTTATAGGTTAGAACAATCTACAGTGGCAAGATTGCTCATGACCCCAAAGGGTTGTAACTATGGATGATTAGATACATCTGTGAGATAATGAAGTGGGCATTTCATCAAAGATTGGGGAAAATGAACATCAATCTTCACACTAAATGCATATAAAAACCACTCACTGTAAAAAGATGCAAAATCAACTTGGTATTTTCACCCGTTTTCTCCATTTCTGCTTTAGAACATGAAGGTACAAATGTGGTACTTACATACAAAATGAGAATTCCCAAGCAGAACATGTCCACAACACCGGTAGGTTCGGAGCCAGCAAGCATGGACGGAATTTCCGGTGCCATGAAGGTCAACCCGTTTGATGAAGTGAATTTGTTCTTTGCACGATCAATCTGACATGGAACAAAATGAAGCAGAATCTCTCAAAATTACCAAACCAATACATGTTATAGGCAAGTCATGAATTCAGACAATGAATAAATGTCTTGAATGAACATTTTAGGCAAGTTATTAACTTATGCATTCAGACAGACTATACATGACTTGCCGGCCGTTTTTAGTTAAAGGTTAAATTGACTGAAAATCTCATATTTTAACACAAATTATTTGAAAAGAGTGTAATGATTCGTGAAATTGCCTACACAATTCTAATTCTAGTTAGTTGTCAGCCAGTGTTCTCTTCTGATTGTAGTCAAATTAATCCTAGAGAAATGTACCCAGGGAGTGATTTTTATTTTTATTTTTGAAATGAAACAGTATTGATTGAGTAGAACTATTGATGATTACTGAAGAAAAGCTCACCGGCAGACAGGAGAGGTCAGGAGGGAGAAGGCCAGCTGAACCGTCAGCAAAGCGCAGGATGTTGTATGGAGTGATTTCTCCATGCAGAACTTTCTTACTGTGCAACGCTGCCAGTCCCTCTGCTACCGACTTCACCACCAAATGGTCATTCTGTACAAAACAGGAAAAAAATTCAATAAATGAATTAATCTTTTGTCGAAATCGTTCTTTTCACCTCATTCTGATTTCAAACTTAAACTAACGTAAATCAACTACAACAACCACTATAACAAAATACTTCCCTTGTATAAGAAACACAAATCTAAACACAATAATTTACACAATCTTTCCTATTACAGATTTACATATTATTTTAGATTTAGAAAATATGACTAGCAAACTCAAAAATAAACATTTCCAAGAATTATAAAAGAAAACTTTTGAACCATGAGCATGAAGTTCCAATAACTGGATATATAATATATATATATATATATATATATATATATATATATATATATATATATATATATATATATATATATATATATATATATATATAATTAGTATATAAAGTTTAAAGTGTTTTATGTTTATATATATATATATATATATATATATATATATATATATATATATATATATATATATATATATATATATATATACAAGGTAGGATTCAAAAGTAATGAGCCTTTGTTCAAAAAAGACAAAATAAATTTATTGAGAAATCGGCACAATGAATAGTCTTCAAAATAGGCATCTCCTGCATCAATACACTTTTGTAGACGGCTTTTCCATGACTCGAAGGCGTCCACGTAGGCCTGTTCCGGGATGGCTGCAAGGGCTGCCTTGACATTTGCTTGGATGTCCTCGATCGAGTCGAAGCATGTCCCTTTCAGCGCTGATTTTAGGCGCGAAAACAAGAAGAAGCCAGGAGGCGACAGGTTCGAACTGTAGGGAGACTGGGGGACCACCGGAACGATCACCCGTGTCAGGTAGGCGCTCACGATGAAGGCGGTGTGGCTGGGCGCGTTATCGTGGTGAAGCTTCCAGCTGTCCTCGAAGTCCCTTCGCTTGCGCATGAGGCTTCTTTTCAGCATTTTCAGGACTTCCAAGTAGTAAGCAGCATTCATGGTCTGTCCGGGCGGGACAAAATCGTAGTGGACGATCCCCTTCACGCCGAAGAAGGTGATGAGTTTGCTCTAACGAACTTTCCATTCCGCCGTGTAACGCACTACCGTACAGGGGTTCCGGTCAAGGCTGATCCTACCGCTCCGAAAGCTCGGAGGCAACTGAGCTCCATTGCGTTGTGAAGCCAACACCCACCTTCACCGTCGCTGGCAAGTGGAGCGAGCGGAGAGGTACGCTCGCCTCAGAATAAAGTGAAGCTCATTACTTTTGAATCCCACCCTGTATGAATTTGCCCTCATTCAAAAGGAATGAGGAATACTCACATTGTGATCATGAGGACCATACTCAATGAAGTGAGCCAAAATGTCACCATCTCCTCTTGTGAATTGAAGGTACACATGACGATTGTTCTGCAAGTCAAACTAGAATGTAGACATAAAATTGAAGAAGAAAAAGCGTCAATCAAAAACTCGTATGCCGAAATAATATGTACGCAAACAAGTACTAATATGCAGTCACACAACACACAAAAAGTGTAAATGGTTTACAAAACAGCAGTAGGCAGATGGACTGTGGGCTGATCTGTATGACACAAGTGTGTTAAGGTCAAACACTATAATTTTATATGTACTAAGCTGTAATGGTTTGGCAAACAGAATACTTCCCAGCCATTGGGCTTTCATTTTCAATTTTCTGATTCTCAGTACTTTCACCCATTAGTTCTCTTATACATGTATATCTTGTAACTTGTAAGCACTTGCTCTTTGCTGTATGGACACTTTCTGTTTTCTTGTTTTGCTTTGCTAGAACCTTGGTCCACCCTTAATCACTTGCCAAAGAATTACAAACTTCACCCAAGACAATGCCTTGTCAAGGACCATAATCAGCAATAAGGTATGTATATATAATACCTTGTCGAAGAAGACAGCAGATGGGCAAAGGATGGCAGGATGGTTGATATTTGTGTAGTTCATCAGCTGCATGAGGAACTCTTCACGTCCCAAATGGTGGCCATCAGACAGCAAACATTCCTGTCACACAAAACAAAGCAATGTTCACAAAATCCCTCTTCACATATATTCAACTCACTAAATGGACTACTTATCTCCTGGACGAGCTCCTCTTCAAGTTCAAAGGGTCTTGTGGCTTAAAATCAATTAATCAACAACACAATTAGTCATTCAACCAATCAAAAGACTAAACACCAGCTAAAGCAATGTAACCTAATCCACTTACCATGATAATCACATCTTCACCATCAAACTTGGAGAAAAAGAGCTGGCTGTTGGATCCCATCACAGGGGTCAGGTGGTAGTGATTTATCTCATGGCTGTTTTTCACAAGCCCCTTGTATTTCTGCACACAAACACACACCTTCAGCAAACTCCGCACAAGTTTTTGTGTCTCTACATACAAAAAACAAACTCTGTCAGAATATGTATGTTTGATAGCTATTGATTTCAAACAGTTATTACATGAATTAGTAAAAAAAAACATAAGGAAGGCTTTGACAAATAATATCCACAAATATTTGTTCAGAGTTTGGTGATTTCAACCATTTCAAAATCCTAACTCAGTATCCACTGTGCCTTTTCCTTACATCGTTTTCAGTTCAGTCAGTTAAAGATTAATGATTCCAAAACTTTGTATCTATCAAACCTAACATAAGAAGTTTGGTAGATGCAAAGCACGTGCTAATTTTTAGGAATGCACAGAATTCCAAAGAAGATGAAGTAAAATTCACACCCCCAAAAAGAGAGTTTGAGGAAATAAATTTGGTGACCGGAACGTTCTGTTTATTTTATTGATTTTACTTAATAAATAAATACGGCAGCACAATAATGGTAGGCATGCTTGAAAATTAGAAACATTACGAAGATTCGTGAAAAAAATCAGTTAAAAGGTTAAAACAAAAAACGTTTAAAAAATTTTAAGTTACCCTGAAATACAAAGGTTACCCTGAAATACAAAGGTTAATATATATATTTTACACAATTCAATTCATACCCTTATCCATCATTGTGTGGTCCAGTTATGATCGCATACACAAGTATATCAACTAACAAGTTAGTATCTCGTATTGCCCCCAGTCGACGTGCGGTGGTCCCGTTTAGCCACAAGCTGAGACGGGGATATCCGAAACCTAAAACTAGAATAGAGAATTCTGGGAAATCTGTTCTCGTGAAGATGTGCTCGCTGAAATGAAACGAAAGTTGGGAGAGGAACTGCATATTTCTGGTAGTGAACAAAGGCAGAAACTTGTCAGCAGTATTATCAGCGATGGAGTTATAATGGATGAAGTTCTCCATACCTATGAGGTTGCCTTTGCTCGAGCAAAGAAACTAAAGAAGGATTTGGCCAACGTCATTTCAGAAAAGGATTTCTCTACCCATAATTCCCCTGGGTTTTGAAGTTTCTAAAAAGTTATTTCAGGCCGACGACGCTTTATGGAGCGCAAAGCATGTAAAGGGAAGCAACCGGTTGTACGCGCACGTCGATAGAGACATAGAAGAGAGATATTAACTTGTTAGTTGATATACTTGTGTCGCATAATATAAACTGGACCATATAAGCTAGAAATTGCAATCCATTATTAAATAAAAGTTTTAACAATCAACAAACATACCAGCTGAATATCTAGACCACTGTCCCCATGAAGGACAAACAGCTCAGGGAAGTGACTGTCAGCCAGTGTAGCCAGCTCCATCTAGATAAAAGATATATATTTGACTCAGCACTGTTTAATTAATAGATTACTACAGTACAAGACAATCACAAAGCTACATTAAACTACATGGTAATAAGCCTAGGAGTTCTAGCTAGTGTCGTAAACTCTTACAATAGCTAGCAAACAAAGAAAACACATCTGAAAAACTAAACATATCTGATACAGTGCACAAAAATATCATGATCACACGCCAGTACTACTCAAGAGAATATAAAATTACACATTAATCACAACAATTGCAAACTACACAACAAGTATTGTAAGGGGAAAGCTTCAACTGCATTCAGTACATACCAGCTCCTTGTTTTCTTCTTGTAGACAAGTGTGGATTTCTGTCTGTATTTCAATAAGGTCTTTCTGGATTTGCTCTAGCTGCTCCTTCTCATCATTCTGCAAAGAGAGATTTACATTTTAAAAAATCATACAAGTGGAGTGGCGTCATGCTACCATTTTTAGTTTTGCATCTCTATAAACCAACAATCTGTTATATTTCATAGACAAATACAATTTTTCAACTTGAATCGGAATCTGTAAACATCCCTATATTCACATTTAGGTCCACTGTACTGAAAATATGCTTGAACTATCAATTTAGAAGGGCATGCTTCTGTTATGCTTCATAGACAATACAATTTGTCAACTTGAATCTGAATCCATAAACATCCATACATTCACATTTAGATCCACTGTAAAACATTAAGGGCATGCTCCTTATGGAACTTGTGATATTTCACATAAAAATGAGTGCCCAGAAAAAAACAAAATGAAACGGTGGCATAAAAATAAAAAGTAATATTGAATTTGATCTTTCTATGCTCTTGATCTTGAGATGACCTTGACCTCCGGCTCACAATACACTCTGTAATATCAAATAAACTACAGTAAAAGTTGTATTATGCCAAAAAGGTGACCATGGGATGACCTTGACCTTCAGTGACCCTGACCTTGGGATGACCTTGACCCTCATTTGGCCTCTCATGCATGTCTGATCAAATACCCCACAGGTACATAATATGGGTTAAATAAACAGCCATTCCACTATAAGATGACCTATTTTTTTGTATGTTTTTGCAAGGCCTAAAATGATTTGACCTTCAAGGTCAACGCAAACACTGAACATATATGAAAGATTAACCTATCATCTCTAAATAATACACGTTTGGACTTTATATCTTTCATACTTTAGGGTCAACACAGTAAATATACTAACTGACTTTGGACAGCTCCAGTGACCTTGATCTTGGAGTGAGGTTGAACAAATTTGCATGGTATGTGTGTCTCATTGATATCTATCATGCATCAAAGAATTATAAGTTCAATATTAATAATCTATAAAAAAGTTAAATTTTGTGAAAAATTGTCATTTTTTGACTAACAACATTTGATGACCCTGTTACCTTGATCTTGAAGTGAAGTCATTCATTCACCGATCATTTATATTTAATTATGCTAGGATAGTTGAAATAGATTTCGAGTACTTAGTCCCTTTAAAGTTTCTGCACAGACAGACGACTGACGGCAGACAGACAGACGGAGGGACGGATATTTTTTTAATATCCTTTTTGGACGATTTAAAAATCATCTCACAAAGATTTGCAAAAATCTTGATTTGTTTGTTTGTTTGGGGGGACGAGTGGTGGGGGTGAGGAGGTGTGAGTATATATCACATTGCTGTGCATGCAAGTCAAATAAGGTGTATACACAAATATTTTGCAATTGGTGCAACCCTATTCACGAATTATAAAACACACCGAAACTGAGATTCGTCTAGATTTGTTTTGTAAGGAACAAAACAGGAATAAGGGAAAATGTTGCAGGCAAAAATCATTATTTCCTCTGACCGACTTGACAGAACGCTTGCCTACTTGGGTCAGGTTCAGGAAATTAAGTAATTCTATCGAACTCACAGATTTTATCAATGATCACATTTTGAACTCACAGATTAAACACCAACTACAATACCACACCAAACATAATTAAGACCATCACTACTAATGACCTCACCTCACACACACAAAAAGACAACGGCAGAAACCACACAAAAAAGGGAAGTGAAAAAGGCACACCTCTTCAGCATCATGCTTGTCAGCCAGCTTGTGCCTGATTTTAGACTTAAGCCCTCGCAAGATTTGTCTGTTTTCCATCAGTTTTTCAATGTTCGGTTTCTCCTCCAACCATGCTTCCATGCTGCTTCGCATGGCTTTGAAATCAGACTGGTAGCGGATCAGGTCATTGAGGCACAGGATTTGAGACTGGAGATCACGATGCACAGCCTGAACCAAGGTTGCAATGCAGCTTCCTTCTAAGCTGTTTTCCTGTACAGAATTTAAAGCAATATCCACTGTTTTTAAAAATCAAGAATTGGACATAATTTCATATCCGTTTACCATTCTAAATGTAAGCATAAACGGGTGAATATTTTTAAAACGGAAACGTACTTTTGGCAGGTGACCCTCTTAAATATTTTTAAATGAGAAATAAGGTTTTTCCACAATATGCGATAACCTGCATTAAAAAATGTCATAAGCTAAGGCAAATCACGGCACACAAATTCCTTCACCAAAGATAAGACTGTACGTTAGTAAAAAAAACAAAAAAATGTAACAGCTGATTTTAATAAGACTGGAGTTGCTCAACTTCCTTGACTTTCAAACACAACTGTATTAATTCCAGAAGAAACTTTTATATAACCAAAGGAGATGGATTTATCACTGATTTGAAGGGCTCAGAGGAGGGTGGCAGTTGGAAGGTGGAGTGGTGCACTAAGCAGTAGTGACTCTCAGGCCCTATCCTGCTCTAAAAGGATAACGGCAACAAAGTTTCAAAATCAACTGACTGGCAGAGCATGAGTATCAAACCTGCAAAATGGTTAAAACAAAAACAGGAAACATGAACTGAAATGGAAAGTTAATGATGATGAAAAATAAAGTCAACAAACCATAGATCTGGCAGCCACTTCGATCTGAAGACAGTCACAGTAACGTCGCAACTGATTTGCAAGGTCAAGCTCTTTGTTGGTCGCATTACTCTCCTCTGATAGTGACAAGGTCTGTGAGTGTATAAACATGTGTTAGCCTTTCATAAATTAAAAAAATACCATTTGTTGATCAAAAAGTTAAATGTTACAACAAAATTAATTCAATAAGCTATGAACATCACCTAAAAACAGTTATAAAGAGCTCTATAAGAGCACCACTTTAACACACACAAAATCTTCTTGTTGATCTCTCTGTCTCTCTTCTCTCAATCCCAAATGTGCATTCTCAATGTTAATGTTTGATTTTCACACTTTTAAAAACGAGTAGAGGATATTCTATACACTAAAACGCACAGCTACTACCTGTCCAATGTTGCTGAGCACAGCCTGCAAAACTTGCAACTGTTGGTCCGTTCTATTCCGTGTCTGTTCAAACTCCTGCTTCTTGCTTGCCTGGGTCAGACATGAGTTCTTAATATGTTACAATGCATTCTCCAATACAGTTTCATACAAACACATAATGCATTCAAGAGCCTATCAACATTAACATTCTGTTATGCAAGGATAAAATAATACATACACAAAAATTAAACTCACACTCACTAAAGTATACACACAGAAAAGTATCCCAGAACAACTCCAATGGTATTACCTTGAACTCTTGATAACGAGAGACAGCAACCCTGACATCAGGACAAGGTTCAGTATGAACACTGAAGAAATTGTCGTAGTTGGAGATCAACTTCTCTTTGCATTCCTGCAACAAGCATTGCACGCAAGAAACCATGCCAAGGTTTATAGGTGAAGAAATAATTACGCCTAACGAATTAATAAATATGAGCTAAACAGCTAATAAAAGTAGTTAAACGACATCAATTAAAAAAAAAAAAGAATGTTCAGCACAATAGCAAAATAACTTAGGCAACGTTCTAATATCTTCACATGGTATGGGCCATCAGGCAGTTCTCTTATTTCCACCACCCCATGATGACAGCCAGTAAAAGCTCCTGTAATAAATAAATCAATGCAGATGCAGAATATGCAGTCAAGAGCCATTTTCAAAATGTGACACTTACTGTAATGCTGCTGGCACGTTCTGTGAAGGGTAAGGAATCCATCTCCTCAATACAGGTTGTCAGTTGTTCAAACAGGGTCTTTCTCAAGCTGTCTCTCTCCTCCAGCTTCTCTTCTTGGATCTCCTGGTGAAATAGACACCCCATACACACAAAGTTAACAAATATATTATATTTTCCTTGTCCTTGATCATTTTGTTTCTTATCTTGACTTGCTCTTATCTCGATTTGTTTTCCAAATTAAAAGACTATCTATTGGTCACTCTCATCTTTACTGCTGTTAAGTTTTCATTTGTTTGAATTGTCAAAATATGCTGCAAGCTTAGAAATCCTTAGACGGAATGCAAAATAAAAGGAATGAGATGCAAAAACGAATGAAGAATGCCCTTTGCAGTAACAGGTGAAATGTGTTCCCATAACCCATAACCAATGAACAGAAAGAAGTTAAGACGTTTCCATGTAGCCACTGCATGGACAAGAAACAGCTTTGTGTATTGGAGAACTCCTAATCCAATAAATATCCTAAATCTGGCAAAATCATTCAAGATGTGTGTGTGTGTGTGTGTTTGTGTCTCTCTCTATTTAAACATGCCTTTTTATATTTAGCTGTGATGTTTGTTATTATTTCTTACAATGCTTAAAGTGTTTTATCTCATAATGTTGTACCATATTGTCCAAATATTTATCCTTGTTAGATGTGCATGTGATGTTTGCATCATTTCTTACGATGTTTACATGTTTAAACTCATGTTTTACCACATTGTTTAATTATTTATCCTTGCGAGCGTGTGTGCATAGGTGTTAACAATTAGAGCTAGCTTTAAGTTTGATTTTGAGTATACAAAAATGTATTAATATTATTATTATTATTATTATTATTATTAAGAAGTTTTTGTCCTCTACCTCTTTGGATTTAATCTGGCAGATCTCCTTCTGCAGACTGCGGTATGAGGTGAGGGTGGCCATGAGGGGTGGGAGAGAGGTGATGCAGCTCTCTGACAGTCTGTCTTTGCTGTCAATCAGCTCTATCGCTTGGTCCACTGCTGTTATCTGGTCTTCACAGAACTGGCTCCTGGAAGCAAAGACAAAGACATTGACTTTCAATCAGACATGAGATTGAGAAAAAGTGAAAAAACCTGAAATGGCCAGGGTCCAGGGGCCGCCATAGGCCCCGGCGGGGCCAAGGGGCAGAGCCCCTGTAGGGGGATCAGGGGGGTGAAGCCCCCCGAAAAAAAAAGGAATCGTTAAAAAATTTAAACTGTTTTTCAGGCTCTCCTGAAAGAAAGGTCAGCAAATTTAACACATGAAACTACAAAGACAAGCTGCTAAAATGGTACTACAATATATCACTCAGCAAATATGCACAAGAGGAATGCTCACTTAGCCACAGTAGTACCTTGCACTTTCATCTGTAATTTACAGTTCTAAGTTACTCAGTAACTTTAAAAAGCAATGAAAACAAACTAAAAAAAAGCACAGCCATTTCTGAATATTCTGATTTTTAATAAGGACTTTTTAGCAAAAAAAAACAACATCTGCAGCAACACAAAGTTAATTACATCAACTTAATAAAAAGACATTAAATCACCTATACTGTAATAGACCAAAGTACAACCAACTTCAGTATAGTGGAACAAAAATTCGTTATTTATCAGTTATAAGTTCTTGGTCAAAGAAGTGAACTCCAACAGGTGTTGCCTTCTGAGAGGTTCAAACAAGATTTGTATCTATCTTTTTATTTGTTGCTTATATGTAATCTGAAGAAGAGCTTAGTTCAAAAATGCATTTGTTCTGTGCTGTTGATTAATTAAAGTATCTGTTGATATTTACTATTTGTTGTTTTTTGACTTTATTTTACTTTCGATTTATTTTATCCAGTGTATCGCCCAAAGATACTTTATGTTTCTTCACCTCCTTCCCCTTTCCGATATCTATTTCAACCTTTTCTTCTAACCACCAAAATTTCCATTTGTTTCGCACGCTTTTGTCTATTTCAAACACCTGAGATTTCTCACTGGCATTCACTTTCGAAAACATGACGATTCACGCTATGAAGAACAACTGTGGCAGGTTGAAGTAACCAGCACAACACGTTAGCTTTATCTTTCTGGTTTTCAACATTGAACCGAACCTCCTTGGAAATTAACTCTTTCCCTGCCAGGCATGTTTCCACGTTTGTGCCAGACATTTCTCTGGCACCGGAAAGAAAGTTCAGTACCTTAGGCATTTAAGCTACTGTTCTTTCAATAATAGTTGTTAAATAGACATATTTCATATCAAATTAAAGGTAAAAGAGTGAAGAATAAGAAAAAAAAAAGGTAATTTGATTATGTTATTGAAATTTGTGTTTTGAAAGCATGTTGATCTTTTTGAAATGATAAAATAAAATAAAAATATTTCTACATACCACAGTGATAAAAAAAAATCTGGAGGAATAATTCCAATCACTGAATCAGCTTCACACACCAGAAAGAAAATTTATTTAGGATCAAAATACACTTTAAAGTTTGAAATTATATTGATTATTAGCACAGAGTTTGACACACTGTCGATTGTGCCCATCACAATGCTTAGTAAAATGCACAAAAAACACTCTAAAAACGAATCAATTTGAAGAAAAAACGCGCGTGTCGATCGAGAACGAAAGTAGAAAGAGTTATCTCTCTTTGGTTAAAATAAAACTTGGATTGGACTGCGCAAAAAAACGGAATGAAACGGAATATTGAAATCGACTGGCACAAACATGGCGGCTCAGATCGACGATATATCGTCGATTGGCAGGGAAAGAGTTAATACATTATTTGTGCAGTTTGAGAATAAGCTACTGGAAATCAAATCGAGCACTTTAAGGACAAGCTGTTTGAGAATAATTTATGACCGATCGCTTCTCACTCTCAGACTTGTACAAAACCTCTTATATATACCATTAAATTTTCTCCTCGAATTTACACCGATCTCGAGAACGATCCTGGGAGGGTCTAAAATACCGGATTTCCGGAAAAAACTGGAAAAATCTCATGTCTGTCAATGAACAGTGTATCAATGGCCATTGTGAACTTGCTTCTTTATCAATGCTTAAATTGTGCACTATAGTGTTCACATGAGAGAGGTGAGGTGGGAGTGGGGTGAGGGAGAGGAGGGTGAAGAAAAAAAAATCATAGGAAAAGCCATGATGTTACATGTATCAAAATTGAACAGGTACCTCATGTGATCATGTAGAATACGTTCTTAGGTAAATGCAAAATATTATCTAATACAGTGTCAATGCACAGGAGGACATTCGTGCATCCCTTTCCCCAAAATATGCAATGATTTTAGGGGAATGCCGCACCACCTGCCGCGGTTGCTTCCGTAGATCTTAAAATGGGTTGTGTGTGTAGCTGGAGAAGAAATAACAGCACCAAAGACGAGAACACGCTCGCATTTGCACTCTGTACTCCAGCACGCTGATGGTGATGACATGTTTCGCTAGTCATTCAATGATTATGAATAATAATGAGTGATGATATGATGAGACAATTAAATAATCAAATATACTGCAGCCTTGTTGATCTGTGTATTGTTTAAGTGTTCGTTCGATCTCACTTCTTTTCTTTGCTCATATTGTTATATTTTTTGTTGTTGATGACACTGTAGACCAAGCAAGGTATGTCTTCAGTGATAATATTAAATCGTTTACTCGAGTTCTTGTATTAAAGCGGGGATGAATGTAGATGATGTCTTTAACCTGCCTTGGCCTCATTCCCAACGGTGATGTCACTGGCGACTTTACGTACTCGTCATTGCTGCGGTCCATGCTATGAATCTTACTTAAACGTCTCTGTCTTTCTTTCTACTTCTGTGCTGCTTCTGCATCTATGTTTCTACTGCCTCTGTGTTCAGGCTATTTCCGTGTCGTGCAGCATCTTTGCTGTTGCAGCCTCCGTGTTGTCACGGCTCCGTGTTGTCGCGCACATGATGGCGCTTGAAGATTGAACCCAGCTGCTCATGAAGAATGGACCCCAACTTCAGCAACGGCCGGTTGACGACCTTTGGTCACTGGCCCTACCCCGTTATCAGTGAAAAGTGCAGATGGACGCACTGCAATCGGGTGCCTTCAGTTAACTCACGATGTCCATGCATCTCCTGGTACGTCCCTGTATCCTCCTGAATAGCTTACAACTGGCTTGCCTTGCAACCGTTTACTGTGTTGGTTGACTGACAAAGTGATGTCCTCCCTGGTCGAAATCTCCCTTCTCAGTGAAGATTTTCCATTTTCCTTCCAAGGTATCAGGGTCAAAGGAACCAATCATCAAATTGCTGTATGATGCAATTGGTCTGTGATGTATTAGATGAAAACATAAAAATCGCAGACTGAATTTCCATCAAGACTGAAGATTTAAAGGTTCTGCTACCATTGTTATGAACATCAAGAAACAAAAACAAAGATACAATGTTTGCTGATAAAAAGAGACGCTTATTTTCGTGACATACAGAAACATCATTTTACCATTTTAGGTTTGGCGCGCCACAGGCTGCAACTATGCCTTCTCCGGGGGAGGCGGCTCAGAATTTCCCGATAAAAAGGGACAATAAAGTGTCAAGCATACAAAAAAATCAAAGTAAACATCCACAAGGGGGAAAAAAATGATAAAAAGAATGACACTCACCTCAACCTTCGGACTTGTTCTGAAAGCCTGACTGCCATTTTTAACTGAAAGACATGAAGATCCAACCAAATAATGTAGAAATATGCATTTTTATATAACAATGCAGCCTTAGAAATTTCAGTTGTTCATTTTCCTAACACACAGGTATTTGTTTACGGAAATGATCTGTTAACATTGGGAAAAAAAGTTCTTGCATGATTCTAAGATAAATAACTGTATAGTCTGCACTGGAAACCATCATGAATGTCTGTGTAGCCTTTACCTGTGTTTGAATGTGTGGGTGCGCTTTTTTCTCAATCCCAAGGAATATTCCTTGTACCTACCTTACCAATACAATTATTTGATTTGACTTGAAATAACTGCAAATCAAGATTTAGGATGACCGCCTTCAATTCTGATGATGCCCAATTCATTTAAGCAGTGCTCTGTTTCAATTATATTTTATCCCACTATTCTTTATCACTAAGAAACAAAGGTTAACAAAGCAAACAAACAGAAACTAATCAAGTGAGTAACTTACATGCTGATCAACATTTGACTCCTCAGTTTTGGCTGATAGTTTTTGGTACTCCTGCTGCATTGTCTGAAATTTTGGCTTTTCACATCAAAAAACAATGTTAAAAGCAAACAATAACAATTTCTCCCCAAGTTATTGCAAATAATTATATTTGGTCAACTTCACCAAAAACCAAAGCTATTCACCGATTCTATACAAGCAGAAAAGCAACAAGGATTATGTTAAATGTCAGATTGCAAAGGAGCTGAAAATAACCAGCATTGTGAAACTATTGTACAACACAACTAAAACAATTGTCAAAATTAAAGTACATGACCCACCATAAACTCATGCACTGCATCAAAAAAACAAAAACTTAAGTTTCTCCATCTAAATATTAAGATTAAAACAAAAAAGTTCAGCAAAGTTAATATTCTTCTTCAACTTTCAACTTTAGAGCTTGAAGGTTTTTATTTGACTTTGAATCACACGTACAAACACTAACTACCGTTCACCCACCACACACGTACAGAACCCACAAGTCACATAAACAACTTACTCACAATATGTTCCAAATTATTGGCTATAAGACTACATGTATCTCAAACTCACCATCATCTTGTTTCTAAGGGACACTAGCTCAGCCCTCTCTTTCTCCAGCGCTCTCTGCTTGTTCTGAAGTTCAATTTTTAGATCAGAGTAGTTGGGGCCAGGGGCGGGTGGAGGTTGCTGCATCTGTGGTGCACCCACGAACCCCATGGGATCAGATAACAAGGGCATTTTGTCTCCACCACTTCCCAACAGTGGTGTCAGTTGGCCACCGCCACGACTTGGAGGTCCGAACCTGTTTGTAGAGAAACTGTTGTGAGTTTAAATGCAAGCAGACAGTTACAGTAAAACCTCCGTTTTGAGACCCTCTCTTAAACGACTTCATCCAACCGGAAAAAAATTCACCGTTCGTTTGTACTATATAAACGACCTCTCTTAAACGACTACCTCTAAAACGCGACTTGCGACCTTCAAATAATTATATTTTACGACCCAGCATCGGAAAATTTCATATTCCAAAGCAATACTATATTTGTGCGCTTGAAGGAAACAGTTTTGTTTACAACTTTTAACAGCAGACGATGCATTAAAACAGCTTGAAATACTCTAAGGAGCTGACCAGATTTGCCCTGAGCAGGGGCCTGTCAGATCTTGCCGACACGATGTCTGGTGTTCAAAGTGACATACTAAGAGAACATGCACGGGTGGGGGCATCATGCAAACAAACAGAAATAACCACTATCTTTCAAGAAATACAAGCTATTCAATGATTGAATAAAAATAAATACAACAATATTAATGGGGTTATCTTATAGTTATAACTCCAAACATGCACTCAGCACTTACATACACTTTTAAACAACTATCATAGCAACACTGATTTTTTATTTTGTAAATGATGAGGAACAGGAAGATACTGACTGTATTGGTTGTGAGACAGAGTTTAATCTAAATTTCTGAAAGATGGTAGATGTTCCCTATACTTAATGGTTATGTGTACTTTTTGTACATGTATTTATTTTAATTAATTAATTTTCTAAATGTCTTTTTCGAAAATGTCCTACCTCCTTTTTAAGACCCCTCCAATTTAAAACCTCGTTTTAATGGCAATTTAAAGGTCGTAAAACGGAGGTTTTACTATACTATTAAATACAATGCTTGTCAAGCAATGATTCTCAACCAGTGCTGCAGTCAGGGTTGATCATAACAGCTTGTGCATGTTCTGTCAAAAGTCAAATGAAACAGTTGTTTTGCTATTTCAAAAAGCGACCACAGTAACAATTAAACTGCCGTTATCAAATAACTAAATGGCAGGCAGCAAGGCAAGGAACATGTTTTCCTCCAAGTACAACAAAGTCTTTCAAAATTATTTCTGGTTATATCAAAGTAGCAATTGGTGGTATTTGAATCTCCAAGCCTGTCATTTATTGTGACTGTAATATTTTAGTAACTTGTATTGTTTTAATACTTAGTTGTGCAACAGTTACTGTATTCCTGATATTGTATTTTACTGAATAATGAAGTTTACAAAAAAATGTTTTTATTATATGGCATTCATGTGTCATAAGGGTGTATGAGGTGTGTTTGGGTAAGAAAAATGAATGAATCTCTAAAATAATATTTTGTAATGTTAGTTTTTAAGAATTGTCGCTCATCTTACATACTTTTATCTGCTCAAAGGCGACACAAATGGCTGTACATAATTCCTTTGATGGTTAAAAAGATTTGTTCCATTGAAATGAATTGAACTTAATGGATCTGCTGGTTAAAAATTGCTCCACAGTTAAATTCAAAAGTATGAGATTTTCTCTCTGAAAGTGATGAACTTCTGTAATTAGCAACTCCACTTTTATAACAATTGCACAAATTCACAACTTTCCGACACCTCTCATAAAAACTCGTGGGTATCGCCATTATAAATTAAAACGAGGTTATATGAAACCAAGTTCCGGTTTGGCTTGTTTTGCTTTTATCAAAGCTTGATGCGTGACTTTTAAATATGGCAAATTGCCGAAAACGACGATTGTTAGAGCCAGAAAACGAGTGGGATAAGTATAAAAACGGTGGAGGAAGTACATGCTCAGTGAAAGAATGCAAAAAACAATCGTAGAGGCTTGTATTTGTGGTGACTTCGGAGGTGCGTCGATCATCGACAGAAAGTGAAACAGGACCTAGTTTTCCATAGCTTCGCCGTCGCAACCTTCACAAAACACGAAGTAACTGACTATGAAAGGCTAGCGTTGTGGCCAAGTGGGCTAAGGCGGGACTAACTTGCCTTGTCCACAAGCCAGAAACCAATGGCGCCTGACAGGTGTGGGTTCGAGCCAGCATCTGGGCGTTATGTTTTTCCTAATATTTTTCAAAAATTCACAAATAATGTTAGGTAGGTAGGGTTTAGGCGCGCCACTGGCGATAGAAAGGGATAATAAACTGCAGCCAAAAAAAATAAAAATATGTGAGGGTACGATACAGGTGGCCAGTGACACTTGTTATTATTCTTGAATATTTGGAAATAACTCACTAAAACACGCGGAGAAAAAAAACGGAAGTATTTTTCATAGAGGGGATTCCCGTTGGTGCATAGGATAGCAGAAAAGTGTGAATACCTCACTGTCAATTCCCAAGCAAAGGTCATGTATCTGTTCCAACACATTATTATAAAGTGATGATCCAATGAAAAATTTGTGTTAACCCAAACCGATTGCAGGCATGTGCTGCTCGTCAGGTTGCAGAGATGGGCACAGTCAACAAGCATGCAAATAAAAAAACAAAACTGTTATCTTTGAACAACAGCATACTGCATTTAGCTAAGCTTGTCTGAATGCAGAGGTGGGCAATCATGGCCGTTTGCATGATTGTGTCAATGTAGGTATGAATGAATAAACTTTGCATGCAGTCTCAGACCCACCTTTGCAACCCAAAATGGAACTCGGTTTTTGGTCGCTGCAAGGCCCCAAGAATCTCGTGTTCCGTCTGTTGGCAAGCTTTCTGCATCTGATTCTTCTGAGAGCGTCGATTTCTTCCTTTGTTTCTTTTCGCTGCTTGGATTGCGACAGTTTTCTTTACCTGGGTGGCTAAACGATCTGATGCCTCACTATTGTTCACCTTGTTGCTAGCAACAAGCTGGCTACATTCTTGTTTGGAAGTCCCATTTTCGATGTCCAGTTTCCTTTTCTTCATTTCTTCAAATACAATGCTTCTACTGATCTGGTTCTCTTCTGCCCTTCTTGTCTCATCCTTTCCCTTCTTTACCTCAATAGGAGCAACTTTATTTTGCTTCAAGCTTGAAGCTTCCTCTTTATTTACACTAAATTCAGTTTTCTTCCCTCTTTTATTTTTAGCTGTTGTGGCATCAATATTAACTTTAGTATTTTTCATTTCAGACTTTCCATTACTCGGAACTGTACAGTCTTCAGTATTTTTTTTGGGAGATGATGATGAACTTTTCATATTCTTCGCTCCAAACTTCTTTGATTTGCTATTTTCCTTATCTGGGGTACTGACGTCTGAGGCAAGGGGAGATCTTCCTGCCTCATTTTTAGACCTTGTCCAAATTCTAGGTTTCCTGCATAACGGCATACTAAGCATGTCATTATTACAATATCACCAACATATCTCCAAAAATCACTGTTGCACTAAAAACTGGTATTTATAAAAATTAAACACAATAAAAGTAAAGATTCAAACCCTGGAACTACCAGCAGAAAACTCTAAACAACTCTGACCCAAGTGAGCAACTCAAATTGCTGGAGAAGAAGATACAGGTGCTACACAACCAATCTTATTTTCACTGGTTGGAAGAATCAGAGGTGAAATAAAGACATATAAAAAGCAGTGAAAATAAATAATACAATAAACCCAACAAATGTTGTGACACACGAGTCAAAACCAAGCCATAAAAGAACATGCTCTGTTTGTACTTTTTGGTATCTACACCAACACCTACCTTGGCCCTCCAACCTGAGTCCTCATCCCATTGGCGTCTCCTCCCAGTACCTGACGTCCGAAACCACCCAAGCCTTCACCTGGAGGTCCAAACCCTGGACCACCTCTATTCACTCCAGGTCCCCTAGGGCCTTGGCGGAACCCCCCAGCATCCCCTCCCCCACCAAGTCCGAAACCTTTGTTGCCAGGCCCCAAACCATATCCCCCACCATCACCGATATGGTAAGGTGCAGCTGACATGTCATTTGGTTGTTGCTGTAGAGGGGATGGTTGTTGTAGCTGCCGTTGCTGCTGAGGTAGTGCTGGCTTGATCTCCGTTTTCTGAACAACAGATGATTTCACACAATCAAGCGATAAGGATAAATATGATGAATATGGATGAAAGAAGAAGAAAACTTCACGCTTCTTTGTACAGCTGGGGGTGCATTTTAGCGAATTATGATTTGGACATAGTTCATGTGAGCGCGGGTGGTCATATCCCATATGCGTGTATTTTAGCCTACTCGGCCGATATGCCTCTATTGCATAAACTCGCATCTTAAAAGCTATTGGAGTTTGACAATTGAGTAATCACACACAAATAAATGTAATGAAACGTTGTGATGTTACTATGTAGTCTTTTCTGCTACATCACATTTGAAAGTGTCCCAGCATCTATGTTGCGACAGGGAGGTTCTTGAATGCTATGACTCACACATACTCTTTTTTGTTGATCTCTCCTTCATCATATTGTGCTAGTTTTCTTCTCATCTCCTGCAGATACTGAAGACAATGAGGTCTGACTGCAAGTCGCAATCCAGTCTGGATGAAATGTATTTTTACATACAAAGTCGTTTGAACTCCCTTGAGCACAAACATGAATTAAAAAATCGATGGATGTGCTTGGTAAAAATTGTCTGCAAAGTGTCGATGGAAGGATTTGCATGCGTTGGTTGTTCTGATAAGAGTCGACCTCGGGGTCAGCTCACACTGCAAGAGTGAAAAATGCCTCATCTCGTGCATAAGTTGTCGGGATGTAGTCAAGAATCATCAGGTGCATCAGCCATGATGTCAAACGCAACAGCATCCTGAACACAGCTAAAGCTTAAGTCTTTTTTTTTTTTTTACTAGTCTAGAACCGGCCTTAGGAGGCTATTTTTAGGCCAAGCCACGCCAAACTCCTGCTTGCTGCAGTAGTGGGCTAGCGCACCGGCTGTGTAGCAGACAAAGCTAATACACAGAACTTTCTAGCTACTGCAGCTGCACGTTCTGTATTTTTGCGCTCTAAAAGTGATCGTTTAATGTGGAATGTTCGAGACGTTGTGTTCATCTTTTGCACTTAGTTACTTTTATATCTAACCTTGGTACTCGCGCAAACTAGAGCCAAAAACTCAACTTCCTTTGTGTTATGTTTAACTGGATTAAAAAAATGTTTGGTTCACCTTGCTCCACGATAACCTTACTTGGATTACACTAGTTCACCTGTCTGTTTAGGGTTTTCTAATTGCATGTGCTCTTCATATAACCGATTGATAGTGTTCAGGTTTGAAGTCATTTAGTGCAAAGTTTGAACTTTCTGGTGAAGTGGTCAGCTTCTTCTTCTTCTTCTGCGTTCCTCTTTTCTGGTAGCGTGTGCGCTCGTTTGGACTCCCACACAATACCCAGGGGGTATAGTCAGCAGCACTCCGTCTTCGTTGGGACATTCGGTTTTAGCGAGTTTTCCTTCTCGAGGCCGTGCACAAGACTGGATGTGGCCCATCTCATCCAGCCCCACCTGGTTATCCTGCCAGGTACTCAGTCGCCCCCATAGCAGGCTTGGTGGTAACAGGGGCACCAAACTGGTAAACCAGTAGTGGGTGCTGCTATGGACACATTTATGTAGGAGAGGCCATATGCAAGTAACCTCCTGCCAGCTTGGCCAGACAGTGGTTCCGCGGCTATCACTACATCTGGAGAGTGAGAGGTAATTAATTGAACATCACTCCCCTTGATGAGCGGGACGTACAGCACCAGACCTCACTGCCCCCGGGCAGCATTTATAAAGCACTTTTTGTGTTTGGTTTGGCCCCATAAGTTCAGCGATTTGACAAAACGCACCTGAAGATTTAAGCAATAGGCGCTCATTCCCATTGCCCTAGTACGCCCACCACTGCCCAGCACTTTGAAAGAATTACCTGATTCATTTTGGTCGCTTTTGGTAACATTGTTATCCACTTCTATTTTCTTGTTATTTCTCATTTGTTTTTTATCTTTGTTTTGTGAAGTCCTTTTAACTGTACTTGCCGTTTGCGCAGTCTAGCTTCAGTTTATATGTGTGTGATTACAATATGTGCAACATTTGTTTGTGTGTATGTGTGTGCAGTGTATAACAGTTTTTGTGGGTTTTCTTACAGTTTATTTCATTCGAACTGTTAGTGGAGAATGGCTGCAGTGCAGCAAACAGAAGATCTCCACACACAAAGACAGCACTACCTGTGTAGAATTTGTGGCTGAAGATCAAAAACAGTAAAGGACAAGCACGCCCCTAAGCTTTGCAAAACTGACGCCTCATGCATGTACAAGTTTCATGACATTTCAAGAGTCTGAAGAAGCAAATGGCACTGCATACTACAAAATGTTATGTGCATCATGTTGTTTTCGCTTGATGAAACTGAATAGATTTGAAAAGGGGGGAATTTCAACTACGTGAGAAAAAAAGAATAGTTTATAAGGTTTACTATCCATTTTATATTACTATAACTTTTTAAAAATATAATTTTGCATACATTGGGTTTTTTTCTCAGCGAAGCGTTTGTTGTCTTCGTTCAGTCTACCCTGTACCTATCCGTATATGAAAAAGTCGCTTGGTCAGTGTGCCCTGTTGTGTGACAGTGACATTTATAGTGGTCATTGTTCAATGTACTGTACCAGCATGACTGAAATGCTTGGTCAGTGTGCCATATTTAGTGACAGTGACATTTATAGTGGCAACTGTTCAATGTACCCTATTATCATGACTGAATCGCTTGATCAGTGTGCCGTGTTGTGTCAAAAATGACACTTATAGTGGTGATTTATTCAATGTATCCACCAGCATAATGACTGAATCGCTAGGGCAGATGTGCCATTGTGAAAGAGTGACAAGCAGGTGACTTTGTGTCATTGGGAACATTGGATTACCTGCCTGGCCCAAACAAGAAGTGGTGAGTGCAATACGTATTTGCACGTTGTAAATATCATTGCTAATTTTTTCTGTTACTTTTTTTTACATGCACTAGGTAATACTGAAAAAAGACAAAAATTCTACATGCACTGCACAGGCATGCCTCCTCCCCTCCTCCCCTCTTCCCACTCCTTTACTTCTCTCTCTCTTTCTATAAAGTGAATGCAGGTCTCCATTAAAAAAAAAAAAAAAGAACAGGTCTTCACTGTGTGCATGTATGTGTGATATTTTGTTCTGTCTTGTACATTTGTGTAGTGGAAAGTCAGGTAATATGAAACGGAGAGTAATATATCAAGGCCTTGGAATGCCTCATTCCTTAATACACTCCATTTAATTATTCCCCGACTTTCCCCTACAAGTAGGTATACTTTAAGATGCGATGTTTTGTTATTTGTGTTTTTTCCTTGTAAATTGCAGTATTTTGGGATATTGTTTAAAAAAAATAATTATTTTCTGTTATAATTTGGATGGTTTGGGATGAGGCAGTGGTGTTCCTAGGATTAGAGGGCAATAGGACAAAATGTCCTAAATCATAAAACTAATCGGACATCATGTCCTGACTACATAAAAGCAATAGGACATTCAGATTGTGAAGCGAACCGATTAATGGTGCTTCTTTAGAAGACAGTGACTAAGAATAAATATGAATAAAGTAAAACAAAAACTCTGTTGTGTAAACAGTTTACAAATGTATTATTTTTTTAAATGCAATGTTTGGCCAGATTATTTTTACGTATACACACACACACAGACTGACTAGATATTTGACACACAATAGCTACACTAGGGCCCTGCAAGCTTAATATCAGCAGACTTGTCACAGACAGTGGTCTCTTCCCTTTTCTTCAAAAACGAGCTCAAAACAGACTGCCCTTTAGCAACACAAAGCTTTTTCTTCGGCGGCATTTTGAGCGTAGTAAGATCGTTGCAGAGGAAGTATGGTGTCGGTTATTTCCCTTTCAAAAGTGTCGAGAGTTGCGGCCCTTTTGTTGTTCGACGGAATGTACTAAAGAGTGATAATAGTCTAGCATTGTCCACTATTCAAACTCGTTTTAACGGCTTTGACACTCCAGTTTGTACAGATGTTTCTTGCAGTGACCGCTCTAGTCATAATACTATCGGACAATGACCGCTAATTTCGCAATAGAATCGGACATTTGACGGGACAAAGGTGTTTGCATTCGGTCATTTTCCAAACGAATCGGACCATGACCGATGTCCGAGGCCTCGGGACATCACTGATGAGGTTTTACATGTATTTTCGTACATCGTTTGTTTGTGCTGTCTCGTGTATAGTAAATAGTACCCGCCTGGGCTGGAATAAGCTATGTTACTAAATGTTTCATCTCTCTCTCTTTCTCAAGTGAATGCATGTCTCCATTGAAAACAAAATACCTTCACTGTGTGTGTTGTCTTGTTCTGTGTTGGAAATTGTTGTACAATTGTGGTTTTTTTCCCTTGTAAATTGTAGTATTTTGGGATGTTGTTTTGTTTAAAAAAAAATCGTATTTGCACTGTCTTATGTATTGTAAATTGTGATGGTTTGAGAAGAGGTTTTAAATGTATTCTTGTTTGTTAAAATAGTAATAATAACTGTCAAATCAAAGCTGAGTGGATTTTGTATTCTTGTCGCAGCATTAACAAGAGTGTGTAATTCAAGTGATTTTTGTTTCAAATGAAAATAGCGATAACAACTGGCAACTCAGAAGTAAATGAACACTGGGCAGGCGAGCTTATGGAACACCAGAATCCGCTGAAAATTGATTGATTGATTTATTGTTGCTTTAGGTCCAGCGGACTCTTCCGAGCCAAATCAGGACCGGATAACCCCCGATCCGCATAAAAGATCTGCCGAAACAACCCTAGTGGGAAAATTGAATGCCCTCCACCGGCCAGTCACTTTACAATAAAGACATCCCACGCGGGAGACGCCTGAGGGTTAACCTCAACTACGCGAACACCCCGGTTACAAAAACAAAATAGAATACAACCATCATTATAAATCATCAACAAAACACATACATATAAAATGCCTATAGTGCGAAATAATACAATCATAGGAAGCCCCAGTGACCACCCGGCAGAAAGCGTCCAACACTCCCAAGCTGATCCAACAGACCTCATACACAAACAAGGAGTCTTGTCCAGGAAGAGTTTTCAAGAAGAAAGGTAGGTCATTGATCTAGCGAAGAAGAAGAAAGTATAGCAGAGTGATAGGACAGATCAGGAATGGGAAAGAGCAAATGACGAAGACAGCGACAGTGGGAATTTAAAGCACTAAATTTCCAGAAAGTGGGGATACTATTTATACTGAAACCCCCGGCACTCCAACGGGGGGAACTGTTGCCGCAGTGAATTAGTCATGCCTACAAAGGCAAGACAGGTTTTCAACTGGGGCTTTCACTGTTCCCTTTATAGGTTAGAACAATCTACAGTGACAAGATTGCTCATGACCCCAAGGGGTATCCGCTGAAAAAGGAGAAACTATGCGCACATATGGGCCATCACAAAGGCACGCATGTAGGTTATACAACGTGCTCATACGTGCGCGCTCACATGGGCTATGTGCTCTTTTGGGATAATTTGACAGTTGGTTGTCTGGTTTCATTTAGCATAATAGCCCCTTCCATACATGCGTAAGTATCTCATTTTGCATAAATAATGAAACTACTCTTATTTGCCTCACACAAGTCACATTTTGTATTCTCTACATTTCAAATATGAAGTACTCACTATTCTATAATTTTGAATTACTTATGAATTTTCTACCACAAAAACAAATAAACTTGATAATGAGAATGAAGACGATGATGATGATGATGTAGATGATGAAGATAACAACAACTTTTAACATGTTAGATCTATACTTCATATCAATCAGAGATTATGCTTGGAAATGAGAAAGAAAAATGACTGCAACTGAGAAAGAAATGATCGTAGACATTTTCCCATGTTTTTAAAATATGGGAGGCAAGGTGGCCTAATGGTAGAGCTTTGGCTTGCGGATCTGAAGGTCCCGGGTTCGAGCCCAGGCTGGGGCATTGTGTTGTGTCCTTGGGAAAGACACTTTACTCCCGTTTCCTACTCCTTCGGATGAGAGTATAAACCGAGGTCTAGTCTGTGTCGCATACATTCCCTCACAACGGACTTTAAAGATCCTGACGCTCATGTCCTAGACGGGTGAGTGCCGGAGACAAGACCACACCCAGCATGCACCTAGGTCCTTCTCCCCCATCCCTGGCTGCCCAGGATTGTGCTCAGTTGTCTGGAGCGTTATTACGATGTGCCCAAAGGCTGCAAGTTGGCTCCTCGGGCGGCTTGAGTTAGATCCTGTATCAGTACTGACTTGATTCGCCAAGAACGGCGAAATATGTGCGCTATACAAATACCCAATAATAATAATAATATAAAAAAATATTAATATCTTACTGATTTCTGGAAAGCGTAGCCTTTGTCGACAAGGTCTTGATTGAGGCATGTACTGCCGACATACACCTGAGCAAATGTTCCTGTGCCGTCTGGAAGACGAAAGGTAGGATTGACGGTGACAAACTGATTCGCTGTGATTTCCCTCAGGTATTTCAGCGCCTATGAAAATCATACACAAACACTTCTTCATGCTTACTCAGATAAAGGGAAATATGCCTACGGAGTTAAAAAAAAGGAATCCACTGCACTAGTAGCTTGGATTTTATCCCGATCAAGGTCAAGCTCTATATTAACACTATTGTAATATATTCCTCTTCCATGCCAGATATATATCTTTTCTGTTCAAACATTTGACTCGCCAATTCGCTTAGCTATCTATTCACCTGTTGTTTATTTCATCGCTGGTCGAGGATTTTGACACCAGAGCTAATAATAACTACTCAGGAGAAATGTCAAGTCATAGAATCTTTATGTCACAATCATGCTCTGCAAATGTGTAGAATATAATTAATTTTTTAAAAATGAGTTAGTTAGTTAGTCATTGTTTACAAGGTCCAGCTGACTGCAAAGACCCGAATCAGGACCACAAAATCAGGACCACAACTTGGTTGAAAGAGGACTCACCCCCGATCGGTATAAAAGGTCTGCTGAAAAAAAAACCTAATGGTAACACTGAAGACACTCCACCAGCCGGTCACTTTACATTAAAGGCATTCCATTATGGGACGCTGAGGCTATACTCTAATTTATCGAACCCTCGTTTACAAAAACAAAATTGAATATAAACATCATTATAAAATATCAACAAAACACATACATATAAAATGCCTACATTGCTAAATAATAATATCACAGAAAGCCCCAGTGACCATTTGCAGAAAGCGTCCAATATCCCCAAGTTGACCCTATCCCCAAGTTGACCCAACAGACCTCATACACAAATGAGGAGTTTTGGAAGAGTTTTCAAGAAAAAAGATACTTGACTGATCAAGTGGAGAAGAAGATAGTAAAGTAGACTGATAGAACAGAATAGGAACGAGAAAGAACAAAGGAGAAAGACAAGGAAATCTATCTAAGCATGTGAACAAAACTAGTAGCAGCCAGCATAAGAAAATCAGGCCAAAAAGCAATGGAATTCCAGAGTGGGTCATGGAGAGTTACTTGCGGCCACAGGCACAGATTTATCTGCCATAATAATATAAGGATACTTATTTAGCGCTATTCTCCAAACAGTCTTTATATAGCCGAGTCTCATCACCAAAATATTAATGAACTAGGAAATATAGTACCCACACAAAGCGAATACATAAGCCACGTTCTTATGTCAACAGCTGTCGCTCATGTACTAGCTCTATAAAGACGTGATTTATACACAATTGTAAATATTTGCCAATTCGTGAAAAACTTTAACATCAAAACACCTACAGAAAGAAGTGAAACAAAAGCGAGACACTAATAAATTATGCAAAGACATAATACAAACATAAAAAAGAATATTCACAAGTAAACTATGAAAGACGAGGGAGGGTGGGGAAGGAGGAGAGCAGCTAAGGAGTGAGAAGGCTTGGGGCGTGTGGTATGACGATGGTGGTCTGAATCACAAAAGAAGGAATGATGATTGAGATGGGAGGCGAGATCAAATATTTTTTTAAGGAAGAGATGTTTGCAAGTTGGACTTGAAAGTGGCTGTGTTTGGAGAGCTGCAAAGAGAGAGAGAAAGACAGTTCCAAAGTTGAAGAACCAAGCACTGAGAAGGATCGACAGCCCGCAGACAGGAGTTTGTAGCATGGTATTTGTAGCATGAGGATGTCAGAGGAAGAACAAAGATTTCTAGATGGCTTGTAGAAGTGAATGTTCTGAATGAGGAAAAGTACAGATTTGTAGGTAATCCTCTGAGATACAGGAAGCCAGTAGAGAGAATGTAGGAAGGGTGTAATATGAGATTTTTTCATACTGAGAACCAAACGAGCAGCTGAGTTCTGAACACGTTGGAGCAGATGAACAGAAGAGGAATGTTCCAGCTTGAAGAGAGTTACAGTAGTCTAAGCATGACAGGGCAAGAGAGGAAATAAGTTTGGCTGTAGTGTCAGTTGTCAGAGGCTTGCGGACAAGGCCCATTCTAAGGAGCTGAAAATTGCATGTTTGACAGGTTTTGTGGATGGATTCTGGAATGGAGATGGCGTTGTCAAGGATGACGCCAAGGTTTTTGACAGAATATGAAATAGGAATAATGGTTTGGCCAAGAATGACAGTGTCTACAGGGGCAGAAGACATGTTGTGTTTGGTACCCGTCAGCAAAACTTAAGTTTTATTAGCATTGAACTGGAGCTTGTTGGCAGTCATCCAGTTGAAAATGTTTTCAAAGCAGTCAGAAGTTTTGGTCAGAACAGATAGAAGGTTTTGAGGAGTGTCACTGTTTTTGAACTGTGCATCTGCATAAAAATAGTTGAAAGTGTCATGATTTTGGATGATCTAAGACATAGAAAATATGTAAAGGGTGGATAGAACAGGGCCTAGAACATAACCAGAGCAATGCCTTGAAGCTTATGCTGTCATTGTATAAGTATTCTATGCTGTAATTATTTGTGTGCGCCTGTACCAGTAAAAGTGAGGGATTCTAAGAGAGCTCAGTCATTGACTGCTTATAGCAGATGCTCTTTCAGAATACTTGGACGTTTATAAATATACACCAACGTATTAATCTATGAGCAAACAGCCATCTCTAAGTGTGAATTAAGACTTTTTTTTCTGCAAATTGAACTAGGGCTCACAGACACTTTAAAAATGAAAAGGCATTCAATGAGCAATCCAGAAAAGTCCAGCAAAAACAGTCTGGCACAGCAGTAATGCAGGCATAGGCACTGATGGTGACTGACAAAACAAGAGAGACTGAAACAGATGGAAGGGTGAGAGGGGAAGGCAGATCAACTACATCAGGCGATTAAGAGGACACAAACCTACAACAGTCAATTGTTTTGTTCCTACCTCATGCATCTTTTCTTTGACAAAGCCCACTTGGTGCAGAATGATTTTTAGGCTGATGGGGGTCTTGGAGGCAATGTCCATGGGCAGCTCCACCAATTCCTTTGGATCTGTTTCTTCACTGTTGCCAAAGTCAACATAGTGAACTTTAACCTGCACCAAAACCACCACAAAATGAATTCACTTGGGAGTTACATTTTACCCCAAATGAAATGTTTTGCCAAGACAGCTAAAGTGGTAAGATTTCCAAAATGAGACATTTTTCATACAAAGCATGTAGAAATGGTCAGGCTTTCAAACTAAATAATAAAATATCATGAAAACCTCAATTTGTTATTACTATAACGAACATAAGCAGCTAACAAGCACTCACTCCACAGACTGAAATACAGTTTATGATACCTTGTCTGGCCCAAAGACTTGTTTGACTTGAGCACGATACCACATTCCATCCTCTGAGAACAGGGCTCCATAAATCTGCAATGATAAATAAACACCTCATTTTATGTAAAACAATTCTCCTACAAAAACCACAAATGCAATTCAATAGAGGAAAAAATGATATAACGATGGTCTACAAAATTCCTCAGACATAGCAGTTCATCTTCCAACATGATGGACAACTGGAACCTAGTGCCATCTGAAGAGCAAATTATACCGAACGATCACATTTAATGTGAGTCTCGTTTATTAAGGAATATTCTAAAATTAAAGATCCTAAGTTGACATGAGGACTTTGTTGGAATTCTACCCCCTTCCCCATCTCCCTTGCTCTCTAATCCCTTCCTCCCTTTTTCCATGTTTGTCGAGAAAGACAACATAAATGTAGTTGCGTTGAGCCTACTTTTTATTTAAAGGGACTATCTACCTTGTTTGCATCCACACGACCAGACACCTTCTGGGCCACAGGACAGATTTCTGACAGCATTTGACTAATATCAAGCTGCTCCTGCAATACTGCATCGCTCGCTTCAACGCACCAAAACAACGTTGGTGTGTCAATATGGGACACGTGCATCACCTGCAAGACATTCAAAAGATGCCAACTTTCATGGATAACAACACATTCACTCCAACAATCAATCAATCAATCAAATAATCAAACTTTTTTTTAAATCTCAAAACATTTCACATTTTCACTAGTCAGACAAAACAGAAATACAAACAAGACTTCATGACTTTGGTTCTGTTGCCTTGGCATTTGATTTGCAGAAAGAAAGAAAAGTAATACCCTGCAAAAACAAACACTGCATTTAACTCCTGATTTGTTTATTCTAATACCTGCAAGAAAAAAGCATTTATTTTTCTATCAGGTAATTCTACTTACTTCTAATTACTAAACAAAAGACAACTTGTCAACAATTAAAATAAAGAAATATTTACAGTACTCATAAACAACCAACACAGCAGTTCAAACTCTGTCTTAAAGCTAACAACGTCAATGAAAACAAAAAAATATCCCCTTGCTACAAGTACATAAACAACTGACACACACAAAGATCACAAAGCAAGACACACCATAGGATTCAATCGATTGCCGCGATAGCCAAAACTTGAACCATGACCAGATGACGAATCAGACTGAAATACAAATCAGCATCAGTAATTAGAAGATGTATCGAACTTTGCAACAAAATTACAACTCAAAACTGTACACAAAGAACACAACGGTGGTCTATTCAACACAGTTAGGTAAGTGGATAATTTAAATGACAAAAAGATCACAAGCTCTAGGAAACAGGAACCATGAATTTTTCTTTCATGGCTGCAAATGAGCTAATATGCTTGAGTTAAACAGCTAAAACCATTTATTGCTAAATAAGCAATAAACAAAGCAGTGAACTGCGGTGCAATGTCTGGTGGATCTCTACTAAGATATTTAAAACGTATGTGATAACTATCAATCAAAAATGTAAAATTTGAAAAATTATGACCATACTCTCAAATGAAAACAAAACAGTTGAAAATCGTTTTATAATGGATTGTGGATCAAAAATTTGAAGAACAGTTTTCTATCGATACAAAAAATAATTTAAAAAACTCAAATTAAAATTTCTAACAATACCTCTCCTTCTGGGCCTGGGGATGAAGATCCTGAAGGCTCTACAGCTGGCACTGGAAAAAAGAAAAGAAAAGATATCCAATAAATCCTATCCTATCACATCCCATAACTTGAAATTTGTTGGGGCACCACAGATGATCGTTTAACCAACGTACTCCATCTTTCTCTGTCCTCAGCAACCCTCATGCCTTCGCTCAGTGTCAAGACAGTCCATTCTTGAATGTTGTCCTCCCACCTCTTTTTCTGTCTCTCTCTTCTTCTGCCTCCTTGCACACTGCCATACAGGAAGGCCTTTGTAAGGCCTGATGCTCTGCTGATATGATGTGGACATACCATCTGAGTTTCCGTTTCTTCACCACTGTGAGCATGTCATAGTGTTGTCCAATGGCTTGTGTGATGGTCTGTCGGACTATGTCGTTGGTGATGTGCTGGATATAGGAAATGCCCAGAAGTCTTCTGTAGCACCTCATCTCCATGCTTTGTATTTTTTATTGTAGATCTGCTGTAAGAGTCCATGTTTTGCTAGAGTATAGGAAGATAAAAATTACAAGGGAGCGCAGCAACTGTACCTTGGAGTGTAGACTAATGGTCCTATCTTTCTAAATGGGTTTCAATCTTCAGTGCAGTAGTTGTTTGTGCTATTCTGGAGAGGACTTCCTGTCAGGACCCACTGTCTGAAACAATTGCTCCTAAATATTTGAAGCTATGCACCGGGTTGAGGAATTGGCCTTGGACTTTAATAATAATAATAATAATAATAATACCGGATGCTAATACGCGCTTTACTTCGAATGATTTCGAACTCAAAGCGCGGCGACCGATATCAACATACACGCTCACGTGCAACAAATATATTACAGACACACAACAAGGACAACAGTATACAAGGCATACACGTGGTGTAAAGGCAGGGAGATCGCTATTAGGAAACTGAAAGTAAAATAGTTTTGTATTTTTTTAAAATTAATTTGACTGCATCCAATATTATTTTGAAGGGTGGGAGGAAGCCGGAGTACCCGGAGAGAACCCTCGGTGACCCGTAAAGTCTCATACCTTGGTCACAAATTTTTGCCCCAGTTGGGGCTCGAACCCACGACCTTCGGCATTGGAAACCAGCACCTATATCCTCTGCGCTACGGGCCACCCTGTCTTTAATGTCCGTGTAAGTGTTGATGCCATTGGTGTTGTTGGTCATCATTTTGGTCTTCTCTGCACTTATTTCTAATCTAAGGGCTCTGGAGGTGGTGTCAAGCATCTGTTCAAATTCTTGTTCCTCTCCAGCCAATCCATCAATGCCATCCACAAAACAGAGGTTGGAGATTGCCCTACCTCCTATGCTGACTGTGCCTTCATGATCTGCAAGGGCCTCTGACATGATGCGCTTCAGAAACATGTTGAAGCAATAAATATACACACATAAAACAAACGTGATAAAGATTTTACATAGTGTGTGCGAGTGTTGACTCATGTGGCATATAATTTATATGCGTGTTGTGTTTGAATATGTGTGTGTGTGTGTGTGTGTGTGTGTGTGCATACTTGTGTGGGTGCAAACTAGATTTTTACATTTCAAGACGTATCTGAAATAGTCATGAATCAGAACGAGCCAAAATAATGTCAGTCTGTAAGTGGGTCTGTCTGCAGAAAGCCATATCTCAAGAAATACAGAAGGGATTTTGACCAAACTTCAAAGAAACATTACCTAGATTAGTGTCCAGCCTCTTGTCCATACATGCCTACCCCCCAAAACGTGAAAGAGGGACATTGGCACCAAAAAAGAGGGACATGGCTTGATTAGGAGGGACACCGCAACTGGATGATTTCAACACAAAAAAATGTCATGCATATTTTTGCCAAATGATTTGACTTTCAGGCGAGCAGCTATGATCGTTGAAGAAGTTTTGAAATGTAAAATAAAAAATAAATAAATTAAAAAATTGAGTCACACTGAAACTCACCTTTGTTTATGAATCTGTTGTTATTGATACTGTTAATGATGAAGTAACAAATAAAACACAGAAACTTTAGTTCATGATTCCGTTTTACTAATCTGCATACTGCCACTGAAGGTAAAATCCAATAAACGTAGTGTCACTGTCACATACACTACCATTACATGAGAAACTATTATTCCTGTACAGATTATGTGCATGCTGCCACTGAAGGTAAAATCCAATAAACACATGAACTGTCAGTGTGACATACATATACTACCACAAAGTAACATTCTGAGCGATCTCGGAATCTTTAAACATCACTTTGAACGCTTTTGACAATGTATCAAGCGAGCTCATCGGCAAATTGAGTTCCAGCACTAAGTCCACTGCCATAGCCTCTGCCCTCAGCACTGCTTCTTCCTTGCTGGTCATGGCCGCTTCACCCTTGTTCGTCACCAAAAATCCAGTAATTTTTGGCGCAGCCGCCTTCTGCTTTTGAATTCTTTCATTGCAATTATGTTTGTCGGTTTTAATGTGCCGTTCAATATCGTTTCCGCCGCCGGACCTGATGGAGAAATCTACAGAACAAATGGCACAATGCGCCCATGATTCTCCTTTGCCCTCCCTAATAAAAGAATATTTCTCTGTATATTCTTTTCTGAATGTCTGATATCTTTTCTGTTTTTTTCTCGGAGGTGTATCAGGACCATCGTCTGCTCGTGAATTTGATTTTGACGCCATAACTTCTGTCGAAACAATCGCGGCAACTTGTCAGTAGCCTAGGCCTACCACTAGCAGGTTGCGCTGAAGAAAGTCACGTGACTCTGTGTTTGAAACTGTACGCGCGTCATTAGTCCGCGCAAAAACCGGATCAGACCACCGATATTGCATCAGCCGACGCGCTAAAAATAAACTTCTACCGAGTTTTTTAAAAAAAAATCGTTTTTTTTTTTAATTTGGCGGGACGTAAATTTAAAAAGCGGAATCGCGGAACACAGCTCGTTTTTTTTACCTGAAATCGGGACGATTCCGCCTACAGCGGGACGGTAGGCAACTCTGCTTGTCCCATCATATTTCATCTATTACAATGGTCACTGGGGTCTATTTGTTGCTAAATACATTCTGTTCAATATCTCAAAACTGCTTATTTGATTTTGTTGAGTTTGGGTATACGGATACTTCAAATCAAGGGCTCTCCAAATTTCACTTTAGCAGTAGTTCAAAGTATCCACAAAGTATACGTAATGAATTTTCATTCAGTTACTCTGGAGAATAATGAGGCAAAAAGTGTGTTTTGAATTTTAAAATCATATTAGATCACTCTTATTAAAATATAATGGTGAGTGCGCCAATCATTGCTTCACCTCCTGCTAATAAAAATAAATAAATATATTATTAAATTCGTAATTTCGGCCTGAATAATGTGCCTGTTTCAGTGATCACTGTATGCAAAACCTTAAAAGACCTACCAATGTCAGGATTTTTGCCAAAATTGCTCTTCTGCATTCCCCCTTCCTTGTTGCTGGAACTCCAGCTGCCCCCTGACGGAGGTCCTCCTCCTGGCTTGCTGCAAAGTTCACAAAACACTATTTGTAGTATATATTTGTATTATAGTATGGGAGCGCAGACAGCTCAGTGGTGTACGCAGTGTACTCTAATGTCAGGCGATAACATTGCAGCCTGTATAGGCAGTGGTTCAAACACAGTTAACGGCCTGGGAAAACAACAACAGCAACAACAAAAAAGAGACACTGCGCTCCTACTTCTTCAGATAAGAGTATAAACCGAGGTCTAGTCTGTGCATGCACACACTGCATCGCATGGGCTTTAAAGATCCTGATGCTCATGTCCTAGACGGGTGAGTGCTGGTTACACAAATACTCCCACTATGCACTAGGTCCCTTCTCCCCATCCCCAGTTGCCCTGGATTGTACTAGGAAGTCTGGGCATTAGACTATCACTATTCGCCCCAAGGCTGCAAGTGGGCGCCTTGGGCGGCCTGAGTTGGATCCTGTATTGGCCAGCGCCTTGAGCGGCTCTTGAGCTAGTACAGCGCTATATAAAAGTAAATAAATAAATGTACAATCAGTATTGAAGTTAAAAAACAAAAAAGAACACAAGAATAAAGTAAGCAAGTAGATAAAACAAATGACAACAACAAAAGGCAATGCTTATAATTATGATTTCTTAAATACAGAGAGGCAGCTAAAATAAAATGATGTAAATTTTTGTGTGTAAAACACAAATGATAGCAAAATATGGGATAAAGACAAAGATGTACAATCAACTGCTGTGTAAGAATTATTTGACTGTTAAGCTGATCTAACTTCAGCAAAGGGACCCCTGATTCATTTTTGATTCTCTCACTCTTTAAAACAATGTAGAGCCATTAGTGTTTGCTGTTCAACTGATCACCAAAATCTTAGTAACGTTTTACTTGGTGAATAAATATTCTTATGTCTAGCTCAGTAAAAGCAGAATATTTGTGGTTCATACTATTACTTGTTTGGACATTTTATTTGGTTGTTTTCTTGTGTCTTCTGAGACACAATTGCACTGGAATTTATACTAAACCCGCCATCTTGTAATGGCCAGAAAAAAAAGAAAATAACAACAAAGAGACAAATGTTTAGCTAGTCTATCCACCATGAAAATTTAAAAAACTCAGAGATTGAGAGGCGACCATGCAACACGCATGCCAAAGAAGATCCAATAACTATTTGGTCTTTTCAGGCGGATGTGGTCTGTGCGCATGTTCAGTTTGTTGTTGGGGATGGGGGGAGATTACTCTGGATAATTTTGTTTCTTTTACTTTCGTTTTAACGAGGGTGACCTCGCAAAATCTGTTGATTGTTTGCACTTGCTGAGTCATGGTCAGTAGGTGTAATTAATAAGATAACAGTGAATATGCAGTGTTCCCGATTACGCACAGTAGTGCGTCAATTACGCACAAAATATGAAAAATGACGCAGAAAAATTTGCATATGTGCGTCCTGTGGACGCACACATTTTTTTCGAAAAGCTGAAGTCAAAAATACGACCAACGAGTGGCGATCTAATTCACGGCATAATCAGAATCCAACTGAGACTGCCACTGCAGACGATTAAAGATTGTGTCGCGAGTTGTCGTTCTTAAAAATCGCATGCGCGCGCATTGTAAACTTCCTCCAAGCAATCCATTCACCGAACAGAAGAAATCTTCGTGAATCTATTCTTTGATTCTATCATACACGATCATGTCACTTCTGACTTGGTTGACTGGGCCCAAAACCCGTTCATCCACAACAACATCAAGTACAGATCCAGAAGCTGTTGTGCAGGGTGCTCTGAAGGAGTTTGCAGCAACCAAGCGTCTCATGCTTAAATAAACATTTAATACATGTTTTATTTTTTGGGTTTTATATGATTATGATAACTAATGTGACGCTTTAACAGAGTTAAAAAAAAAAGAAAGAAAAAAAAAGAGGCTTGGACTTGTTTTTACATTTCTTTTTCCGATTTGGGGACTCTCAAAATTTGCACAAGGACTCTTAAAATTTTATACCTGGGAGTCCCAAGGACTCTCATTTTTTGTGCGTGGAGGGAACACTGATATGACATTGATCTTACTTTTGTCTCCTGTCCATACGCTTGACAGATATGAGGGTGCCATCTATCATTATGCCATTAGCTTCATTCACTGCTCGGTCTGCATCTGGCTCTGACAGATACTTCACTATCCTGTAATCAAGAATCACTTTCATTACGAATTTGACAGCAAGCCATTATACAACATAATCAAACACCAAGGACATGACATACATAAAGATAAACATTGGCAACAACCCCATCCCCAGACTCCTCCATTCATGAATTGAAAATCACATTGATTCAAACAATGTTTGAACAAAATGTTTGTTTAAATTACAATTGCATGCTAATGTAAACTAAAACTAAAGTAGCAAATATAAAAAAAATATTTTTTTTAAAATCTCTACTTACACGTATTTTCCATGATTATTTTCTCTCACAAAGAATCCTTTGGTTTCTCCAAACTGTGTGAACTGTTTGGACACTTTTTTCTGCAAGTAAAAAATCAGTTGAAAAATAACACCAAATGATAATAATAATAATAATAATAATAATAAAATTAATAATAATAATAATAATAATAATTAGCATTTGTAAGGCGCCTATCCTGCGGATCTAGGCTCGCACACACCAACATTCATCTAATCATACATTCAGGTTTTATATAATACTACATAGGCAGAGCATTGGTGCTTACCTAACTACCTATGAATGTGAAGTGACAACCCATTATTATATACATATATCTCACATCTTGTTATGGGTAACTGGAAGTTTTGACAAACTGCACATTTGACAGATCTGTCAAATATTCCAATGTCGGGTTTATAGAAACTTCCAAATTGTCCGTCGAATCTTCCCCCCAAAATGTAAAGATTTACCGACAAAAAAGTAACAACTAAATAGGAGACGACTTCGCCGACATAAAGCGAGATGACTATTCTTATGTCTTTGTTTTCTCTACCTTGATGCTCTCCCCTTGCGACTCGTGTGTGTGTGTGTGTGTGTGTGTGAGTGTGTGTGTGTTTCCAGATCATTATATTCCTTATGTTTTATTTGCCCCTTATGGGGCATTTTAATAACCTATTGTACATTTTTAAACAAGATTTAAATTATTTGTTCATTTTAATATCAATACATTATAGGGCTGTTCATGAATTTCTTTAAAAAAAATTGTCCTAGAGCTTTGTTTTATGTACTGTCATACACTTAAGTTAATGTACAATTTTCATGTGTATCTGTTAGCAGGGAGAGGATGGGGAGAGATTGTGTATTGCATTGCTGGTTTTATAATATGTATGTAAGGTCTTATAGAGGATCTAGAGAGAAAGTTATTTAAATTACCCTTTGACTGCTTATGATGAGGTAAGTCGTCATAAAATAGTGTAAAGAAAAAGGCCAATGACTAGTTAGTAACACATCATTATCAATATGATGTTTTTTTCTCAGTACAATTCAATTGTCAGCAAAACAAATACAAACCACTGGAAAGCTGAAACATCAGCTATTTGTAAGTTTGGTATGATAACCCTTTTCATTGGCGGGTGGCGACCTGCCTCTAACCACCACCCCACCACACTCACATGCTTGCAAACAGCAAAGCAGATTTATGCGCCAAACAGAGACTAACGTGATGTAAATCCACTTACTCATAAATACAAATACCATGTGAATGCCTTTCTCTCTCTTTCTCCTTATCTCTTATTCTGACTATAAATAAATAAATACATTTTAATTTAGTAAAAATAGTTTTTACATTTTTGTTTCCAAATAGAATATTTTATGTATAAAATTTAATTACCTTTACTGGCTTTAGAAATGTATAAGTATTACCATAATACTGTTCACTCTAGAATTTGTTGTAATTTTTTAATCATGAGCCAGATTTGTGCAATTCTCCCTTGGCAGGGATATGGGTTCAGACTACTAATTTTTGTGCTTATAAATTTAGGAGGAAAAAAAGAGACTTAAAGTTTTTGCCACATTGTTTATTTTGTAAAATGGTCAATTCAAAGAAAGTTTACCAGAAAAAAAACAAAAGTCCAGTCAACTGAAGACAACCTTTATGGAGAAAATTCACGGGCGATAAATGATCGCATAGTCAGAAATATTTGATAATTTTAGTCAAATGACAACTTTTTTTGTTAAAACCTTGGTTGAAAGTTCCAAAAAGCTAAACATCCGTCGAAACTTCCAAAAGACATCCACTGTTGTTTTCGATTTTCATCGAAACTTCAATTTCTTCCGTCGAACTTGCAATCCGTCAAAATTACCTGTAACCCATTTTACACACTTCTAATTGTACAGTTTTAGGAGGTTGCGCACAAGACCAAATGATGGATCATGTAGTATGTACTCAAAGGTTTCACAATACTCTTATCTCCAGGCAAACAAATGCCTTTCCAACCTTTTATGCCCATTTCATTTCAAGCTAAAACAGAGTGTGCCGATGAATCACAAACACTCAGAGCAACACATTAGTATCGCTTCAAACAATGTCAGCTCCAAATTCACCACTAATTTATTTTTAAAATACAGTCACAAATGCAGGTCCAAGCACACAACCCATTTGTATTTTCTTCTTCTTCTTCTTTGATGTGGGCAGCCAACTTCAATAAAATAGTGAAGAAACTTGCTGCGCTGGATTGGGGACTGCAGATCCGGAAATACTGTACTACGACTATAATCATAGATAGTGGAATTTAAAGATGTTTGTCGTGCTTATAACTGTATAATAGGTTCTGAGGAATAGAAGGGGAGGGAGGGAGGGTAGAGGGGGAGGGGGTTGGAGGTGCAGTTGCGTTTTACTGGAGGAGCTGCACAACGCTAGCCTGAAATGAGGCCAGGGTCGTTGCGGAGACAAGCTCTTCAGGCAAGGAATTCCACTCAGGGATAGTGCGGGGGAAGAAAGACTTTTGTCGGTAATAAGTTCTGTTAGAGGGGATGTCATAAGAGTGTTGGTTGTACAGGCGGGTGCTTCTCTTAGGGCGGGCACTTGGCTTCGGAGAGCCCCTGCTGTTGATGTGGGTGAGTCCATGGTGGTATTTATAGAACGTTGTCAATCTTGCTCGTTTCCCTACAACAATATCCTGGCACTCACTCAGTCACTGATCAAACTACACGCTACTGGAAATAATTTTGTGGACACAAGGTAGTAAAGGCATTTGGGTGCAGAGGCTAAAACGGAAAAGGGAGGCTAAAACGGAAAAGGGAGGCTAAAAGGGAAAAGGAGAGGGAGAGAGAGAGAGAGAGAGAGAGAGAGGTAGAGAGAGAGAGGTAGAGAGAGAGAGAGAGAGAGAGAGAGAGAGAGAGAGAGAGAGAGAGAGAGAGAGAGAGAGAGATTATAAAGTTGCGAAGATGAAAAAATAAATTTCGGAACAGGTCGCGTTGCGGATGTTATCCATACAGTAGCAGCAAACATCAACACCTCATAAAAACTCATGTCAACCTGGAAGAGGGTTAGGGTTATGGTAAGAATTAGAGTTAGGGCTAGCTCACTCACACACCAACCTAGCGAATTATATCTTTTTCATCCCATTTGTTTTCGGTGATTGTGGTTAGTCATGGACATTATTTTATCATGGGTTAGTTGTTTTCACCTCCCCAACCATACTTGCTGTAGCCGGGCTTTTAATAAATTTAACTTGAAACAATGAAGCATGTGAAAGTCAAAATGTAATAAAAACTTAAATAAGCAATTACTCCTTACTTCAACAACATCATTGTGAAGACTGCCGCTGAAATTCCCAACAAAAATATCAAACGTTGGAAGCACCGCACGCTTCATTTTCTCACTCACACTACACCGAAATGCAGGGTTGCTTCCCTTGTGCGTCTCATTACCTAAAACTTCGGGAAACTAACACTACCAATCTCTCTCTCTCTCTCTCTCTCTCTCTCTCTCTCTCTCTCTCTCTCTCTCTCTCCCCCCGGGTCATGGATTCTTCAGGCGAATTGACAGTTAGGCGTATCGTCGTTCACCCCTTTACCCGGACCCGGAATCATTCTCTTCTTATTTAATTGTAGTCTATATTAACTAAAATTATATTTAAAATAAAATATAAACATACGTTCGCGGTCGCTCACATATATACACGCACACACGATTTGTTTTTATATGCTGTTGTAAGGCTGCTGCGCTCCTTGTCATCTCCATCTTCCAATACGCTTGTGAAACACAAAGCATTGATATGAGGTGATACAGAAGACTTCTGGGCATTTCCTATACCCAGCACAGCACCAAAGACGAAGTCCAAAAGACCATCACATAAGCCATTGGACAACACGATGATATGCTCACTGTGGTGAAGAAACGGAAACTCCGATGGTATGGCCACATTACCAAAGCATCAGGCTTTGCAAAGACCATCCTGCAAGGCACGGTGCAAGGAGGCACAAGATAGAGACAGGAAAAGAGGTGGGAGGACAACATTCGAGAATGGATCGACTGGCTTGACACTGAGTGAAGCCATGAGGGTTGCTGAGGAGAAAGATATGGAGTACACTGGTTAAACGATCATCTGTGGTGCCCTAACGACTTTCGAGTTACGGGATAGGAGAGGATATGCTGTTACGGTTGAGACTTGCACATTAAGTTATGTGTTTTGAAGAGCATGCAATGATAGCGTGTATTTATCTTTGATTTGATTCTGCATTGTTGCTATGAAAAAACAAACAAAGAAAAAAAATTGCATAATTGTGTTGAGAACTTTCTGGAATTACTTGTCATTCTTCTGCATTGTTCGATATGGTTGATAGCACAGGCGCTTGTATCTGGACACTCGAGCGCCTATGCATATGAAGCCTCTCCCTTTCCTTGGGTGTTAATAATAACACTGTGGGCTATAAGTACCGCGCTGGCTGCTTGTCAAGAGGTGTTTTAAAGCGATTTGCATGTAGTAGTTGTTGATGTTTGCTGAATAAAGTTGAAAAACTTTATAATGACTTCTCCTGCCTTGTTGCTGAGTGAACGGGTGCGTGGTTAAAGAATTCTAGTTACACAAGGTTCTGGGCTGAATCAACCATTGACGTGTAACACACGCGTACCCTGAATTTCATAGGCTAGAAACACTGCAAATAAGCTTTTCGTTTAAATAAATTAAAGTCCCCCGTCACATTAGCGAATAGGGGACTGTGCAAATAAGCATATTCAGAAATGTTATATATATTATTATTCCAGAAAATACCTAGTTCAGTTCAGTTCAGTTCAGTTCAAGGGACTATGTTAAGCTTTACCTAGTCACATATAGAATTATGAAATAATAATTCGATAACAATTATAATTAAATAAATAATAAAACACCTATTTAGAAAAAGCATTCAAGCATTCTGAAAACATTGTTAAAAATCGCATACTATAAACACTTTACAAATCAAATAAGAACACAGTGATAAAAGGCTAGAAACGAAATGAGCCCTCTTTCGCAGCTCAGAAGGGAAGTAACTCTAGTCCAACGCCAAAATGGCGGCGACCGGAGTTTTACCTTTCGTAAGAGGAATAGATCTCACAGGCAATAATTTCAAGGTGTGTGACAAGTACCAATTAAAGTCATATTTAGAATACAATATTGTGTTGAAAACAATTTAAAAGAACGTCCTACTTGTTTTTTCTATTGCGATTTTCTGATAATGATAACTAAATTTGATAGTTATGATAAGCACTTGTGACTGATCACACTGCTTTTTTGTAAACACTTCCTGTTGTGGATATTTTTGTCGATGATTACGTGAAATATACAAACATTGTGCTTAATATGGCCTATGTTTGTTTAATATATACATATTGTAATTTGATATTAGGCTCGTATCAAGAACAAGACACATCTTCTCTTCATTTTCTCAAAGTCAAACTGATTTATTATTAATAAATTATTATTATACAAATTATTATTATTATACTGATTTATTATTAGTAGTAGTAAAATAGTAGTATTTTTAATTGATCAACCAGCCCCATTTTTGTTATATCAAGACAGTCCACTGCCTTGTGAATAATTTCAATAAATATGAATCTGATGACAAGTTGAATACTTTCTTTCCATGTGATGAATACTGCACATGTATACATGACATTATTACATACGATACATGTGTTATTCTCACTCTTTTTGCAGGATGCATTTCCAATACAAATACAAGATATGTCAGGATTGCGATGGCTGCGTCTCAGCAGCACACAACTACAGAAGCTGCCTGGAGAGCTTGGCAAACTCAGTAAATTGGTGAGACGTTTTATTTAAATGTTGTAAAATAGAAAAGAATCCAGTGTTAAGTACTTTAAAAAAAAAAGTGCACAAACTTGACAAACAACACCACTCACTTGAGAGAAAGATTTATATAAAAAAATAATAATAATAATGCAAAGTTATGCACTTGGGAAGAAATAACCCTCTGCATAATGATCATATTAAAGAAGGTGATGGGAGGCATAAGCTTGACTCAACTTCAGCCGAAATGGATCTTGTAGTCCTGGTAGATACTGGTGTGAACTTTGAAGCTCATGTGAATGAAATAGTCAAAATGTGTAATAAGTTATCAGGACTGTTCATAAGTACTATTACAAACAAATCAAGGGAAATAATAGTGCCATTATATAAAGCTTTAATTCACCCAAGCTTAGAAAGGACTTCGTTGGTGATGTGCTGGGTATAGGAACAATGACGAAGTCCAATAGATCATCCGACAAGCCATTGGACAACACGATAACATGCTTACAGTGGTGAAGAAACAGAAACTCCGATGGTATGGTACATCACCAGAGCATCAGGCCTTACAAAGACCATCCTGCAAGGCATGGTGCAAGGAGGCAAAAGAAGAGAGACAGTATAAAAAGAGGTGGGAGGACAACATTCGTGAATGGACTGGCTTGACACTGAGCAAAGCCATGAGGGTTGCTGAGCACAGAGAAAGATGGAGTACACTGGTTAAATGATCATCTGTGTTGCGCCAACTGCTTGTTTACCACACATATTTAAGACAGTGGAGTCCAGGTATTATTATGCAGAGAACAATTTTATTGAATGACCAAGCAACAGCAACCGGCTTCGTCTGCAGTTTCTGATGACGTAAAATAACATAACATACTTAATATAATAACATCATTATCTTCTTATTAAAAATATTCCCAAACATCTCCTTTTCTTTTGAGTTCGGAAGAACTTCACAAAATGATCGACTGCAAACTATCAAAGTCAAGAAGTGAATATACCATAAAAGTTATGATTCTTATTTCGCTGTTAGTTTTTTAAATCTTGTTACACCACTGTCAGTTCCTCTTTGTAACTCTGCAACTTGTGTGAATAACTTGAATAACTAGAACCAGTCTAACACGGACTAACATATTAACACTGGATTCTCAAAACCCAAGTCAACAACAATAATCCTCAACAATGTCACAGCATGGGATTAGTTTAGAACAACAAGGCTGGCGCCTTTCTTTGTCATTGAACGAGTCACGGGTCTCCTCGGGATTTCTGGTGGAGATGGGTTTGTTACTGGCTTTGGCCTTTCTGTAACACCAACGTCAGGAACATGAGTGGAAATGTCCTTCCTCGGCTCATCCTGCGATTGAGGCGTAGGGGTTGTTGTCGTCATGTTTGGTGGCGTCTTCTGTAAGTCTTTGCGGTTACGTTGGAGTGCGCCATTGGGAGTGTTTACCAAGTAGGCCCTGTTCTCGGGGTTGGCGGCAACCACGGTATCGTCAGTATTCCTTTTTTTTTTCCTTAGGGCTGGAATGGAGAAAGACAACATCGCCGAGATATAGAGGTGGCAAGGGTATTGCTCCCTTCTGACGGTTGTAGTTATGGCGCGCTGTTTCTTTTGCCTTTCTGTCCACCTTTCTGATGCAGTCGTCATCGCGCGGTTTGACATCAGATTCTGTGGAATCATTGGAATTTTCGTCCTCAGTCGTCTTCCCATCAAAGTGACCGCAGGACTGTTCCAGTACTTGAGTGGGGCGTTGCTCTATAGTTCAACAGAGCTAGTTCTGGATCTGCCTGTTGAAGCAATTTCTTGGCAATCTTCACCACACTCTCTGCTTCTCCATTAACCTGGGGGGAAACCAGGGCTGCTGGTTTGCCTGTGAAAGTCAAAGTTTTTCGCAAACTCGCTGAATTCACGGCATTGAAACTGTGGACCATTGTTATTTACAATGACGTGTGGAATGCCGTGCGTTGCAAAAATCAACTTGAACTTCTTGATGACAGCTGCGGATGTCGTAGAACGTAGCTAGTGAATCTCCAGCCAGCACGAATAATAGTCCACCACTATCAGGTAGTCTTTCCCTCCAAGGGAACACAGGTCGGCACCCAGTCATGCCACGGACGTTGCGGCAACTCTGTGGGACGTTGTGGTTCATGTCGCTGTGCTGGTCATTTCTTTCGACACTCTCTGCACGAGTCAACAAGTTCCTTCAGTTGTCTGCTCAAACCAGTCCACCACACTGAAGCCTGTGCATTCTCTCGGCACTTGTTTAGTCCCTGGTGTGTTTCATGTAGTTGGTACAGAATGTTTTTTCGCTGACCTTCAGGGACAACAATGCGATGGTTGCACAGTACCAACCCGTCTACTAGCGACAACTCTCCCTGTACCTGATGATAAGGTCTGAGTTGTTCAGCTACCACTGTTGGCCAACCTTTCAGGATGTAGTTGATGACTTGCTGGAGCTCGTCGTCGTGAACTGTTTCACAACAATGCGATGGTTGCACAGTACCAACCCGTCTACTAGCGACAACTCTCCCTGTACCTGATGATAAGGTCTGAGTTGTTCAGCTACCACTGTTGGCCAACCTTTCAGGATGTAGTTGATGACTTGCTGGAGCTCGTCGTCGTGAACTGTTTCAGCACGCAGTGCTTCCATGCGGCGTGGCATTACTGGTCGCGTTGACATCACCGCGTCTACGTACGGCCGTCACTTGTTCGGACAGTTCGATGTCCGTCTTCGGTGTGCAATCTAGGGTTTCTGGACAAGGCGTCTGAAATTATGTTTTCTTTTCCTGGCACATGGTGCACTTCAAAGTTGAATCTCATGAGGCGAATAAGAAGTCTCTGACAACGAATTGGTGCACTGTCGATGTCTTTCGTTCTCATGAGTGGCACCAAAGGTTTATGATCAGTCAATAGTTCAAATTTGTCCAACCCGATCAAATACTTGGAGAACTTCTCACAAGCATACACTGAAGCGAGGCATTCTTTTTCAATCTGGCTATATTTCCTTTCTGCTTCAGTCAGTGTTCTTGAAGCATATGCGATTGGAATCAGCTTATTATCATTTCACTGCATCAGCGTCGCTCCCAGGCCGTAACTGCTGCTGTCAGCACTAACAACAGTCCGTCGACCTAGGCTGTAGAAACCCAACGCTGGCGGTGATGATATCTGGCTCTTGACTTTGTCAAAGGCTTCTTGTTGTGCTGGACCCCAACACCACGCTGTCGTCTTCTTCAGAAGATTGTTGATAGACTGCATCATTGTCGCCAGACGTGGCACAAACTTGGACAGATAGTTCAGCATACCACACAGCGTACGCAATTCTGTCACTGAGGTAGGGGGAGGCATGTCCATGATGGCTTTCACTTTGTCAGGGTCTGGACTAACACCAACCTTACTAATCACATGGCCAAAGTACTTAGATTTTTAGATTTTTAGATTTTAATGCTTTATTGTCCCTTTTTATTGGGAAATTCTGGGCTGCCTCCCCTGTGGAAGGCGTAGTCGCAGACCTGCCTACTCTCCCGCTTTTGGCGGGAGACTCACGCTTTTGACGGTCTGGCTAATCTTAAGTTGTAACAGTGACAAATAAATATTCATTATAAATGTGTACAAAAAACTTGTGTTCTTGCTTTTTGATCCCCCGTCTCCCGCTTTTACTCTGAGGGGGGTAGGCAGGTCTGTAGTCGCAGCCTGTGGCGCGCCCAAACCCAACCTACCTAACATTAGTTGTGATTTTTTTTAAATTTAGAAATTCTTTAAATTTTTGGAAATTGAAATTTTGCTGGGGGAGCAAACCAGAGTACCCGAAGAAAACCCACGAGACGTTGCCCGAGTCTAAAGTAAATAATATATTCGGAGAAACATAACGCCCCGATGCAGGATCGAACCCACACCTGTCAGGCGCCATTGGTTTCTGGCCTGTGGACAAGGCAAGTTAGTCCCGCCTTAGCCCACTTGGCCACAACGCTCGCTCTACTTGACTTCCTTCTGTCTTATGTGGCATTTTGCTTTGTTCATTTTAAGTCCTGATGTTTCAATTCTATCTAGAACGGCGTCTAGTCGTCGGTCATGCTCTTCCATGGTATGACCATACACGATTGTGTCGTCCATGATTGTCTCACATTCTTCCAGGCCATTGAGCATTTCTTTCATCTTCGTCTGGAACACATCTGGACCCAGCGATATGCCCATTGGTACTCTTTGGAAACAGAATCTCCCGAAAGGTGTTATGAAAGTAGTGAGCTTCATGCTTTCTTCGTGCGGCGGAATTTGGTAGAATCCATACGATGCATCAAGAGTGAAGAATGAAGAACCTGCCATTTCTGGAGCTATGTCTTCAAGATTCGGAATGTGACAATGCGGCCTCTTCGCAGCAGTATTGAGCCTTTTATAGTCCACACATATGCGGATACTGCCATTCGGTTTGACCACTGGCACTATAGGAGCGCACCAGTCTGCTGGCTCTTTTACTTCACGAATTATTCCTGCCTCCTGCATTTGCTTTAATTCACTTTCTTCTGGATCAGAAAGGGAACTCGACGAGCCGTTGGCAGACAAATCGGGGTTGCACCCTCATTCAGTTCGATGTGTACTGGCTCTGTCTTCAAAAGTCTCAAAGCTCCGAATACATCTCTGTATATCTCTTCTACTCTCTGAATCATGCCCATCTTGATGTTTTGGCTCAACAGGTTGCTGCCCACTCTGTTGGCTACCACCACTATTCTGAACTTATAGTGTGTTTTGTTGTAGATAGTTCTGGCATAGAACTCGCCACTGACTTCCAATCGTCCACCTGGATATGTCAGTACTGCAGTTGACTTGGACAGCTTGGGCTTTCTCTTCAGCTTCTGGAATGTCTGTTCCGACATTATGGACACATCGGCACCAGTGTCTAGTTTGAATTTGATCTCTGTGTCTTTGATTTTCAAATTCACTGTCCACAGTTTTCCACCATCTGACACTATCGAGTCAATCACAAAGGTGGAACATTCTAAGCAGGAATAGTAATCACAAGAAAATACTAAACAGTCCTTTTTTGTAGTAGTCACGTGGTAGTGACTACTACGTCACTCTTTGTGCATACGTCGCACAAGACGAACGGATTCCAGATGGACTCCGAAGCCACAAATTGCTTTTTAGATGCTGAGGTGGTACACCTGAACAAGGCTACTCCAATTGGAGAAATTTTGCAAAGGATACATGAGAAACTGTCGACATTGACAGAGAAAGTGAATTGTCTAGAAGAAAGACTTCAAGAATCAGGCCAGCGAGCGCCCGTTGATCAACCCCCAACCTCTTCTTTTCAGACTTTTGATGACCTTGGGGTGGAGTATGAGCGTATCAGACGATCTCTTCAGGCTATTAGCCTGCCTCCAGAATTGACACTAGTAGAAAACAGACAAGGAATTAAGAAAGCAGACCTTCCTGTGTGCAACATTTTATCTAAGGTTGCGCGTTTCTCAGAAACAAGCCTTAAAGTATTGAAAACCGAAAGACCCTCTATGTTCGAGGACTTATTTGCCGTACAGTCTGCTTTGATGAAGTATATTCAGGAGGAGTATACGGCACTAGTGGTACAAAATTCGTTCGACCCGACAGTTGCAAGATTTTTTAGATCGCTTCAACGAAATTCTAGTTTCACCGCAGAAGCACTGGAGAATCTTCGGAGTGCGGCGACTATTGCTGCTGTGTACCGACCACAGTTTCGCGAGCGCGGCGGCGGCGGGTATCGTCGAGGTGACGGACGACGAAGTAACGAGGGCTACCGTACTGATGTATTTGCACAGCAATCCAACAGAGGTGTGACATCGTCACAGTTCCTAGTATCTTAGCTGGGCTGGGAGCGAATGGGAGCATTCTGATTGGTCGACGCGTTACAAAATTCGAAGCATGCGCACAGTGCTATCATAGTCTTCGTAAGGGTTAGGGTTTGGGTTAGAGTTAGAGTTTAGGGTTAGGGTTAGGGTTATGACGCCTAAGAACTTCGTGAAAAAGCCGGCCCGACATGACTTGGCGCATGCGCAAAGGCGCTCGGATAAACTAGGAGACCCGGAACTTGAAGGATGTGACAGAGGATTTCCAAGCAGTCGAGGTGGAACCGCGAATCGTCACCATCGCGGTGACCAGCCAGAGTTCGGTCAGAGTTAGAGGTTGGATTCCAAGAATATGACGTAAGCATGGCGTAATTTTGAAAAGGGCGTATGACTATCGATTACGTCACCACTTCTTCTTTTTGACTTTGTCATCACAACATCCAACTTTGAGTGTGCCTGATCAAAACAGTATGCAACATTTTTTGCCCGAATGGAAAAGAATCGGTGCTAGTAACTGCATAATTAATTGGATAGAAAATGGTGTTCCAATACCCTTGGTTGCACGTCCGGACAGTTTTGAGTTACCCAATCACCCTCTTGACTTTTCTAAATCATTATTTGTCAGAAACGAGCTATCTCGTTTGGTTAGTAATGGATACATAAAGGAGTGTATCAAAAAGCCGGAGTTTCTTTCACCCCTAGGGTGTGTGCCAAAGAAAGGCGGTGGATTTCGGCTTATTACTGATTTTAGACAGATAAATTCTTTTTGTCAAAGTTCAAGCAAGAAGATATTCGGAACGTAGCGCAAGTGATTGAGGCGCATGACTTTTTAACTACTGTCGACTTAAAAGATGGGTTTTATCACATCCTTGTCAGAGAAGAAGATCAAGAGCTGCTGAGTTTTCAGTTTGATGGACATTACTATTCGTATGCTGTGTTGCCCTTTGGCTTTTGTCTCAGTCCATATTTCTTTGCCAAAGTGCTGAGACCTGTTGTGACTTATCTGAGAAGCTTGGGAGTGCGTTTATCGCTATACGTGGATGATTTTTTAGTTTGTGCACATGTGAGTCTTATTACTGACCATAGTGACTTATTGTTGAACACACTTGAAGATTTGGGTATAAAAGTTAATTTTGAAAAGTCGGTTGTAGTTCCTACACAAAAGATTAAATATTTGGGATATGAAATTGACACAACGGGGTTGTTTCCTGTTATTAAAGCGCAGAAAGATCGCATCGTACGAATAAAAAGACAAATCAAACAAGTGTTGACAAAAGGGAAAGCAACAGCCCGAGTTTTGGCTAAAACTACAGGATTATGTATATCTGTTGCCTGGGCAGTGACACCAGGAAAGCTCTTCTTGAGGCACTTGTACAGACTGTTGTCATCCAGAAAATCCTGGAATGATGTGTTACAGTTGGATAGCCATTGTATACAAGAACTAAACTGGTGGCTACAAGCTGTTGACAGTTGGAACTACAGAGAGGTCAAGCCCCAACTGGTTGATGTTCAGATTGTGACATAGGGTGGGGGGCAAAATTAGGAAACTGTGAAGCAAAAGGTGACTGGAACCAAAGAGTTTCATGTCAGTCGTCAAATTACAGGGAGCTGTTGGCTATACTTCTGGCATTAATTGCTTTCAAAGCCAAAGTGAAAAACAAGCATGTTCAAGTTTTGACAGACAATGTGACCGCTTCGGCATATATAAACAACAAGGGCGGCCCCAGCTCTGCACTCTCCGATTTGGCAATAGCTGTTTGGGCCACAGCAGCCGACTACAAGTTCACCATCACGTGCAGACACATAGCTGGAGTCAAAAACGCGGAAGCGGACAAGTTGAGCAGAACACCAGACAGGCACAACTGGATGTTAAATACGGGATTATTCAAAGTTGTCGACAGCAAGTGGGGGCCTCACACCATAGACAGGTTTGCCACTTTTCAAAACGCGCAAGTTCATCGGTTCAATTCCAGATTTTTCGAACCTTTGTTGGAAGGGATCGATGCTCTCGCTCAGTGTTGGACGAACGAGAACAATTATATAAACCCTCCGTGGGCTTTGCTGCCACAAATATTGAACAAAGTGGTTCAGGACAAAGCGTTTGCCACAATCATAGCGCCAGTGTGGCCCAGCCAGCCGTGGTTTCACAGAATGCAGATGATTCTAATAGACTCACCCCTATACTTACCTCGAAACAAGAACACATTCTGGTACATGGGTGTGAATCCAGAGCCCAGGCGGAACTGGGGTTGGAAAATTGCAGCTTGGAGGGTTTGTAGAGAGACTGTTTGATAAAGCAAGGTTGGTCAGAGATCGCGGTGACACGGTTTATGCTTGCATTAGCTGATTCTACAAGACATAGCTATAACAAATTGTTAAACCGATGTGCAGCATTTTGTCAAGAACATAAAATAACGTTTCCGCCTGAATCAACAGCACATCTGGCAGATTTCTTGTGTGAACTGAGTGATAAATCAAACAGACCTAGTTCGATACTGAATACTGCGCTAGCAGCTTTGGGACATGTTTTTCAGGCTTTAGATTTAGAGGATATCACAAAGAATGGATTCATTATTAAACTGGTGAATGCGTTAATAAAATCAAGCACAAAAGCTCCTATGAAAAAATCCTCGATCATGCCGGTTGAACAGTTTGCTCAGTTATTTCAGTCTTGGGGTAAAAATGACCAACTATCTATCAGACAATTAAGATTGAAGGCTATAACTTTGATGGCAATAGCATTCATGTTGCGACCCTCAGACATTGCGCCAAAGGCGAAAGTGTATGATGAAGAGACTGGTTGCATGACTACAGTATTATTTACCACAGACAGATTGAAGTTTTGTTCTGGTAGACTACAAATAGTATTTTTGGGGGTAAAAAATGATACAGATCGTAAAGGCTTTGAAGTGTTCTTGCCTAATCACGAGAACTCCGCCCTTGATCCTGTTGATACACTTAGAAGTTACATATTGCGTACAGCAACAATGAGAACAGACAAAGCCGTATTTTTGTCTTTAAGAAAACCGTATACTGCGATTTCGGCATCATCCGTTGCTAAAATTCTTGAAGAGGCCATTGCTTTGGCTGGCCTTGAAGGTCAGGGGTTTACTGCCAAATCCTTTAGGCCTACTGGGGCAACAGTTGCTATTGAGAAGGGATTCGATCCACATATAGTTCAAAAAGTGGGCCGATGGAAAAGCACAGACGTGTTTTTTAAACATTATGTTCATGCAAGAACGCCAAAGGATTATATCTCTGAGATATTGTAGTTTTAAGCAGTATCAGAGGTTTCCAGACAGTGAGGGCTTAATAGACATTATCAGTTTGATGTTAAGATTGTTTATGTTACATATAATTATGGTTAATTCGTTCTAAAGTGGCACCTTAACAACAGTTGAACATTTTGAGCTTAGGCATAGAATTCAGTTACTCTGTAGGAAGGCTAATTTGTTAAATAAAAATTAATATAAAATTTTTATTCATGTCTTGTGGTGTATTTTCTTTGTGATGAATATTTCCCAAAATAGTAATCACAAGAAAATACTAAACACTCCCTTTTTGTAGTAGTCACGTGGTAGTGACTACTACGTCACTCTTTGTGCATACGTGTTGTTAGTTGTTTGTATGTTAGGTTGAATTAATGAACCACAAGTGTATTAATGTAAGAGTATTCGGGATGTTTTGGAGTATATTTGTGCGACGTATTGTATGAAGGGCTAAGGCTAATTTGTTAAATAAAAATTAATATAAAATTTTTATTCATGTCTTGTGGTGTATTTTCTTTGTGATGAATATTTCCCAAAATCACTGTCAATGTTCTCATATTGTCACTGACTACATTATGCACATTTGTGTGGCACTTCCTTTCAAAGTGGTTCTTCTTGTGGCATTTCCCACATCTCTTCCCAATTGCTGGGCATTTCTTTTCACTGCCGTGGTTATACCCGCATCTTCCACACTCTTTCCTAACAGCATTCTGTCCACTGGCTTCTTTCTTCCCTTTCTGGGGAGATCCAGAGCCGTGACGTCTGCTGGTACCCGTGTGCCTCACACTACGTCTACCTCGCACCTGTTGCTGCTGGTGTCTGTACTGAGCTTCATCTGCTGCTAGCATCACCTAGGATCTTCATCTGGCTTTTAACCTGCTCCTGTTGTCGGGCAACCTCCAGGGCTTTGTTCAAAGTTAGATCTTGGATCAGCTGTAGCTTTTCTTTTATACGGCCATCTACAAAACCTATTATGAGCCTGTCTCGGATCTGGTTATCTTCATCTCGGTACTCGCAGTGCTGAGCAAGTTCCTTCAGAGCACGATAGAATTCTTCCACTGTTTCTCCTTGTTGCTGTCGTCGTTACTGAAACTGGGATCGCTCGTAGATCACATTTCTTTTGACCACAAAATACTCGTCGAATTTTCTTACCAGTTTGTCAAAATCTGTGTCTGCCTCGCGAATCTCCTCGTTGGGCGGACCTCTCACTGTGCCAAAGTGGAGCACAAAAAAGATTTTCTCAGCGTCAGGATCCATAACATACAGCAAAGTGTCTCTCTGGACCTCTGCGCTTTCTTCTGACAGTTTGGAAGCACTGTTTGAACTCTCGGACTTACTGTGGCCACTCTTCTGCCTTGAAACTAAACTTTTTCGGTGGATCCAGGCGCATCATCTTGTCGATTTATTTTCACTTTAACACCATGCTTGTTTACCACAAATATTTAAGACAGTGGAGTCCAGGTATTATTATGCTGAGTACAATTTTATTGAATGACCAAGTAACAGCACCCGGCTTCGTCTGCGGTTTCTGATGACGTAAAATAACATGACGTACTTAATATAATGACGTCATTATCTTCTTATTAAAAATATTCCCAAACACCAACGACCTTCGAGTTACTGGATAGGATAGGAATCTTAGAATATGGCAATTCAGTGTGGTATCCTCACTTAAGAAAGCGCATTGAGCTGATTGAGGGGTTTCAGAGACACTTCCCTAAGAAAATGGCAGGAATTAATGATCTTGAATATTGTGAACAGTTGAGGTCTCTGGGACTTCCTAGTCAGTGGTTGAGGAGAGACATGATTGAGGGATTGTAAGATTGTGCTATATGATCCCATCACCGCTTCATCTTTGATTAGACTGTGTGATGTTAAAATTACTTTAACCTTACTAAGCCCCGTAACAACATTAGTTTTACTAACAGTCATAACAACCTAGAATAACCTACTGACTGAAGCCTTGATTGTAAGTTCACTGAGTGCAAATTTAAGAACCGTCTAAATAAACACTTTAGGAATTATATTTACTTTACAAATCTAGAGCCCCCCAAAAAAGTATTCAAAAGTGATAGGACAGTAACCATGGGTCATCGGTCGGTTACCCTCAACAAGAGATAAAATGAGGGCGAAAGGCTTTTTAACCTGTGTGTCATACCTTGCTATGCTATGCTATGCCCAATGCTAACATAGCTTTTTTTGTAACATGAAAACTCATAAAATAAAGGAAGAGCATTGACACATTCTTTTGAAATTACATTCTTTTTCTTGGCGAAGGATTTAGCACTGAACACGCCTCCCAACTCAAACTGAACGTTTTGCATTAATATTCCTGTCAATATTTAAATGATCCTTGATACTGAGGGCCTGTTTTATTTCAGAATTGTACAGATTTAAGTGGTATTTTACCAGCTGTGGCTGGTTATTAAAATTAGTTTTTATTCTAATTATATATTAAAGTCCATATTCTGTTTGGTTGACACAACACAACACATCTTTATTATTACCTCAAACAAGGAACTCACACTATTGTTAGGAATGATGGTTTTAATGTTGCACTTTCAGGAGGACCTCACCATGGTTTGCAACAGTGTGGAGACTTTGGGCAATGAACTTGCCCAGCTGCCTTCACTCCACATGGTCAACTGTCGCTACAACAAACTCACTGATGCTGGCATCCCTAAGCAGCTGTTTGGGCTCAAGGATTTGTCTATAGTGGTAACTATTATGACGGGTTATTTCTAAACATTTTGGTAATTTATTAACAAAATGTTTACTTGGAGCCTAAGTGGTAGTTTTGTGATTAAAAAAAACAAAAAACTCTTTCTTTCTTATTATTAACTTGTTTATTTATTTCTGTTGCGTGTGTTCGTAATATTGGGTTATTTATCCAGAAAATCTTGATAATTAATTAACAATATATATATAATAACCTTCAGGAATTTGAAAATTACCGCACCATTAGCCTCATCAGCCATCCCAGCAAGGTACTCATTGAAAATAATAGTAATACTCAACATGTTGAAACCCCAAGCTGAACAAATCATAGCTGAAGAACAAGCAGGATTCAGGGCAAAGCGAAGTACCACTGAACAGATTTTCAACCTCAGAATAATCTGCGAGAAATACCTACAGCACCAACAACATCGATATCATGTGTTCGTATACTTCATAAAGTGTTTGACCGAGTCTGGCATGCAGCTCTGTGGGCAACCATAAGAGTGTACAACATCAGCCCTAAAATTATTGAAGTCATCAAAAGCCTGTATGACAAGGCTACCAGTGCAGTCCTCCACAACAGCGCCATCGGAAACTGGTTCAGAACAACAATCTGTGTGCGTCAGGGATGCCTACTCTCTCCAACACTCTTCAACATCTTCCTAGAGCGCATCATGTCAGATGCCCTTGCAGATCACAAAGGCACAGTCAGCATAAGGGGAAGAGCAATCTTCAACCTTCGTTTTGCGGATGACATTGATGGGATGGATTGGCTGGAGAGGAACAAGAACTTGAACAGCTGGTACAGAGGCTTGCCACCCCCTCCAGTGCCTTTGGAATGGAAATATGTGCAGGGAGGACCAAAATGATGACCAACAACACCAAAGGCATCAACATGGACATCAAAGTCCAAGGCCAATCCCTCAACACAGTGCATAGTTTCAAATATTTAGGAGCCATTGTATCAGACAATGGGTCCCGACAGAAAGTCCTCTCCAGGATCGCACAAACAACTGCTGCACTGGAGAGGTTGAAGCCAATTTGGAAAGACAGGACCATCAGTCTACATTCCAAGGTAAGACTGCTGCGCTCCCTTGTCATCTTCCATCTTCCTATACGCTTGCGAAACATGGACCGTCACAGCAGATCTACAATGAAAAATACAAAGCATGGAGATGACGTGCTACAGAAGATTTCTGGGCATTTCTTATACCCAACACATCACCAACGATGAAGTCCAACAGACCATCACGTCACCAGATCATAAGGTCTTGCAAAGACCATCCTGCAAGGCACAGTGCAAGGAGGTAGAAGAAAAGGGAGACCGAAAAAGAGGTGGGAGGACAACATTCGATAATGGACTGGTTTGCTGAGGACAGGAAAAGATGAAGTACGCTGGTTAAACGATCATTTGTGGTGCACCTACGACCTCCGAGTTATGGGATATGATAGGATAGGATATATAATAAATTATCAATATATATATATATATATATATATATATATATATATATATATATATATATATGTATTATGGATATATATTTGATATATATATAATGTATGGCTATTTAATCTTTTTGTACTGATTAACATTATCAAATTAATTACTTTATGTGATCAATTATTTTTAAAACTTTTTTCAGGATTTGAGCCACAACAACCTAAAAGAAGTACCCCCAGAACTGGAAAATGCTCGCTCAGTGCTTGTTCTCAACCTCAGCCACAATGAGTAAGCAATATATGGTGCCAATCAGTCTCAGAGACTGAGGGTGGATAACATGTAGATAATATGGCATGTTGCCCAAAACTGTTGATCATTTTGCGTAGTTGACTTTTGAAAAACAAAATTGTTTTTTGAATGATCTGTGATTTTTGTGAGGGAATTTTGAAAAAATTGACATTTTTATCTTATCAGTATTTATTTTGTTTTAGGATTGAGATGATCCCAAATCAGCTGTTCATAAACCTGACAGACTTGGTGTTTGTGGACTTTAGCAATAATAACCTGGGTAAGCATTGACAGTGTTGATATATTTCAATTGTCGTGTTTTTAGAAGTTGTTTTTTTATTCTAGTATTAGATTTGAATATAAGATTTCTTTTTCTTTTTTTTTACTACGGAAGTACACTAATATTTGATGAATATGTCTTATGTTTTACAGCTGAGTTTTTGTTTAGTTTTTTGTTTTGTTTTGGTAATCTTAAATTAATTTATTTGCACTGTGACTTTGCCGTGTACTTCTGTGCATTTTCTTTCCGTTGATGGTGACAGTTATTGACATGAATATTGTAGAAGTATGGAAAACAGTCTGAAAAGATGGACCTTCCTATCATACTAGATAATAAACTTGTACACAATCCAAAGGACTGCTGATTTCAACTAAAACAAGACAAAATGAATCAATGCAAATTTTCTTGCTTAGCTATACTATCATTATAGAGTTTAATCATTTTGTTTTCCTTGCAGAAATGCTGCCACCTCAAATGAGACGACTGACCAGCCTTCAGACATTGATTCTGAACAACAATCCTCTCATTCATGCGCAACTTCGGTCAGTTACACTGTCTTTTTTATTGGTGCTGCTCGTGTTCGGTTTTGTTTTTTTGTTTCGTTGTTTTATTATGTGGTGGTGTTATTCTGTTGTTTCTCTTTTCTTTTTTTATATTTTAATTTCGAATACTGATTATCACTTCGAAAGAGAAACAGGTAAGTATTTAATATTGACGGTGACAACAATTTTGTTGGACTGCTGTGCATTAATAATAGTTTTTCATTTCCGAAGTCCCTCTCTCAACCCCCTACTCTCCTTCCACTTGCCTTTCTTGCCTGTGATTGATTGCGTGTGTGTGTGTGTTTGTTAATTTGTCATTGGAAATTATTTTCTGAAAAACTGCAGGACATTGTTTTTTTATATTTCTTACTTTGGATGTAGATCATTGTTTTATATATTTCTTACTATGGATGTTTCAGACAACTGCCAGTTTTGACGGCCCTGCAGACACTGCATATGCGTAACACTCAGCGCACACTGAGCAACTTTCCTACTGGCCTAGACACACTTACTAACTTGCAAGGTACAGGCAGTGTCTTGCCAGAAAACTTTTTGAACAGTCAAGTTAACAATCAAAACTATTTTTTGTTTTGTTTTGTCAGAAGAATAAAACACACTGGAATTCTCAAGTAATGGTAAAACACTAAAACTATTGTTTATTATAAGCAGAAAATAAAGAAACTACAGTTAACAGCAACAAAATCTTGGCCCTACTGGCCTATCTTAATAGGAAGTTTCAGGGAAGGTTCTAGGAGGCCAAAATGTTCAGGAACCTAGGTTTGGGATCTGAGAGCCTTGAAATAAAAGTATGTTTAACCTCCACGAATCTTCCAATTAAGACAGGACTTTAGGGAGTTTTGCCACTCTTGAGAATGGTTGCATTCTGTGATTAATAATCATTGTGGTGAATCAGTTTACTTATATTTGAATTATTGTTACTTATTTTGAGTCTTAGAAATTTGTGGTATTGTGTTGTCGAATGTGTGGCACAGGCTGGTGTAGATGTCGTTTTTGGCTTGGAGATTTCAGAGTTATTATGCTTGCTGTTGAAAAAATTTTTATCATTGTTGAAAAGCAGTTGTGACCAATGTTAATTTAATTCAATGTTGTTATGGTCAACAGATGTGGATCTTTCCTGCAATAACCTAAACCGAGTGCCAGAGGCCCTGTACAAACTTGAATCTCTGAAACGGTTGAATCTCAGCGACAATGAAATCTCCGAACTCTCCCTAATGATTGGTAAGTGTTTCTTCGAGTAGACACTCAGGATCAACAGGCTGATTCTGGTTGTTATGTTTTTTGTTTGTTTATAACATTTTATTGCATTTTAACTGCACTTTTCCTGGTATTTCAGTACATCTTTTAAAGAAAAATAGCAGTTTCTTATTTTATGGAACATAGTCTAATACCTTTTTCTGCATGAAGAAAAGTGTGTTGGCCATCAAAACCCAACTGCCTTTACTCTTTTTTATAGATGTTTGGGTGAATTTGGAAACTTTGAATCTCTCCAGGAACAAGCTGACTGCACTTCCGGTATGTAAACATTTAGTATTGTATGTATTCAGTTTAGAATTAAGATTATATATCTGTTATGGTACTGAACTTATTTTGCAAAAACTAACCCTTTAAGTTGGAAGAAGGAACATCTTTGAAAATATTTTGTTTTAAGTTCACAAGCCTTTTTAACTTTTGAGATGGAGGAATGGTTGTGTTTTTTTAAAATACGCAGCTAGTAAGCTTTGGAAAGGCATAGTTTTTGTGCAGCTAGAACAGAAGATCCAATTCAGTTCAATTCAACAAATCTTTATTACCCCTACCAAGAATTATAACAGGCTTAAAACATTGTTCGAATAAATATAAGACAGACTCGAAACATATAAGATATCAAATGTAAAAGTGAATGCCCACATAACACTCCTCAAATCTAAGGCACTCAAATGTCTCCTGGTCTACACACACATTTAATTTTACATTATAAACTTAACATTATTTAACATAAAAGTGCAACACATGTGAACATATATATTACAGTATAAAATTTGTTTCATAAACAAAAGTACATCTAGCACACATTCCTTTCACACACACGGCTTGACCCTGATTCGGCTCTTTGCAGTCCGCTGGACCCTATAAACAATGACCAACTTCACACACACGGCCGCTGCCAAACCAATATCACAATCATAATTGTCAAGATATAACATCATTGACAACTGAATTTTAAATTTGACTTTATTTTATTTTTACCAGTTCTGTTTGCAGTGGTCAGTCAATGTTAACAACACGCAGCCAAATTATGAAAGCTTTGAATAATTACCACAAGGTTCAAAGCCACTCGTTTAAAAATTATAGATTGAGAGCTATATTTCTCTTATTAATTATAACTTACTTAACATGGCATGACACTGTTTGCGATTGTAGGTGTCCATACACAAGCTGGCATCCCTGCGTAAGCTGTATATAAACTGCAACCAGCTGGATTTTGAGGGTATTCCTGCCAACATTGGGAAGCTTCACAACTTGGAGATCTTTAGCGCTGCCAAGAATAATTTGGAGATGATCCCTGAAGGACTTTGCAGGTATGCAACCTTTAATTTTGCTTTATAACATCTGGTGCTAGCCACCATTGGTACCATTTAATTTTGAAATGGGATTAGAGGGATGCAGCAGATAATACACTAAACCTGGTTTTTGTCATAATTGAGGTCAGTTGGTTTAATCACATAAGTAAAGCTCTGTTAAACTGATTATATTTTTTATTTTTTAATCTGAAAGTCTTGGTTAATGTTAGCCCAGTGCATCAAACTACGTTTTGGTTTGAAGGAAGGCGTAGGTAATGTTTTTAAAAAAAATCTTTGTTGTCTGCAGGTGTGGGAAGCTGAAGAAACTAATTCTGAACAACAACCGTCTTATCACGCTTCCTGACATTTTGCATCTGCTGCCTGAACTTGAAGTACAATATGTTTTGTTTACATATCTGTAGTTCTATTTATAATGTTTGTCTGATGTTGTGATAAAGTATGACTGAGTTTCCAAGGCCTTTATATACTTATAAGCCTTGATGTTTGTATGGCTATGGGGCTGATTCTGTGGCAAGCTGCATTCTTAATTCGAGGAACTTTATTGTGCTTATAGCATAGCATAGGGTTGTTTGTCATATAAGCTATCAGCCTTTAGCCCTAATATTTGTCTCTGAAAAGAACATCACAGATCCAGACCCTAGGTTTTTGTGCCTACCAGTTTTGAAATGTTTAACTCCAAATTGGTGGAGTGAATAGAACCATCATACAATTTGTCGATATAATTTTTGAAGCATCTAAGAATTTGGCATTAAAATACCATATATGGCAATTGATCTGTGTAATTAAAGTTGCAAACAGTAATGTTGTGTATGATTTATTCTGGTGAATTGTTGGATCTTTCAAATGTTTGTAGAGCTTCCAAGGAAACGTGTTAGATCATTTTTAGCCCTATGGACTTAAAGCAAGTCAAGAAACTTTAATATACACAAGAGAGACACAAGACATATTTGTCCAACTGCATATATTGGAAACATTCAATATAATGACAATTTACAAGAAGATCTAATGTAATGAAAATGCAGAAATTAGCTCATAAAATTTGCTGTCAGGTTTTCTTGATTTATCCTGCAGACTGTGGATGTACGAGAGAACCCAGACCTGGTGATGCCTCCCAAACCTGCTGAGCTGAGAAAGAACATGGAGTACTACAACATTGATTTCTCTCTCAACGCTCAGCTGAGACTGGCTGGTGGCCATCCTCTTCCTACCTCGGGCAATACTCCACGTAAGCGTTGAGTCTGATCAGTGCAGGACTCTTCTTCGATAATCCTTGTGTCTGTAATAAGGTGACAGTGGCTCTTTGCTTAGATTTTAAAAATCACCTTATCAGCCAATCTTTCTGTGATGAGTGAAATAATTTTGTTTTTAGAACCCGAACGACACAAAACAGACAGAAGAATTGTAAAATTAAAGAATAAAACTATTTTTTTTTAAATTTTATTCGTTTACTTTGCAAAACGTCTGTCTCCATTTTCCTCAAAAATCGTTTGTTTATTAATTTATTTATTTGAATAATTGTGCGCTTGACAACAGTTCTGTCTGCAGTGTTTTTTAGTCATTTTAATCAAGACAGACTTTGTGTTCTTATGCCCTTAAGGGGAGGGGTAGTCATTTATTCCTGTTGTTGAGACGGGAACAGTTCCTTGATGTCTTGCTATATCCTCTGAGATTTGAATATTTATCTTATATATCAAAATATTTTTGTTTTATATATTAGGTAGCATTTGCATGATGTTGTATTGGGCTTTTTTAGCCACCAAGAGTGATCCGGTCGCCAGGAAACTGCGACTTCGCCGACGTAGAGATGGTCAAGAAAGTGAGAAAGTACTGAAGGTAAAGGATCAAACTGTGTGTGTGGGTGTGTGTTTGTGTGTTTGTTTTAATAAGGAAAATATTTACAAATTGTGAACTGTCCATAGTGATCAATTGTGGGCTTTTTAACTCTGTAGTGCACATGCTGTGAATGCGATACTCAGGCAAATATTCTAAAAAAGACCCCCTCCTTCCACCCCCTTCTTCCCACCTCCTCCCTCCCATTTTTTTTCACATCAGTTAGCACGACCAGGTTAGAGTTATTGTCTGGCTTTGCAGTAATATAAAATTAGTCTGCTGACAGAACATTATGATACCACAAATCAGCACAAAGTAATGTGTAGACTTTGCATTATTCAAGCAATGTTAGGTTTTAAACTGGGGCCACGCAAATGGGAATTTGCATTATGATGTAAACTACATTGCGTATCCCACGGATTCATGCAAACTTTTACATGTAAAAATATGACATTAAGTGACTGTTTAGTTTATTGTTTATTGATTTCTGTAAATCAATTTAATTGTATATTCTGTGTTCAGGGCATGAGAGATGTTGCAAAAGAAAAAGCTACAGGCAAGTTCAAAGATGATGAGAAAGAGCCGATCAGGTACCTTTTCCCCCTTTAAAATACATTGTTTGACATTCAGGCTGAAATGCCCAGGTCATCATCCCTATATGCTTGTCGCTTAAAGCTATGTTCTAAGCATAGTTTCTGTACTTAGTGTTCATTGAATCAAATGTTGACATGTTGTATCTGACTGCAAGACAGAACTTTTTGTATTGGACTGCAAGATAGAACTTATGTTACACAGTTTATGTTGATGTCATTAACATTTTTGCCTGATTGTCATGTTCTAACCCCAACATGGTCCGGGATACATATGCGGTCATATGATTTTGTTAAGTTTTGTAGATGTAGAATTGTAATAGTTGAAATTGAATTTTATATTTATGCTGTAAATTCTTTCAGACCCAAGAAATGGGATGAACACCTGGAGCGGCCACATTTGGACTACAGTGAAATTTTTGACACTGAAGTGGGCCAGATCCCAGGTGAGTTTGACCTTTTTGTTATAGGAAGGACAAGGAGTTGGAAAGGGGAGGGGGGGAGGGGCTAAAATGAAATTAGTTTTATTACTTAAATGAAAGTTTTCTTTGGCTGTTTGCCAAGAAAAGCGCTTTGATTGATTGATACAGTAGCTGTTGTTGTGGCGCGCAGTTGGCTCAGTGCTACGTTAGAACCATTGAGGTATTGAATGTCAAGCGATAACATTGCAGCCTGTACAGGGAGTAGTTTGAAGCCAGTCGACAGCTTGGAGTGCCAAAAAAAATCCACAATATGACCCTGATACACGGTATGCTTAGTGGTGTCCTCGACGTCAAAAACAGTTTGAGGTATTGAATGTCAAGCGATAACATTGCAGCCTGTATAGTCTGTGGTTCAAAGCAGTCCGGCAGTGCTGAAACAAACAAAATAACATGATTCTGAGACACAGCACCCTAATTCTTCGGATGAGAGTATAAACTGAGGTCTAGTATATGCACGCACACGTTCCCTCTTACAGACTTTTAAAAAAAGATCCTGATGCTCATGTCCTTCATGGGTGAGTGCTGGCTATGCACTAGGCCCCTTTTCCCCCCAGGAGCGTGCTCAGTTGTCTGGTCATCAGACGATGTGCACCAACGCTGCAAGTGGGTGCATCTGGCTGGTTGAGTTGGATCCTGTATCGTCCAGCGCCATGAGCTAAAAAAGTGCTGTATAAGAATGATTACGTAAAATAGTCAATAAAACAGTTAACGTCACTGTTAGCTCACGTGTTTGAGAGCTTATTTCGTCTTGTTGTTTGTAAGCTGTTTCTCCATATCATTTCAACTGTTTTGTAGTCTGCCGTTTTAAAGGTTCAGTATTACATATGAAGTTTGCAGAGATGAATTTAAAAAAAATGCCTGTATCTGAATTCAATGAGATGTCATACAAATATATATATTTTTTTATTTTACAGGCATTACCTGCTGGGAAATTGAGAATTTTTTGCCAAATGTTGTTGATGATGGTGAGAGCTCTTTTTTTTCTGTCGACTATCATGTTTAGTATTAATTTTTTGTACTTTAATTGCTGCTTTTTTTTTTTTTTTTTTTTTTTTAACGGTACAGTAATAACTCATTTGATGACAACGCTTTGCCTACCACATTTTCAGTTACTCGTAACAAGAGTTATTCCTTAACATACACAAAATCCAAGTTCATTGTCTAGTTCTTGGTATAATATTTCTGGCAATTTGGCAATATGATAATTTTCTTTCATTTGGGTTGTCAAACTTTTTATTTTCCACAGGCCTGATAGGCACATTTTACGAGGGTGACTGCTACATTATTTTGAAGACATTCATTGATGAAAGCAACAGCCTCAACTGGAACATCTGGTACTGGATTGGAGAAAAAGCATCTGTAAGCTGGCAGTTTACAATGTATTGATTGATTTTTTTGATTGGTTGGTTGGTGGGTTATTTTCTTAATGATGGAAAAGGTGTAAAAAGTCTGTGTTCTGAAAAAACCTTGTGCAATGAAAAAGCTATTGAAGATTCGTCCAAAAAATGGAATTACATAAACGATGTTTAAACTAATGGTGGAATTTAATAAACTACTAGACCAAAGGTTCAATTCCAAGTGGCCACAAACGTGAATACAGCTGTACACACTGGCCATCTTACTGCTGCAGTCTGGTCATTGTTTTAGTCCATTACGAATGAGATTAGATGGTATTTTGGAGTCTTATTCCTCTTACCTGAATGTTGTGGCACTGTACTAGCGCTGCTATGCTTCAGTTAAAAAGGCAACTCAAATTTAACCTGGTTGGATGACAAATATTATCTGAAATCAACACATCAGTTTGAATTTCTGTCTGTTTTCGCAGCTGGACAAGAAAGCCTGCTCCGCTATCCATGCCGTCAACTTGAGAAACTTGTTGGGGGCTCACTGCCGCAGCATTCGCGAAGAGATGCATGATGAATCCGAGGAGTTCCTGGCACTCTTTGAGAATGGTGTACACTATATTGAAGGTGGCCGCACATCCAGCGGCTTCTACACAGTGGAAGATCAAGTAAGTGCATGATATTTATCAATACGTAGTTGGACGTTTTGAAGTACTGTGGGATTTGCACTATGATGTACCTTGATTGGTAATCCTCACAGTGGTGAAGAAACGGAAACTCCGATGGTATGGCCATGTCACCACATCATCAGGCCTTGCAAGGCACAGTGCAAGGAGGTAGAAGAAGAGGGAGACCGAAAAAGAGGTGGAAGGACAACATTCGAGAATGGACTGGTTTGACACTGAGCGAAGCCATCAGGGCTGCTGTGGACAGAGAAAGATGGAGTATGCTGGTTAAACGATCATCTATGGTGCCCCTACGACATCCGAGTTTCGGGACAGGATAGAATAAGATAGTACCTTGATTTGTGTTGCTCTGCCAAAGACTTTCTTATTGCTTAAGATAGATGTGGGTGATGTTCTCCTGTTATTCTGTTAAACTTGTACTTCAAGTTCAAACTTGGAATCAATGTCGATTTATTATTATGTGTTGTCTTTTGATGCATGATAGGCCTATACTACTTCATTATCTGAATTTGTATTGTGCTTTGCAGGAATATGAAATAAAGTTGTACAGAGCTACGGGCACGCAGTGTGTTCACATGGAAAGGGTAAGTAGTTCTGTTTTATTGAAAGTCAATTATGCATGCATGTTTAAATGCATTCTTATAAAACAGAATTGTTTGTGGGTTGGAACTGTTCTAATAAGCTACTGTTGAGTTGAATTTCATTGCCTTTGGAACTACTGCTGTGTTGTGGATGTTGTTAATTGTTTGACTGGTAATAAAGTCAGGAGTTGTTGCTTAGGACATCAACTGTTTTCACTGAACATTTTCATTGGGCGTTGTTCTAGTCACTTGGCAATACATTACTTTTTATGTTTGCAGTTTACAGCTCAGTCTTCTTATTTTGTCTCCTTGCATTCTTTCTGTGTGATGAGCAATTTTGCTGTATTGTGTTATATTGTATTGTATTCATAAAAAAATAATGTCATGTTGATGTTGTTTGTTTTATTTTATTTTATGTTTTTAATTTATTGATGGAATACATTTTTGCCAGGTGCCAGCCCAAGTGGAAGTTCTGGACAAACGCCACGTTTTCCTGGCGGATGCGGGTATGAAGTTGTTCATCTGGACTGGCAAGAAGTCTAACCTGGTCACTCGCACCAAGTCAAGGTTTGTACACAAATAGTACTAGCCCACAAAATAAATGTTTATCTTCAAAGACGGATTGGAATATAAAATGGGGATGGTATAGAAAACAGTCACTGGCACACCAATCTCACCGGCATGGCAATTCCCCAGAATGTTAGCTGGGGTATGAAAATTAAAATAACGAGAAACATAAATGTCCTTTTTTCAGTTTTTCCTTTTAATCTTGTGAGTGAGATAAAGGCTAGTTTGTAAGTTGTGTAAGTTGCTATCAAATGAGTTCTCTGAATGACCCTGATTTTCGAAAATAAAATTATAGGAACACAATGTTACCTGAACTAATGTAAATGCTCCTAGTTATACCATTTTAGGTGTTGCTAGATGTTTTTTAAGCTATGTTTCAATGCAAATGAATCGTCCATATCTCGCGTAAAATTTGGATGAATGCAGTTTACATTTGTATTTGCTAGCCAGAATTTTAATTTACTTTATCCTTCATGTGTAGACTGCAAGCTCGTACACACGCACCAGAAACAAGTATTTAAATATATCAAGTTTAGCTTAGCTTAGTTTAGCTTATTTATTTGGACACTTGTCTTTGTATTTTTGTAGCATGTGGGCTCTTAAGTACATCAGTCTGATTTTATTGATAGCCTCTTAAACAACCTGTCCATCAAAAACATTGAATGAAAAGTGAATCCGTGCACACATGCAATTTGTATTATTGCAGATTGATTGCGGAGAAGATCAACAAGAACGAGAGAAAGAGCAGCGCTGAGATCACAGTTCTTCCTCAAGGGCAGGAGACATATGACTTCTGGAAACTGATCGGAGGTCCCCCAAAACAAAAAGAGATCAAGGTCAGTCAAGGCCACAGGATTAGTGTGATACTTTTGTATTTCATTTATTGATTTTTCACTGATATTTAGAAGAAGAAGCAACAGGTTGTGCATTGATCACATCATTAAAATATCAAATGTGATTAGAGTATTAGTTTTAGGTATAGTCAATGTGTTTGTAGTTTGTTTGATTTTAATAGTTTTGTTTGTTTGTTTGTTTGTTGTGCAGTTTCTTATCATTTTATTTTTGTATTGCATAGTTTGGGCTTTGCTTTCACATATTTTCACCTGATCATTTAACATTTCAGCTGCATAGAGTTACATTTCTCATAGAAGGGAATTAAAATCAATTTCCTGTGATTTAATAATAGTTTACCACAACACTCTTGTTCGCTTTCTGCTTTTAGTTGCTTTTTATGTTCTTCTCTTCTTTTCAGTCATAATTGTTGCAGGTTATGGGTTTTGGTATTCTTCACAGACTTGTACGCATGCAACTGCTTCCATCACGGTTATTACTTGTTGTTAATATGCTTCAGTATAATGAGTATTTGTTGCAGTGGTTGTTGCTTCATTTGTTCTTGGTGTTTTTCTTCCTGTTGCTTGCGGCCAACCCTAACCTGCTTGCTCCTTCCAAATTCACTTTAAATCGATATCCTATTTTTTGAATTTGTTTTTCTTACTGACTTTATTCTTATCTCTTTGTAACTTCTTGTTGCTATTAAATGTTATTTATTCTATTTGCTTCCTATTATAATTAATTATATTTTTCTGTTACATTCACCATAGGCATAACTAAAGCAGTTTATTTTATTTTTATTTTGTATTTTTTGTTTCATTCCTCAAGACTAACTAACTACCGCTCTATTTTGCCATGGAATGCTGCTCTTTTATTCCTTTTTTCCCCTCCTTTTCAAATTCCAACCCTCCTATTGTCCACCATCAATCCCCAAACACCATGCCACACCACCTGATAGTAAGCTCATTTGTGGAGCTAGGTTCATTTTCTCATGACAAAGCAAATATGAAGGTTCATGGAGTCCAGTTCAGGTAGAAGGGGAGGCAGTTAGGTTTAGTTCTACTGTTGAATCAGAGTCAGTACAGTGTGTGTTGAAGCAAAGGTTTCTGAGGGTGGCAAATCTTTTAACTGTTCATAAATGCAGGTTTTCAAATGATGGTCTCTGTAGTGATGGTTTACAAAAGGTTTTCCAATAACTTTGATTGTATTTAATTGCAGTTCACCTTACTATCTCTAGAATTCAGTAGCACAAATGTTTTTATCTTGCACTGTCCATTGGAAGGTAATTGCCAATTTTGATGTGAAAACTATATAGAGATGACTAGACTGAGTTAGTAGTTCTTTTTGCACTATGATATTATCTGCCCTATCAGTACTTATCTTCAAAAAAAGTACTTTTTATTTTCTTTTGTTATATATATATATATATATATATATATATATATATAATATATATATATATATATATATATATATATATATATATATATATATATATATATATATATATATATATATATATATTTTGTTGTTGTTGTTGTTTTTGTTTTACTCATACTGCTCTTTGTGTTTGTTGCTGCAGATCGTGTTGTGTATGGCGATGGGTATCATGGCTTATTATTTATTGGCCTTCCGGTCTATGTTGCTCTTACTTTATTTATTACAGATGATTTAATTTAGTGCACATACATTAACAGCTCTTTTTGTGCTTATCTTGCTTTGAATCCATCCTCTCTGTGTAACCAGTTTATTTATAATTTATGGGGAATACCTTGCTACTTATGGCAGTTCATTTTGTGTGCTTCCAGCTTTTTGTTGTTTAGTTTAACATAGTCACTGTTTATTCAGATTGGACGCAAATGTTGCTTCTGCTGTGTTGAACTTGCATCTTCTGTTCAGCATTATATAGTCATTATATGTATTTTGCTAAAATATTTTGGGCTAGAATTGGAATTGTGTAATTGACTTGATAAATGAATATTTATACAGATGTTTTCTTTCGTGTTTGGCCTTCTCTTACCTCCCTCCCACTTCCTCCCTCTCAGTCCCCATCCACCCTTCTCATCCTTCAGAATGTTCATTGTAGTTTGTTTGACAGGAATCTCCGTTCAGCAAGACGGAGATTGCAGACCCAAAGTTGTACCGTGTGGGGCTTGGCAAAGGTTACCTGGAACTCCCTCAAGGTTTGTATTGTAGTGTTGCATTCATTAAATTAATGAGTTTTGTCTTTTTTTTAAAATCTATGCTATCATTATGCAATAATTACTAAATGTAGTAACCAGGAAGTATTGTTTCAAATGGTTTATTCTTTTGAGACAAAGCACTTTGCGTGGGATATGGTGTGGTTGTTCAAGGGAGGTAATACAATCTGGACCTTTTTATAACAGACTGCAGGAGTTCTGTGGGATTGGTTTGTCTTGCCTTTTTATGTGATTTTAACTGTCACTCTTTTTTCAGTGCATATTCCCAACAAGCGTCTAGTCAACACTCTGCTAGACACCAAGTGTGTCTACATTGTGGATTGCATCTCTGATGTCTTTGTTTGGTGAGTATGTCAATGTTTTCACAGAGTAAGAATAGAGAAACTGAAGCACTGGTAAGAACAGTCTTTGAAAACTTGTAGAAGGAAAACTAAAGTATTTTTTCTGTTAGCTTCACTATTACTGTCAACATAAAATTGGGATGTATATAGGTGGCTTTGTACAGTTAACAGTCAACGTATCAATTTAGCGTTTAGTCTCATTATTCTTCATTTTTATTAACTTGATGACCACAATCAACCTGAGTAATCATCTGGGTCCGTATTCAGAAAAAGGCAATACCTGCTGGTAATTTACAATGAGGAGGGGTAAATCTTTACCTTCCGCTGATTTGGAATTGTCTGGTATTCAGAGAAGCTGAAACTGCCCTGCCACTCGGCCAAACGGCCATTAGTTTTACCGACGCTACCCCCCTCCGTTTACTCATACCCTTGCCGAGATAAAAATGGCAAATGCAATTGTTTTCACAATGATTTTGCATCGGAGACAAAGGAATAGCATCTTTCGGGACAGATGAGATCCTCTAAATATACTTCGTGATGTAGAACCTCCTGTCCTGTCCTGTCCTGTCCCATAACCTGGAGGCCGTAAGGGCACCACAGATGATCATTTAACCAGCATACTCCATCTTTCTCTGTCCTCAGCAGCCCTGATGGCTTTGCTCAGTGTCAAACCAGTCCATTCTCGAATGTTGTCCTCCCACCTCTTTTTCGGTCTCCCTCTTCTTCTACCTCCTTGCAATGTGCCTTGCAGAATGGTCTTTGCAAGGCCTGATGATCTGGTGACGTGGCCATACCATTGGAGTTTCCGTTTCTTCACCACTGTGAGCAGGTCATCGTGTTGTCCAATGGCTTGTGTGATGGTCTGTCGGACATCGTCGTTGGTGATGTGTTGGGTATAGGAAATGCCCAGAAGTCTTCTGTAGCACCTCATCTCCATGCTTTGTATTCTTCGTTGTAGATCTGCTGTGAGGGTCCATGCTTCGCAAGCATATAGGAAGATGGAGATGACAAGGGAGCGCAGCAGTCTTACTTTGGAATGTAGACTGATGGTCCTGTCTTTCCAAATGGGCTTCAACCTTGTCAGGGCAGCAGTTGTTTGTGCGATCCTGGAGAGGAATTCCTGTCGGGACCCATTGTCTGACACAATGGCTCCCAAATATTTGAAGCTATGCACTGCGTTGAGGGATTGGCCTTGGACTTTGATGTCCTTGTTGATGCCATTGGTGTTGTTGGTCATCTTCCTGGAGCGCGTCATGTCGGATGATCTTGCGGATCACGGGGGCACGGTCGGCATGGGGGGGTGGAGCGGTCTCTGGTCTTCGTTTTGCGGATGGCATTGGTGGATTGGCTGGGGAGGAACAAGAGCTTGAACAGCTGGTGCAGAGGCTTGACACCACCTCCGGAGCTTATGGAGTGGAGATGTAGAACATTAGAGGAAATTTACATTTCGAAGAATCGACATCGTGCGAATTGTGGATGAAGTTGGATAGGAGTTGCAACATGCAAACCGGCATCGTCACTTCTTCCTTCACTGCAGCTGTGTTTAGCACTAGGTTTCCAGTTTTATTTATCATTGTGCCAGTAAAATTGCCTTAAAATACTTTCTTTTTGATGGTAGATTAATGACCAAAGCGAAGTACAAAAATAATATGTTTTTTGTTTCCTCTTTCAATTCTAATTAAACAAAGTATTTTTGAGTGGAAAAGTTGCTTTTTCCTTCGTGTGATCTGTCATGTGCCATGGAAGCTGTTGTGTTGTTGTCATCGAAGAGCGCATGCGTAATAGAGGGGGATTCAAGTTTAGCTCGAGGTAGGGATCATGCATCAGGTAGGCCTTTTTGAATACAGAGATACGTTTACCGGCAGTTTTCTCCAACCTTAAGGTAAGAACAAATTACCACAAGGTCTATACCTTGAGATAAGCAACCTGTCAAAGGGTTTGCAAGCGGGTCTTTCTGAATACAGACCCAGGTTGATTGTGGCCATCAAGTGGATGAAGATGAAGATTTGCACTTTTCAAAGGTTAAGCAGTGATTTCTAAACTTTAGACATGCCCATCTTTTTGAGTGTTGCCATTTTGCTTTTGTAAAATGTCTTTTCAATCTGCACGTTGTCTTAATTTGTGTTGTTTATTTGTTTGTTGGAATAGAGAATATTTAATTAGCTGCCTTGAATTTCAAATTACATTACTCCATAATTTTCATTTTCTTTATTAGTTCAACTTGAGGAAATAAATTTAACATTAAAATTATATTCTTGTCCACAGGATTGGGAAAAAGTCTGTGCGCCTGGTGAGAGCAGCAGCTTTAAAACTGTCTCAGGAACTTCATGCCATGATCCCAAGACCCAAATACGCCACAATCAGCAGGTGTTTGGAAGGGTATGTACCTGTAGGAATGAAGACTCGAACAAAATCATGCAGTTGTGTATTGTAATGAATGAATGTATTTAAGCTAAAGATAATGAAGACTATTGCAGTAATTATTTCTTTTTGGTATTAGTAGTAAACATGTGTCTGTGTGTGTATGTGTGTGCGTATGTGTTTGTGTGTAGGCTAAGATGGGGATAGAAGTGAAATAAGAATAGTTATAATAGCACTAATACTAAAACCTGTCCCTGCTGGTATCAGAACAGAGCCTCAGATCTTCAAGACCAAGTTTATCGGCTGGGATGATGTAATCCCTGTGGACTACACTCGCACGGCAGAATCGGTCATCCGACGTGGCGCCGACATGAAGGTGATCATGGAGAGAGACAAGATGCAGACAGACCTCTCTGCTCTCTTCATGCCCAAACAGCCCTTGATGCCTTTGGACGAAGCTGTGAGTTGATAGTTTCTTCTTTGGTTAAACTATTCTGCGACCATGGAAATCAACCGGATGAAATTCTGGTAATGTTTTCCAATGCAGTTTATAAAATTTAATGTAGTTTTGACTTTCCATCCTAGCTCAGTGATAGAGCATTTGCCTGGCATACTGATGATCCAGGTTCAAATCCTGTGGTGGGCATGATAAAAGAGGCCTATTTTACTGTCTGCCTTAGCAGTATGAATGTTCCGGTGGTTCAGTATTGATTTAGGTCCCTATATCCTCTTTGCTGGGATGGTGGTTATCCCCATCTGCTGCATCGCAAATTGTGGGTGTAGAGGTTAACCCTCTAACCCCCGCAGAAGCCTAAGCCTTATCTGCTTCTATTTCCTAGGTCAAGGCAAGTAACTCCTTCAAAATGCTACACCATGCACATACAAAAATTAATTTAAAATGCACCAACAAAATTATCTTCCACTTATCATTATTAATAAATCAACCACATATTTTTCTTCAAAATGAAATGTTACACATACATTTTTACAATGTGTTGCAACTGGAAAAAAAAATCTGAATGTCAACATTGCATACTGCACCACATGCAGCAATACGATCACTGACTCAAATAATAAAACACCGATTGTTCATCGTTTTTGTTATTCAAATCCGACAGAAAAAGATCATCAAAGTAAAAGTCCAAATCACTTTCCTCTCCATCATCAACCTGTACCAAATCAGCCTCCAAAAATCCTTCAAATAGGTCATTTTCTTCATCAGATTCTGTAAGAATCTGACGCCATACTTCTCCGCCTCTCAAACTTCAAACTTTAATCAAACTTTGAAAATTCGCTGTGTGCGTTCTACACACTCTAAAAATGCCGTGAAAACACCGCCGGAAACAGCAGGAACTCACGAGTGCGAGAATCTCGCACGTTTGCTATAAATAGATTTCCACATGGGAGCATAACTCGTCCCCTATACGCTTATGTGTCCGGGGACGTTAATCTATATAACTAACTAACTAACTAGCCTCTGATCAGACCATGTCATTACCGGCCGCTGCTGGTCGCTCCACGAGCATGCACATAGCAAAAATATCGGTCGCTCTAGGTCGCTCCACGTGTTAAAGGGTTAAACTTCAGTGTTTATTCAGTCAAATGTAGTTTCCTAATCAGAACTTTTGAATTTTATACAGTAGTCCCTCCTTCTGTAATGCTAAAACTTGGGTTCAGTTCTCAGTCAGTGGTTTGGCTAGAGAAGGGAAAAGAATGGGAAGAGAAAAGCAGTGTAACCTGTGGCGTGATTTATAGCAAGGCAAGGATTAGAGTGTAATTACTGATTTGGCTTTATAAAAAAAAAATTAGCACTGTCATTGCCTTTTTTTTTTTTTAAATGACAATCAAATATTGCCCAATCTAGAATTGTGGTCAGAAGTGGAATATTTCCCCTCCTCCTTTCACTAGCTGCTGCTACCATCTAATAGACATGGTAACACTTTTGGTTTGTTGCATTCATATAACACAAGATTTGTGAAGTCTGTCTGTGACTTACAGGAACAAGTGTCGGCTGAATGGAATGAAGATCTGGACGGTATGGAGTCTTTTGTCCTGGAGGGCAAGAAGTTTGTCCGTCTTCCTGATGAAGAACTAGGTATGCTTGATGGCTTTCTGTTTTGTAAGCTACTAGGTCTCCATTGCTTCATCTATTTGGTTTTTGGTTTTTTACTAGAAGACCTAGTCAGTAATACTAATAATATTGTAAAGAAGCAAAATTCTAGTCTCCGTTTTGTTTTCACTGCATCAGCTTTCATATGCAAAGCAGTTGATATCAATTGAATTTATTTTGCATTTAAGAAAATGGTCATGGTTGGGTTTGGTTGAGTATGCATTATTCTGTCTGTCATGTTCTACAGCACTGCCAGTGGAGTTTGTGAGTAAATGAGGGAATTCAATACTGTGTTCTACTCTTGTCTGTTAAGTGTGAGACCTAAATGAAAGTCTCATCGGAACTTTTGTAGGCATGTTCTACTCTGAGGACTGCTACGTGTTCCTGTGTCGTTACTGGGTGCCGCCAGAGCTGCCTGAGGGGGTGGATGAGGATGAGGTGGACGATGAGGATCTTCCTGAGGATGAATACAAATGCATCGTCTACTTCTGGCAGGGACGAAACGCCTCCAACATGGGCTGGCTTACCTTCACTTTCAGGTAGGCTTGTTCATCGTGTTTAGAATTTCTGTTTTTGTAATACTGTACTCAGGGTTGATTTTGATGGTGGAGAGAAGGAGAATTATGATTATGATGATGGGAAGGATGCTGTTGATGTTTGAACAATTGATGATGGTGGTGATGATGATGATAATGAGGAGGAGTAGGAGGATATCTTTGTCTTTCCGGCTCCATTTGAAGAGAGTAAATACAGCAAAGTGCACCAAGCTAAAGTTCGACCTGGACAAACTGCAAGACCCGGAGGTGGCAAAAATATTTCAGGCCACAATTGGAGGGAAATTTGCACCACTGCTTATTTTGGGGGCAGGCGAAGTAGATGTCAACACCATGACCAATACCTTCAACTCAGCTGTAACAGATGCCGCCACTGAGATCCTTGGCAAGCACCGACCAAAGAAGAAGCCATGGATCACACCTGAACTTTTGGATCTGTGTGATAAACGAAGAGAGTTAAAAAAGAAAAAGAACACCTCACAGGGAGCTGATGTCTACCGAAAAATCAAAAATGACATCCGAAAAGGCATGCGCACAGCAAAGGAGAACTGGATAGAAGATCAATGCCAGGAAATAGAGAACAATCTGAACAAGAACAACAGCAAGAAGGCCTACCAGACTGTGAAGCGGCTGACAAGTGTTAAACAGCCCAAAGTCTCCACTATCCAAAGCAAGTCTGGCATATGCCTTACAGAAGAACAAGAAGTCTTGGACAGATGGACAGAGTACTGCTCTGACCTTTACAACCATACACCAAATGGAGACCCATCAGTTCTAGCATGTCCCGAGAGCAGAGAAGAAGAAGAAGAAATCCTCCCAATTCTCCGGGAAGAAGTTGAGGCAGCAGTGCAATCGCTGAAGAAAGGGAAGTCAGCGGGAGTGGACAACATACCAGCGGAACTGCTACAAGCAGGAGGAGAAGCGATGACTGATGCTCTCACCATTATCTGTAACAAGATCTGGCAGAATGGGGAATGGCCTACACCATGGACCCAGTCGCTTGTCATCACTCTTCCCAAAAAAGGTAACCTTCAGGAGTGTGAAAATTACCGCACCATCAGCCTCATCAGCCATCCCAGCAAGGTCCTCCTGAAAATAATACTCAACAGGTTGAAACCCCAAGCTGAACAAATCATAGCTGAAGAACAAGCAGGATTCATGGCAGGGCGAAGTACCACTGAACAGATTTTCAACCTCAGAATAATCTGTGAGAAATACCTACAGCACCAACAACATCTATATCATGTGTTCATAGACTTCAAGAAGGCATTTGACCGAGTCTGGCATGCAGCTCTATGGGCAACCATGAAAGTGTACAACATCAGCCCTAAAATTATAGAAGTCATCAAAAGCCTGTATGACAAGGCTACCAGTGCAGTCCTCCATAACAGCGTCATCGGGAACTGGTTCAGAACAACAATCGGTGTGCGTCAAGGATGCCTACTCTCTCCAACACTCTTCAACATCTTCCTAGAGCGCATCATGTCAGATGCTCTTGCAGATCACGAAGGCACAGTCAGCATAGGGGGCAGAGCAATCTCCAATCTTCGTTTTGCGGATGATATTGATGGATTGGCTGGAGAGGAACAAGAACTTGAACAGCTGGTACAGAGGCTTGACACCACCTCCAGAGCTTATGGAATGGAAATAAGTGCAGAGAAGACCAAAATGATGACCAACAACACCAATGGCATCAACACGGACATCAAAGTACAAGGCCAATCCCTCAACACAGTGCACAGCTTCAAATATTTAGGAGCCATTGTGTCAGACAATGGGTCTCGACAGGAAGTCCTCTCCAGGATCGCACAAACAATTGCTGCCCTGACAAGGTTGAAGCCCATTTGGAAAGACAGAACCATCAGTCTACATTCCAAAGTAAGACTGCTGCGCTCTCTGGTCATCTCCATCTTCCTATATGCTTGCGAAGCATGGACCCTCACAGCAGATCTCCAACGAAGAATACAAAGCATGGAGATGAGGTGCTACAGAAGACTTCTGTGCATTTCCTATACCCAACACATCACCAACGACGAAGTCCGACAGACCATCACACAAGCCATTGGACAACACGATGACCTGCTCACAGTGGTGAAGAAACGGAAACTCCGATGGTATGGCCACGTCACCAGATCATCAGGCCTTGCAAAGACCATTCTGCAAGGCACAGTGCAAGGAGGTAGAAGAAGGGGGAGACCGAAAAAGAGGTGGGAGGACAACATTCGGGAATGGACTGGTTTGACACTGAGCGAAGCCATGAGGGCTGCTGAGGACAGAGAAAGATGGAGTATGCTGGTTAAACGATCATCTGTGGTGCCCCTACGACCTTCGGGTTATGGGACAGGATAGGATAGAGGAGGATATAATAAATAGATAATGATGATGATGATGACTTATTGCACAATGACATTCTGTTCCCACACCATTCTGAGGGTTTGAATAGCGCCATTCCATGCTGCATAATCTAATCAACATCAGCCACAAAATTCTTTTTATTGTGTCTTATTTTGTCTTAGTTTTATTTTGACTTTGGTTTTAGACACCCATAAAGCACGCCAATGTATTCACGGTCAATTTTTTTAAATTTCAGCTTGCAAAAGAAGTTTGAATCCCTGTTTGGGGACAAGCTGGAGGTGGTCAGAACGCATCAGCAGCAGGAGAACTTAAAATTCCTGTCGCACTTTAAGCGAAAATTCATCATACGCATTGGCAAACGACCATCTCGTGCTGGATCACCAGGTTCTGCTGCACCCGCCAAGCCGTCCACCGAGTTCTTCCAGCTCAGAGCCAATGGCAGTGCAATTGCCACTCGATGTGTACAGGTATGTTTTACTTCTATTGTCTTTGGAATGTTTGCTACATGGAGGAAACTCTTCAGGCTAGGAGTCAGCTAGGATTTAGGCCTGGTTCTCCCAAGCCATTCAACGATCTATTTGGAACAGTTACAGCTGCAAGCTGTTCTGATTTGGTTTGAATGGTTTGCTCTTTGTACATAAAGAGCAATGCTATTAGTTCGCTTGTGTTTCATTATATTTTTACAGTATTTTAATCGTGGCTGTTGCTCTCTTTTAACATTTTTTGGGTATGTTTATCTTGATTGTTATTTACCGACTGCTACTGCTTGTTTTGCAGTTGATAAAACCGGATGCCTCTCTTTTGAACTCATGTTTCAAGTAAGTGATTTGCACTTTGCCTGTTTCTATTTCTTGTGCTCATGTATTCAGCTAGCTTTAGAATTATTGAGTGAGAACATAACTGATATTTACAATTTTGTTATCGCCACTTTGAGACCCGCTGTGACTCTTGCTTATTGTTTATGCAGTTAGTTTACAGTTTAAATGTATGGCTTTAGAAATCTCCCATAGGCATACACTCACTATTTTCACAATTTGGTTTGTTTTGCAGCCGATGCTTTGAAGTCTTCATTTTCTGGTTATTTCACTATTGCCTATACATTGCAGTTACATCCTGATGGTGCCGTTTGACAGCGATGACTTGAAGGGCATCGTGTACGTTTGGGTGGGAAGCAAAGCAGACCACACCGAAGCACAAATTGCTGAAGAAATTGCCTACAAAATGTACAAGGTAAAGCCATCAAAGTTAAAAAATAAAAAATATGTATATCCTGACAAGGTTTTCTTTTGTCTATGCTCACCAGAAAGTAAGAAAAATTATGTAAAACGAATTGAGTTTTTATCTTATATTACCATAAATGTTGTTTCTTTTTGTTGAGGCCTTCTAGAACCCATGCCCACAAGGCAGTTGGGGGAAAGGGAGCAAAATGTGAATAGAAATAGGTTTTGAATGAATCTGTGTGTTATATATCTTTATATGACTTAACCCACACTACAGTAGCATACCCAGTCCAGTACTCATAAACATGCTGTTTTGCTTGCAGGATGGCTACACCATACAGATGATCAACGAGGGTGAAGAACCGCAGAATTTCTTCTGGATTGGCATAGGCGGTAAGAAGCCCTTTGACACAGACTGTGAGTTTATGAACTATGCCCGCCTCTTCAGGTGCTCCAACGAGAAGGGATATTTCGCTGTTTCGGAGAAGTGTGCCGACTTTTGTCAGGTAATGGTTCAAAAGTGTTTATTTTGTTTTTGATAACTCCTTTTCTGGTGTTCCATATTTGTTGTGGTTTTTTTTTTGGTAGGCAAAAGGAAAAAGGATTGTTCTAGTATAACATGGAATATGTACAATCTCAAAAAGCTGCAAAAGTCCCTGGCTATTGAATTCCAGCATGCAAAAAGTTGGATTGCTGTAAAGGAATAATTGAATTCAGGTCACCCAAGATGCAAGTACTTAAGGCTTTTACCATGTGCCCACTGAACCACTCCATAAATCTGATGCCAAAACAGAATGCAGAAATTTAATTTCCTCCCACCCCAAAAGGTTTGTGTATTCGTGCTTGTCAAATGTGATCTTCAGAAATGCTGATTTCCACATTCTTATGATTGATTATTTGGCTGTTTTGGAATATGTATCCAGGATTGCAGTGATTACATTTTGTGGTACATACTATTGCTTTGACTGAATTTATTGTTCTTATGGTTGCTGAATTTCAGGATGACTTGGCTGATGACGATGTGATGATTCTGGACAACGGGGAGCAGGTATACCTGTGGGTTGGCAAGAAAACAAGTGACGTTGAAATCAAGCTGGCCTTCAAGAGTGCTCAGGTCAGTCCCATTTTTGACTCACATGCATAGCAATGTAAGTCTGTGTACTCACCTTCTTCCTTCCCCCCCCCCACCCCCCCACCCATCTCTCACCCCGCTTTCCAAGAATGGCTATTCCATCTCGTTTGTACATTTGTTGAAGGTAGTCATATCTGAGCACAGATGTCTGAGGTGGAGAAGCTTGCGGTAGGGAAGAACAAGTCACTTATGGAGTGACATGGATGACATGATGTACTGTGAAGATAAATGCGGACGTCCGTCTGCTTGATGTACAGATCAGTATGGTATAAAATATATGAGAAAACGTTTATAGGCCCTGAAGCTTCCAGGAATGCACACCACAACGGTAAAAGGTTTGTGTATGTGTGTGATATTGTTTTTTTTTTTTAATTTGGTTTTGGTTTGCTTTAATCCTGTAGGAGATGAGAGTATATGCCCAAAAGAAGGAAAGTAACAAATACAGCTCTAGAAAGTTGTGCCAGGAAGGTGAAGCAAGGTTAATCATTTTGACTGATATTCTGTTGCAGGTGTACATTCAGCATTTGCGCAATAAGCAGCCAGACAAACCCCGTAAGCTGCTTCTGGCCATGAAGTACAAAGAAAACAAGAAATTCACTAAGTGTTTCCATGGTTGGGGAAAATACAAGGAGGTTCCCAAATAAGCTCTCTGCTTCGGCACAGTGCTGTAATTGGACACCACTTTAGGCCATTGGGACATTTTTGGTCGTGTTTGTTTTTATTAACATTTTGTTATGGAGATAAACTTTTGATTTACGTATATGTAGATGGAACTAATTTACAAAATACATGTAAGCATACATTAGTAGTGACACAGAATATATGGGAACACAATTGTCACTGTGTTCTTACTTTTGAGGACAAGTTTGCTGCTGGAAAATGAGTATCTGAACTTGAAGAGACTTTTTACATATAAGCATGAAATGCTTGTTGTTTTTTATTATAGTGTAGAAAGCCTCAAAATTAATATGTTGATGTAGGAATAGCCTTGATTGTTGTGCAGTGTGTGTATAAATTTGAGTGATGCCATTTTTCTGACCACTGTTTAACCCTCACCGTTTTATGACGTATTGAGGGTTGGGATGGGATAGGGTAAAGGGGGAGTGGGGGAGGGGGTTGTTAAGTATGTTGTTTCATTCCCCTTTGCAAACAAAATGTGCCTAGAAACACAGATTTTTCTCCTCTTTACCCAAAAAATATGTGTGGGATTAGTGTGTTCCTATTTTAGAATCATTTTTGACAGAAGCTTGAATGTTCAAAACCATTGGATTGATATGGACAACTAAAAATGTAGGGTTAGTGTCAGCGTGTTCGACTTTTTGTATTCAGTTGTTGGCTAGATGAACATAGACATAATGATATTTTAGTTGAAGTGTGTCGTTTTCTGTATTCCGTTTTTGGCCAGATGAACGTAGGAATAAACATTTTGTGATAGGGTTTTGTGTTCTTTTCCTGCATTGATCAAGTTTTTGTTCATGCTCATATTTATGGTGTTCAAGTTAATGCATTTCCTTGGAGGCGAGATAAACTATAAATACATGTGCGCAGAATTTTATCCCATGGGCTGGCAGGTATGTTCCAAAATCGAATCGGTCTGAATAAGATTATTATTATTAATATTATTATTATTATTATTATTATTATTATTATGGCTATTGACGCCTAATCTAAACAAAGCCCTAGGCTTTTACAAAGTCAAAAATTTACAACTAATCAAAAAGAAAACATACAAAACAAGAAAACAAGATAATTTTTTCACTGATAACCACCATCTGCAAAACACACAGACACACACACACACACGCACGCACGCACGCACGCACACATAATCACTTCTATATTAAAGAAAACAAAAAATCAATTAAATTAATCACTGCGAGAAGCTTAAGCACACCAAACACACTTAAAAACAATCAAAATTAAAGACTATGATGGAAATAAATAAGTTTTGAGATGTTTTTTGAAGGTTGGCAGGGAGGGTGAATGACTGATTAAGTGGGGGAGCTGGTTCCAGGTAACAGGGGCCTGATAAGAGAAAGACCTTTGGCCAAAAGGTTTTGTCCTGACAGTGGGGATGGTAAAGATACGAGAGTCTGCAGAAGAGCGAAGCTGACGGGATGGGGTGTAGAGATGGAGTAGGTCAGATATATATTGTGGGCCAGAAGCAGCAGAGTGTGGCATTCTTGTGAGAAATTCTCTGTTGAACAGGAAGCCAGTGGAGAGAGTGTAGGAGAGGGGAGATGTGGTCAAATTTAGAAGAGCGAAAGACAAGCCTAGCAGCATGGTTCTGGACCCTTTGGAGCTTAGAAATAAGATAGTTAGGGCAGCCTGAAAGAATAGCATTGCAGTAATCTAAACGAGACAGTACGAAGGCACAGAGAAGAGTCTTAGTTGAATCTTCAGTAAGTAAATGACGGATGGATGAGATTCTACGAATTTCGTAGAAGCAGGTTTTACAAATATTACCTACATGCGTCTGAAAAGAGAGTGTTTGATCAATGTAACACCGAGATGGCGGACAGAGGTTGATAGAGAAATGTTGGTGTCGCAGAGTGAAACAGAACAAGGTAAGGAAGAAGATGAAAAGATTTTTTGAGGAGCAATGATGATAAGTTCAGTTTTATCCTCGTTAAGTTTGAGCTTGTTCTGCGTCATCCAAACCTTAAGCTCAGAGACGCAGGCCTGAGTGGAAGAAATAAGAACACTAAGATTGGTGAGGGGTCCAGAAGCATACATCTGGTTGTCATCCGAGAAACTGTGATGGGAGAGAGAATGACGTTGTACAATAGAAGCAATGGGTTGAGTATAGAGAACAAAAAGGATCGGCCCCAGGACAGAGCCTTGGGGCACACCAAAACGTAGTGATGATGTGGCGTTTGTGCGTGGTGCTCCCCAAGCATAATTTGTTGTTTTATTTTGACATGCTTTATCCTGTTTGTTTATGTATTTGTTTAATATTTTGCTTACTTTCTATTCTTAATTTATTTACTTGTTTCCTGGTTATTCTTTAGACCTGTTATTTTTGCTTCCTGGAATTTGGAACTTTGTTTATTCGTATTTTTTCTTTATTTTTTTTCAAGGATAAACACAAAGGTTTAACAAGTGTGTATATACTACAAATTGTAATTTAAAATAAGCAGTGGTGGTATCATTTTGTTCTTAACCCAGGTGCTATGTTTTGCATAAATTGTATATTTGTATTTGAACCGGTATTCCAGACATTATGTTTATATATTTTGGTTCCATGGTACAGGCATTTAGTGGATATACTTTAATTTATGCTTCCAAATAAGCTAAGTGCTTTTGTTGTTGTGATAAAATTATACTTGGTGTTAAGCACGAAATCCGTGGACGCATATTTGAGGTCTGAATTTCTAGCAAACTTTGCTTGCATCCAAAATATGGATCCATTTCCAAAGTTATTATCATTGGGTAACTTTATAAAATCAAATATAAAAGCCTGCTTCTATGAAATTGCTCAATGATATTAAATTTAAAGGTGGTTCTTTTTTAATATGAGCATTGCTAAGAAGGAAATGTTTTGCCTCAAATTTGCAACGATGGATTTCCAGCTTCATTGGATTAAACACTGAAATACTCCTGCTTGTAATTATCTATTTTCAGAAAGATACCTAAAATGTTTTCTATTGATCATTTTCCCATACAGATTTTGTATATCGTTCATATATATCTTGCCTTGTTTGGGATCATTAAAAAGTACATGATTTTTTTAAGTGCTTTGTTTGTCTCTTTGTCTCTTTGTCTGTCTCTCCCTTCCTCTCTCCCTCCATCTCTCTCTCTCTCTCTCTCTCTCTCTCTCTCTCTCTCTCTCGTTTGGAATCATTAAAAAGTACATGATCTCTCTCTCTCTCTCTCTCTCTCTCTCTCTCTCTCTCTCTCTCTCTCTCTCTCTCTCTCTCTCTCTCTCTCTCTCTCTCTACAGCAAGCAAATTGAATTTATGTCAATAGCCAAGAACAGATCATTGTCCTCTTTTCATCAAAAACAAAGTGAGAAATTTTGTGTATACTTTCATTTTGTACATTTTTGTTTTTTAAAAGCATGAAAATGTAGATCTATAATATAATTTGTTGTGTTCGAGTACGGCTTTTTTAGCACAAGCTACGTAGCCTTTTACTACTCCACTCAGCTGTGTGGGTTACCTGTGTCTTTTACGACTTTCTAAGTGTCAATAACGCACCGTCTAGCATGAATGAGGGAGTCAAAGGTTAAGACGAGTGCTGAATGACAAAAATAAAATCGCCGTCTTCCATGACTACTTTGGATTGTTAGTGGATTTTTATGTGATCCGCTAGATTCTTCATAAATATGACAGTACCCCATTTCACAGTGTGGACACTTTTCCAGTGTAGCGTTGACGCTAAATCACAAAACTAAAGAACACGACTTTTTACACTGATCAATAAAATGTCTATGCCTGTTTCATAGTTGCCTGCTGACCACGCCCCCTATAAACTGTCAGTTTCTTGTACTATTAGTTCCTTTGTCCCCCTCCATCCTTCCATACCCACAGAATTAATATGCAGTGCAGCGTGCTAAAATTCCTTTTAGATCAATGTGTTCAAGGCACATTTTAAAGTTTTATCTGACAATAAAAGTTGTATTGTAATTGTATTGTGTTACACACTGTACATATTGCAGGCCTTCAATATAAAATGTATGAGTTAGTTAGCAGTATGTGCTTTCTTTTCTCCTTCTGGAAAGCAGGCATCAATAATTAATGGCTTCTGTATAATTTATTTTTAATTGTAGCTATCTTTTTTTCTTATTTTGTTTTTAATAACCTATATTAAAATAAATTGTCACATTTGGGATAAAGTAAGATCAAGAATTACACTTGCGATTGAACGCCTAGAAATTTGTGAGAGAGAGAGAGAGAGAGAGAGAGAGAGAGAGAGAGAGAGAGAGAGAGAGAGAGAGAGAGAAGCTTTTATTATTTTAAATAACAATACAATTATTCTAAAACAAAGACGTACATCTACGTCCGAGTCCGTGCTACAGAAGACTCCTGGGCATTTCCTATACCCAGCACATCACCAACGACGAAGTCCGACAGACCATCCCTCAAGCCATAGGACAGCACGATGACATGCTCACAGTGGTGAAGAAACGGAAACTCCGATGGTATGGCTACGTCACCAGAGCATCAGGCCTTGCAAAGACCATCTTGCAAGGCACGCTGCAAGGAAGCAGAAGTAGAGGGAGACAGAAAAAGAGGTGGGAGGACAACATTCGAGAATGGACTGGCTTGACATTGAGCGAAACCATGAGGGTTGCTGAGGACAAGGGAAGATGGAGTACGCTGGTTAAACTATCATATGTAGTGCCCCAACGTCTTTCGAGTTACGTAATAGGATAGAATACACACACACACACACACACACACACACACACACACACACACACACATACATAAACACAATTTTCACTATGTTCGAGCACATGGACATATTGGAGTTTTAAACTCGGCGAAGTCGGCGTAACATTTCGACCACCAAACAAATTTACACAGACATTGCTGTGGTAGTGGAGAGAGACCGCGATTTGTGTTGTCAGTTTCACGCCGTCAGACGCTGTGCGTGCTGGGCGGGAGATGCGAGTAGCGTAGTGCAGAGCCTACGGTGTGTAGAGGGCTGTGACCAACTGGCGAGCGAGTACAGAATAACGGCAGGTGCAACGGAAGAAGCGACCAAGCAGTTGGCTGAGTTTATGGGAACATGTGAATACGATTTTGAATTCTTCGCCGAGCGGCGCGCACGCAGCTTTCAAACAAAGCTATGTCGCAACGTCATCAGGGTGCGAAAGAAGATCACCATACTCATCATCAGTCTCATCACCACGGTAAACGAGGGGCGACAGGTAGTTCGGGACGATCTTCTTCCACTCAGCATCCCAACAACAACAACAAGCAGAAGCATCTTTCTGTGGCTTCTAAGTGTTTGGCTATCGTATTATTGCCCCAGAAGAAAACTGGAGACGACCACGCCATCGCTAATGACAACAACAACATCGGTAAGTCTGGGTCGTCGACTCATCATCATCATCATCAACGTCACAACAACCACGATGTGACTAACGATGGAGACAGAGGATACCACGAGAATACTCAGTGTAGCATACGCAATAATACAGGGATTACTTCAACTCGTGACAACACTAGTAAAGGCAACACCAACAACAGCAACTGTCGTGGATTATCTCAACACGGAGTAACTCACGGATTACCATCTTCATCATCATCAGCAGACGCCCCTACAGCTTTGAACGGCAAGGACATTCTTGAAGATTTCAAAGAGCAGAACAAGACGTGTTACTGGAATCCCGCCCTAGTGGAAAGCATAAAGCAATTGGATTACTTGGGATTTGTGGAACCGTGTACTGTTTTAGTGAGCGGAGAGGATATACACCTGGAAAATCTCCGTTCGGCCTGGGGCAGGAGGGTTCTCAAACCTCCAACCAACTTCACCATTGATCGCATAGGTAAGTGTTTTATGTCTGTGTCATGCTTAATCTCTTAGTCTCTTAATCTTTGGTATTATTGCAGACTTAAGTTCAGTAGCCTTATTGTTTGTTCACAGTTTGTCATTATCAAAATTAATGTTCGAATGAACTGACTGAGAAAGCAAGCGTGATTGTGGTTGTGTTTCTACAGTAATCCCTATTGTTCTTTTGTTGTCTTTTTCAAACTTTGTACTCTGCAATTATTGTTAAGTTATTGATTCATCATTTATTCAGAATCCAATAATGTGTTTTATTCAGTTATTATCATCAGTTTGACATTTAATTATTATTGCATAATATATATTTAATTACTTTTTGAAGTCAATCGATCACTTCTCAATAATGTGAAATAAATGCTGATGTTTCCGCTAGTTATTCAACTTAATGACTACAATAGTTATTTATTCTAAGTCATATTGGACTTGAAAGACTTTTGAAGTTCACATTGTGTAGCTTAGTTCTGTTCAGTGAACATGACTCTTGTCTAATTTGCTTTTCATTGCAAAATTACAGTTTTTGTGTGTATAGTGGGAGAGTGTCAGTTTTACATGTGTATTTTTGTGTGTGTCGTCACTTTCATCTTTTGCATAATAATAATAATAATAATAATAATAATAATAATAATAATAATAATAAGGGCATTTATATATACTATAGAGAGCTTTTTCCTAATTACATCAGTTCAAAGTGCAGTTCTCACACATTTTACTTAACTTTGACATTGAAATACATGCATACGAAAAGAAGTGAAACAAAAACAAGACACTAATAGTAATAAACTATGCAAAGACTTTTAAATACAAACATGAAAATGAAAAATAATATAGTCCAGGCATTAAAATATGAAAGACGAGGAAGGAGGGGGGAGATGGAGAGCAGCTAAGGAGTGATGGGGCTGGGGGCAAGAGGTGTGACGGCGTTGGTCTGAAGGAATGATAATGGTAATAGGAGACGAGATCAGACTTTGAAGAGATGAGTTTTCAAGTTGGACTTAGGCAATCTTTCTTCAGCTTGTTAGTTTCATGTCAATAACAGTGCCTGAAATTTGTAAATCAAGTTTGATATTGTAAAAATGTGAAATACAGGTTTGTCAATGTCAGCATATTCTGTATTTATTTTGTAGCCTTGCTTCTAAACTTTGAACCAGGAGGTGTAGAAACTAAGAATTTTTACAAAGTATTGGAGTTTTTGTCTGCCACTGAAAGAGTTGTGCTAATATAATTACCTTACCTTTCAGTTTTAGTTTGTTTATAAAACAACCCCAAGATCACACATTTCCTTTTCACAGATCCTTTTCAAGTTCACAGTGAGTTTTGCCTCACCAGAATAAAAAGAAGATGACAAGCCATTCAAATTAATTACAGTCAATGAGTCATAGCTGAAAACTACAAATTTTCAAAAGTGTTAATTTCTCTGTGTGGTGTTGTGATTGGCTTTGTCCTAATAAAGCAAAACAAAAACATGGTATGATAGACCAATATCAGAACTATATCTCAAAGCTCAGCCAATTTTTATTACAGCGCAAAATGTGTTTAAGAAATGAAGCACAATGACCTTGACCTTTGACAAATACAACTATGAATGATCCAACATGCTTGGCAGTAGTTCAAGTATCTGCAAAGTCAAAATGATGAAGTTCTGTTTAGCCATAAGGCCAGCAGCAGAGGTGTGTTTTTAACAACAACAAAAAAAGTTAAATTCAGACAGAGCAAGGGATAGACCGACTGTCCGACAACCCTGAGGCCAACTGAAGGATGGCCCATGATTTGAAAGACCTGTATACAAAAACTCGACAATATCGCTTCAGCCATTATTTAGATATTGAGCAAGACATGTGCAGCAAAAGTGACTCCAGTGATCTTAGCCTTTGAGGGAGAGCAAATAGGATGGCATGGGAGACAGGCCACTAACTAACCTAGGTAAATAACGTTCCTATGAAGTTTGGTCAAAATCTGTTCAGTGGTTTTTGAGATTTGGCTCCCAATGGACCGACAGACCAACATTATTACCATTAATTAAATTTGGCTCGTTCTGATTCCCCTTGATGATTCCAAAGTATTCCCAGAGGAAATACGCATGTATACAGATCTATATAAAAAATATTAAGGGGGAACAAACCTGCTTTATTTCTATTGTTATACATTTTTTATATTAAAAATCGATTAATTTATTCATTTTGTTATGTGCTTATTGTTAATATCACCAAGGTTGATTCATTTAAATTTCACCAGTACAAAAGTGTTTATAGCAGTGTTAGCACTATCAGGCACAGTCGTTTGTTTACACAACAATAAAGAGGCACCTAAAGTTCAAAGCTTAATGATTACCCGAATATGATTAACTAATGTTTCATATTTTATTGTGACAACGGTGCGTTTTCTTAAGTACACTGACAGTCACACACAAAAATAAACAAACATCCTTGTTCGTTGTAGGACTCTTAATTATCTGATCATGGGCTGAATTATAATCTATAATTTTTCCATGTAATTTTGGTCAGTTATAACTTATATTATATAGGATAGCAATAGTTCTGATTTCAACCCTAGGGTCCCTTTTCAGCCTTTGGTAACGTTTGAGTATTAATTATTATTAAATTAACATTTAAATTATTCTTCAGTCTGTATTCATTCTCTTGACTTTATGTCCAATAGCTGGCTACGCGAACTAGAGTTGTACTGATAGCAGCTTTTACTAGTTTGATACTACACTGTGATGATTTACTTCACTGCCATTATATTGATTATTGGAAAGGAATGTTACAGCATGTTTTAAAATCGCATAATAGTTTCATTATATTCAAAATTACAATTGTAGAACCCTTATTATAAATATATTTATCGGTGCATGTACTGTGAACTGAGCATAATGTTGGTTATTGATCAACTGTGCTTGTGTCTTCTGAATAACTTGCTCAAATAACTCTCAAAACTTTAAACAGCCCAGTGTTTACAAATTTTACATAACATGGACCAACGAGTGCCTATTGTGACCTTACTGACGGATGACGTTCATGGCTGTGGTCAGAATTTGAAACTTCTCCAATCTCCAACCAAACCCGTTCTCATATTGCATAGCTGAGACTGAGGCTCATGTTGACCTCTTCACAGAGAATGAAGAACTGAGTGGCGAACATAAGACTCGGCCAGTCTCAGCTACGCATTCCCCTTTCTCTGACTTCATTTTAGCCTCTCCTCTGTAAGCACTCCGCCCTGCTCTCCCCCCTTTCCCTCCATTCTTCCCCTTTATTCTTCTTACTGGCCAACACAGCCAGTATCACTATCGAAGCCCACAATTGAAAAAGTCGTTGGGGCACCACAGATGATCGTTTACCCAGCGTACTCAATTTTTCTCTGTCCTCAGCAACCTTCATGGCTTCGCTCAGTGTCAAGCCAGTCCATTCTCGAATGTTGTCCTCCCACCTCTTTTTATGTCTCCATTTTCTTTTATCTCCTTACACCGTGCCTTGCAGGATGGTTTTTGCAAGGCCTGATGCTTTGGGAGTGCAGCAACCTTGCTTTGGAGTGTAGACTGTTTCCCAAATGGGCTTCAGGAGTTGTTTGTACGATCATGGAGAGGACTTCCTGTCGGGACCCATTGTTTGATACAATGGCTCTGAAATATTTGCAGCTATGCACCATGTTGAGGGATTGGCCTTGGACTTTGATGTCCGTGTTGATGCCATTGGTGTTGCTGGTCATCATTTTGGTCTTCTCTGCACTTATTTCCATTCCAAAGGCTCTTGAAATGGTGTCAAGCCTCCGAGTTGAACTCATAGTTCAAGTTCTTGTTCCTCTCCAACCAATACATCAATGTCATCTGCAAAACGGAGATTGGAGATTGCTCTACCCCCTATGCTGACTATGCCTTCGTGATCTGCAAGGGCATCTGACATGATGCGCCCCAGGAAGATGTTGAAGAGTGTTGGAGAGAGTATGCATCCTTGACGCACGCCGATTGTTGTTCTGAATCAGTTCCCGATGGCGCTGTTGTGGAGTACTGCACTGGTGGTCTTGTCATACAGGCTTTTGATGAATTCAATAATGTTAGGGCTGATGTTGTACGCTTTCATGGTTGCCCACAGAGCTGCATGACAGACTCGGTCAAATGCTTCCTTGAAGTATACAAACACATGATATAGATGTTGTTGGTGTTGTAGGTATTTCTCGCAGATTATCGCCGATCAGTCAAGTCAACTGAAGTGAAGTTTTACTTAGTTTAGTTGAGTAGTTGTAACGTTCGCGGCTTTATCTTTTCGGTACTTAAAACGCGCACCTCCGTCATTTAATTTCAGACTCGCTTATTTAGTTTTTGCTAGCTTAGTTAGAACAGTCTCCGAGTCCCATACAGTCTAGATTCTTCTTGGTCAGTCTGTAGTTATAATTGCCATCCAGGGTGGACTGAAACCATCGGACACGACTTCCGCTTTGCTGATCTGATCAGACTAAACATGTAATATATGAAGGTGAGTTTGTCAAGTTTTGTTGGAGTGGAGAGGGGGGTTCCGTGAAGTAATGTTTGCAAATGAGTTCGTGCGAACGTGTGTGTGTCAGTCTGCCGTTTGTTACGGTTACCTATAGACTGTTGACAAATTAACCTCAACCCCGAGAACCTAACTGTCAAACTGTCATTCAACAGCCAGTTGCGGGTCTGAAAGTCGTTTGCCTACGTTTTCTCACTTCTATTATAATTGAAATGACATAATTCACACGTACTCTTCACACGTACTCTTCACTCTCTCTCTCTCTCTCTCTCTCTCTCTCTCTCTCTCTCTCTCTCTCTCTCTCTCTCTCTCTCTCTCTCTCTATCTCTCTCTCTCTCTTTTATGTGTTGCACTATTTATTTGTTGTCTGTACATTTCATTCTTTTAAAGATAATTTACATTTACGATTTTTTTTATTTTTACAAACTCCCTCCCACTCTCAATATACTTCCGTTCTCTCTCTCTCTCTCTCTCTCTCTCTCTCTCTCTCTCTCTCTCTCTCTCTCTCTCTCTCTCTCTCTTATGCGTTGCACTATTTATTGTTTGTTTGTACTATGTCATTCTTTTAAAGATGTGCAACATTGTACATTTACTATGTTTTTGCAGCCGAAAGGCAAATTTCTAAGTAAATTTCATAGACGAATAAATCTCAGTCAGTCTCAGTCTCGGGGTGTAGTTGTTGCGTCATTGCGGTCAGCGGCGAGGGACAAGATCTTGACACCTGCCACTCAATGTGCCTTCTGCTGGATTACCCAGCCGTTGTCCAGCTTGCGCCAGAAAAACCGTGCAATAAATTTGAACTGGACTCGCCGGTCACTGAATGGTCACTCTATACTTCGACGATAATAGTGCGTAAAAGCGGCTTTTAGAGAAACGACACCGAAGAAGGAACCCAAAGAGCTGTGTAGTGTGTAGTTGACGTTGCAGGTAAAATGACCATAGGAAAACAGTGTGGACTACGGCTAGTCATTGTTGTCTAACACTAAGAACAAGGACAGAGAGAGAGAGAGAGAGAGAGAGAGAGAGAGAGAGAGAGAGAGAGAGAGAGAGAGAGAGAGAGCTGTACTAACCTATGATGGATGGGGGGGGGGGGGGGGGGGAAAGTGTGAGAGAGACCGATTATTATGGAAAGCGTCAAATGCGCGTGCAAATGCCCATCTAGTAGCTGATTGGCCGAAAACTGTCACGCCAAACTTCGCAAATGCACACGCATTTACCTACGAGTCACATTAAAACTAGGAATTGGAAATGTTCTGAAATACGTTCTATGTACCAAAATTATGTAATCTCGCAACCAAAGACTCCGCTTGCGCAGTTTGTCGTGTAAGTTTTGATCAATCAGGTACTAAATGCGCATGCAATTACCTGTGCATTTGCGCGTGCACCGTTTAACGTGTAAGTTTTCCACCAATCAGCATTTTATGCTTTCCGCGTCCATTGGTTATTTTCACTCCATGTCCCCCTCGGCCCCATCTCCATCCCCACGCCCTCCCCCCACCACCGCCTCTCAAGATAGGGCATTGAAGTTCTAAGATGGAATAGGGTGAATTTCGACGAGAAGCGTCTTCAGTGCCTTTGAAAGGAAAAATATTTTATCAAAGGGTCAGTCAATTTGCAGACAATAGATCGAGACACTCGCCAACATTGAAAAAGCTTAAAACCCGTTTGCTACGATACGCCTTTGGGAGTCTCCGCACCAATTCGTGCGTGCAGTGGTTTTCGGCCCCAGAGGTAGAGACCATCTGAGGTTTCTGGGTGCTTCTAGTTCTATTATGATCTACTGAGCTCATCAAGCCTCGATCGTCAGCTTTCCTCCAGCCAGCAGAGGAGGCATGTGTTTGTTGATGAAATCCAGGTGACAAATACCGATGCGGCTTCTTCTGTTTTGTTTTTGGTTGGTCTTGATTTCCCTTCCCTCCCCTCTTCCACCTCCTCTTTACCTTGGGGTACAGTACAGTACAGCTTTTTACAGTTTTATTCTTTTTTATCGCGAGAAATATTTTACACAGAAGACTGCCGATCACGATCATCTAGAAGAACAAGAAAGAAGAGAGAAGGGGGGGGGGAGGAGTGAGGGTGAGAGAAGAGACAAAAAATGTCCACGATACTACTATGAAGGGAGACGCCGATAAGGGGTATATGAAGAAGAAGATTGAGTGGACACTTTCCTGACTTTGAATAAGGCAATACAGGAAAGCATTACCTTGAGTGCCGGGAATGGTAGGAGCGGTAAGTGGCAAAATAAGAAGCAAGGACTGAAATGAAAGAAAAAGCTTCCAGGCGAACAGGCGTTTCAGCGGTATTTTCTCAAGGCAGTTGAATGAGCCCAGCCTCCCTCCCTACATAACCTCTCGCAAAGAAAACACATTCACGATTTCCCTAAGGGTATGAAGAAAGCCAGACAGACAGATAGTCTTCAGTCTTTCCACCTTTTTTTTTTTTGGACATGTTTCTTTCTTCTTTATTTATTTATTTATTTTTTATAATGCGTCTGCGCATTTTGATGCTGCATAGTAGGCACTGTTGACTCAAATTCTCCGCCTTTTCTTTCTTGTTTGCATTGCAGTTAGCTTTTGTCTCGCAGAGAATTTTGGTAGACTGACACAACTTCTTGACATTTTTGGAAGACATTTCTGACGTTTCGGGCGGTGTTTCTCGTGTTGGTTCCATTCTCCATGGGGGGCCCCCCCCCCCCCCCCCTAGCGTGCTGTGCCTAGTTAAACGCTTCCAACCCTCCTATTCACAGGAGAGAACTGTTTAGAGGGAAGCAACTTCTTTGATAACAGAACGTTCCCAGCTGTACATACACCTATAATATTATGGATAAATAAAGGGATTTGAAATGGAGAAGGTGCGAATGAAATGAAATAAAATAAAGTCATTATAGATTATATAAATATTTTTTTAAATAAACAAAACGTGAAGCTATATGGCTATATGAACATAAAGCAACCTATAAGTTTTATATACCATCGTAAAGAAACTAGATGCGGAAGCCTACGTAGTACTAGCAAGCCCTCCAACAAGCAGACTAGAAATACTATGAATGGAGAACTTCGCTGTAGGTCGCTTACGTTTACGACTACACTCAACAGCGTCAGTAACTTCATCCACTCAGCCATAAACTTTAACAGTCAACACTGAGATTCGTGACTATTAATAATAATAATAATACACGCTGAGTATTAGAAAATGCAGAGTTTGTTTGTTTTTTCGCCTGAAGAAAACGAGCGTAGAATTGTGCAATCATGGTCAATATTCTTAATAAAATATTGGCCGAAATCAAGTTCGTGGTCACGTTTTGCTTTTTTAGCACTTTCTGAAAGAATGAGATATTATAGGAAAACTCATAAGGGACCACCCAAGCCTATGTCAACTTAACTAACTAAGCGGCAAGAGGACTGGAGTATTATTAAGCATCTAGGACGTGTTAAACGCAGCTGCTATTATCCTCTTGATTTTAAAACAAAGAAATAGATTTCTCTTATATAGCGCACTTACAAGCTCAGAGAGCTTCTCAAGGCGCTGGCCCGTAATATCCAGCAATCACAAAATAGTTTGCTGAAGTCAGGATTCGAACCCACGTCGCCCAAGACGCACTCACACAAGTCGTGCGCTCTGACCACTGAGCTATCCCTTGTACGACTAAATAGTATCCGATGTTTTGATTATCTGTTCATTACCAAGTATATTTGTTGAGTCACAATCTGCTCAGTTATCTTAAGGGGTCATCCAGACTCTCTTGCCCTCCTCATTCTTATCCGCAGTACATAGTCTTTCTATAAAATTCTATGTAAACATGATCCCACACACTTTTAATCCTTTCCTATCTTATCCGGCCCTACTCCGTAACTAGGAAGTCGTTGGGGCACCACAGATGATCGTTTAACCAGCGTGCTCCATCTTTTTCTGTCCTCAGCAACTCTCATGGAATCCAGTATCAATCCAGTCCATTCTCGGATGCTGTCTTCCCACCTCTTTTCTGTCTCCCTCTGCCTCCTTGCTCTGTGCCTTTCAGGATGGTCTTTGCAAGGCCTGTTGCTCTGGTGACGTGTCTATACCATCGGAGTTTCCGTTTCTTCACTACTGAGCAAGTTGTGTTGTCCACTGGCTTGTGTGATGGTCTGTCGGACTTCGTCTGTGGTGCAAATGTCCAGAGTCTTCTTTAGCACCTCATCTCCATGCTATGTATTCTTCGTTGTAGGTCTGCTGTGAGGGTTCATGTTTCGCAAGAATATAGGAGGATGGAGATGACAAAGGAGCTCAGCAACTTTACCTTGGAGTGACGGTCCTGTCTTTCCAAACGAGTTCAACCTCTAATAATGGTTTGATAACAATGGCACTCAAATCTGTCATTGTAATGCATCATCAAAAGGTAGCATCGCAGAAGGAATTCTTATTATATTATAGTGATATTGAGAGTTTGAGAATATGAGTAAACCATTTATAAATTACCATCATTTTGAATTGTAAACAATACAGAAACCAGGGTGGCTCGGGTATCGTCATGAATTGAAGTCTAATTTAAGTGTACAGTGTACACTTGTATGTGTGTGACCAGGTGTCGCTACCACATGTCAGTTTGTCGAGCAGCATTTATTCACGCCAGAGGTGGTGGGTTATGAAGTTGTTGTGGTGGGAACAATTTAAGGACCTATGTAACAAATGGAAAGTGAAAGGTGTGTACCTTTGGCATCATTCAACTTCAAATTTGACTTGATTAGCGACAGACTTTTAACATAACGATATTCAATTAATGACAATTTGACAGCCTGTGTCTACCAGTTGGTCGATAACTGTGATATTAATTATGTGAAATAGAACACGCACACCCTCCACCCCCTTCCTCCGTGGCATCCTGATCTAAAAACATAATTTTCCGATGCAGCGCACACGTTGGTGTAATAATTTAACGAGATCAATAAACGATTAACACATTATCAGCTAAACCTTATGTAATTAAGGGATGGTCCAGAGCGTTAGACACTGCGCAGGATGCAGCAAGTTGAGCGCTTCGAGCAGGGAGCTTACACTGAAAGCTCTCCTTGGAGTTTTGGTACTGATTTTGGCCAGCGGCGGCTATTATCAGAACAATCTTCAGACCACAGCAGTCGGCTGTAGGCTGGAACTGGAAGAATTAGTTTTTGCGAAGTAAAGTTTTGTCTACGACTGCACTGGTCATTGTTCTGGACTTAACAACACCAACACTTGTCTTGACTTTGTCTTTCCGAGAAATCTTTGGCCGGACTTGGAGCGAATTAGCTCAAAGTAGTGATTGTATCACCTTGCGCTGCTGAAGTTGTTAAGAATAAGAAGCAGACGTTTTGTCCAGCAAGCTTGCAAGCATGTAGGCGCCAGATGCCAAGTAAACTTTGGCGCAGATACCGATTGGTCATATGAGCCAATTGAACCAACTGTCTGCGCCTGTACTTTCACATTGTTACCATACGGCGTAGCTGAGACTTCCGAGGCCAGGAGAGAGTGTAGGCTTCGTCATAGTTACGCTGTATGCCTCATTATAACACCCTGTCTTGTCTGGAACTCGACATGCAATCATTTGTTTGGGTCGACCGTGGGTGAAAGCACTGATGTAAGATAACTTCTTTTGGTTTGGATGTATTGTTAGCAATGGGTGTCTGCTTGTATTACTATCATTTGTTTTCTTCCTACTGTAAATAAGTCCTTCGTAAACTCTTGACCTTTCTGCGGCGTTGAATTTAGGGCCAGCAGTGTTTAGATGTGTCTACCTGTTTCTGAGTCTGCATTATTAACACGTTCTGGCATCTGGCCAAAGCTTGTTTCGTGTTCAAAGTCTTTGAGAAACGAGTTTGTGAGAAGACGAAGTCCTCTTCCGTGCGCAGTAGGCTCTTGGATTGTTGCGTCAATCAATCAATATTTCATTCATTGTCTAGTCACACACTGATACAGTCAGTTGATACAAATAACATTAGCAAATAACAAGCAAGTTACGATTAACCAACCTTATAACATAATTGGAGAGAAAAGAGTGGAGAGGAGGGATTTAACACCATTTTTATAAAAGTCTAGGTACCAATCTGTAGGCCATTTTGCAATAATTTTCACAACTGCGGTTATCTGTTGAATGATGCAATACATAATCTAAGACACGTTGATCAAGGATGGAGCTTGCTGCGTATAGTTTTGTTTTTATCCTGAGATATATTTAAGCTTACAACGCGTATTTTCGGTCTTCGGCATTATTGATCCTGTACGGTTATAAATGGTTTCATTGCCGCCGCCACCACCTTTATGCTGCCTATTCTTGCAGCTGACAGTTATGTATATTATCTGTGGGTTTTATGTGTTTGCATTGGGATAATACAGAGCTCGGCACAAGGTGATTTCCTAGGTGTTCGTTTGGGACGTTGCCTGCCACGGACGGGTTCTGGCCATTTATAAAATATATAGAGGACGCTAATATGCATGCGCAGATTCCGAAGAGCATTTATAATAATAATAATAAAAGGTCTTGCCTGCAATATTTTCCTGTTAGACAGGCGTTCAAAAGCCTTCAAAACGAGAGAGAGAGAGATATTTTCCACTATAGAGAGTTACGTTTTAATAGCCCTGGGCCGAGTTTCAATTCAGCGAGACTATCTAGGTCACAAGATCTCGTTTTTGAGTCAGACCGATCATTGAATGAAACTACCCACCATGCTGCCTCATTCTAGCCTCGTTTTCAATTTGTACACGAACGGCGGTTCCTTCGAATGTGTTGGACGATTTGCGAAAATAAAATCAAATAAAGTAAAAAAAAATCAAATGTATCATCAAAATCGATTAAAAGCAAAATTGTTCACTTACAGTTCTTCACCCCCTCCCATGATCTGGTTGAAACTCGAAGATTTACCATCGAATTATCACCGTAACAGATTCCAAGTAGCATAAACCGCGTACTTTCCGCCATCTTGATCTTGCAGGCAAAGTACCCCGAGAGGCGCCTAGCTCTTTCTCGCCTCGCCTTGCGATTGACTAGCGAGCGAGCAGCCGTAGAAACGACCCAATGAGCAAGATCTACCGAGATCTACCGAGATCTCGCTGTTTTGAAACTCGCCCCTGGACTCGCCACTTCGCCGAATCTTTCTCCTCCGAGTCCACCACCAACAGTCCTTCTCATTCCCACCCTTTCCGCCAGAGATCAAGACGATATTCAAGTTGTATAACGCATATGGAGCTACAGCAGATAAAGAAGAAATAATACTCAAAGATGGTAGTTGGGGCATGGGTGGGTGGGTGGGGAGCACAACAAATTCTGCTTGCCCCGGATAATCCTGATTAAAAGGAGGGCTGGACGGTAATTCTGAAGTTTGCACCTTATATACTTTGTAGTGACTGGCATGGCATGGCTTTTGTAACCAGCGGTCGTGCGGAGAAAATTGCATTAGAAAGCCCACCTGTATTTTGATTCTTCAACCCTCGTGCTTCATAACTATGGATAAGACGCAATAGAGATCTTCATGATCTAGTCTAGAAATTCGCAAACGTGCGTACAGTGGGTGATCTGAAAAGCTCGATCTACTGTCAATGAATATTGTGCGAGTCTTCGTTCACTACGTTATGCATCGGGAACTATGGGCAAAGACGCTGTTGTAGTCTGCAGGAAAAGTCCATAAGTTCGAAGACGCTCGTGCAATAAATAACTATAATTGTAAACCTCTATCTACTCTCAAGAAATAAAATTTATATAATATGAATCTTGGTGAAATTGTATTTCTTACTTCATATATCTAAAGATAAGAACCAGACGCTGTTAAGAATCTGCACGGCTCCAGTCCAGAGTTTCGAAGGCGTTCGTGCACTGGATATGAATTGTAAAACCTCCGATTGATATTGTATGTCCAAGTGTTTACTTGAAAAAGATTGTAATTATAACAATATTTTGTAGCTTTTAAAAACGCCCCGACCTTAGTCAATACGCCCGCTTCCAAGATATGAAAAAAAGCGTCTGCTAGTCTACTTTCTGTCGTTTTGGGCATTTAGTCACTTTCGGCTCTTCCGGAAAATAACGATTCTGACATGCGCACACGTGTACAACTTGACCAAAATGGCGACTAGGCGTGATATCATCAAAAGAGGAGAAAGTTTCAGTGATGACGGCTGCCGATATCATTGGAAATGGGCATGGTTAGACGAGGAGTGGCAGCCGCCAAGTGTTGACTCAAAGTCAAAACATCCGCCTGTGCGCTACGGGCAATGGATAAGAAAACTTCAGGAACCTGGGAAGTCATACTGTGTGATTTGTCGCGTGGAACTCGCCTATGCCAATAGAGGTGTTGTGGTATTTCACAAGCACATCAAATCTGAAGCCCACCAACAACATGTTCGCTCGCAATCGAACAACACTACTTTGCCAGGTAAGAACACATGATTGACTGTGATTTTGAAATGTTGAGATATAGTTATTCCATTCTTGTCTTTAAATACATGTATTCTAGTGTTCAAATAGACAGTTATCAAAAGTGCTGTTTAGATTATTCAGGGGAAAAAAGTCCCTTCATGTATGATTTTCTGCTAGTTTAGTAGACAAAGTTTGAACATTGTGTACCACATCTCAACAAAACAAACCAAAAAATATTCACAACACAATAACTTTTTGATTTTTTTCCCAGTATTTCTATGGTTGGTGCAGTCATAAATTAAATATCTTCCTTGCATATTAAATATTTTTTCTCATTTTTTAAACCATGTTTTTTTTAGCTTTAAAAAAAAACAACCCACTAGTTACTTTCTATGTTAATAATTGTATATTTGTGCATTTTCTACATGTATTTGGACTTGGACCCAAATTTTGAAAACAGCCATTTTTTCGTGAAAGTTAAAACTATTAATGAAAAAATCGTTTAACGTTATATTTGGTTTTTAATTGTGTTCTGGTATTACTTCATATGTACTCTTTGATAGAAAATGAAAAAAAATTTTTTTTTTAAATTTGATAAAATGGTTGGTTATCACTAACTAGTGGTACTGGTAGGTAAGGTGAGAGAGAGGGGGCACGGAACTGAGAAAGGGAGGAGCAATAGAGGGAAAAGAAAGTAGGGGGCAAAGAGAAAAGTTAAGTTGGGGGGGAAGGATGTACAATTAGTTGATTGCTTTTTATATATATATATATATATATATATATAGGTCAGCCAGTGTCCACAGAGTCAAACTATGGCATTCATCCATCCTGCAAGAAGCCAAGCCATGACAAAGAAGCTGACCAGCCAATGGCACCTTTGACCCCTCTGGCAGATAGGGTTTCCAACTTCGAAGCCATGACAATCTCTTTTGCGGCTGAAATAAACTTGCCTCTGAGCAAAATACCTGCCTTAATCGACTATGCCAAGGTTAGTCTTCTCTATCTCTCTCTTTCAATAATGCTTGGATCTAATTATCAACATGTGTTTTTGTCTTTACAACCCCTGATCAGAGATAAGGGATGTGAATAGGATTCAGTCTGTGTGTGAAGGGCGGTGTGTGTCCACTTTCCACGCCAATATCTCGAAAACCACTGGATAAATTTTGATGCCGCTTGGCACAAAGTTCATCCATGGTGACAGGTCGGACACCACCCAACCGCAGTGCGCTACGCCCACATACACCGGAGAAAATTAGGGTTGGGAACATTCTCCTTATATAATATAACTAAATATTTTCGCTCTCATATCTCTGGTGTCCATGGGCCGATCAGCCTGCAATTTGGAATGCAGGTTGGTACTGACAGTATCATGTTCCTCCCTGCAAATGATATCTCTACACCCATAGACAGCGCAGAAATTTAGGGTTCGCTTCGGGGGGTGTCAAGACTCCTTGTTTTATTTCCTTTTTTGTTTACATCTGTATTCTAGTTGTTATAATATGTGTTTGTGCATTGTGGTATGCAGTACTTTGACAATTAAAGAGATATTTGACGTAATAATTAGTAACAGCAATACTAAGCTTACAAATTTATACATTAGTTTAGTGCTGTCTGTTTGTAGGCCATCAGTGAAGACAAGCCAGCAGCTGCTGCTCTGCAGATGTTCAGGACCACAGCCTCATACAAGCTCAAATACGGTGTGGCAGCAACTCTTCAGGAGGGACTTCTTGCTGAACTTCGTACTAGCTATTTCAGTCTCAACATGGATGAGGCAATGACAAAACACAATGAGAAAGTGGTGGCTGTTTTAGTGTCGTATTTCTCTACATCACAGAATAAAGTGGTTGTCCAACACTTGGATGCTTTCACCATCAAGAAAGTTACAGCTGAAAATCTGTTTTCACAAGTAGAACAGATGTTTGCAAAATTTCAACTGCCATGGGGAAATCTCATCTCTGTCCTTCTTGATTCTTGCAATGTGATGCGAGGCACCAGATCAGGACTCGAAACGTTGATTAGAAAAAGGAAGGCCCCACACCTCCTTGACATAGACGGGGACTCATGCCATCACGCCCACAACTGTGCAAAGGCTTTGTGTAAGCCTTTTAAGAACATTGTTGAAAGCTTGATGGCGGATCTTCACACTGATTTCAAGTGGAGCCCCGAGCTGAAAAGTCTGCTGTTTGACATTTGCACGGTGCTAGGTGTAAAGGCTACGACTCCAGAGAGGTACACTGCACATCGATGGTTATCGGTGCTTGACGTAAGCCTTGACACAGTTCGGCTGCTGGATGCGTACACACTGTTTTATTTCAGCTTTCTTACAGAACAAGACAAGGAATTGTACACAGACATTGTGACCAGCATTCATTCACAGCAATCTGTGACTGAAACAGGGAAACGAGCAATTGAGAAGGTTCAAGCAACTCTACGCAAGAAGTGGAGCAGTTTCACCAAAGAAGGCAAGGACAGAAAGTACCGAATTCAGGACAAACTCTTTCTGCATAGAGTTGAAACACAGCTGATTCTCAGTTTCTACACTTCCACCTTGCCCATACTGAAGAAGTATGTCCTCTTTTTTCAAAGGAGGGAGCCTTCAGTTCACCTTCTGCATGCCAAGCAGACCGAGCTGTTCCTGGAATTCTGCAGCTGTTTCATGAAGCCAGAAAAACTGCAGGAATCCGCTTCCAAGGTAGAGCCCACTGACAAATCCCATCACCTGCCCCAGAAAAGTGTGTTTGTTGGAAGCAAGACAACCAAACTGCTTGGGACTAGGGAGGCAATATCGCACAAGAAGGACTTCATGGACAAATGCATGGAGGGCTATGAGCTGTGTGCAAGTGCTTTGAAAGAAAAGATGCCAATCAACAACTTAGCTCTCAAGCTCTGCAGTGCACTTGACCCTGAGGTACATTTCCGTGTTTTTAGTATATCAGCATTTGTTCATATCATCTATGAAGTTTAAGTTTACTAATACTACTACTAAGTACTATTAATTTATCTCCTTTTATACCCATGCATAACAGTAACTGTAAGTTCTTACAAATAATCTACTCTATTATCACACTTGAATTTATGGATAATGTCATAATACATCAGATTTAAACCTTCAGATTCTGAACATTTTTTCTATGATTTACAATATACTTTGTATATGGCATTATTAGAATAATTGACATGAACGAAAAAAATCATTAATTAAGAAACACAGGTATAGACTAGCATTATTTTCCACATTATATATCTGATCTGATTGTGTCTTGGTGAGGGAAATAAAGATACATGACATGTTTATGTGTAGGTGAGGGGCTCAACAACCTGTTCGCGCTACTTGGAGTATGCCACAAAAAAGCTGACCCACATCATCAGAGAATGCAAGAGCACAAGTGATTCAGAAGAGGATGAAGATGATCTTGAGAGCAGATATTTGAGGGAGGTGAAGAAGTACAACTCAGATCCTTCAGTGAGCAAGTTGGACCCATCTCAACAGGTTGATGGATATTGGGCTAAGATTGACAGCCAGTCTTACCCAATCTTGACAAAGGTGGCTAAAGCCTTACTTAGTGCATTTCATGGGCCTCTTGTGGAGGGATCATTCAGTGAAATGGGTGAACTGATTGATGAAAAAAGTGGGAGGCTTGATGTGGAAACGTACGCAGCCCTTCAGACAGTCAGAAGCACCCTTGCTGCAAAAGAAGTCAGTGCTATTGACTATTTTAAGAAATCCAAGCCCATTCATCAGCCAGTTGACAAACTTCTTGTGCAAAACATGCAAACAGCTTGGAAAAAAAATGACGTCAGGAAGTCAACTACAAGAACTCAAAATGAGAAAAGAAAAACTGAGCTGGGTGCCACCAACAAAAAGGCAACGCCAAAGAGAACAGCTAAGGAGGTGATGATGAATGAAGCCAAAAAGGCTAAAGAAGACCACAGCCAGAGCCTTGTGGAAGCAGCCACAGTAACTCAAAATGAGCAAAGAAAAACTGAGCTGGGTGCAAACAACAAAAAGGCATCGCCAAAGAGAACAGCTAGGGAGGTGATGATGGAAGCAGCCACAGTAGCAGTAGCAGAGAGTGACACCTTGGTTGATGATATTCCTTTGGAAGTAGAGGAGCCTCCCATTAAAAAAACCAAGAAGCAATGCAGCATCAAATCTTTCTTTAAAAAGTAGCTGGAGTGAATTTTATTGGACAGAAACCTAACAAGAATTTTTTCTTGCATTTCAGTTTTCAGTGTATGAAATATACTTGACAGTAATCATATACTCTAGCCGAAGCCCAAGTGATTAACTGTAACAAAATCTAAATAGTTATTAATTGGGTGTTTTTTTAAACACCAGTGTGGGTTTGATTTTTCTGCTATAAAATCTAAATAGTTGTGACTTTTAAGTGAATGTAGCATTGGATGAACAAGCAGTTGACTGAAACCCAAATCATGCACAATTTTCGTAAAACTACTGAGAAAGCCACATTATGTTCAGTAAGTATCTAAAGTAAAGCAGTCCTCTTCCCAAAAGTCTGTTTCACATATGTGTTGCCGCATGACAAAACCCGGCTAAAGACGCCAGGATTGATTCGCTGCTACAGCCATAAAACACTAAAAATAGGCTACCCCATCAATTTTAAGATTGTTGCCTCTTTGTCTTTATTTAAGAATTTTCTTTAATATCCCAAACGGATTTTGTTCAAAACTTACTAGAACATTGTTTATTTTGTTGATTTTGATAAGGGTGTTGATCACACCTTGCTAAAACAATGGCACTAATTGACCTCCGATACCCCAACTTTTCTTGTCCGACTATGAAGGGAAATCCCCAATGTGGATTGATATATAACGTCTGGAGAGTGAAAAGTCCCTATTGGTACTACGTTTTGGTACATAAAAGTGTGTGGCGTATGAATTTTTCATGAAATTCCTTGTTCCGAAGCTTGCTTGTGACACAAGTTGTGTTCGAATGTGTCTCTAGCCGGATCGTGAAAAACTGAAGTGTTTCCTATAGATTTTCGACGATTTTTAGTTCAAAGTGAATTTTTTTAATGTAGATAAACTCATCATACATCTATTTCAAGTGTTTTCTTGCAATATTTATGTTGCATTTGTTAGAAACAATTTGTCAAAGTAAGTGACCGATTCTTTTTGGAAACCGGAAGTGATGGCTTCGTCTCCAGCGTCAGTAGATGTGTCGTCTGCTAGAGTAGCTAGGGCCTTGAATCGACCCGGTTTTGCTTCTGAAGAGCTCCAAGACCTGCTTTCAGACTATTTTTATGATGGTGCCAGTGGGAACTGTGATGAGGATTATGATTCTGACGAGCAGAAGCTTGATCCCGTTATTAAACGATACTGTTTGTTTTCATTCAATGATTCATGTTTCGTAGGCCTCTTCGCTATTGGCGTGTCTTTAATAATCCGTCATTCTACTTGCATAGATTTAGGTAAAGGTTGAAAAGGCGATATCAGTGAAAGAATTACAGTAGGAGTGTGGAAAATATTTCAGTAGTATATTTTGTTGGGTGGAGGTGGGGTGGGGTGGTTGAAAAGGTAAGTAGTCTGGCCTGCATTCAATATTACTAGCATGACAAGTTGACTATGTTCTCAGTATTTATTATTGTTGGTTTGTGTGTTTTAGGAAATGAACATGAGGACTATTTACCAAATTACTAGTAATTATTATTTGCTTTGATATTTGTGTTTATTTAAACTTTATAGAGCAAAATGACATGTTATTTTGATTTACACCTGTGACGTGACAGATTTATTCGACATGCACAAGGGAGTGGAGAATCCGGGAATTATTAAAGCTTGATTATTAGGACTGAAAACTACCTAATGAAACTTTTGTTTTAGGTTTGTAATCTTTGTTTGACTATTTGAACTGAGCTGATGTAGCTGCTTGCAATTAAACAAAAGATTACTTGACGGACGAGGGATTTAAGAGGGGGGGGGGGAGGAGGGAGGGGGCATTATGATAGTTTTTTTTTTAGAATTAATGATTGATTCAGGCCATGTTCTTGATATATTATTATGTGTTTGAGTTATTATAGACTTGCTAAACACTTGTTTTATTTCTAATATGTTTAAAAACACTATGCATTATGGATGGGTACAGAATAAAATTGTGCGTACTGTTTTAATTTGTTTATGTTCAGTATTGTGTGAATGGTGTATAATGTGAATTTTCTCATCTTATCTCAACTCACTGCCATATTGCTGCCATCTTCCTGATTGTTTTGATACCAAATACATGCATGGGAACATTCTGGTTGTGAAGTAATGATCATTTTACAATTCAAAACTTTGAAGGCAATTTCTGGAAATTAGCCCCCGAGAAAATAAAATATTTAAAAAAATCATAAAACATCAACCAATAAAGATAAAACAATTCTGTTTTTTGCATTTTCAAGATTATTTTTAGTACTTTGTTAATAAATAAATAAGTAATTTTTCATATTTTGACACTTTAGCCTGGTTTTCTCATGCTGCAACACATATATTTTCATCTCAAGACTCATGACTTTGTACATCAGCAAAATCACTGCCAGAATGCACCAAAATGCATAGATTTGCACCATTTTTTTGAAAATTTTCCGGGGGGGCATGCCCCCGGACCCCCCTAGCTTGGCGTGCCTGCTTCGCAGGCCCGCACTTGAGTGTACTCCCCAAGCCCTTTTGGCAATGCTCATGCCTGTTTTATACACAGGTGGTGGTGGTTGTTTTTGTCATGATGTCCTCGTTCGCGAAAGCATACATGATCCAGTCTAGAGTTTAAAGAACACTGAAGCAGTTGGTGATCTGAAAAACCTCGACCTGCTCTCAATAAATAGACTTTCTGTTTGTATCGTTGACACTCATTCCATCGTTCGAGGGCTCCGCCGGAACTTTCATAATGTCATGCTGTCATGATACACAAGCCGCTGTATGATTGATAACAGGGGTTAAGAAGTTCTGCCAGCGTGTTTGCCTATTATGTTGATAAGGTGGAATAATAGAACAGCCAGTTCCTATGCACCAAATCTTATTGGTGGGTAAATATAATCTATGGGAAGTTCTAAATTTTATATGGATTTCACTCGGGATGTTTTTTTCCCCTTCAAGTTAAGTGTCAGTGTGTGTGTGTATGTGTGTGTGTGGGTGCGTGTGTGTGTGTGTTCGTGCTGCGTGGATGTGGAGTGTGAGTGTGTGCTAAGGCGCGTGTGTGCTTGCACTATAAGCAGATTTTCTTGTTGTTTTGTGACGGTGCTATACAATTTATGTTAAATGTTTAATTTAAAATGTTACAGCCATACACACGTGACGTGAGTGCGCATGAATGAAATAAATCAGGATTAATGTTTTCTTCGAATGTTGTCTTGCTTACTATGGATTTGGAAGTCTGGGTATTCTTTCTAGGGCTTAGCACCCAATAACCCCATTCTTCCGTTTCTGTAGCCAGTGTATGAAAAATTCAGTCCCATACGATATTAATATGACTTCCATACTGTTGATCTAACAGCCGCAAGAAAGAAGAAAAGTGAGAAAACTGTACCTGTGAGAACCCGTTCTAAAAAGTCCTACTTCTATTGGATTAATCTTAATAGTAACAGTATTATACCCCAACCCAAACGTATAGTGAGGGGATCAATGGTATTTTACAGACAAAGGCGATGCTTCTTCTTGTTCTGCTCCTCGAGATCGCCATTTTCTGCCATAACAAAGACAGTCAGCTCATGAAAGCCATTGACCAACTCGACCAATGCTGATGCCGTTGTCAGAGCAAGCAAGTCGAGTGCGGATTGTCATCCTAGACAGACCAAGAGCTGGGGCTAGCAATAATAATATTAACTTGCCGTCAAAAGCTCAAGCTTCTGTTCCAGCACAATGCCTGCGCTGCCAATCATTGACGCATTCCCTGTATCTCAAGCTTTCTTGAGTGTGCCTAGCTAAGGAGCCAGTGACCGTTGTAAGTGAGAGCGTCAAGACCTTTTTCTTTAATACCGTGTTATTTTCTTTGTAAAGATTAAGAACAAATATCAGTCAGTGCTTTTGTGAGTGCAGCAGAGTAGCTGAGATGCAATGTTTATCATTAAACATCGGATGGTAATTGATGCCTAGATCTACTCAGTTAGAAATTAGACGTAGCTGTGGCTGTCTCGAATCAGACCGACAGACAGTCATACACAATCTTACACATACATACATTTATAATTATGTGGACAGATGACCTACCTGCTCCAAATAAACTTGGCTAAATTAAATGAAACTTTAAAGAAAGTTCCTCTATACTCTTTTTTTTCTTGTTCTTCAATACTTCTCTCTTATAACTATAATGTTAGCAATTCAATGAAGAGTTGGGAGGGGGCGTGCGATAGACAAGGAATAGCCCAAGAGTCAAGGATGGTCACAAGTGCCGAATGTCACGTGCATTCATTGTTGTCCTGTTTGGCGGCGCGTCTTGCAGTCTTTTGTTGTTTTAGGACATTCGCGTTGGGTGGATTTTTAAAAAAAAACCTCATGGGACTGTCAAGAGTTCCTACCCTATGATGAATTTCGCGAGACTCAACCGAGCAATTTATGATTGCAGCAAGAAGAAATAAGACTTACAATTATATCATACTTTGGATATGAACACGGAAATTACATCAATTGCGTTGCACGTTCTCTCTTTCTCTCTCTCCCTCTCTCTCTTTTTCCCCTCTCCTACCCCCCTCTCCTACCCCCCCCCCTTCATTATTTTTCTCTCGCCACTCCCCCTGTGCTCACTTTCCTCCATTCTTTTTCTATATTCTGCAAGTCTTTCATCCCAATCCTTGTGTCTTGTTACTCTCTCTCTCTCTGTCTGTCTCTCTCTCTCTCTCTCTTTCTCTCTCTCTCTCTCTCTCTCTCTCTCTCTCTCTCTCTCTCTCTTCCTGCGGGCACTTCCATCCCCATCCATCCCTCCTACTCCAATCCCAAAGCGACGATGGACTAATATTGCAGTAAGACCGTGGCCACTTCAAAGACAGTTGGAAGTGACAAGAGGGCGACCCAGTGCTCTGTGATCGCGTGCTGATTCAATTTTAGCCAGTTTGAAATTAAATGGTTCCATCATCAAATCTCATCATTCGGCGGAAGGGGGCGCTTTTTTTCCCCCCTTTTTGCTTGTTGGAGACACGGAGTATTTGGAGGCGATGCATGCACATCTAGCCATGGCAGATATATTCCAACGCTCCCGGAAGTCGTAGATCCTCAGCATGGGACACGCCCCTTTTTGCTTCCTTGAGGATTGGAAACTGGTTCGGGACCCCCAGAGATCAAAATGAAAACGGCGCCGGCAACCGGTATTGTTTTAACGCTTTGGTGTGCCCCCCGACATGTTCTGCGCAAGCAAAGATGGGGGGACACTGATGGCACGAGGCGGTTTAAAGGAGAGGTCAGACTTCACTAGCTTTCTATAGTACCTCCCACCCCTCTTGAAAGAGAGAGAGAGAGAGGGGAGTGGAGTTGGGATGGGTGTTGAGGGGAGGAGTGCATTCGAGGTCATTGAAAGGAATTTCATAAGGGGTGATTCTGTCCAGAGAATATGAACAACCTGCAATAGCGCTTTCGTAAAAATAAAAGTAATGCATGACGTTGATTGGCAGTGTGGCTATTTTCAGAACCGTCAACGTAAGTTATCTTAAGCATTTCATAAAACGATGAATACACATAGAGAAGGTCGTTGCAGTGTACATTTTAGGCATTAAGTATAGTTCAGACTTTTTGTGTTTCTCCTTTACTACATTCATTGTTAGGGGTCATTGCAGTTCTGCGCTTCCTGTCATTCGGATGGGGTGGATCCCCAGAGTCTCCGTGATTTTCTCCCTCTCTTTGATGTAAACCACAGAGACACTAACGCATCCAGACGAGACTTGGGGGATTTTCAGATAGTAGAACAGGAGTTTTGAAAGGATCCCTTTTCATTAGGATGATTTTTCGCTTAAGGATCAAACGACAGGAGTCGACAGTTCCGCATTGTTTCAGCTCTTTGGGGTGTGTAGCTGGGAGTGTGTGGTCTTTTGGTCACATCACTGGATGATCAAAGAGGAATTATTCTTTTCAACTACAGGAATCCCTCTGGTCGGGCGTAAATGATAAGGCATGGGGGACACATCCCTTCAGTTTGTTAGAAAATCTGACAGAAAGCGAGCGTCATTACCGTTAAAATATCCGTTCAAACTTTCTTTGATATCTGGAAAACACGAGTGACGCAAACGCTCTCGGCGCGTCGTCACACATTGCTACAATTACATTCCTCTCTTTGATGATACAGTTCTGAAGGACATGATCGCAGAAAGGAGACTTGAAGAGATTTTAATATTTAGCGTCAATCACCCTTGCAGAAAAGCGTCGCCTTCGGTAAATTTGCGTTGGAACATTTCGCCATCATTTTGTTGTGCGCAACTATGAATATGTTGAAGAGAGGAGGAGAAAGAGAGAGAGAGAGAGAGGAGAGAGAGAGAGAGAGAGAGAGAGAGAGAGAGAGAGAGAGAGAGAGAGAGAGAGCATATTATGTGTGTGTATGTATGTGTGTTTGTTTGCGTGCTATGCAAAATTAGAACTTACGTTTGAGTGAGAGACCTTGTGTTTATCATTTCACATATTCCTCTCAGCAAAGAATATGCATTACTTTCAGTTATCCCTTATATGTTGTATCGCGTTCCACGATGCCTAATTAATATACCCCGCGCGTATTCAAGCTTCCTAGCACTACTATCAGAAAGCATGCCTTTGAGTTTGCAGTAATTATGGAGAATCCAGAGTTCACACATTCCGCGCTTTTGAGTCTTACATGGCGCGTTGGCAATAGTACGCTAATAATGACAGCTGCTGGGACGAATTAATTTCTGTAAACGTTGAGTTTTATTAATTTAAATAAATAAATAAATAAAATTAACAGCTGCGACAACACCAAAAACATTAAAAGCCGTCGACCCGAAGGCATGATCTTTACCCCTTCTCTGTCGACCGGACGGATGTCCATTGACAAACGATAACTGAACGATTTCTGTACTGTGCAAGAAAGCATGAGATCTGTTATTATATCCCCTCCCACCCCAATCTGTGGATTATGTAATAGTCTATATGTGCCAAATTGACCCATTTCTGTATCACGGATAAGGTTTTAAACTGAAAGGAACAGTACTTTAAACTGAAAGGAACTGTACTTTTGACGAAGAAATGTGACTAAATGTGACTTGACCAGCTTTTTACCTTCACGAGGACCACAAAACGTTCGTTAATAGACTCTTTCGGAATTTTATATATAAACATTACATGGAGACTATCCTCAAGCGAAGAGCAATTGCCTGTTAGTTGAGTTATGCATTTTCTGCTCTAGTCATGTTGCACTGCTATTTACTGTTAATGTGAACACTTCAGAAAGGTCTCCCCGATCAACAATATTAGTGCCAACTTTTGTAATATGTCAAGAAAATGCAGTATAATTGAGTTTCCTCCTCTTTTGCGAGCGCGAGAACAATTTCAGTTTTATAGAATATTATGAAAATATATTATAATTGATTTTCCTCCTCCCCCTACTGTCTTGTCAAGAATTCATACAGACGTTCTTTTGACACCTCACTGATGTTACTGCTAGACGCACAAGAGCGTGAAACACAGTTCATCCAGAGCAACATGAATAAGTTTACGGTTTGCACTGCGAAAGTGAAATTGTAAGGCAAGGAAGGATGCTTTTGTTTTCAGGATGAGAGCGAGTGGCGTTTTACACGGGGGTTCGTCAAGTTTTGTTTGGGGTATCGCTACCGTACCCATGTGATGGTTTGTTTTGTCAACACCGGAGGGCGGAACATTGGTTGCTCCCTGGAATCAGTCAGGTGAAAATCCGATTTGTTTAGATTTAAAAAAAAAAAGTTTGTTAGAGAGGTATAAAATAGAGAGGGTGATGTGTGTCACTGTGTGAGAAGAGGGGGAGGGTGTGTGAGTGTGTGGGGAGTATTGTGTGAGTGAGTGAGCGAGTGAGAGCCCATGACACATTGGACTGCGCTTGTGTATGAAACAGGATTTTAAAGTGTGTGTTTTAAGCTACCTATTCGCTGCTTGTAAATGTAGTGGTTTTGCTGGCTTTTCAGTTCATGAACAGCTTTGTCACTTTTCCATTTGACAATGGATTTAACGCACAACAGGGTTAAAGTTTGTAAACCGCTTAAAAGTCTTTAAGTGTAACTGTCCAGATACAGAGGGTGATATATTATAACTAAAATCGCTTGCTCCTGACGTATGGAATTGTTGGTAAAGCTTGGGTAAGACCCAACACAACATTGTCTCCACACAAGATAACAAATAGACTGTTATGACCAGACTGCAAGGCTATCACAGTTCCAGAGCTTTGCGCGCCTAACAAAACCTAAACAAACAGCAATGAAGATTTTTCTTGCACGATACATGTCTGGAACACTCATTACAACCGCACCAAGCTGAGCTGTTGTGACTTGGGAGACCTGTCACTGTACGATGTGTGTAGAGGGAGAGAGAGTTGGGTGGGGGAAGAGGCGGGAAGAAGAAGAAGAGACAGACAGGGTGTGTGTGTGTGTGTGCCTGCTTTTCTGACCGAGAGTGCATTGATATTATATGTGAGAACTACTTTTTTTTTTCCTTAATCTTAATGTACAATCAACTTCAGCATCAAAATGAATGGATGTTTCGTCTTTTGGAGGGATGATGAGCTTATAATGTTGTGTTGAACTCTCGGGCGTATGGCCCGTATTTTGACTTTCGCTTACATTGAAGTGAAAATGTTATGGTGTGTTGAAGTATTTTATTATCTTGTAAGGTTTATTTTCACACGTTTCTGCTGTTGTAAGCTATACTGAAGAAAGAAGATGATGGCGCTCGAAACACCGTTTTCTCACATTTAACACGTGCACAAAGCGCCTTTTGTTCTTCTTATATTTAACAGGCGCACGAAGCACCATTGGTTTGGTAGAGATATCTGTTTGTGAAGATCGGTGAAGTTTTAGTTGAGGGAATACATTCAATGACATTTTGCTGCCAACGTTTTCCGGCATCACCATGTTGTAACTTCCTGTTTTACCCTCTTTTTTGCCAAAGGAGAGGGTTTGCGTGGGGTAATTGCCCCCCGTTGGAGTGCCGGGGGTTTTCAGTATAAATAGTATCCCCACTTTATGGAAATTTAGTGCTTTAAATTCCCACTGTCGCTGTCTTCCTCATTTACTCTTTCCTATTCTTGCTCTGTCCTTCACTCTGCTATACTATCTTCTTCTTCGCTAGATCAATGACCTACCTTTTTTCTTGAAAACTCTTCCTGGACAAGACTCCTTGTTTGTGTATGAGGTCTGTTGGATCAGCTTGGGAGTGTTGGACGCTTTCTGCCGGGTGGTCACTAGGGCTTCCTATGAATGTACTATTTAGCAATATAGGCATTTTATATGTATGTGTTTGGTTGATGATTTATAATGATGTTTGTATTCTATTTTGTTTTTGTAACCGGGGTGTTCGCGTAGTTGAGGTCAACCCTCAGCCGTCCCCCGCGTGGGATGTCTTTATTGTAAAGTGACTGGCCGGTGGAGGGCATTCAATTTTCCCACTGGGGTTGTTTCAGCAGATCTTTTATGCGGATCGGGGGTTGTCCGGTCCTGATTTGGCTCGGAAGAGTCCGCTGGACCTAAAGCAACAATAAATCAATCAATCAATCAATATTGTTACTTTTAATGTCTATAGGATAGGATAGGAATTGTATAAGTTAATATAATTTTCCAAATGTATAAGCTTAGTACTTTCTTCCTTACGATGGCGTAGAGGTCTTCCATCTCCGCTCAGGAAGCATTTAACCAGTGAATAAAATCCGCGAAGCCGTACAGGACGGTAAGGAATTAACCACCGCTTCGTGGATTTATCTACTGGGTAACTGCTTCCTAATACCACCCATGCAACAATCGATGCAAATATAATGCATTTAGAACCAAATACGTTAAATACTAGATAGTCCTTTAGGAACAGTTTTGTAGCATTTTTATTTTATTTGATATGATTTGTTAATAACGAAATTCACACTAGATAGTTGTTTTCGCCCATGGCTTAATAATAGAGATACATAGATGCTGCAACGAAATCACTTTTGCTGGGAGTTTCGGTTGTACTACATCGCACATTCCTCCTTCATGCAATACGACTTTCGTTCCAATAAGCTAAGCCATTTTCGTGAAAATCCAAGATTACACGAACAGCATTTGGTCATTAGTTTTTAATGTTACCTTGGTCAATTAACAGCATTTTGTTCTAATACTTAGATTGATGTTCGTACTATTGATTCGCGCGTTTTAGGCCATTCAAAATGCTGATATGAGGTTGTAGACATTTGTTGAGTGATGCATGTGTCGAAAGCCTTGGAATTGAGAGATCCACAATGGCGACAAGATGAACCCCATCGAATTGGCATTTTATTCCGGCTTGTTTGCTTCTAGGTGACATAACATTTACGTTTGTGTAAGTTGCTTTTACATGTAACTTATTGTTGTTTTTTTATTCATGGGACTATTTATATATCTATATATACTAATTTTAAAAAGGAGTACATTAGGCGTTTCAAGTTCTTCTACAGTATCAGTATTGTAGGCCTGGTTGTAGGATACTGTTTGGCAGAGTACATACGAGTACTGTCCCTTGGAAACACGATTTTTCTTGTTTCACCACACGAGAGTTACTCCAAGGAAATCGATAAACAAAAGGTTGCGTCCCTTATTTCAGCGACGCGTAGTTCGCTGACCCGTCTTTCTACGCTGTTAAAGTTATATGGAAATGGTTGAGTTGGAACGTATGCGCGCGCATCCTTCATGCAACGAAAGGTTAACGAAGCGAAAACCCAACGAAATGCGATCTATATTTCTCTATTTTTATATTTTATGAGTGGGAATAATTGGGACGAATTAAAGAACTCTGTTTGAATTTTGTTGTAAATATCTTTCGTTTTTTCCTATTCTATCCCGTAACCCGAAGGTCGTTGGGGCACCACAGATGATCCTTTAACCAGCGTACTCCACATTTCTCTGTCCTCAGCAACCTTCATGGCTTCGCTCAGTGTCAAGCCAGTCCATTCTCGAATGTTGTCCTCCCACCTCTTTTTCTGTCTCACTCTTCTTCTGCCTCCATGCACACCGTGCCTTCCAGGATGGTCTTTGCAAGGCCTGATGCTCTGGTGACGTGGCCATACCATCGGAGTTTCTGTTTCTTCACCACTGTGAGCTTGTCATCTTGTTGTCCAATGGCATGTGTGATGATTTGTCGGACTTCGTCGTTGGTGAAGCGCTGGATATAGGAAATGTCAAGAAGTCTTCTGCAGCACCTCATCTCCATGCTTGTATTCTTATTTGTATTCTTCATTGTAGGTCTGCTGTGAGGGTCCATGTTTCGCAAGCGTGTAGGAAGATGGAGATTATAAGGGAGCGCAGCAGCCTTACCTTCGGATTTTGACTGATGGTCATGTCTTTCCAAATGGGCTTCAACCTTGCCAGGGCAGCAGTTGTTTGTGCGATCCTGGAGAGGACTTCCTGTCGGGGCCCATTGTCTGATACTGTGGCTCCGAAATATTTGAAGCTATTCACTGTTTGGACTTTGATGTCCATGTTGATGCCATTAGTATTGTCGGTCATCATTTTAGTCTTCTCTGCAATTATTTCCATTCCATAAGCTCTGGAGGTGGTGTCAAGCCTCTGTACCAGCTGTTCAAGTTCTGGTTCCTCTCCAGCCAAGCCATCAACAGAACTTGTTTGTTGTAAATACATTTTTATTTCATTCCCATTGTTTTTTGGTATGATATGGACTTGTGCGTGCATGTGTGTTTGAATGTATATGTAAGTGTATTTTGATGTATCTATACATGTGTATATGTAAGCGAGAGGATAAGTGAGTGAAAGATCGTCTAAAATCACAAATTGTATATAGATGTTACAGAAATAAATACAACAGCTGCATCTCGTAAAAGAGGGGGCGAAAAAATACAGAGTGCACAGCCGGAAAATGTTAAGTGTAACGATTACTGATGCGTATTTGGTGATGGTGGTGGTAGGGGTGGGGTGGGGGAAGTAGGTTAGAGCGAAAGATGGAGGGGGGAGTGGGGAGAGGGAAAGTTGGGGAGGGGAGAGAGAGTGTGTGTTTGAGAGAGGAAAGAGAGAGAGAGAGAGTTCTAACATTTGCCAGTTGACGAAAATTAGTCAGGAGCAAAAGTACTACAAAAAGACATCGGAAACACAAGGGTTTTTAAGTGCTACATGAAAGAAATTAGAATGTTGAACGTAGGGATGAGATATTGATGTGGATGAGAGAGAGAGAGAGAGAGAGAGAGAGAGAGAGAGAGATCTCGATATCTCGGATTGGATTGCTACATGAAAAGGAAGAGTCTACAACTAAGAGAGGAAGGGCAGAGACAGAAGACGGTAGTAGAAGATAGGAAAAAATAATGAGATGAGGGGGTGGGGTGGGTAGGGTCTGGTGTGTCAGAAAAGTAATGGAAAATACTGCAAAATAATTGCTTGGAAAGATGAAAAGAGAAAAATAAAATCCTTTTAAAACATATGAATCACTACCCAAGGTATTATTAGTGGGGTGGGGGTAGCGGGGTGTAAGATGGGTATATGAAGGGAAAATGATGGCGGCAGAGGAAATTTAGGGATAAAGCATAGAGAAAAGAAGACGTGGACGAAAGGAGGAAGATGATAATATGAGATATAGAGGGGGGAGGGGAGGAGCCAAATCTTTATGATAACTACATGGGTGGGGGACGTGAGTGGGGAAGAGGTGAATGCTATGGAAGGGGAAAGCTGGAGATAGCGACTGGGCACGGGATGGAATAATGGTGGGAAAAGTTGGAAAGATGAGTAGGATAATATAAGAGGTCTGAGTGGAATAGTGGTGGTTGTGGGGGTGTTTAAGATAAGCATCCTGGTAACGTGTGTTTTTTTTTATGTGTGTGTGCGTGCGCGTGTGTGTGTGTGTTGCATCCTTGTTTTGTTTAAAGTCGTGGTCTATCATGTTTCGTTGCGTGCACGATCTGGCTTCTCGTTTTTACTTCCCCACTGGAATTTGCCTCATTATTCCAACCATACGGCCCGCGGAGTGCTGCATTTAATTACCAGGAACACGTACCGCGCACATATTAGTTATGGATATGATATTCTTGTAATAATAATAATGATAATATTAATAGTACCAATAATAATAATAATAATAATAATAATAATAATAATAATAATAATAATAACTATTATTATTAGTAGTAGTAGTAGTAGTAGTAGTAGTAGTAGTAGTAGTAGTAGTAGTAGTAGTTGTAGTATTATATCGTATTCAGGAGGATAGTTGGAGACAAGAGAGGGTCAGACTGCAGAGGGTGTAGTAAGTTGGCTGTGGTTGGGTGTAGGTTGGTGGCGGTGTAAAGGAATTAAGTATTGCCATAGGGTCTGGGGCTGGGACATATTGGGGTTGTGAGTGTAGAAGTTGATATAGCTTTTATACTAGATAATCATCTAAATCACCACAACGATGTTTGGAAAAATATACAGAAAGGAGATGATGTGCCATACGCACGCGCGTGTTTCTCTCTCTCTCTCTCTCTCTCTCTCTCTCTCTCTCTCTCTTTTTTTTTTTTTCTCTCTCTCTCTCTTCTCTCTCTCTCTCTCTCTCTCTCTCTCTCGTTTTACTCCCCCCACCCACCCTCTTTTACCACGGCCCACACCTTTCTCTATCATCGATACGGTTATATTCAAGCTCACAAACATGTGGAGACAAGCTCCGTAGGCTACTTTGTACACTGTGGTTGAAATTAAACCGTCGCCGTTGGAAGTTGGATCAAGTTTGTTTAAATATTACCCCTGTGTGGTTTCGGTGTTTGTTACGTTTGGCGAACAGTGCAGCGTTCTTGGCCTTGCATTTGTATGCACCGGCAGTTTTGTTCATGCTGAAAGAAGCTCTCCGGTAAAATGTCATCTTAACCTTGACGGTGAAGTTAAAGACTGCTTCTGAATAGGCGTAAAAGAGCACACAATAAATATTAAAGTTATTATTTATTATTTGTCAGAAGAGTTTCGTATTGTAACAGCTGCAACCTATAGGCGCTTGACCCACCACCTTAGCTCAGTGGTATGAGTGCTCTGATGGTTCAGTGTTGATTTTAAGTCCTTACCCTATCTTCGAGCTTCCATTAAATGATTATCCCCGTTTGCCGTATTGCTAATGGTGGGTGTATACGTTAAACTTCAGTGCTTATTCAATCTATTGTATGTGAAAAAAGGTATGTGTGTGTGCGTGTATGTGTGTGTTTATGAATAGTCCATGCATGAATACAATAGTAATAGTAAAGATACTAGCTGCCAGGTCTAAAACGCAACAATACCTGACTAATCCGCTTATACTGATTCGTAACATATAAAGGGACAATATATTTATATAAAAGGGGCAACCAATATAATGTGCACAATAGTCCGTTCAGCTTACCGAAAGGCACTATCATAAAAGTTTCCCGTTCATGCTTTAATCCCCACAATTCTTGCCGACGTGATAGATAGGGGGATTAAATCGCATCACACACTTTAACATATTGTTTAAGAATTTATCTCACCACTCCACCAGTGCTTCAGATTGTTGGTGCGCCCGCGCCATTGGCGCATATTTTATCAGAATGGCGCGTAACAGTCAACGTGAATGCGCCAGCCTGGCGCGTCATAAAAATCAAGAAGGACTAGGTGAACATACGATACGAATACCTTCGATTGTCAATGTCCCATCTTTTTCAAAATTGACCCATCATTTTGCATGGCCATGGGCCATTGGGCCCATGATGTCTGAAAACAATCTGAAGCACTGCTCCACGACTTAACGACCTTGAGACTATGACTTTGACATATAATGACACAATTTGTCAAGACCTTTTTCTGATTGATTTATTGTTTTAAAAAAAATTTCATCAAAGTCTAAGCAAGGGCTAGTATTTATCACACTAATACCAAAATGTAGCTTGCCCATAGACCCACCCTTTGTACATTTTACAAAATTGATATAAAACTAAAAGAGCAAGCACGCGCACACCCACACACGCACAAGCACACACACACACACACATACACACACACCACTCCCTCTCCGCACACACATGGTTGTATGCATCCACCCGTACCCCCACCCCGACCATACACATGCCAACCACCTCACTGCATTCTACTTGGAAGCGGCTGTTCTTTATGGAACTGACAGTTGTCATGATCCCAATACAGAATGACAGGCGTGTTCTTTGAACGAAAGTCTGATCACTTCATACTTCGTGATGAATGAATTTTTTCAAGTTGCACTACAGTAGTTGTCAGTACTTTCCCAAACTCTTCCTTTACTTCTGTGGTCGATTTATATGGCGCGCTATTCCTCATCATGTTTGCAAAGTCCTTGAAATTTGCATCAAAGGATTGTTTCTTCTTTATTTCTTATTAATTTAACCGTCGAGTCTATACTAACTTTGCCGACAAAATATTCTTGTGTAAAAACGGGAACTATAAATAACCTTTTAACTTATAATCTAGCGATGACCGAAGGTCGGTGCATTTAATTTAAGAATTCAATATTCCGCAAATCAGTTTTTTATTTTAGTTTATCTTTATTGATGGATTGGCTGGAGAGGAACAAGAACTTGAACAGCTTGTACAGAGGCTTGACACCACCTCCAGAGCTTATGGAATGGAAATAAGTGCAGAGAAGACCAAAATGATGACCAACAACACCAATGGCATCAACACGGACATCAAAGTACAAGGCCAATCCCTCAACACAGTGCACAGCTTCAAATATTTAGGAGCCATTGTGTCAGACAATGGGTCTCGACAGGAAGTCCTCTCCAGGATCGCACAAACAACTGCTGCCCTGACAAGGTTGAAGCCCATTTGGAAAGACAGAACCATCAGTCTACATTCCAAAGTAAGACTGCTGCGCTCTCTGGTCATCTCCATCTTCCTATATGCTTGCGAAGCATGGACCCTCACAGCAGATCTCCAACGAAGAATACAAAGCATGGAGATGAGGTGCTACAGAAGACTTCTGGGCATTTCCTATACCCAACACATCACCAACGACGAAGTCCGACAGACCATCACACAAGCCATTGGACAACACGATGACCTGCTCACAGTGGTGAAGAAACGGAAACTCCGATGGTATGGCCACGTCACCAGATCATCAGGCCTTGCAAAGACCATTCTGCAAGGCACAGTGCAAGGAGGTAGAAGAAGGGGGAGACCGAAAAAGAGGTGGGAGGACAACATTCGAGAATGGACTGGTTTGACACTGAGCGAAGCCATGAGGGCTGCTGAGGACAGAGAAAGATGGAGTATGCTGGTTAAACGATCATCTGTGGTGCCCCTACGACCTTCGGGTTATGGGATAGGATAGGATAGGATAGGATCTTTATTACAATAGTTAGGATTATTTACGCCGACAGAGGTTAAAAACAGAAATTGGGTTACCGTTTAAAGCTGTTACCGTATGTTCGGTCTCTAAGTCTATGGCTTAGGGAAGAAATTATGTGTGGAGATGGAGAGGAATTTTCGTTAACATTTTTATTTTAAGACCGTGTGTTTGCGGTTCTTTTCATTGCACTTAAGGTCTTAAGTCTTTTGTTTCTGATCCTTCGTAAGGGGGTCGACCGATCTAAAACCTACACGTTTAATGGACCCAACCGAGGTCATCAGGTGCATGTTTGAGTACACGGATCAATAACCTTCTCGTTCACACCTTTTTGAAGTTTTGTCCATTTCGATTCGTCGCTTACTATCAGCGCGATATTTGCATAAACACCACACAAGCACATCACCACATCACACATGCAAACACGTGCACCCGCGCTCACACACACACAAAGTACATCTCTCTCAACACACACACACACACAGTCACATGCACACACTCTCTCTCTCTTGCTCTCTCTCACGCACGGACACACACAAATACAGAGGTATACGAGAAAAAAAAAGATCAAATTTAATCTCTGCAGAGCGTGCCCCTACAGCGTGTTTTTCTTCTTTTCTTCTTCTTATGCGCACTCGTCCATTCCCTCCCTCCCTCCCTCAGTCTCTCCCCTCCTGCTCCCTTTTTCCACCTCACACGCACACCTCCCACATCCTTCATGTAAACAGTGACAGTAACGACCGTCGGGTATGATGCAGAGTTGAAGATACTCGCATTTTCTGAAAGCTCGTCTCTCGCTCTTGGCAATTTGTAACTGAGGAATTTTCAAATACTTCTGTTCGCGTGTTAAGACACCCCTCCGATGTGTAGGTTGAGTTAGGTATGGCACGCGGAGATGATGATACCTGCATTTCGAAGTCATCGTAAACGCTGTAATAAATGCCAGAGAGAAGATTTAAGATTTGCCTGCTGGTTAAGTAAGGTTAATTGTAGATTATAATCACACGTCACCGGAGCGTATAGGTGACTACTGGTCACATTATTCAGACACCAGCGAACCAGTTGATGGTAAGGGAAAATAATATGGTCACACGTTGGCCAATCCGGGATTCCAACCAGAGACCTTTTGGTTAATAGTAAGACGCTCTACCAACTGAGCTACCCGGTCCCATACTGCTGGTGGGATTCTCCATTTCCTTTTCTCCCCTTCCTCTCTCTTCCCCCTCACCATCTCTTTTCCGCTTTCATCAGTTCTCATTTCTCTGACTTGAAACTATCGGTACGCATACACACATCATCTCCATCCCCTTCCCCCTAGGGGATGGGAGACCACCAATAAAAACTAATCCGGAGTTGCCTCTCCTCCACCCTCCCTCACCCACACTCATCCTTCCTCCCTTCCTCATCCCCCTCCCCTCCCAGCTCCTTCCCTTCCCTTCCCCCCACCCCTCTTTTCCCATGCCCTCCAAAAAAAATCCGCTGAGCTTTTAGTTTTAGACGTCTCTTTGTTGCTTAAACTCACCCCTCTGCCTAGAACTATTACACAAACTTTCATTTTTTTAAAAATCACCTTTATGCTATTAATTAATAGGCCCACGAGCAAATGAATTGATCGATTTCAATATAAAAACTTTATTTTTAAAAAGTTTTTTTATCCCTTTTTTTTTCAAATGGGCAACGCTTATTGTGAATTTGAAATATATGCTGTGGCGCTGACATGTGTGATCTTAGGGGTCTTGAAATATTTGTGAAAACTGTCGAATTGGTGGCAAAGTATTTGTTCATGCAAGCGAGGTGTTGCTGACGACTTCCGTAGCTCTTTGATGTAACAAGTACGCAATATAACAACAACCCACGAAACTAAAAGTGTTTCTTCAAAGACACACTTGACTGAGTGCATCTCTGTTCCCTTTTCTTGGTCTAAAATCGATTTTTGAGACAGCAAGCAGTACGTCCGAGACTCCTGCGTTCACCGGTGGGAGTTTCATGATTCATAGTTTCATAACTGAGAAACTGGGAAAGCTCGGGGTCTAGAGTTAAACCTCATGCGAATACAGCGCGTTTTTGGACTGGGACAACTGTTGATGGTTCAAAAAAAAAAAAGTGGTATACTGTTTAGAACAATACCGCTTTATAAAACGGACCTCTGATACCCAGTGTTGAAATCAAGCGCTCTCTGTTGTCTCTCTCGTAATCTAGTGCATTCTGCTGTCCGCGTCTTTGTTTGCTACTTTACGATCTCTATTAGTTACCCGACCTTTCTTCGCGACGACGTGGATTTGAACCTCGGCCGGCGGGGGTGCTGTGGCGATGCCAATCAAACGCACTCGCTCGGAACGGAAAAGCCCTCGTAAAAGTGGTCGTAAAGACGTCTGCCGACATGAGGGACACCTCGTTCGCGGCTCAACAGCCTCGCAAAGCTGTAGCACCCTATCCTATCATATCCCGTAACTAGAAAGTCGTTGGGGCACCACAAATGATCGTTTAACCAGCGTATTCCATATTTTTCTGTCCTCAGCAACCCTCATGGCTTCGCTCAGTGTCAAAGCAGTCCATTCTGGAATGTTATCCTCCCACCTCTGTCTCCCTCTTCTTCTGCCTCCTCGCACCGTCCCTGTCAGGATGGTCTTTGCAAGGCCTGGTGTTCTGGTGACGTGGCCGTACCATCGGAGTTTCCGTTTCTTTACCACTGTGAGCATGTTATCGTGTTGTTCAGTGGCTCGTGTGACGGTCTATCGGACTGTCTGTCGTTGGGGATGTGCTGGGTATAGGAAATGCCTAGAAGTCTTTGTAGCACCTCATCTCCATACTTTGTATTTTTCGTTGTAGGTCTTCTGTGAGGGTCTATGTTTCACAAGAGTATAGGAAGATGGAGATGACAAGGGAACGCAGCAACCTTACCTTGGAGTGTAGACTGTTGGCCCAGCCAATCCATCATTGATCAATGTCATCCGCAAAACGGAGATTGTTCTACCCTCTATGCTGACTGTGCCTTCATGATCTGCAAGGGCGTCTGACATAATGCTCTCCAGAAAGATTTGAAGAGTGTTGGGGAGAGTGGGCATCCTTGACGCACGACGAAAGTTCCCGATGGCGCTGTTGTGGAAGACTGCACTGGTACACTGGTAGTCTTGTCATACAGGTTTTTGATGACTTCAATAATGTTAGGGCTTATGGTGTACACTCTCCTGGTTGCCCACAGAGCTGCATGCCAGACTCGGTCAAACGCTTTCTTGAAGTCTACAATATTATTATTGATTTTGTTGATGCATGCTGTAGGTATTTCTCGCAGATTATTCTGAGGTTGAAAATCTGCTCAGTGATACTTCGCCCTGCCCTGTATCCTGCTTGTTCTTCAGCTATGAATTGTTCAGCTTACCCGCAACCTACTTCCCCCACTCTTTCAATCGTTTTCGCTTCTTAAATTCTGTCAAGCGATTCGGTCACTCGTACATATTTATATATTATATGAGCTTGCCATAAGAAGCTAATCCATGCTCGTCGACAATCCGATTCTTCAAGGTGCAACAAGAATGGCCTTTTTTACGAGTGCGTGCCAATTTCTTGTCGAGGGTTTGTATTTATGGCTGCGAGAAATAGAACGAGTTTTTGACGAGCACTCGTTGAGGCAGACGTGGGCCGTGTTCTCGTTGTTCAAAGGACTCGCCTGGTTAGTAATCGAGCACAAGGCCGTGCATTGAGAGGTCCGAAGTGCGAATAGATTTTGGGGTTGGCTAGAGGCGTTGTTGTAATCCTCAAGGAATGTTGACCTTGGTGTCATCTCGAAAATCGTTCACATTTACTTTGAAGCGTTCGCGCACTTCGTAAGTATGAGACCAATCACTTAGACGGCAGTTGTAGTTATGAACTTAAAGTTAAATAACCTGTGCTGTTAAATAGTTTAGGTGGAATGTTTGATATGTCGTTTTTGTTTATTGTTGTACTTGTTCCTGTTCGTTAGAAAAATTTCATTGTTATAATTTGTCAAAGGGCAGCACTTAAGTTAACTTATTTAAATTTACTTTTGTGTGCCCTTTATGTCTTCTGCGTTGTGTGTGCTTGTCTCGTTAATAATAACATTCTGTTTGAACCGGTGTAAGGTATAATCCACAAGTTATTCTTTATTTGGATCTTAGTATTATCGTTGCAGGGTCACATAACTAAAAATGTGACTTATCTTAATAATATTTTGATTTACAAACCCCGTGATTTAGAATTGTCAAATGTTTTGTTGATTTTTGAGGTGTTATTTCTTTGCATTTTTGCGCGACTTCTCTTATATCATCCATTTAGCTGCTTACGATTGTTGCTAAGGCGGTCACAGCGTTGAATCTTTTGCTGTTTCCGTTCTGTCTTTCCGACGCGATCGTATAAACTGTCTAGTCAGTGCACCAAGATATTCCATCGCACGGACTTGAAATAATCTGACCCGAAAACGAATGTTCTATAAAAATAACTAACTAAAATAAAAACACCTTGCAGGCACTACATTATATTCCCTCTCTTCCTGGATGGCGCTGCCACGCGGCTGCTGCGCTTTCACAGAGAATTCCACACGAATGTCGTCCGCTAGGGTGATAAATATGACCCAAACTAAAAGTAAATATATTTGTTCCCCTCATCCTCGCTCTGAGAGTTATAGTTGGCCTCCCCTTCGATGGAGACTGGACTGGGATTAAATTTACGTCCCCAACACCAAAGCGTATAGGGGACGGTAATTCGATGGAGAGGTGGTGAACGCCATTAAAGCCTTAAACTTCTAGAACCTGTTTACGTTCAGAGCGTAGTTCAGCTTGCTCGCAGCCAATGAGGTGAAGCTGAGAGTGGCGCCTGACCAATCACTGAATCAGCCTTTCAGATTTAAATAAGAGGAATTTTAGAGGCATTAGTCTTAATTCTGTAACTTCTTAATATATTTTAGACCTAGTATTTACGTCCCCTATATGCTCAGGTGTCTGGGGACACTAATCTACCCAACAACAACAACAGGCATTAGTGAAACCCGTTTATTATTCCCTGGCCATAGTCATCTCTCCTCTCCATTGGCTACGTTCCCTTCCTGGCAACGCTTCACTCTCGTTCGACGAGCTGTTTTCCTCCCTCCTGCAGCGGTTCTGCATATCTCCTTGTGCCGCCTTGAGCGCTCCGCCACTACATATTTCTCCAATTCTACTTACAATCTTCAACGCCTTCATCCCAAGCTGCTTCGTCGGCTACCTACAAGTCCCCTATATGCTTCATGTGTCCGGGGCCGTTAATTTACCAAAGAAAAGAAGACACTAAAGATTGATAAACTATGCTACGCTAATCGTCGCAAGGTGAACAGAATAGAAAGGTTAGGGTGAAGGGGAGGGGAGAAGGGAAACTGTTAAAATTATGTCCCATATTGCACAGCTGAAGAGTATCCGAAATGTTTTAGGGACATACATTAATAGCATGCCCGATTTGCATCAAACACAGTGCTTCCTAAAGACGATATTAAAGTAATGCTGAATCATTTTTAATTATTCATTTGTATTTTTAAATTAGTTATTTAATGTAATGTTTAGTTTACATCTGTGATAATTATGATTCAAGATTCAAACACATTAAAACAAAAACCTAAGCATAACAATCGTGATTCAGTTGTAAACAATAACATTACTAAAATTCTAACTTCAACATTAAAAACATTAACATTCTGCCAATATTGGTAATATTATTGGTGTACGACCTTGCCTATTTATAAATTTACATAATATATAAATATCAATATACTCAATTTTAGTAACACCTATTTTCTTTCCCGAAACAAATGACACAAGTTAAACATTGACTTGGACGATAAATATTTCCTTAGAAATAAACATTTCTCAAAGGGTAAAGGGTAACATTTAGCTTATTTAAACATTTTCATTTTTTTTCATTGTTCACATCATTAGTCTGGGTTCTGTGTCAGTATTACCATTAATGCAAACTATTCCTTTCCCAGTTGTAGAACTTATGTGACGCTAGCCTCAAGCCTTTCAGTTCTGTCTGTGCTGCCAGGTGACGTCAACGGGATCGAGATGCAGGTGATCCCGCAGACGCAGTTCATCCCTCTCCCAGATTCCCTCTGTCTCATCATCACCGAGCTCAACAACGCCAACAATGCCAGCGGCGGCCGGCAGCCTGCGACTCTGGAAGCGGTGCGGCAGCGGCTGCAGCGCTGGTACAGCAACACCAACCTCCCTTCACACCAACTCCTCTACGATACCCTCGGTCAGCTGATCCGCGAGCGTAAAGTCTTCCACGATGGTGACTAACTTTTGGTTTTATTTTATTTTTATTTTTTTTGCCCAAACTTGTGTTGGTGCTGTGTTGTGTAATGCCCGTCTGCTTCTCCAGCCCGTTTCATTTGTTACCCATAATCCCCTCCTTCTGGCGCCATTCTGCTCTTCTCTGTCTTTATTTTTTTTATTTGTGTCTAGATTTTCTGAATGATTTTCTTCTTTCTTTCCAAACACACGTCTGTCTGTATCTCTGTCCCATGTCTGAAGATTGAGAGGGGGTGGGGATGGAGTAAGAGAATAAATGGAGACGGAATCAGACAACTTACGATTTTTTTTTAAAAAGAACACAAACAAAGAAAATTATTTAAAAGAACGCCCCCAACACTCATTAATTAAAATTAATGCTTATAGTCTTCGTGAATTTATCTCATAGTTGTGACTCTCCTACATCTCTCAAAATTGTTTTTCCAGTCTCCAAGGCTTTCAAAGAAATGTATGGAAATGGATAGCGGAATGTTGTTTTGTTTATGATTTATTCGCAACCACCACAGGCAACAAGCACTCGACAAGCATACAATGCGCAAAATACGTAGCAGTCATATATACGCAATTTATTTTCAACCCGTTTAGCACGCCTTAATTTAATGCCTGCGTGTGTCGGTGTATCTTGATAGGCAATGTGGAGACGTCCGCAATAACAGTGATACTATTGCCCCGATTGTGAAAAATGGATTAGGTTTAAGACGGATCAAGATCTGAAGTGCTATGTGATAGCTTGTTGCGCCTGTTCGCATAGCGAATGTGTGGTAGAGATGGGTATCGTATGACTGTGAGTACCACAGCGAATGTTTGGTAGAGATGGGTATCGTATGACTGTGAGTACCACAGTTGGTAAGTAGGCGCAAAAGCCGCGTCATACGTCATAGGCGAGTCTCCGAGTTTAGGATGTAGTTATAAGGAATGAAGAGCATCAGTGGCTTTTGGAGGGGTTCATGCGCGTGGTCGCATCATTATATGTGATGCATTATTTATTTCAGGTCATTATGGTCGCGTCCATGACCATATCATCCTAGAAAGATTTTCCTAATGCGAACAAGCATTGCTGTCAAGATCCTGTTTTCAAACCAGTCTCGAAGCAAATGTCTATCGTAGTTTACATGCGAAATATCTTTGTTGCAGACAATAATGAGATCCGGTCTTGCTGCAAAAACTTAATTCCACCTCTGTGATTCTTTATATATCATAGATATATATATAGGCGAGCAAGTCTTTCAGTAAAGGGTTCTGTATGCGAGCCTTGCTGCATGAGATACCGTTGCGTCCCTCGTCAGTTTAGAGTTACTAATCCGCGCTGTTCAGCAGTGGAAGCGGAGCAGAAAATATCTCAATTCCAGAGGAGCTGCTGGCTAGCGGGGCGTCTGCTCCTACCTTTAGAGCGCCATTTTCCTGTCATAAAACTGTGCAATAATCCTTGATCTAATTTAATGTATTGTCAGCGTTCAGAACAGTGTTATTGTGAACGTTCATGAATAAGAGATGATAAATAATACGCCAAAACGTGTTGCTGATTTTGTTGAAAGAAGTTGAGTGGGGGGTAATTTGATGTTAACTGGTACTTGCAGTAGTCTTTTTCTGGGCCATTAAATGTCGGAAAAAACCCGAGACGCCCCTTCCCCCCCCCTCCCCTCCGCTTCTCTCTCTCCTCCCCTCTCGTCTTCAAAAGTTATCATTATGCAGCGTTATTATACTAGAGATTTTTATTTTTTACATTTTGATGTTAGAAACGCCCTAGTAGGCAATAGTTTCTCCTCACTATTGTCTGTAACATTACAAAAAATCTTGTTTGGGAAGTATCAAGGTGTGCAAAAAGTACTGAATTATATCACAACCCGTGTAAGTCTTCAGAATCCGATAGATAAATATGTTCTTACCTTAGGACTATAGTGGTTCTGATAGAGTGGGTGTATGAATTATATCACAACCCGAGTAAGTCTTCAGAATCCAATAGATAAATATGTTCTTACCTTATGACTATAGTGGCTCTGATAGAGTGGGTGTATAGGAAGACAGATACGACATTAGTCGCAGATAACTGTAGTTTTGTAATTCGCTTCATAAAAATCCCCATTGTACTGGCAGCGGCAATGCTGTTGTGATTCGATTAACATCAGGTAGACAATGCTGAAGAGTGTATATGTGCCTGCAAACCTCGTTGCTTGCGGAATCTGAGATGGCGAAACAGTGATGGCGTAACACCTGGCTGCTTTCTCACCTCATTCCTTCCCGTCTTATCTGCCTCTTGTGCTTTCACATCATTTTACTTACGCAGCGCAGCTGAGCCTTCGGAGGCATGCGCTTTACATTAATAATGACCAACGTACGCCTCAGCAGGCTCAAACTACTCTGAATGAACCTCACCTTGTGCCAGTACTGACAACTGCAGCTTCCGAGTCTGTCCTTTTCCCTCTTCCTTCTTTCTTCTTCTTCTATTAAATTTGTGTCCCCGGACACATTGAGCCTATAGGGGATCCCTCTTCCCATCTTTATATTAATATATATATATATACGCAATGCATCTTCAGATTACCGGCAGACAGCGCATAAGGCTGAAGCCAGGATAATTTTGTTGTTGTTGTTGTTGTTGTTGTTGTTGTTGTTGTTGTTGTTGTTGTTCTTCTTCTTCTTCTTCTTCTTCTTCTTCTTTTTGTTCTTCTTCTTCTTCTTCTTCTTCTTCTTCTTCTTCTTCTTCTTCTTCTTCTTCTTCTTCTTCTTCTTCTTCTTCTTCTTCTTCCTCCTCCTCCTCCTCCTCCAACATTGAGAAAGTTGGTCAGTTGAATGGCGAAATAGGTGTTAGCATTGACTTATTTAACACCATACATCTTCGTCAACTCTTTCTGTTTGAGATCACTAGCTTCATAAAACTTCAGGTATTAGGCATGAAACTTCCTAATAACACATGTATATATGTAACTTCATCCTACCTTAAGGTCCTTACCTGTAAACTTGTGGCTACCCTATGTTTCTATGACGCAGCATACCAGCTTTGAAATCTGCTCGTTTCATAATTTGTTTGTAAGCCCATGAATCGTGTTTGTTTCCTCGTATGTCTTTTCTTCCTTGATGGATTGTTTGTTTGAAACGACAACAAATCGTCGACATGGTTTTGCCATTTTCTCGTTGACGACGCTTCTATTGTTTTGAGAACGGTCGTTTTATTGCCTTTCGTCACTCAGCAACCTTTGCCCGTTTTGGAGCTCCGAGTATCAGAGAGTAGTCGGATCCAAGCAGTGAAAATAAAAGTGAGTTGTTGTTTTTTTTTTGTGTGGCACACTAAATACGGCTCTCTACCCCTGTTAGTATTATATTATATAATACATTGCATCACATGAGCACTTTCAGTAGTAGGATTTGCTAAAACTAATTTTGCATTTATTAATTATTGTGTGGCAGGGGAACCAAGAAATCTTTAGAATAAAGTCGCGTTTTTTAGATTCTCACATTCGCTTGCTCTCTCTCTCTTTTTTTTAATTTTTTTTTTTTAACCGAAGACCGTATATAAATATAAAAATAAGCTTAAGTCATACAGCGTATCTGAGACTGACTAGGCATATACTTTCTTTATTTAATAGGCCTCGTCATTCTCAGCTACGCAGCATGATACTCCGTATGCGGCGTGCTGGTGAGTGCTGTTCCAGATTTCTGGGTCTTTTCATCAAGTCTTGGAGTCGGGTGTCGCTATCGCGCATTAGTCACAGCCGCTGATCATTTCTGCAGGTCCCTCGGAGAAAAATTGAAACGAACGATGTTTCTTTTTCTTTTGAACAGTCTAAAACAATTTAGTAGTAGTAGTAGTCGTCGTCGTCGTCGTCATCGTCGTCTTCTTCCTCTTCTGCTTCTTTGCCACCATAATTTTCATCCTCCTTAGCAACCTCCCTCTCATCCTGTTTTGCCTCCTCTTCCTCCTCCTTAAAATTTAACACTGCATAATTACACATAAAATAATAGTACATATATTTATATCGCTCTTTTTCCTTTAAAATAAATGAACATTGAAGTTTGATGTCCACTCCCGCCCTTGGCGACCCGGCAAACGGGGATAATCATCTCAGGGAAGGGGGAAGAAGATGTCTTAAACCAACACTCAAAGACCAGAGCATTCATATTGCTAAGAGGGCCAGTTTAAAAAAGCTTTTATCTTGCCCACCACGCGCGGGATTCGAACCTTGGTCATCAGGCGAACGTTGTACCACTGAGCAACGGCGGTGGGTCGTCTCTATAAAAACACACATATTTGGATAGTTAGCGTAACAGTCTCCTTTATGCTTATGTGTTGGGGACTTTAAAATTATACAACGTAAACGTAGTTAGATCAATGTTGGATACACACTTTTAACTTTCTAATTTTCTATTTTGACATGTATATATGGTAGAGTTTATCTGCGAATCTCGCATTATACATTTAATTTTTTTTAACACATCAAAATAATGTGTATACATGTGATGTACATGTATTATAATGTTTTACACTGCATAATCACACGCGTTAAGATAACACAGATCTAATCCTTTTAGCTAGAATCTTAACATTGCACACCCTGAAGTAAAGATTTGTAGATAGAAAATACTGGAGTCTATATTAGTATATTCCCCTCATCCTCCTCCCCCAACTCTAACCCAACCCACAGTGCATGGATCGGCACACATGGAAATGGAATCTGTAACATACAATAATCTCCTGTGAAAAAGGTAGATACGATTCCGATCTAAATATTATTATATTTCCCCACAGTACTCGGTTGCATTTACGCAACGGTAGCTTCTAAACTGCCATCTTTCTATATTTCATGGAGACCTTACTATGTATGATCACTTCCACGCCAGTGAACTGAGTCTTATTAACTGCGTATTATGTCGTTTTGATGGTGGCATAGGTCTATTCATCACTCTTTACCTTTGCTAATTGTGTGTGTAGGTGGGTGTGGGTGTTCTTGTGTGTGTGTGTGGGTCTGTCTACATGGACATATGGGGTACTAAACTTGCCTGTTGCACAAAATGGGGCATTTAGCTCGCGCCCCTTTTTTTTTCAGCGCCTTACTAAGTACGTGGGAGTGCTTTTTTAGTGCATGGGAGTGCTCTTGTAGTGCATGGGGCTGTTTTAAGTACATGAGAGTGCACTATCCGGGAGGGGCAGTTTTCTGGACAAATTTGAAGTAAAAGGGTTAAGGTAAGGTTTAGGGGTTAGAATACGAAATAGATCAACTTTTTGACGAAAAGGGCCATTTTTAAAATCTTATTCTTACGTTTTAAAATGAAATTAGCGCTCTTTTTTTATATTATTATTTTTTTTTAAAATAAACGCTTTCCGATGACTACATTTTTTTTTAACCCCATATGAATACATACTTGTTTGTGTGTGTCTGCAAGGGCAGTCATTTGCAACAAATAATAGAGACTGGTTTGTGTCATTTTATTTCAGTTACAGGTACGAATACACACCATTTTATGTCAAGTTACCTGTATGAATGCTTTTTGAGATCTCAATTGTGCCATAGTATGACTGTACAAGTTATTTTGCAATTCCTACCATCCCTTACCCCCCTCCTCCCTCCTTCCTAAAACACCCTGACCACCACCACCTCCTCTTCCCCCTCCCCTATCCTGTCTCTCTCTCAGACACACATAATAATAATAATAATAATAATAATAATAATAATAATAATAATAATAATAATAATAATAATACAGGATGCTATCACGCGCCTTTTCTTCAATAGAACGCAAAGTGCGGCGATCCGACCGAGGTTTACACAAGGTGGAGAGGCGACGTAAGCCTGGGCCGTCTCTGCCACGCAGTGTGCATGTGCCTTACTCAGTCTACCACAACAGGACCGAACACGCTTGGCGGTGAAAGTTCTATTGACCTGTAATATGAGATTTTTTTAAAATTTATATAGCCCTGGCCTTGGCGTGTGCTGATTGATGGCAGTTTTCCGTGGTTTAAATGCAGTGATTACAACGCCAGATTGTTTGTTTTCTCTTACACCATGAAGGTATTCTAAAATATAATAATTATAATTATATTTCCGTGCCTAACGCTCAGTAGTATATATATCGAGAGAGAGAGAGACGAGACAGAGAGAGAGTGTCAGGTATAGTTATAAGATCTACCGAGTTTTTTCCTTCTCGGTCAATAGGGCCCCAGCGACAGATGAAGTGAAAAGTCGCTAGCGCCAACCATAATCGAGACAGCTTTCAAAGCAGCTGAAAGTAGGGTTGGGCTCCTTTGATTTCGCTGCTAGTTTTAGAAGATTGCAGACAACTAGTTAATTCCAGACTTGTGGATATGTGCCTGAGTGGGCCTGTGCAAGAGGAGAAGAACAAGAAGGAGGAGGGAGGGAGAGAGAGAGAGAGATTAATTTTCAGCTCTAAAGTTTGTATTTTGATGTATTTGTGCTTGCATTCGTTCATTCATTATATTCTTTTTACTTCAGCGGGAAATGAGGTGACTGAAAAAGGATACATTTTGCAAGATCTAAAGAAGGTGCCAACAACCCTTTAAAAGATTCCAGTAGTTTAGCGTCATTGGAAGCTACCTACCACCTTTAAATTAATGGCATAGCATCACATGGAGGGCATACATGAACCTCGCCGCTACCTGGACACCCCCGTATATAATTGAATTTCGTAAAGAGCAAACCTCGTTGAGGGGCCGGGTAGCTCAGTTGGTAAGAGCGTCTTGCTAGTAACCGAAAGGTCGCTGGTTCGAATCCCGGATTGGTCAACGTGTGATCATATTATTTTCCCCTTTACCAACAACTGGCCCGCTGGTGTCAGTATAAATCGGTCCAGTAGTCACCTATATGCGAAAGTGTCGTGTGACTATAATCTACAAACAACAGCAAACCTCGCCTTCCATTGCACAGCATGAAATCGCTTGGCAGGCGATGGACGTTGATAACACAGCTCTCGTGAGAGTGCTGGGGGAGATGATGGGCTAAGCAAGATCATCATGACCTGCAGTTTGTCAAAATATTGTAATGGTCCTCCAAAGACTTTATCTCAAATGAATGAGCACTGAGGTTTAACGTCTACACCCACCATTGGCCATATTGCAAACGGGAATAACCATCCAAGGAAACCTAGGGACCTAAAGCAACACTGATCCACCAGAGCATTCATACTGCTAAAATGGAAATTGAAATGGCCACTTTTTATTTTGCCCACCACGGGATTCGAACCTGGGTCATCGGTGTGTCAGGCGGACGCTCTACCACTTGAGCTACGGCGGTGGGACAATTCACCCCAAAGGTCAGTCTTAACCAAGAAACACTGCTTAATTCTGAAGTCTACTCACTGAGGAAAGACGTTAGCCAGTGGTCAGTCTTTAGGCGAAAAAGCTTCGTGTAATTGTGAAGTTTGTTTACTGTGAAATATGTAGTTCTAAGCTTTTACGTTGAATACCTATCTAAACAGTAAACCCTGTATACTGCTGAAAAGTTGTTCGTAAATTAAAGTCCCCAGACACCTGAGCGTATATGGGACAGACTGGGAAGTTGTTTGGAAGAATCAGATATTTTATTTATTCCAGACAAAAAAAAATACTCCCTCCCTCCCACACACACACCCACCACCCTCCATGGCCACAACGATACACGGAAGATGAAGTCGTCGGTAACTGTATTTGTTATGCTTTAACCGACCCCCACCCCTCCCCCCCAAAAAAAAAAAACAGAAAAAAAAACAGAGGGGGAGGGGGGAATTGCGGCGAGTTCCATTGCCTCCATTTAATTTACTCAAAAATTCTGTAATTACTGGTGGTAGACTTACATGCGTGCAGACATGTGAGTCTTTGTAGTCACCCAACTTTATACTAGAGCTGTAGCTCGAATAGATTTAATTATACACTGTGAGCGAGACGCTTTAGCTTGATTAATGTAGTTTCAACACCATCGCCGTTGTAGATTCAGGCGGTCTGTAATATAGTAGGGCCGTCGACAATGTTTGCGTTTGATCCTGGCGGAACATGAAATGACAGGCTTTATAATTTAGATGACTTCAATAATGTTAGAGCTGATGTTGTACAGGTACACTCTCATGGTTTCCCACAGAGCTGCATGCCAGACTCGGCCAAACGCTTTCTTGGAGTCTACAAACACATGATATAGATGTTGTCGGTGCTGTAGGTATTTCTTGCACATTATTCTGAGAGTGAAAATCTGCTCAGTGGTACTTCGCGCTACCATGAATCCTGCTTTTTCTTCAGCTATGATTGTTCATCTTGGGGTTTCAACCTGTTAAGTATTATTTTGAGGGGGGCTTTGCTTTGCTAATCATTAATTCACATTATTGAAGTGAAAGGTCGCAGATGAACGCGTAAACAGCTTAAGAAGAAGTTGAGGTCCTTCATAACGTCACGGCCTCTTTCATTCAATTCCACACGCACGCAATAATTCACTACGGTGCATTGGAGCATGTTCGTCACGCTCCGCTGCCTTAAGCTGTTGAGCGTCTGCATTTCTATTCTAAGGGAGATAAGCCGTTCACTACTATAGTAGACGCCCCTTTTGAACGCTTGGACACAAAGTTTAGATTCAATGTGCGCAAATATTTGATCCCCCAAATTAAATTGTGATGTAATGGGAGGCGACTGGTTCAAGCTCTGGAGAGAAGTTGTCTACCTTACATTTTTTGGGTAGATTAGCCTTGGATGGCTCCTGTGTTCATAATCCTTTGGTGAGGCCATTGGGTTATGCAGGACAAGGCGACACGAAAATTGTTCTACCCGGCTGACAAATCGTCCTCTACTTTTGGTGGTGAGCGGGACTACATTGTCGGCAGGCATTTTATGGAAGTCGGTGGCAGCGACATTGCAGAAGATTGTCGTGGCACTAGTAGCCGGCAACCCGGTTTACTACCAACAACGCATCACCGCCTTGCAGGGCATATATTTATGAAGGTGGTGGCCGAGAGAGAGGAGTCAAATACTCCCATCGGTTACAAAATGGATATTATATAAGAAAATATTCCTCTCTTTCTGCATAAATTAAAGCATTTTATAATAAGTTTTGTTGTTGCAAGTTTGATCTCGACTTCAGACGTACTTTAAGAACCGAAGAAGAGCGGAATGAATAGATCATTGTCGCAATTACATTCTCATCAACGGAGAGCACCGTTGTAACGTAAGAGACAGACCGACAGAGAGTTGGAGTTTCGTCCGCCTGTGTGGCTTCCTACGGTGGCACACGAATTCTTACGAAGTTAAGAAAACTAACAGTTATGCTTTGGCTCTTTAAAAGTGTTTCTGCTTCAGAGTGCCTAGCCGCTTTTTTCTGCGTCATTAAAAAAAAAAAAAGTGAATGGCTTTGAATTACTTTCGCGGCAGGATGTGTAGAAGAGTAGCAAACTAGCTCTATTTGGTAATCCCAGAGTTAAGGTGAAGTTTTCCATCCTTGCCCCCTCTCCCTCTTCCTACCGCCCCCTAACCTCCCCCTACCGGCCCCTTCCCCTTTACATCTCTCCCCCTTCCCCCATTTCTCGCCCCTCCCCCCCCATTTACCTCCCCCCCCCTTGGGGTTACGGGGGTTTCTGTATAAATATTATCACCACTTTCTGGAAATTTAGTGCTTTAAATTCCCACGGTCACTGTCTTTCTCCTTTGTTCTTTTATATTCCTACTCTGTTCTATTAGTCTACTATAGTATCTTCTTCGCTTGACCCTATCTTCTTCGCCAGACCAGTCACCTACCTTTTTTTTCCTAACTCTTCCAAAACTCCTCATTTGTGTATGAGGTCTGTTGGGTCAGGTAGGGAATATTGGACGCTTTCTGCCAAATGATCACTAGGGCTTCCTATGATATTTATGATATTATTATTTAGCAATGTAGGCATTATATATATATATATATATATATATATATATATATATATATATATATATATATATATATATATATATATATATATATATATATATATATATATATATATATATATATATATATATATATGTAATGTGTGTGTGTTTGTGTGCTTTGTTGATAGTTTATAATGATGTTTATATTATATTTTGTTTTGGTAAACGTGGGTTCGATAAATTAGAATATAGTCTCATCGTCGTTTGCGTGGGATACCTTTATTGTAAAGTGACCGGCTGGTGCCTTCTGTGTTACCACTAGGGTTATTCAGCAGATCTTTTGAGGGATCAGGAGTGAGTCCTCTTTCAACCAAGTTGTGGGCCTGATTTTGCGGTCCTGATTCGGCTCTAAATCACTTGTGAATAATAGACAATAAAAGAGTAACACAAACACACTGATTCGGCTCTTTGCAGTCTGCTGGACCCTGTAAGCAATGAATATATAACTAACCCCCATTTCGCCCCTCCCGTACACGTCCATCCAATAATTGTATTGAAAGTTTCTGTCGCTGTGGATGGTGTTTGAAATCAGAGTATAACAGCGTCGGTCAGTCATTTTATTTCCCCCCCCTCCCTCCTCACCCTTCGACCTCCCTCCCCTCCCAAAACAAAATAAAACAAAACAAAAAATAAATACGTGAAAATAAAAAATATAACCTAATTTGCGTTGATTTTGGTTTACTGGCCCTGCCTGGGCTCGATTTTTGCCTCGCCTCTGTGTGTGCCTTCCTGTTGTTTGGGAAACCTGTCAGTTATATCTCTTTGACAAAAGAAGCAGCTTTGGGGCCATTTTTACCTAGCGGGGCGGAGAAACCTAAACAAGAGTCAGAATCAGCTGTAGATCTGTAACTGTCAGTAGCGAGCGATGTGATGACTTTTGCCCGGCTGTGTTGGATTGTGTGGTCTGCGAGCCAACCCGTCAATATTCCTCGCACCACCGACCTCCAACCGTAAAGTAGAATTGTATCCCTATAAACTTAAGTCCATTATGCACGAAAGTAACTACATGTACCACCAAACTTACAAACACCCACTATATAATACAGCTTTTTGTGTGTGTATATAAATGTGTGTCTATATATATATACACACATATATACATGGGAAACAGACATACAGGGAAACAGACATACATCTATGTGTAGCGAAGCGAGAGACCGCCCGCGCGCCCACACACACACACACACACACACACCACCACCACCTCCACCCCCACCACCACCACCTCACTTGTAAGTAAGCGAACTCGCACACGCACCGTTTGTGAGGCTTATAAATTGACAACCTACAGTGTGTTTTACCTGGTTGAACTGTACGTGAAGAAAGTGGATTCTTGCTCTCCGGTGTGGGAGTACAGCAGACAGGCATGGCGTTTTGCAGACGGATTTTTTGTGGGGTGGGGAGGAGCGGTTTGAGGAGTGGAGGGGGTGGGGAAGAGAGAGAAAGCCTGGAGAGGTTGAGAGTAAGGGTGTTCGGAATAGGATAAAGTGTAGTCTCCCTAATACAAAGTTGCCGAGGATTTGTTATTTCGGGATCGAAGGGACAGGAGGGGAGGGTTGTGGAGTTGTGAGTGTACTTCTGCTAATATAAGCAAGGGCAGAGAATTGCAGTTTTCAAGTTCCGTAAGTAAGTGACGAAAAGTGCGTACGTCATTCGGCTAAAAGACTGAAGTACGTTATTTGTTTTGCTTGTAGGGTTAGACAAATGAGAGATTGTTATATTAGTGTATTTTTTTTCCTTCGGGGAAATATTCTGCTTTGTGACTCTTTGATGTGATGTTATTAGTGGTTTGAGATGACGATAATGATGACCATGATTGCGATGCAATGACGACCATTATAACAGTTATCACCTGAAGTAACTACGATCCTCCAATCAGCGTAGCTTGTTATTACGACCGTTGCCACGGAAAAGAATTCAAATCGCTGACCTCTAACGGCCGAAGGGCAGCGTCTGACCCTCCGGCTCTGCTATCTCCCGGAATTTTGTCCTGCTGCGAATTACCACCCTGAAACTGATTCCCGCTGGTTACTGGTCTGCTTCTACCTATAAAGCCAAATCGTGATTTCAAGGCTGACCACAGGCGAACAAGGTAATTGGCAGAGTGGTTCGTTCGTTCGTTGGGTAAAATTTACGTCCCCCAACACCTTATGGCATATTGGGGACGAGGAAGTAGAGTCAAAACGATAATGCCGACAAGCAGCTAGGTTGAAGAAGTAGAAGGCAAACTGAAGTGTGTAGAAGCGGAGCGCTAGAAGACGCTGAATAAGGTAGCAGTACCGCTGCGGAGAGTAGACAAGGCCCGACGAGCAGGATGACACGGGCAGGAGCGCAGAAGGGCACCAGCCCACGGAGGAGGTCAGGCACAAAGACAGGCAAAAAACCACAGCAGAGCCAAGGAGATTAAAAGGGCAAAAGCCCAGGAGGTTGGAAAAGGGGCAAAATTATACCAAAAAGTACCAACCAGGTTGGTAAGAACTACAGGGAAAATCGGCGCAGCGCCGAGTATAGTTAAAATGAAAATGACTTGTGAATACTGTTGACGAGCAGACCCCAAGAGGAGTTATCCAGGTATAACAAAGATTAAAAACCGAGCTACAGTGTAAGAGATTAAAAACTGTACAAAAGGCCGAAAAACGGCTAATGCTAAAAACGGAATAAAAACACTGGAAACGACGCGCTACATCGGCTCTAACGCTTAGAGGACCGATTTTTGGTAGGCTTAGGCTTCTGCCCCCAGTCGCTAACATTAACCGACCGAGGCTGGGCAGCACCGCCAGACTCGACCAACTCGATTTTATCGACTACAAACTGTACAGCCTGAGAAAATTTATCAACTTCATGCTGCGGTAATGACCCGCGCAAGCAAGGTATATAACTGGTCAGCTGTCGAATAAAAGCCGAACCTTCAGGACTAACAGAAAGGTCTAGCCGAGTTTTTATCGGTGAGACTTGGGTGGACTGGTCGACGGATCCACTCTCAATGCCGGAAGCGGCAGGGCTGTCCGTTCCGACGGAACGAGTGTCAGGGGGAGGCCGCTGCATAGGAACCAGGCCATTAGCAGTCGACACCTCCCTCACAGGGGTGGACGGAACGTGAACTGACAATCCACGAACAACATCGACTAGTTCGGAAACAGACCGAACCAGGCCGACAACCAGGTCCTCGAGCTTCCCAATAGCGACCCAAGGATCGCGACCGGGAAAACCCGAGACGCACGGTGAAGGAGCGACGAACCCCGGGCCGACCAGGTCGGCCGGGGTAGACGTCGGCTGGGCTCCAGAGTCCGCGCCCGGCGCCAGGCGGCGGGAGCGGGTACCGTTGGTCAAAGGCCGATCGGAAGGAACGGCAGAGAGAACCGCGGTGGAACCGATCACAGGGTTGAAATCCCTACTCGGGGCGGGAGCGGATTGTCTTTTGGCCAGGCATAAGGCCTGGGCACGTGGCATGTAGTTTGCTGCTCTAATCTGGTTCGCCAAGAGGCGCTCCTGATAGGCAGCACAGTTTAAGTTGGCGGCCGAGTGGTTACCCTGGCAATTTGGGCAGCGGCGTAAAACAGCCGCGCACTGGGCCCCTGTGTGGCCAACAGAGCCACACGAGGGGCACACCCGTTTGGACCGACACTGCTTCTTAGTGTGTCCAAACTTCTGGCACTGGTGGCAACGCACAACTGAGGCCACAAACGGAACAAGTGAAAACTCACGAGAGTTAATCAAAAGTGCATGAGGGAGGGACGCGGCCACAATCGTAACCCGCACAGAAGTCGAAGGCTGTCCATCAGCGAGGGACAGCCGACTGAAGCTGCGAACAACGCACGGTGAGACCGAACCATCAGAGTTGATGGAACCTTCAAATTTATTAGAAATATCCTCAACCGAAACCGTGGAGGGGATGCCAACGACAACACCCTCCACGGTAGGGGTGGGAACCGAACAAATAACTGCCAACTGACCCAGACGGGTGAGAGAGATCAATTTATTTTGCTGAGCTTGTGAGACACAGGAGATGAGGAAACCCTCCCCAAGAGGTTTCACTCTATCCACCTGGCCCACAGAGGCTCTCAAAAGGTCAACCAGTTTCCAGTGTAAGGCCTTGAGGGACAAAGTAGTTATGTCCCCACACTGCTTCATAACTACCGGAAAGCGGAAAAGGCCGGTAGAGGCAGGCACCGGTGGTCTAGGCGGCCCTCGAAATCTGCGTTTAGCTCTGCCGGCGACCGTGGACCAGGCAGGACCACAGCCGGCGGCAGGAGAATCAGAAATATCCGGGGAAGGAGACGAAGCAGGAACGGCAGGGGAGGACCCCGCACGGCCTACGGCAGAATCACCGTGAGCCGGCGAGGAAACATCGCCACCCGACATGCAATCGTCCACAACCTCGGAACCAGAGGAAGAATCAGACAAAGTACGATGTGTCCTCTTCCGTCCCACGAGAGAAAAATCAGGCAAGGAACCGGAGGTCAAGCCTCCAGGAACCTGTGAGCCAGCAACACGGGTCTCAGAATCGCACGAAACCTCCCGATCGGTCCTGGCTTTAACAACCGGCGAATCCCTACGGGCCCCACCGACAGCGCGAGAGCGCTTGGGGGATGGACAGGAGCTAGCGGCGGCCGCAAGGGCCCCGCCGTCCATTTCAGGAAAGCGTAACCAGGCGAAACCAGCAAAATAGATTTACTAAAAAGGAGTCACCCGTCAACAGAGACACAAGTCAAACGGATTTAAAAATCCGATTCAGGACCTAAAACACCATAAAAGGCGTAAACACGCTAAAAATTTAAAAGTTTAAAGGCTCTCACCAAAAAACAGCCAAGTAGTCGATCATACGACGCGTAAGGCGATCCTCAGGATACACGCCGTGGCGACAGGCAACACGCCCCGAAGCGAGCAGGGCCCTCACGGCTCACAGGTGGGGGGAGTAGTCAAACGTTCTCTCTCAGGGTGCGCAGCGCTGAGGTAAGTAGACAGCGCGCAAGCGTGCTAAAACATTCCCCCCTGGGAAGTGCAACGCTAAAATTCGCCAAACGGCGCGAAAGCGATCTTCAAAGTAGACGTCGCAGCGACAGGTGAAACGCCCCAACGCAGTCAAGGTAATCTCAAAGAGGAGAGCGTGCATGCCACAGCATCCTCTTTCAAGCAGAGTCAGGATCGGAATGTCGGTCCGTCGCCTGCCACCGCCACGGATTTGGCAGAGTGGTCAGCGAGTCGTCGCTTTTTAACAGGCTGGAATTTAAGGGGAAATGAGCGGGAATTTTCCAGCTGAGAGGCCGGTGTGACATCGTCAAAGTTCGTAGTATCTTATTTTTGGCTGGGTGCATTCTGATTGGTCGACGAATTACAAAATTCGACGCATGCGCACAGTGCTATCGTAGTCTTAGTAAGGATTAGGGTTAGGGTTACGACGCGTAAGAAAATCGTGAAAAAGCAGCCCCGACTTGACCTGGCGCATGCGCAAAGGCGCCCGGCTAAAGTAAGACACCCGGAACTTTGACGACGTGACACCGGGTCGGGGACATCCTTCTTTCTTTTACTGTCTGCCTGCCAGTGTTCTGGGATAACATGTAAGAGGAACACGACTTCAACTTTGGCAGGCATGGTCGTGGGTCGTTATTGCGACTGCGAGTTGTTCAAGTACAGTAATTGTGTGGGTGCAGGAGGATGGAGGAGTCGATTCTCATAATTTTCACGAAACAACTATTGATCTACAAGTTAACTTCAGTTTGTATGCGTATAGTGTTAATTGCAATAGCTGTTGATCTTAGTGAATGCGTGTGAAACCAGTGCTTCGACTTACAACAACTACATGCTATCTTATCTGACTATTGTGTAGTGGCGTGGACTACTTTTGATTTTTGGCTAAGAACAATTCTAGTGCAGTCTCCTTGGTGTGAGGAGGCCCAGATGCTTCACAGATTTACAGACAGGCTGGTCGGAAGGGTTATAACGGGTTGGTGTTTATGCTCACTTCATCGCTTGAGAGGGACCCCCCACCTCCCCTCCTCCCCCAGTGTTTCGTCGTAATCAGAAGATAATGTCGACATTGCCCTACTAACCCACTCGCGCAAGTATCTAACAAATGACTTGATGTTACTGCTGCTTATTGAATCGGACTTCGTTTCCCAATACGCCGGTGTTTTTTTTCCTTCTCTACGCGCTCTTTCTCCTCCCCTCTCAACCCCCCACCCCTAAACCCCTACTCAACCAGCTGTGCTTTGCTCTATTCATTTTTTTTATCCCTTCGCTGACACTCCCGGCTACCCCTAACTAAACCCTTTACTCTTTTAGTTACAGAACTTTTTTTTCTCCAATTTTCCCTGAATGTTTAAAGTTATTTTGCTAGTTTCAGATTCACCCCCTCTCACTCTCTCTCTCTCTCTCTCTCTCTCTCTCTCTCTCTCACCCACCAAATACCTTTTCTATTACCACTGAGAGAAAAAATACTGCGTGAGTATACACTTAGGAGAAAGAGGGTAGATTACATAGAAAACAAGTTTTCATTTGCAGTTTGTGCCAGAACGAAGACGTCTGCCTGTCACTGATAAGTTAGTTCAATACGCTCCCTAGCTCTCTCCCCTCCACCCTTTCTCTCTCACCTTTAATACGCACACCCTTTCATCACCCCTGGCCTCTAATGCACAATTCTGCACTAATACCCTTCATCTACTTCTCTGTGACTTTGCACTGTTGCCTTTGACTTTACCTGCAGATATCTGTCAGCGTGAATTCAACAGATCTTTGGTACTTCTTACAAGGAATTATGACAAGCTTTAAACATTGCTCGAACAATAAAAGACAGACTTGAAGAGCATAAGATATAAATAGTAAAAATGCATGCACACATAACTCTTCAAATCTAACGCACTCGCATCTCCCCTTACACACATATTTTACTTTACATTATACAACTAACACTAATTAACATAAACGTGCAATACATGTAAACATTTATATTACAGTATAACATTTGGGTCATAAGCAAAGGTATATCAAGTACGTATCCACTTCACACACACACACAGCCGCTGTTAAACCAATATGTCGGCGTAATTGATCAGAGTCACTGGTGTCGGATTGAAACTTGAACGGAAACAAACAGTGCAGCACTTTAAACTACGGAGACGCCTTCCGGAAGGCAGAGTCTCCAACAGAGCTGACAGAGGATTGATAGGATCGTCTTTGATGCTGATGACCTTGCTTAGGGCCCTTTTCTATAAAAATTCGTACATGGAAATCTGAGGTTTTGCCAATAATTTTACTGCAAACATTTGTTACACTATGCAACGATTTTTTTTTGCTGTTTACTTTCAGGGACTGACAACAGCAAATAAAAAAAAAATGTATGTATTGGCTCCATGTAAGCACGGTTGAGTTAGGTTTAACGTCCCGGAACACATGAGCGTATAGGAGACTGCCATAAAGCCATAGCTTAACTGCGCGAGACAAACCCGAACCTTGTCTCGGCGAGACACCCGAGACAGTCTCGGCGAGACACCCGAACCATCCTTGCCCTTAACTAAGCTCGGCGAGCAATCCGAGACAGGATCGGCGAGAACATCGAGACGTGTCTCGCCGTGTCGCGGGCCGGCCTTTTGTCTTGCCGTTCGTGCGCAGCAAACCTGCCCGAGACACTATTTTGATTTGCTGATAAATCTATCAAAGTCAATGACAACTGATCTAAAGAAATACACAACACTTAAAATAAGTAGGTGCACCAAATCTAAACTTAATTCAGACTAGAGAACAGTGAAAATGCTGAATCAGTAAAAATAATAAATCATTGAATAGCCACTGAGCTGTTCAGCCAACTCTTGCACCAGTGCATGAAATGCACCTTGCTGGTGCCTTTGCAACACATAGGGAAGTGTTGCCTTTTGCTTTCTTTCTCTTTCTGCTGCCCCTTCGTTCTCGCTTAGGACATACAGCGCTAGAACAACGCCAAAATCTTCTGCAGTTTTCAATTCACGATCGAAGGCCGCCATTGTTGCTAACGTAACTTTGTCAGGTATGTCAGTTTCGACGCAGCTAAAAATAGACCCAGTTCAGAAACGAAAAAGCTCGCCGTGACGCCCGATCTCCTGTCTCGTCTCGGCTGGTCTCGGGAAGACCCAATTAAGAATGAAACCGCATTTTTGACCTTTGGTTCGCCGAGAAAAGGTTCGGGTTTGTCTCGCCCAGTTAAGCTTAGGCTTAAGCACGGTTGCACTGTTCCAGTATTTTATGTGACACCAAAACGAAAAGAGAGCGGAGTTGGTATATAACATAAACATTCTCCGCTTACATTTCTTGAAGATAATTTCAGCATTGGCTGTAAAGGTAAGTTTATTATCAATTATAATGCCGAGATATTTGAATTGTTCAACAATTTGTATGGTCTGACCTTTGATTTGTGAAAGAAGTGGAAATATTTCTTGCATACACACGCACGCACACAAACACACACCCTCTCTCTCTCTCTCTCTCTCTCTCTCTCTCACTCTCTCTCTCTCTCTCTCTCTCTCTCTCTCTCTCTCTCTGCTCGCCGTCCTCTTCATCCTCCCCCACCTCCTTCCCCTCGTCCTCTTTCTTCTCCTTCTTCTTCTTCTTCTTCTTCTTCTTCTTCTTCTTCTTCTTCTTCTTCTTCTTCTTCTTCTTCGTGCCCAGTCTTAACAGTAACAACACGACCTCATGCATTTGTTTTGAAGTTGCTGGGAGTGATGCGGAGGGACAGCGTTCACGGCAAATTAGACACGTTTATGCAGTTTCACACAATCTCATTCCAGCCGGTGGGCCATCGGAGTCGCCACGCCGAGAATTTCGCGACGGGTTCACTCCGGAAAATTGGATTCTGAATTGAAAATGGCTCCAGTCACTCTCAGTCAATCTGTTAGGGAAAGCAGTCGTTGACTACGACCTGCAGTAGCGTGGTTAGGACACGCGAAGAAAGTGGTTGAAGAAAGACTCGCTAAGGTTTTTGTTCTACGCATGGAGTAATATTATAATCCAGTTGCAGCACTGATAGATTGCGGACACTCTGAGTTGGACTAGTTAGTTAGTTGTGGTTAGTTTTTAAGACGCGATTGCGAGGTGGGAAGGTGAAACGGAGAAGTTGGGGGTGGGGGAAGGGGGAGAAAAGGGGACAGTGGAGGAAGACAAGAGGTAACTGGGGAAAGATAGGTGGGGGAGGGAGTGAGTAAGAGAGATTTATTTATGGATTTAATTATTAAATCGTTCTTATATAGCGCTTTTCCAGTTCAAGAGCTGCTTAAGGCGCTGGCCAACTCAGGTTCTAACTCAGTCCGCCCGAGGCGCCCATTGCAACCCTGACGCCCTAGACGACTGAGCACAATGCTGGGCGACCGGAGATGGGGAGAAGGGATCTAGTGCGTGCTGGGTGTATTTGTGTATCCGGCACTCGCCCGTACAGAACATGAGCGCCAGGATCTGTAAAAAAGGGTGCGATAGAATGCGTGAGTGAACAGACTAGATCTCGGTTTATGCTCATCTCCCAAGGAGTAAGGTTTTAGTCAAAAGGACAAAGGTCACAGACTGTCTTAATTTGAGTTTGAAATCGATATAAGATGATAAATAGTTTAGTCAAGAAGAAAAAGATTGAAAATTACAAGATTTGTTTTAAGAAGGGTGGGGGAGCGGGAGGGGGAGGGAGGGAAAGATAGATGCGGCTTTAAACAAAAACTGAGGCTAAATGCATGTTTTAAATTGTCCGAGGTTATTAAATTATTTTATTTCTTAGGAGGATGAGAAGAAGAAGAAGAAGAAGAACAAGAACAAGAACAAGAACAAGAACAAGAAGAAAGACGACAACGGTGATGATTGATGACGACGACGACGATGATGATGATGATGAAAAATGGTTATGATCATTATGTCAAGATACAAGGAAAGGGGGCCGGAGGAAAGGGGTGGCAGGTTGAAACTGATGAATGAGGGGTGGGTGCGATGTCTGCATTCCAGAACTCTCCAGAATCTCTTTACCCTTGCATTTAGGATGCCCGGGCTTTTTTCACTGGAAGCTTGTGATCGGGTATGATTTAATTTGCTATGATAAAGGATCAGCAGCCCAGGACAGGCTCCGCTATTTGGCCCATTAATAACGGTTGGTTCATTCTCTTTTTGCGATAGTAATAATAATGATTAGAGTACATAGAAGAATAGGAGCAGAACACACCACTTTGTGAGTTCAGATTGTCTGTAACTTCAAAGGAAAGCCACGCAGTTTGGATTTGTAAAATAGTTGAATAATAAAAGAATATTATGTGTCTGTAATACAGATTTTTTTTAATGACTATGATCATTATATTACTTAGTTCCTAGACTTATTACCAATGGCTGAATTACACGTACAGTTGCTTTTACAAGGATCAGCGGCGAATAGCTACTTCATCGTCCACCAACAAAAATTCTTTCAAAACTTCGTCAATTAAAAAAAACGAAACAAAACAAAACATCGACACCTCTTCCTCCAGCGTTGAACCTGTCATCTATGATTGAAATAACATTCATCGCGGATAACTCACTGAAAGTATTCCTGTGCCAAGTGTGCGGACGGCTTTAGTAAATGCAGTGCCCAATTTTCATCTACAACCACCAAAAAAAAAAAAAAAAAAAAAAAAAAAAAAAGTAGGTATTGGTCAAAGCTCAAGATGTTGTCTTATGATATATTCTGCTATGGTCTAGTCTCATGGTCGTAAAGCACGATGACGTTGTCCATACAGCAGCTATGATTCATCGGCGTGCGATGGACCAGACACAGCGGACATGATTTGCGACGCAACATACCCTAATTTAGCGCACAGCCTCAAGGTACACAGGCCGCCAGGCCCAGGCACTTTGACGTTTCTTCCAGCACGGCAATCAGGGAGATGTATGAACGCTAGCACATTCCAGCTACCTCATGTAAGTGACATCACAGAGGGGATTGTTGTCCGATGAGGTAGAGATTTGGGAGATTGACTATAGCCATAGGGCGTGGGTGTGCATAGAACGTAAACCTTAGTGGACACAGTCGCTTTAGATGTTTTCTTCTTCTTCATCATCTTCATCATCATCATCATCATCATCATCATCATCATCATCATCATCATCATCATCATCATCATCATCATAATTATTATCGTTACCATCATCATTGTCATCATCATCATCATCATCGTTATCATCATTATCATCATCATAGTCGTCGCCATCATCATCGTTATCATCATCATCATCGTTACCATCATCATCGTTATCATCATCGTCGTCGTCATTATCATCATCGTCATTATTATCATCATCATCATCATCATCGCCATCATCATCGTTATTGTCATCATCATCGCCATCATCACTTGTTATTTATTGTTGTTGCTGCATCAATTTTTATTCATCAGATTAACATAAGTTATATATTACAACTTATGTTAATTGCACAGTATGTTATTTATTGCAGTTGCATCGGTTACGAATGATGTATTGGCCAAATCTGCAATCAAAACAACCACAACACAGCCTTGGTGGATTAATTATGAGCATGTTCATGTCCCAATATTGGTTTTGAGGTGGAGACAATTCGCATCAAAGAGCTCACAACCATTTTTATGATAGAACTGTGTTTGGGGGAGGTGACCTTTTGTATATCAGCCAAAACTGCCTGAAGTATATTAATTTAATACCAAAGATGATGAGCGGCGGGGATGAGAAATATATTGTCGACTTGTGCTTGAGCAAACATTATTGTCATTTTTATTATACAGTTGTAATCATCAACCATTTTATTTAGGGTTCAGGATTTAAACAGAAGACTAAATTGAAATGAGATCCATCGCATAACTTTGAACTAACCACTCGACAAAATTCTGTAAAATGCTGTGAAGATCCTATGTCACTTGCTAACACCGAAGACATTTTGAGTCATCGTCGTTGTCGTTTTCGTTGTTGCTGTTTCTTTTTTGTTGTTTAAATATCCTATCCTATCCTATCCTATCCTATCCTATCCTATCCCGTAACTCGGGGTGGTAGGAGCACCACAAATGATCGTTTAAACAGCATACTCAATCTTTCTCTGTTCTCAGCAACCCTCATGGCTTCACTCAGTGTCAAACCAGTTCATTCTCGAATGTTGTCCTTACACCTCTTTTTTGGTCTCCCTCTTCTTCTGCCTCCTTGCACTGTGCTTTGCAGGATGGTCTTTGCAAGGCCTGATGATCTGGTGTCGTGGTCGTACCATCGGAGTTTCCGTTTCTTCAGCACTGTGAGCCGGTCATCGTGTTCTCCAATGGTTTGTGTGATGGTCTGTCGGACTTCGTCGTTGGTAATTTGCTGGATATAGAAAATGCCCAGAAGTCTTCTGTAGCACCTCATCTCCATGCTTTGTATTCTTCGTTGTAGATCTGGTGTGAGGGTCCCTGTTTCGCAAGCGTATAGGAAGATGGAGATGATAAGGGAGCACAGCGGTCTTACCTTGGAATTGAGACTGATTGTCCTGTCTTTCCAAATGAACTTCAACTTTGCCAGGGCAGCAGTTGTCTGTGCTATCCTGTAGAAGACTTCCTGTCAGGACCCATTGTCTGATACAATGGCTCCTGAAGCTGTGCGCACTGTGTTGAGGGATTGGCCTTGGACTTTGGTGTCCGTGTTGATGTCATTGGTGTTGTTGGTCATCATTTTGGTCTTCTCTGCACTTATTTCCATTCCATAGCTCTGGAGGTGCTGTAAAGTCTCTGTAACAGGTGTTCAAGTTCTTGTTCCTCTCCAAGGAATCCATCAATGTCATAAGCTAAAACGAAGGCTGAAGATTGCTCTAACCCCTATGCTGACTGTGCCTTCGTGATCTGCAAGGGCATCTAACATAATGCGCTCTAGGAAGATGTTGAAGAGTGTTGGAGAGAGTAGGCATCCTTGACGCACACCGATTGTTGTTCTGAACCAGTTTCCGATGGCGCTGTTATGGAGGACTGCACTGGTAGCCTTGTCATACAGGCGTTTGATGACTTCAATAATTTTAGGGCTAATATTGTACACTCTCATGGTTGCCCACAGAGCTGCATGCCAGACTGTTTAAATATAAATAACGAAAATATCTTAAACGCTTTAGAATAAACCGATGTACTAGTATTTTGTCTCTATTTGGGTGTATTCGTGCTTTTGGTCTTCTCTTTTGAACATAGTTTTAATACTTGAAACTGTTGCGACATACTGGTCGCTTCTTTTAACAATATATAGCATGGCTTTGTACAGTAGCATACAAGCGAGTTTCTTGGCAAAGGGGTAGGGGTTTAATGGTATTTGATTATTCTTTGGGGTTGCGGCATGGGGAAGTAGTGTTTAGAACTAGCAGCCAGGGCAAGATAATCTGTTTAGAATCGTTAACCGTGTAGTAGCGGTCGATCAAATTAAAACAGCTCTTCTGTTTTTAGCGAAGGCCACACACAAGTTAGACCTACCGCCGAAGTCGTGTGGGAGATAAATTGTTATTTTTTTATTTTTTTTTTCTAGTAAGGTTGTCGACGGATTTGGGAATAGGGCCAAAAAACAATAAACCTCTCTATAAAAAATATAGCATTAGATATTTATATTACCAGTTTTAGATTGAGTTGTTAGTGGATCTTCATCATGATCATCATCATCATGATCATCATCATCATCATCGTAGTCGTCATCGTCATCATTATCATTTTTGTCATCGTCGTCCTCGCCCTCGTCGTTTTCATGATCTTTATCATCATGAATCTTGTTATCTAGGGCCTTGTTTTTTTTTTTATCATCATCATGGCCTACATCATATTTTTTGCATACCAGAATCTCTGCTTTGGTGCTACGACTACTACTTGTAGTCGCGATCGCGATCATAACAGCCTACTATTGGTTCGTTCACCATAATAATATGTATCATTATGCATCATTTATACATAATGATCTTTATTTAGCCACCGTATTTACCAATATTGTGTTCGCCATTTCGGTGTTCAATTTTTAACATCCATCATAGCTAGACTAGTGTTTGCACAAAACTGTTGGCGAGGTTGGTGGAAAATTGATGATTCAACATAGCATTAGTTCCAGTATCGACAAATTCATTGTAGCGCGCTGTATGCAGTTCTTTGTCTCTGCAAGGTTTGATGCCTGGGGGCCTGAGGGCCTGGGATCTAAAGACCGACATCCACGCGAATTTACACGTTGCTGTTTTTTCATACCTGTTGGTACAACGAAAATACGTTTCCCCAGTGCCTACAAATAAACAAGCGTTTTAATGTGATGCCGCATGCAAACTGTCCTCGAGGCGTAAAGGTGTACCTCGACGTTGAAATGTTCACGCCACCAAATCAAAATCATTTGTGATCTTGCTTGTAGGCACTTCCAATCCACTGATCAACCGGTGATGCAAAGCCTGCATTTTTTAGCTGGCCTTTCGTGGCCTGTTTCAGACTTCTTTTTTGTGTGTTTTAAATTCTTCCATCGGAATCAAAGCGAGTTGAAAGGATGAAAGAAGCTTTTGGAGAGCTGTTGGAAAGCATGGTGTACAGGTTCTACAAATGTAGGTCTACCAGTGTGACGGTCACAATACAGGACGCATTTTTCTTTCTTCTGTAGGATGGAGAGTGTTGGAAAGCTTGATGTAACACGGGAACCAATGTTGCGGTCGATTCGATGCACGCTGGGGCTTCAAGCGTGTCGTTATAACGAGCATAACGATGTTTACCTTTCATTGAATTTAAAGAGGCACCTACTACTGCAGTCAGCTCAGTGGATCCAATGTTATAAGTAAGAATGCTGAATGCAAATTTCTAGCTTTTCGTCAGTTAAATTAGATAAATGTTGTTTGTGTGGTGTGGTTGTGTGACCTGGTAGAATTGTGTGTGTGTGTGAGAGAGAGAGAGAGAGAGAGAGAGAGAGAGAGAGAGAGAGAGAGAGAGAGAGAGAGAGAGAGAGAGCAACGAACATCACGCTGCTGGATTACGTATAATTTGCGAGAAGGAATTCGAATACAATTGAATGTTTATTAAATAATCAGCTAGCTGTGGAGAAAAAAACAGACAGAGAGACAGACAGAAACAGGGAGAGATAGAAAGAACGACCGACAAATAGCGGACATGAAGGGAGATACAGAAAGCGAGTGTCGCTCGCAGACAGAAGCATGCGGAAAGCACGAAGACATACGTAGACGCTGGCAGACGGACAGAAAGAGACGTATCTGTCTCCGATGGGGAGACAGTATGACAGCGATGCCCCCGGGTTGTTGGTTATTGTTTGATCAGTGTAGTATTATCAAGTGTCATTGCACAGATATGCAAAAAGCACTGCATAACGTGTGCATGTATCTTCACCGTTTTGTGAACAAGGCGTGAACCGCTCCAACTATTTACAGTATTAAGATCTTGTATTACTATTAAACTTCGTAACACGTTCTTGCGTCTTATGAAATGCCTGATTCTACTCTTTAGATACTTGTAATGAGATCTTGTTCGCCCTTGTTTACTGATCTTTTGACGGATCCACCTTGCAACAACATCCGTAGGTTTACCCCCCCCCCACCCCACCCTTTCTCTCTCCAGTCTCCATCTTCAACATGTTCTTTTAACGAGGCTTAACCGTTAGTGATCCCCAAATGTTAACGGTTTCCGTTTGGTCATAACTAAAGTTAAATTCACACACAAGTATGTAGAACACCAAGACTGGATTTTATTAAAAATGTAGGAATCGGAAAGTGATTTTTTTGACGGAAAAGGGTTAGGGCTATGGATAGATCTACAACTAACCCTTACCCGAACCCTTGTCTAAAAAGTTGACCTAGTTCGTCTCCTATGGGCGACGAAATAGGTCGAATTTTTCTCAAAATTTCTCCGAAAATTGACTGTATTTTCTCCGTCCCGGATAGAGCACTCCTGTGTACTTAAAACACTCTCATGCACTGCAACTGCACTTTTATGAACTAAAAGAGCACTCCTGTGTACTTAAAAAAAAGTGGGTAACTGGAAAACGCTGGGTGGCTAATACACTCACCCATTTCCTGCATAAAAAGCAAGGTTAGTCACCCATTTCAAGGCTTATGTCTCCGCACATACACACACACAAACACACACACACATACACACACATACAAATCTGCATTCAGGGTAACTCAGAGTATCTTTGCTGTAGTGTGTACACCTTAAACGTCCCACCGCCGCAGCTGAAGAGGTAAAGCGTTCGACTGGCACACCGAGGTCCCAGGTTCGAATCCCGTGGTGGGCAAGGTAAAATAGGCCATTTTCACTGTCGGTATTTGCAGTATGATTGCTCTGGTGGTTCAGTGTTGATTTAGGTTCCTTCCACCTCTCACCTGGGATGATTATCCCCGTCTGCCATATCGCCAATGGTGGGTGTAGACGTTATATTTCAATGTTCATTCATTCACACCTTGACTGCTGAGTGTATTGTATATCATACAATCATTTGGTCCTGATTTGGCTCGGAAGAGTCCGCTGGACCTAAAGCAATAACCTTGTAATGTAATCATACAATCAATTATCTGATTACTACAAATAGGACTAAAGAAAATCGTTGCCGCAATTGCATTTAATGATTTATTTTAATTGTTTATTTATTGTTAGAAAAAAAGAAGAACCTAAGGGTTAAAGTGGGTTTTTATATTCAGTATAATGATGACGACGATGAGACGACGACGATGATAATGATGATGTCGATAATAATCCATTTTATATAGCGCGACTCCCCATGCTATTAGCTCAGAACTCTAAAGAGTAAAGTGCATAACTGTGAAAGGCGACAGGATTCTGCGGTTGCTGCAGAAGTTCAAAGCGTCAGTCCCCTACCGTCAGTCCCTTAGGGGCCTATATTATAGAATTGTTATTGTGGGGGCTGCGCAGTTTTTTTGCTTCAGACTGCCTGTTTGCAGGGGGTATTTGTCCATTAGACAGATTGCACTTCCACATCATCATGCATTTTTTTCAGTTAGTTTCTTTGTTGGGTGTGCATATTACACACACACATATACACGCGTACGCGCGCGCGCACACAAACGCAAACATCGCACAGCAGTACATCAGACGCAGTGTGTTATTTGTACGTATTTCTTTATTTGTACATGGAACTTTTTTCAGTAAATTTATTTTTAGGGTGCCACCGTGGGAAATGGGATGCCAAGCTCACGAACTTCTCTCGTGATCTGTGAGTTTAAATCTCTCTTCGGTGTTGCTATAAAATGAAACGGTCAACGCGTTTACTTAAAGGAGCATTATTACTGCAGATTATTGTTGCTTTTGACAGACGACTTTAGTGATGCATTTCAAACATTGATTGAACCGAAGAGATTCCGTCTTCTCATCTCAACTCTCTCTCTCTCTCTCTCTCCCTCCCTCCCTCTCTCTCCTTCTCTCCCTCCCTTCCTGCTCACCCCTTCTCTCCTCCCTATTTCTTTTTCTTTCGTTCGTTCTATCGCTTACTCGCTTCATCCCCTCTCTCCGTCTTTCCCTCGTTCCGTCTCAACATTGGCGGTGGCAACCATGTGCTGGCTACTAAATTCAAGTTTATATTTTGTTTTATTTCGTACATTTCTCGGGCCTGCGCACAGGTTGGCGTGATGGCTGATGCAGCAGCGGAGCAATGGCCTTTAGGGATCGGCGACATGGTCCACTAATGGAAGGCGGTCTTTGAAGTCACTGTTTTACTCTCACCGTACATCATGCGCCCCCGGCAGATGGCAAAAAGGTGTAGAGAATTAGTTTATAATCTTGCGTCCAGGTGAGACTACGAGGGAAAGAGAGAGAGAGAGAGAGAGAGAGAGAGAGAGAGAGAGAGAGAGAGAGAGAGAGAGAGAGAGAGAGAGAGAGAGATGGGGATATTTTTTATTCACAAGATTGCAAACATGGGCCTTGTGGTATTTCTTTCTCTGAATCATTGCTTGTTGGACGAAAAATCAAGGACAAAGTTCAAAATGGTCAAATTCATTATTGGAGATCTCATTTGAGTTTTCCAGGGCTCTTAACGTGTTGTTTTTTTTTACCTAGACAATTTGTGTTTCGAACTTTACTTAAGGTAGGCATGCAGCCTAATGCCTTCATCATCATCATCATCGCCGTCGTCATCATCACCGTCATCACATCATCATCGTCATCATCATCATCATCATCTTCTTCTTCTTCTTCTTCTTCGTTGTATCGTTTCATTCTTCTCTGTTTCTCGGCCAGTGGTGCTGTTGTAAGTTGACGTTGTTCTAGCCCTGGCAAGCACGATAATAGATCTATAGGTGACATGGGCAGTGATCAATGTGAGCACTCAATTACATGGCAACGTGTCATCTGACAACCATCGAGTGACATAATAATTCTTTGTGGCATTGTGAACTCGATCTACTATCTATCTTCATCGTCATCGAAAAAAGACATGAATCTGAAAATCATCGTCGCCATCATCAGCATCTTCATCGTCATCGTCATGTCTCCCTTCTGCACACATTCCTCCTCCCCTCTCTCTCTCTCTCTCTCTCTCTCTCTCTCTCTCTCTCTCTCTCTCTCTCTCTCTCTCTCTCTCTCTCTCTCTCGCTCACGGCGCAACACTCTCACTCACACACATGCACACACCTGCATATTGCATTACCTTTATCTCAGTCGATTTCATCTTCATCAACACCGCCACAACAACCAAAGCGACAACAGGAGCAGCTACTACAGCAAAGTTAAAGTTCTTATATGAAGCACTTGCCAGCAATAACAACCCAGTGATGATATTGTTTTGGTGTGTGTGTGTGCGCACGCGCGCGCTTGTTTGTGTGTATGTACGCAGATGTTGGCAGCACAAATGATGGATCTGCCGTCATGCATTGTTATTGTGGACCCTGGAGGCTCGCATAAAAGTCATTGCAGTCTGATATCTGACTGATATCTGCTATATCTGCTGGATCGCATACTGTGGATGTGGACTTTACTTTGGAGGCCAATGTTTGGACAATGGAGAAAGAGAGAGAGAGGGGAAAACGGAGAGGAGAGGAAAGAAATGAAAGAGTTTAGAATAACAACAGCCAACTTATGAATTACATGTGAGAACGGTTAGTTATTAAAATTAGTAGTGTATAATATGACTGGATGTGAATATTATGCGTTTATTATCGTGCATTTAGGTAGATCATAAAAAATCCGGAGCAATTGAATCTGCGTGCGTTTCCACGCGTGATGTGTGTGTGTGTGTGTGTATGTGTGGGCAAGTGCGCGGCTGTGTTTGGCAGTGTATGCGTGCGTGTGTTTTGTGTTCCTATGAAAAAGAGCGCGCCTGACAGATCGAAAGTTCCATTAAGGAAATTATTATGTCACCGTTTCAGGAGCATATTTATTTGGCTGACGTCGTCAGAGGCGAAATCTGATGGATGGGAGTTCTCGGGGGTTCAATTAAGAATTATCAATAGAGTCGGCGCTATCGTTGTTTCCCGGTAATCATTGACCAAACTTTTTACGCCTCACAAGAGAGCGGCTGCTGAAAAGCATAAGAGTGAATCAGAGCGAAGCGTTTTGTTTCAAAACTGAGGTTGGGGTTGAATGGGTGGAGCCCTGGGGGATTTTATAGAGGAAATAGAGAAGGGGAGAGAAGAGAGAGAGAGAGAGAGAGAGAGAGAGAGAGAGAGAGAGAGAGAGAGAGAGAGAGAGAGAGAGAGAGAGAGAGAGAGAGAGAGAGAGAGAGAGAGAGAGAAATGAAATGGGGTGGATGGTGGGATCTGCAACGGCTTCTGATGTTTGAAGTTCTGCCCATCCCTCCGCACTCCACCCCACTCCCTCTCCGCAGAATTTTAGTGGCGTCATTCATCTTCTTCACCCACTCTTCGCTTTTTGCGCTCCATTCTCCCTCATCCCCGTTATCATCACCCCCTTATTTCTCCGCTCTTTCTTGTGTTTTTGTCCCCCATAAGCTCCCATTGAAAAAAAAAAGGGAGGAACACGCGCGAGAGGGTGAGTGATTGGCTTTGATGTCGTTGCAGCAACCGTTGGTGGTTGTGTCGTTGCTGTTGCTGTCGCCACCACCATCCGCTGGTGATGGAAAAGAGCTGTTTGGGAGAAGGAGGGCGCAGTTGTTGGTTTGCCACGCAATGCCGAGAATGCTTGAATTATGGGAGCTGTTCTTTTGTAGTTCAAGAAGTTTTGAGAACTTCCATTAGTGTGTTCAGCGAGTAATTGGCGCTTTCACCATTTCTGTCGACTGGACAGTTATGTGATTTCATTCTTCATGTTAATTTATTAATGAAACATACAGTATGAACACTTTCAAGTTATTTGTTGGATTCATTTTTCGTTAATGTGAACCTGCATTCTGAAGAGTTCTTTCTTTTGGCGTTAGCTACTTCAAAACATTTTTTTTTTTTGAGATTGTAAAACTAAAAGTGTGAATGTTCGTATGTCTGCCTACGTTGTCTTAATATAACCTTTATTTGTAGTGCATGAACATTATCAGTGAAATTGTAGTTGTGCAAAAAAACGACATTTTTATTGAATATCATAACTATGGAATTGAGACACGTACATTCCAGATAACAAATGCCAGTTTGTTTGTTTTTAATAAATATATAACCATAAAATCGGAGACGCCGAGTTCCATGATTAATACCTATGAAAACTTAGAAGATGAAAGATGTAAACGCTAATCCGCTTGTTTATTTTGTGAATCCAGGCCTGCTACTGAGTGTTTGAGATTTAATGGTGATATTGCGTTTGGAATTTTGAATTGAGAGACTAATTTCCAGATGATAAAAAACCAACAACAGTTTCTTGATAATTATTATGAAAGCTGAGACACCAAGCTCCACAATGACAATTTTCAACGGCAACTCGCTTGTTTCATTGGACAATTCAAGTCTGTAGTGGTGTGTCTCGCTTTGAATCGTGGCTTTGTGTGGATAGACTTTTATACTCTGTAAAAGATGTCAGTTTCTGTGAGGATTCGACGAAGATTTCGTTCAATAGGCCGTTGTCAGCAAGGTATGGAATTAAGGGCGATTAAAAAAACAAAAACAAGTCCCGACATTTTGTATGTTTTTGTCGTCTGTGTTGTTGTTAGCGTTGTTGGTCATCCTGCTGTTGCTTATTACTGTTGTTGTTGAGTTGAGACATTTTTTGTGCGAGGTTTATGAGAGTGTAGGGTTGAAGAGAAAATGGAATTAAAAACACAACTGTATGACTAACTGGACAAACATCTAATGAAATATTTTAAACAGGAAATTAACAGTATGTCTAATTCTAGAGCCTTTATTTATTTATGTAGTAGCAGTTGTTGTAGTTGTTGTGGTTGTTATAAATACTGCAGATGCAAATAGAGTATAGAGCAGTCTATTGATAAAGGTGGGGGTTTTTTGTTTGTTTTTTAAGCTTCTGTCAGCTTTCTTATGGCGCATGCTTTGCGTTTTTATGGCAATGCGTGTTGTGTTTGAATCTGATAACTGTGGGCCATCTCTTTGTGCACTGGACACGCGCCTAGGTAAACTTGACTTGAAGACCCACAGTTTGCGCCGAGTTTTCGTAAGCCATTTTCAACACGTACGCATCCATATAAACACACCACGATTCTGACGAATCAGTTGTGGTGCATTGAGCTGCTATCCGTCAGCTTTCTACGACTCTTCTCCTACCTCTGAGCATCCACCCGCTGTCAACTTTCTTCAACAATAATATTTCTTTCTTTTTTATATCGAGTTGTCGTGGACCTGACCGAACCGAAAAGTCTAACGTAAGAAATATCTTTGCCCGAACTGGCAGGCAAAATGGCTTTTTTACTAGCTGGAAATTCCCTGGCTTTCTCTCTTTCCTTTCTTGGCTTTTCCTTTATTGTTTTTTCAGCCTTTTTTGTGGTATTGGGTATTTGCTTCTAGTTCTACTACAATACTTGGATTGAAGACGACAAACGAATAATCAAACATCTGCCAAAGAACTATTGACTGAACTAGGGGACGCAATAATGGGCCACTGCAGTTGAGTTTGTAATTAAATATTGGAAAGGTAGAATGCGGCTTTTGCTATGAACAGGAAAAATATTATTTCAAATATAATTATATTGTACGAAACTGTCGGTGTACGTCTGTTGAAGAAGAACAAGGAAGAGGAAAGTGGTGGAAAGTGAGAATAAAATCTCAATCTCTCTTTCTATCTCTCCCCCTCTCTCCCTTTTCCCCTCCTTCCCTTTTTCCCTCCCTCTCTCTCTCTTTTGCTCTCCCCATTCCTTTGTGGGGTGGGGTGGGGTGGTGGAAGGCTGTCTGTCATCAATTCATGCGCTAACATGCCTTTTCCTGCACTCTTGGGTCTTGGCCGTAAAACTAACTGCTGGGTGTCGCCTGACTTTATGACACTGGGGAAGAAGGACGACCTTTATAACACTGTAAAAATGCACAGGAAGTCCACCGTCATCTTACGTTTGTGTACGTGTGCAAGCGGGCTCTGGAATATCTGTCTCCTGACACGAATCTGCACACACAGCAACTCTTTTATTTAATTTTATTTTACTTTTGGTTTTATTTTATTTCCTGTTGCTCTAGTATTGATACTTGTATGTTCGAAAGACGACAATTGTACATTGGCGGAATTCCGGGGTTTTGAGTAAGGTCCTGATACTTGCTTTTTTTTGTTTCGAAAAGGGAAAAAACCCGCACTTGAAATTATATCTTTTCCAGTTTTAAATTTGTAACGGGTATCTCAGTTTTGCTTTGCAAAATACGAATATTTGTTTATTTGTTTTGACATGGCCGCATGCTTTTCTAACGTCAGTAATAAAGACGGAAAGGGAATAATTCCTGGACAATGATAACAAAACCTATGTGTGATGATCGCCTTGTGCTTTCTCTGTCTCCCATGCTCTTCGTCAATGGATTAAGCTGGATCTGTCGCTTTCTAATGGATACATTATATTTCCTTATCGCACAGTTGCGTACCTTGGGTATCTTCTTCTTCTACTTCTTTCTTTCTTTCTTTCTTTCTTTCTTTCTTTCTTTCTTTCTTTCTTTCTTTCTTTCTTTCTTCTTCTTCTTCTTCTTCTTCTTCTTCTTCTTCTTCTTCTTCTTCTTCTTCTTCTTCTTCTTCTTCTGCTGCTGCTGCTGCTGCTGCTGCTGCTGCTCCTCCTCGCCGTCGTCTTCATCACACCCACCCTCTCTTTCGCTAAAAATGTGGACCATCGAAAACATTGCAGTCGGGCCTTGTGCGACGTCCAAGTCTTGTTTTAGCCTGTCTGTGTTTACGCTCTTCCGCTGTTATGCTGTGATAAGGGTTACTACGGCATAACTCAGCATAAAAGTCTTCGCGTTGCTCAACATAAAAAAGGTTAACAGCTAATATTCCCTGAGGAAGACAAATACCATTCAAGGAGAAGAAGGAGGCGAGAGAGAGAGAGAGAGAGAGAGAGAGAGAAGTCCAAACATTTAATAGAGTATTAGCATTAGGTTCTATTAAAACAGCTCGTCCTTAATTAACAACTATTTAAAATAAAATAATACTAAAGATATACAGAGAGATGCGTGAAAAGAGAAAGATAATAGCGTTAGGTCCTATGGACCTGTTATATAGCTCGTCCTTAATTAACAATTATTTAAAAGAAAAGAAAAAGAAAGACAGAGATGTGTGAAAAGAGAAAGAGAATAGAGGTGAGAGAGGGGGTGGAGGACGACAGGAAGCAATAGAAGAACAGGAGACAGACAAACGGACAGACAGACAATAGCTCTTGAGAGCTAGAGCAAAGAAGGTCTATTTAGAGAGAGCGTAGAGCTCTAGGAGAGACCAGAGGGTAACACGGGAAACGGGGAGTGCAAAAGTCGCCGGAAGGATTACCGCTGTTTGATCGAGTGTTAAACAAGGAAAGTCAAGGCATGTTGGAAGGTCTCTTTTGTTTCTCTGTCAGTGCCATGATGTCTAAGGCCTACAGACAGTTAAAGAAGCAGAAACACCGTTTTAACAGTTTTTGTTTTGAAGAGAGGGGGGGGGGAGGAGTGTGAGGGTGGAGATGGGGGCGGAATCTTGAGACGTGGCTTGTCTGAACGCTTTACTTAAACACGCGTCATCAAAGAGGGAAAGTATTACGCTGCATTTTAAAGCTACAAAACACAAACCCCATACAGTGAGATGTCTTCCTGTATTCTTCATGTTGGTTAAGGTTTTCCCATAACTTTGCGGTCGTACGACAACAAAAGAGACGTTTTAGCTAAGGCTTCGCTTTCTCAGTTCCAATGTTACTCTGTTATAGAGTTTTACAAATTTGAAGTGATGGGTTATTGTTTGTTTGTTTCATTCTTTGTTTCATTTAACTTCTATCCACAGACTTAAAAAAAACACTAGGGAATTAAACGTCTATTCACACAATTAACGTCTATTGAACGAAGTGATTTTAGACTAGGAAATTAAACGTCTATTCACATAATTAACGTCTATTCAACGAAGTGATTTTGGACTAAGGAATTAAAGGAAAGATCGGATAAAAATGGAGAAGTGAGGAGGAGGGGGCGCAACATAGCTAGAAGATATCGAATCCTGGAGCTTACTTCTTTCTGCACATAATTTGAAGTTGTCAAGTTCAGGCGGTTTTTGCTATAAATTCTATTATTGTGCACAGTTCATTTGCTCAGTACAGTATTTTAATTTTACGTCTGTTCACCCTAGGTTATATTAGGCAACAAAAATAAAAAAAATAAGATAAAATAGTATTAAATACAAAATAAAATAAAACTAGTGATTTTAAAATAGCATGAACCATATTATCAATGTCTGTATATACTCGTATTATTGTGCATTCTCTGCTTATTGTGCATGCTTCAGAATGCTTATTATTCTCGTTGTGGTATAGACAACAATTTTCTCAGTCCGAGAAAACCTTTAGACATATCTGGATGGAAGACTCACAAAGCTGGAAACCTTTTGACCTCTGTGGGTAGAATGGACCCACTATTCTAAATACCTGTCCAACGACGTGACTCGAGACGAGAGGAGCAATACCATTCTATATGGGATTGGAAGGGTGAAATCAGATTCAATGAAACTACCGAGTTCTATGAGTTAAGCTGGAGAAACTGTATTCTAGAGGGTTGTGGGGATGGGAGAAGAACGCACGCGCGCGCGCGAAAGAGAGAGAGACCCTCTGCCAGGTAGAAATTGAGAGTTGGTGAATGTTGGGGTGTGCAAAGGAGGGGGGGGGTGTGAGATAGAGAGAGTTAGAACATTCGATAAGATCGCTTTCAATGGCGGTATTAGCTCCATTGTGGATTTTTACGCACGTCGTAAGGTTTTTATGGGCTGTGCTTTAGGAGCGCGTTACCAATATCCGCTGTGTAAGAGACGTTGTCGGTTCGAGTTAGCTATTGACTATAATGTCCCTTGTGACATTGTCTGCTGCTCTTCCTTTTTACCTCGCTGAATTAATTACCTTCTCATTTATTTACGCTCAAAAGGGTTTAGTTGGCTTGTGTGTATGTGTGCTTGTGTGTGTGTGTGCGTCTTTTTTTCTTCCCTTATTCCACTCTTCTTCTTCTTCTTCTTCTTCTTCTTCTTCTTCTTCTTCTTCTTCTTCTTCTTCTTCTTCTTCTTCTTCTTCTTCTTCTTCTTCTTCTCCTCCTCCTTTTTCTTCTTCTCTCTCTCTCCCTCTACCTCTCCCACCTCAACCGATATATTCATTATCTTTAACGTTCTTTAAAATATATTTTTTCAAATGTCTTTAATAATATTTATTTCCAGGTACTGCTATTTTATATTTTATGTATACTCATGATGGACATTTATTTCTTTAAAAAAAGAAAGGAGAACTGCACTTTTGACATTGACACGTTTGATTTATTGTCTACAGTTGCACAGATTACTGTGAGCGCTGTGACTATCTCCCTCTCCTTTTGCTCATTCCCTTCTTAAAGGTACAACCCTAAGTGAATTCATTTGAACGATGAAACCGTCAACTAACATCAAAGCTGTCTAAAAACTGATTTTGTTAAAGTATTAGTAGGTGACTTTTTCAGTTTAGCGTGATTCCATGTTTTATTACAGCTCTTTCTGATTTATGTCTTTGATGAAGCCTCGGGTTTTTGTCGGTTTTCGAATGATACATTTTGTTTCTGTTGATGTTTTTTGTTTTTGTTTTGTGGGCGAAACAGTAGATCTATAATATATTTTATTTACAATTCCTTGTTAAAATGAATCAGAATGTGTTGTTTTTTTGTTTAGTTTTTTGTTGTTGTTGTTTTTACACAGTGGATTCCGTGATGGCACCATACTACTATTCTGCACAGTGTAGTCTGTTGGGAAATGTCAAGTTCCTGGCAGCATATGTAGTCGTGTTTTTTTTTAAATGCAGTTCTACAATATTCAAAGAGTAAGAATAAGGAGTCTTACATGTTGGGACACATTTCAGTGTGGTTTACACGTTGGTAAGAGCGACCGAGGAGCTCACTTGTCGTTTACAAGTTTCTGAAGCGTTGAGGAAATACAATTTGACGTACTTGCATGCACCTTGCAGGTCCATACCCGAGTATTCGAGCCTCTGTTGTCTTTTTACACCGTACCCTGCTCTGTTGTGGACATAGACGTAGGGCGTTGATATTCTGGAGGACATGCAGAAGTACTTCTTTGAGCTGACAGACAGCTCGGGTTTCTTGTCATCTTAAGAGAAAGCAATATTTTCAGAACAGCCGACTTCACCTAGATAAAGCCGTCATTAAGAGAAATATTATAATTCAAAGTCAATACCAAAATGTGTTCCTTGTGCGTTCACTTTGCAAATGAAACTTTTTTTTTTTTAAATTCTAGCCTAATTCAATAATTATCGTCCAAAAAGATATGATAGACATTTACTATGTAGCTGTAGAATTATTGAAATGTTGCAATCGTATTGCGATAGACTTACGTACATAATTAATAAAACTCTTCTTGCTGTATATTCAATTTACATGTTAAAACTGGTATTGCGTTAAGATTTTTTTTGGGGACATCTTTACACTCGCATTGTGCTGTAGACATTTTCAATCTACTAGCAGTGCTATAACCTCTACAGTTTTGGAGTGCCTTGGACAGATTTCAGGTTCGCGTAATTATTTTTTTTAAATGTACTCTAATTAATCAAGGTTGTTGATGATTAGGACACGGTGTCCACAAATATATTTTTGTGCAGGCGATTTGGCACTACAGAAAACCACTATAATAGAGTGGCTTACAATGCTTGGTTATTTTAATAATTGATCGAGTTCGCAGGTATCGATCTTTGAACCAACCTATTACTGTTCTCTTTTACTTCGTGCAGGTCTTAGATTCTAATTTCCTCTAAGATAAGGGGCTGTGGAGTGGTTATAAGGAGGGAAGGGGGGGGTGGGTGTTAGGTGTAGAGAGGCGTTTCGAGTGTTATTTATTACAATTGTGTCAGTAGAGGTATGATATTCTCTGTGTCTCGACCAAGCCGCTCTTTTCGGTTGCCATGCACGGGAGTAATGCTACTAATAGGCACTGATGATCAGTGACCCTCCGAGGCAGGCAGGGCTGAAAAGATAGATTCAGCTTGTCATCAGTATAGCCCTTGTGTTTGATACTCGGTGTGTTTTGTTAATAGGGTGCAGGATTTCAATATGAACTGCGTAGTCCATGTGGTAATCTGCTTAGTGCTCAAAGAACCGAAGACCTGCTGGACTTTCTACTCGGGGACAAAGCGCTTGTGCTCACATTGGGAGAGAGCGAAGGGCCGGGTGATGTTGGATGGGTTGAAATCGTGGTTTGATCGCTCTTCACTATAACAAGTGGATATCGTCTTTAAAGCTCAGGAAGAGCCTGCCCTCCTCCTCTCTCTCTTCTCTCCCCCCCCCCACCTCACCATGGGTTCCATGAAACTCTCCCATCTCTAGAATTCTTAGACCATCCAACTAGGTGTTTGCTTGTAATGTACAATCCATACCGAGAGGACACACACCAAAGCAAAACCCTCGTTCAATCATTCAACCAACCATCCGTCCGTTCACACACTCGCCTGTTCGCTCACATGCACCTACCCCCCACCCAACCCCCACACAAATATAGGAGGAATTAACAGAGAAAACGACAACGAAGAAGAAGAAGAAGAAGAAGATGATGATGATGATGATGATGATGATGATGATGATGATGATGATGATGATGATGATGATGATGCTTCAAGAAGGAGGAAGAGGAGAGTATCGCGGCCGATTATCTATTTTGGCAATGGCGTCTTCTTCTTCCCTCATTGGCTTAAGCTGTGTGTAACTCTAAACCCATGATTAGTCTGGGGCCAATACTCTCACGTCGGTGGCTGTAGATGGTACACGAGAGAACCGCATCATTCACCTGTCTTGTCAGCCATTTTCTCCTTCCCCCCCCCACCCCACCCCCTGCTCTGGTAATTGAGGGAATGAAGTCTCAGATCGATAGCAGGTCTGCCTGGGCGTTTTATGAGTATTGTACTTGTCCGGTAAATGAGACATGCAAGTTGCACGTGTGCATATTAGCCTCACCTTAGTGGCATTTCTAATGATTCATGGAGAATGATAGACACGTTACGTCCAACCGCCCTGTGGTTGAACAAAGAAATTCCCTTTACGTGATTCGTTAGATTTGGCATTATATAATGGCCTTGATGATCCGGGCAGACTGTTTGATAGACATGACATCAGATTGATGTAATATGTTCATTTTTGATGAGTGCATGCATATCTACATCGTTTACCCTCTATAAAGCTACAGTGGACATTTTGCAATCGCTCTCATCTATACCGCAGCATGATAGTAGTATTTACCCCTCCTCTCCTATTTACTCCAAGAGAGAATCAGATTGTCTTAACGATGGATAGTATTCCTCAGAAATTACAAGCAAAGAATTTTATACCATTTTAATATGAAGCTATACTATTACAGTATTATGAGATCTTACATGTTATCGCGTGATTGTGCTGCATTGCTCATGTTGGGGCTAATGGATTTTTTAAAATCATTTTGTTTGTTTCATGTGCTGATCCCTGCTGTTCTACTCTCAGGTAAGCCAAGTATTTTTCACTTTGTGGTTGAACGTGCCTTTGTGTGTGTATGTGCCCGTGCGCGTGTGCGTACGTGCTTGCGCGCGTTTGTGAGCTGCGATTTTACAGAGATATGTAGTACATATCTCTGGATTTTACAACTCTCTCTCTTTCTCTCTCTCCCCCTGACTCTCTTTCTCTCTCCCTACTTCCTGCTCTTCCCCCCCCCCCCCAGCCTCCACCATCTCACTCTTTCAGCCCTAAAAAAAAATCTGTTTTTTGGCTGTACAGATTCAATATCAGTCACTTGAAAAGTAGTATTGGCAATTTTTTTTCTGTTTTAGATGGTTAATATGGGGCTGAAAAGGGAATTCTCTTGTTAGGTGTAGAAGTGCTACTGCTAAGCAATCCAGATGGACGTGGCCGCGTGTAGATTATTTTGTTGCTGCGCAGTTTATTTTAAAATGTGAGTGGTGTGTGTCCGCGCGCGTGTGTGTGTATCCGCGCGCGTGTATGTGTATGACTTCATCATGGTTAGTTATGCAAGCATGCGTGAATGCGCATAAGCGTGCGGGCGCTTGAAGGGAGGGGGGAAGGGTTGGAGAGGGTGAGAGAGATGTTTTGTGAGTGTGTGAGAGAGAGAGACAGAGAGAAATGCTAAATGACTGTAGTGTAAGAATGTTCGCCAGATGAGTGTGTACGTGAACGATAAAGTAAGAAGCGATGTACATGAGTGCTTTCTTACCCTCTCTGGAATCCGCTTGATATTATGTTACATTCATTCTTCCCAGGTGGTTGCAGACGGATCGACGGGGATGGGGCATCGATTGGCGGGGATGGGAGACGGTTCAAGATCTGTTGAGTGGTTCCAGCTTAGCAGGGAGGGATAAAGAGAAAAGGTGACAGAGGTTACACTTATGTTTAGAGGGAAGCGGGGGGCATTGTTTGGTTAGTTGTCGTTAAACTGTGTTAAAAGCGATCGAGGGAGAGGTGGCAGAGTACATTTAAAAGACAAGAGAACAGTTGATGGGAGGGAGGAGGGTGAAGGAGAAGAGTGAACTTGGTTATGTTGTATTTTTGTTTGTTTGGTCTTCTTCTTCTTCTTCTTCTTCTTCTTCTTCTTCTTCTTCTTCTTCTTCTTCTTCTTCTTCTTCTTCTTCTTCTTCTTTTCCTTCTTCTCTTTGTTATCCCAGTCCTTCTTCTTCCTCCTCCTCCTCCTCCTCCTCCTTCTTCTTCTTCTTCTTCTTCTTCTTCTTCTTCTTCTTCTTCTTCTTCTTCTTCTTCTTCTTCTTCTTCTTCTTCTTCTTCTTCTTCTCCTTCTTCTTCTCCTTCTTCTTCTTCTTCTTCTTCTTCTTCTTCTTCTTCTTCTTCTTCTTCTTCTTCTTCTTCTTCTTCTTTTTCTTCTTCTTCTTCTTCTTCTTCTTCTTCTTCTTCTTCTTCTTCTTCTTTCTTCCTCCTCCTCCTCCTTCTTCTCGGCATGCAACACTTAATCGAGAAAGTTGTTCGAAGCAGGAAAGGAACTGAAGAAAACTGAGAATATGATATTCGTTATTGCCCTGCGTATTGGTGGAAATAGTTTGCAGCTGTATGTGTAACTTGATAAAAACGGATCTCGGTCCTGATAAAAACTATTCTGATGTCGAGTGCAAGATGAGGACTGGACTTTTTGCCGCGAAAGTGATTTGCAGCATGAAACAAGTTTGTGAGAGGTCGATGTGCATGCGTGTGTATAGCTGGTGCGTGTGTGTGTGTGCGTGTGGACTTGTTTACACGGCATGGTTTGGACAAACTAATGAACATCTACTTAAAGCCCCGGTCACACAGCCCTTTACGGCTGAATCACATCCAAAGCGCGTCCAAAATTTGTTACCCGTGGAGTGGACGTTGTTGTTCGCGTTGATGTCGAGGTTAAGACGAGCTACGGTCGAGGTATAGACGTGGCAGGACGCGGGGAGAAATCTGAGCGGCATCGGACGCGGCAAAAAGTTTTGAACTGCTCAAAATTTTAGCCCGCGCACAACCACGGGTAAAACACGCGGTAAAGACGTGCAACACACGTGATACACGCGGGGTAATCCGTGTTCCGGCAGTGATTAAAACTTGGGGAGACGCGGTAAGACGCGAAAGTTTAGCGTTCAGTCACGGCCAGAGCACGGTCATTGGACGCATGTACCGCGTTGGAATCACGGGAAATAGCGTGTGTTTAGCGGCTTATCACTGTCACGTGGGGTTTAGGTGTTACTGGGCTCTGCACAATGGAATGCTGTAACCCTCACGCTTTATTCGATGGGAACTGCTAGTTAGTCACCCTGTGAATTACTTTAATAAATTTATTTGTTTAGCTCGGTCTGTGTTAAGGCTGGGGTACAGAGATAGACAGAAAATGGTAAAAGATCACTGTCACACTAGCTTTCACACGGCTATGAATCATATGTAGTCCAGCCACTTGATAACAGTTAAAATCACACATTTATTCCTTCTACTCTATACAAGATTTTCGATGTACTAATCTACCTTAAAAGTCTTGAGTCACTGCAAATAATTCGATCGCTGATAGTCTAGGCAGCTGTTATGTCTTCATCGGGCAATGGCTTCTAGATTTCATGAAGATTGGACTACTGCGGTCCGTTTTACTACAGTTCTGAAGAGTGGACTACTGTGGTCCTTTTTCTATCAGTTTAAGTGCACTGATTCCTGGGCACTTAGCTTGTGGTTTGAAGCCCTTTGATGAGGTAGCTTCTGGTACACGCTGTGTCGTCGTGTAGTTTGGTCCCTTGCCACGCTGTGGGGTCTTGCAGGGGGTTTTCCAGGGTTGCTCTCTCAGACTTGTGCTGTAGAGGCTAAACAGCCAACTCGTCGTTTCTTTGGAGTTGGGCGCACGGGATAGCTCGCCTGCTCGTCTGTAATATAAGAGACGAAATTCTGCACAACCCTGAATAATCGGTTTGTGCAGAGCGTCTCACTGAAAGCCAAAGTAGCCCTCAGTGATAGCTCCACATCTCTATACATAAGCGACGAACATTCTGCTACGTCCGTGGTCCACTGGAATCTCAACTCTAATTTCCTATACATACATAAATATAAATCGTGGCTAACTACACACATACAGAATTAATAATAATATAAACATTCACTGGTACAGCCACTGGTCAGCAAACATACATATAGGTTCAACAACAGTGGTTCCGTCAGGTATACAACATGGCGGCGCAACCGGTCGTGTTTCGCCACGTGGTCACGCAAATTCGGATTAACAAGTCAAATCTATGCATGGCAAATTCTACAAACATAATTTCAACAATAATATAAATATATCACGATGAAACAGAAGTATGTTCATTTACCCGTTTGACAAAGTCAGGCCTCGTGGCTACTTGAGTGAATTCTAAAATTCACAAGTCCTGTTTCCTGGTCTATGAGTGAAGATAGTTCTCTGCTCCGGTCTAGCTGTGTAGACTTCGGTATCTTTCGTAGCACTGACTTAAGCTGTGCTAGGTTTTGACCCAGTCAGAACCGGCTCTAACCGCTCTGCCTGCGTCCCATTGGTTAAAACTTTCAGATTCAAGGCACACAGTGCTGACGTCACTAACTGCCTGCGTCAAGCTCGCAGTGTGTGTACCTCCTATACTGTAATCAGCTGCTGTGTAATACTCTAACTTTCTAAAGTTACAATGACTAAACAAGGCTAAATAGTAAATAGGCAGGGTAAAACTAGTCTGTCGTGACAATCACTGACAAATGGATTTTTCCACGTACATAGCACTACCTAACGACGTCTCGAACAAGTTCGAAATACGTCCCGATCACTGCCTAATCACTTCTGTATCACTTCTGATTTGCGGCATATAAATACCGTAATTTTCTGAGACCTCGGCATGAGCGTCAGGGTCTGGACCGGCAGCACCAGCAGGGGGAGCATGGACCTGGACTGTGACTTGGGCCTGGGAGTCTTGGGGAGCCTTCGTCGACCTCTTCTTGGCAGAGGAACCCTTCTTTCCAGGCATACTGCAAATGACTGGAGGTGTTTTGTACAAGATCTGGATCGGTATAACTTGCCGCCTTTTCCCCCCTCGTTTTAGAACATGTGCAAATTTTTTTTTAGGCTTACACTTGGCTGGACGTGGTTAGCCGTGCTTAGGCAGTGCTTCAGCAGTGGAACAGCCGCCGACGGCCATACCCCGTCCAAAGCACGGCCAAACCAAAATTGACCGAAAATTACCACGTACGACCACGTCCATCAGATTTTCCGAACTTTTTGTACGTGATTAAGACGTGGAGTGCTGTGTGACCATGGCTTAACGTGTTTTGTCAGCTCTCGTTGTTTTGACGTCAAACCAATGATCCGTTAGGGCTGTGTTAGGGTTAGCGTTAGAACACTTCTTTTTTTTTTTAAAGGGGGTGAAATATAACCCATTGTCAACTCAACGTATGTGGCGTTTCAAAAAAGTCTTAATAAGGCCGTAACAACTAGTGTGTGTTTGTGTATAACCGTACAACTGGGGATTTTTTTTTCATATAAACTTGGTAACAAATAGGTTAGTTGGAAAAAAAAAGGGGAAGCAAAATTCTTCCGCATTTTTCTCTCTCCATATTTTCCATTCGAAAACAGTATAGCACAACCCTAAATTTCGAGAAATCGAATTTTCTCAATTTTTCGAAAAATAGGGTAGACAAGTGTGTAAATTGTATAACCCTGTATAGTAAGCTGTCATACGAACAAAATCAAGTTTGCATGGCAGATTACCCATCAATCCTGTACGTCATTCATAAATGTACTTATATCATTTGATTTGTAAATATAACTGAGAAAAAGACCATTCACAGATTGTACCCGTTTTTGATAAAATTTCCGATTGATTGAAACATGTATGCGTATGAGAGAGAGAGAGAGAGAGAGAGAGAGAGAGAGAGAGAGAGAGAGAGAGAGAGAGAGAGAGAGAGAGAGAGAGAGATGTATGTGAGGTTGCACATGAAGACATAGTGAGGTGATGACTACCCTGAACGACTGAAGTGAGTGAAAGGGCATGACGATAAGAGACGTAATCGCAGGATGTGTGGGTTTTTTTTCTTATCGCTTTTCCCTCCTGCGAACTTTTGAAGTCAAGATGAGGCACCGAAAATGTAAAGTTTATTTTCAGAGCTTGCATCAGTTTTCCTCTTTCGCTTATCTCTCCTTCTTTCTGGATAATTTTGTTTTCTCTCTTCTTTTCTTCCTCCTTCACCTCTTTCGTGTTTTTTGGCGTCGTCGCCCTCCTCCTCCTCCTATTCCTTCTCTTACTCTTCCGTAGTAATCTCACTGTTGATAAGAGCTCGAATGGTGTTCAGCTCCAATCTTCTTTCTCTGCTGGTATCTTTTGGGTTCACAAGCTGTGTGCATTATTGTTTAATGATGCTTCTTTCCCAGTGTCTGCTGGCTGTGGGTTTCCTTTCATCTGATTCAGTTTGTCGGTTCCCAATATTATTCGTGGCATCATTGCCGACAGATCTGAACTGTTATCGGTTCCAAGTACGTCGCCTCATTGCCGAAAGATTTAAACTTTGTTAATGTAGATTCCAAATTACGTTGCTGACACACTGAGCTGTTCCCGTTCCTTTGCCGTTTTCGTTAGCGTTTCAGTTTTCCTTGCTTAAGTTTGTTTCTGCTGCGTTTCAAGAATGAGTAACGCATTAAAGTGCGATACGGTGTTGCCTTAAGACTTTTTTTGATAACGCAAGAAAACAGTATTTGATATTAAAATAAACCAACTGATATTTTATCAGTTTGGACGCAAAACGTATGTGTATCAGAGACGGTGTTTAAGATTTAAGTTAGTGTCGTCGATTCCAGTGGGGTTGAATTCTTTGCTTGCACCTGTTTTGACAAGACATAAGCATGTTGAATGTTATTATGTAACGGGCTGTTCGGAGGGTACTACGTACTATTAGTACTAAATATTCAAAGTTATCGGCATAGCGTAGCGTTTTGAGCTCAAGGCCGCGGGCCAAGGTCAAGCCCCTTGTTAAAAATAGATTCATTCCCACAATCCTTTGCCTCATCGACACAATCATGCCGGCCGAACATTATAGCCACGGTACTTGCAATAGCGATGAACGCTATTCATTCAAAGATTACATGAACGATGTGCTATTTTTCCGATTTCCTGAGTCGGAAAAGAAAAGAGTTTGAAATAGGGGTACATGACTGCGGACGTAAAGGTTTTACTCCTCAAACGGCAAAATCAACACCAAAGAATCCGAAATTTTTGTGTAGCAAGCACTTCGTATTTGGCCGACCGACTGCAACAAATCCCGATCCTTTCAATTCAATTCAATACAATTTTATTTATCCACATAGGGCAATTACAAGATTTAGAAACAGATAATTTTTTTAAAGTTTTAAAACAGTGAAATGTGAAACAAGGTATCACAACATTGTCACACGGATCTTATAAGCACATGTCCTACCATAGAAACATAAATCAAACACCCAACACACATACACACACACACACACCCACACACACACACACACACACGTCACGAACACTCACCACCGACAGTTAAATCAAATAAAAACATGAACGTAAGAAAATAAGGTAAGAATATCAATCAATCATCAAATCAATCAGTCGATAAACAATTAATCAAACACTGAATGGGGCCTTCGTCTTTCCCATCCCACTACACTCCAGATCAGGTAAGAAACAAACAAGGTTATTAAGTATTGTTCATAGCTCAGTGGTCAGAGCGCATGACTTGTGTGAGTGCGTCTTGGGCGACGTGGGTTTGAATCCTGACTTCAGCAAACTATTGTGTGATTGCTGGATATTACGGGCCAGCGCTTTGAGAAACTATCTGAGCTTGTAAGTGCGCTATATAATAGAAATCTCTTTCTTTCTTTCTTTCAATACTTTTGTTTGTCATGTGATAAACTAAGTTGCATCTCGCAAAGTTTGCAGTCCTCACACTCGTAAGTTATGAAAGCAACATAACTCCATACTGTATGCACAATATAGGCCTGTATAATAATATTCTGAAATTCTTGCAACTGCAGTGTTCTTGTTAGCTGCTTTTTGGGTTCAGATTTTCTCTCTCTCTCTCTCTCTCTCTCTCTCTCTCTCTCTCTCTCTCTCTCTCTCCCTCTCCCTCTCCCTCTCCCTCCCTCCCTCTCTCCTCTCTCTCTCTCTCTCGTTTATAGCATTTACTGGTTATGGCATGTATTTGTAGTAGTGTAATATGTATACTCTGTTTTTTTTAATTTGATTTGGGGTTTCCACTTCCAGATTTCACTTTCTGTCATACTCATAGGCTAACTTGGGCAAATGTTCAGTATTGCCTTAACACTTGTGAATAAATACTGAGTGTTTTCATGTAACCTGGTGTGTTAAGAAAATAATGCCACGCTCAAGACAACCACAGGAAATCTCTCAAACGTCGCCATTATTCCGCGTGTTTGTGTCTATGTGACCACGTGGCTAATTTTCGTGACGTAGCAAGTCTTGACCTTGGCCCGCGTCCTTGAGCTCTAAACGCTACGCTATGCTTAATGTGTGATTTGAAATGAAATAAACACCAGTATGTATTGCAACTGACAAAAGTAGGTGATCTTGCATGAGACATGGATTTTCATCACAGAACACCAGCCAGTCATTCTCATGGCCTCAAGAATGTTCGGAAAGTTGAAGAAGAATGGATACGATTTCCTTACTTTTATGCCCTACACAAAGTAGACAGTCATTTGCTTTAGTGAGAGTGTGAAAATGTAAAAGCAGTTCCCTTTTACTGCTACGGACACGCAATGGGCGCGTCGTAAATTTTTTTTTCAATGGCGAGCTGACTTGCCGACATTTCTAAAAAAAAGAAGGCATCTTTTCCTGTCAGTCTGCAATATCCATGGCCTTGGGTGTATTGCACCGGAAGAGTAATCACTTTGTTAGAGGATCGGTGATTGGTTGCGCTAGTTGTCAGAGTGTGGATGATTGGTTGCCCTTTACGTTATCGCGCATACCCCGCGAAAAAGAGCTGTCGTTTGGCAAATGGCTGACTGATGATGGATCGGGGACCTCACACTTCATGCAAGTAGCCTCAGTCCTCTTGAGTGTCAAAATGGCAACTCACTGTTTCAGAGACGATTCAAAGGCAATTGTTCGTCTCTTTCTTTACTGTATTTATCCTGTAGTTAGCACCTTCCTTGCGGGGTTTCGGTTTAAAGAGGCTACTTTCAATGTTAGTTTTGTTTCGTCCTTTGAAGATGCGTTTTGTTCTTCCCTTAGGATATTACCGACCATTGATGCAGCTGACATGTTTTCCTTTGACAACCCACGCGATTTATTTGTTTTTCAGATGACAAATCCGGCTATTGCAGTTCATCAAAAGAATTCTGTCATTACTCTCGCAGTCATTGTGACCTCGCCAGGCTCAGATGGTCTCCTCTTGGCAGGAAAAAATTCTTTTATCCGTACGGGATGTCACTTCTGAAATGATGTCATCTCACATAATTCTCCTCGGGAAGTACCGTCGCAGTGAAATCGCGCACACTTTTTTTTTTCCCCAAAAGCATTGGACGTGTGAAGGGTGTGGCAGATTTCGGGACAGGTGTTTTTTATTGTGTCATGAAAAAGGCGAACGAGATACTAATTGGGCTCCCCTATGGTTCCCAGGGTCCTCTTGCATGCTTGTGTCTTGTCTCTGGTGAGTTAATCCTTTCAGAGGAAAGAGTTATTTTAGCTGGCTAAAGCTGGTGTTACAATGTGGTTTTGCTCGCAGGCTGGAGATGGAACGGATGAATGGGACTATATTATGACGATGAAGGAAGAAACATTGAAAAACGGGGTAGAATCAAGAGAGTTAGAGAAGCGAGGGGAGATGGTTGTGGGAGGAAGGAAGAGAAAGAGAGAACAAAAAAGTCCGACTTGGCCATAGTCTCTCAACTACTAAACTGTGCAACAGAAACGCATTAGCTGCCATGTTTTAAAGAGACCGTTTCGGAATGGCGATCTTTTCCCAGTCTTTTGGATCAGAAGAGTAAGTCTTATTTATATTGTGATTTTTCTTGTCAAGGAAAGCAATTGCTTTTGTTAACACCCCACCTCACCCATCCCCACCCCCTATCCCCTACGTGATTGATCATTTGCAATTGTCCAGTCAGCTCTGTCTTCCGACTGGAGCCATTCCATTGTCCAGCAGGATTCCTGTTGGTTTGGTCTTAATGCAGTTTTCTCTTTCCCTTCTTTTTCGGACTGTCTTCGGCCCGGATGGTCGCTTTTGCTGACCGTTGTTGAACCTAGCAGAGGTCAGCAGCCTGCTATTGAACTGCTCTGACAACTGTGACGTGGTAATGACAGCCTGCAAACAATGACGTCAGGCTCGACGTCACTCATCGCCCTGTTGGACAGACTGCTTTCTTGGTCCGACGAAAGAAAGTGAATGTTGGTTCTGTCTGTCATTGCTAGGATGCCATCGTCCAAATGGAATTGTACCAGAATTGCTCGCGCTGTTCTGCGGCAGTCTTGGATAGTAGTAGTTGTGGAGCCTGCTGTGTATTATTTCTCTGAATGAAAACAAATGAAAGTTTTTGGTACCTTGTTTCATTTGTTCTCTGTCTGCGAGGAGGTGTCAGTCACGTGTGTGTACGTGTGTGTGTCTCTCTCTCTCTCTCTCTCTCTCTCTCTCTCTCTCTCTCTCTCTCTCTCTCTCTCTCTCTCTCTCTCTCTCTCTCTCTCTCTCTCTCTGTCTGTTAGTTATTCATTGCTTACAGGGTCTAGCGGACTGCTAAGAGCCGAATCAGGACCACAACCCGGTTGAAGGAGGACTCGCCCGTGATCCGCACAAAAGGTCTGCTGAAATAACCCCAGTGGCAACACTAAAAGCACTCCACCAGCCGGTCCTTCACAACAAAGACATCCCACGAATGGGGACGCTGAGGCCACACTCCAACCTATCGAACCCCCGTCCTTCAAAAACAAAATAGAATACAAACATCACTACAAAACATGAACAAAACACATGCGTACAAAATGCCTACACTGCTAAACAACAACATCATATGAAGCCCCAGCGACCGCTCGGCAGAAAGTGTCCAACACTCCCCCAAGCCGTCCCAACAGACATCAAACACTAATGAGGAGCCTTGGAAGCTCTTTCAAGAAAAAAGGTAGGCGACTGGTCCAGCGAAGAAGACAGTACAGCAGATTGATAGAACAGATCAAGAATGATAAAGAACAAAGTAGGAATGATAAAGAACAAAGGGGAAAGACAGCGACAATGGGAATTTAAAGCACTAAATTTCCAAAAAGTGGGGATACTATTTATACAGAAACCGCCGGCATCGCCAAGGTAGGGGGGGGGGGGGGGGTGAGTGGACTGGCGGAAGAGTGGGGATTCTGTGAAGAAGGGTAAGAAGACAGTGTGTTAACCTTGTTATATAAGTAATTTGTTGTTGTTGTTTGGTAACCGTAATATCACTAGATTCCAAATTCTTGACTCTTCAGAAAGTGATTCGATCGGAATGTTTAATTTTATAATATTGTAGATTAAAAACAAAAAATCTGACAGGTCTTGATAACTTCAATTGGGATTTAGACCCGAAAATGAGAATGTCATAAAATATTGTTGATGTTGTGATGTTTTCGTGGGGAGGATTGTTAATGATTTGGAGTCAATATGTCTACATTCCAAGATAATAGCTGCTGCGCTCCCTTGTCATCTCCATCTTCCTATACGCTTGCGAAACATGGACCCTCACAGCAGATCTATAACGAAGAATACAAAGCATGGAGATGGGTGCTACAGAAGACTTCTGGGCATTTCCTATACCCAGCACATCACCAACGACGAAGTCCGACAGACCATCACACAAGCCATTGAACAACACGATAACCTGCTCGCAGTGGTGAAGAAACGGAAACTCCGATGGTATGGCCACGTCACCAGATCATCAGGCCTTGTAAAGACAATCCTGCAAGGCACGGTGCAAGGAGGTAGAAGAAGAGGGAGACCGAAGAACAGGTGGGAGGACAACATTCGAGAATGGACTGGCTTGACATTGAGCGAAACCATCAGGGTTGCTGAGGACAGAGAAAGATGGAGTACGCTAATTAAACGATCATCTGTGGTGCCCCGACGACCCCAGAGTTACGGGATAAGATAGGATGTCGATCTACCGTGATTTTTTTGTTTGTTTGTTGTTGTTGTTTTTTTTAAACCACTGAATCTTGTTAGTGTTTCCTTCATCACAATGCGAAAGAGGAAAGTTGATGATGAGGACGATGATCATGATGGCGATGACGACGATGGTGATGATGGGTGCCATGACTGAACAGTGGTTAAATGAGGTGCGTGTCAATGTCTCGGAAACAGGCGACTGCCATGAAAATGCAAACCTGTGTTCCATGCAGACCCCATCCCCTCCGCCCGTCATCACTGCCCGTCACTGTGATCTCCTGGGAAGGATACCTCAAAGTCCCCATAGTCCTCACCCCACTCCATTCCCGTCTCTCTCTCTTCCCCCCCCCCTCCTCATACCCACCCATCCCCTTTTAACTCTGATAGCTCTGAGAGTAAAAGACTTCGATTTACTTTCACTGATATATTGAGAGTAAAGGACTTAGAAGTAGTTTAGAAGATGCTCGAAAATTAGATAAACCTGTCCTTTTTTCAGTTTTTTTTTTTTTTCGTAAAATATTCGGCTAAGTGGACCAAGTGGTGCCGTCATTGATGCACGTGACTCACTGACTTGCTCATTGAGTAGCCAGCCACTCATCATTTGAGTGTGGCAACAGTGCAGGCCATGTCCTGCGACATGTTGAGTCAGTTGACAGGGTGCAAATTTTCTGTTGACAACGTGGAATCCGCGCGAATGGTTTTCAGAATTATGCAACATTTAATTTCGAGGAATTTTCCCATCCATTTTCGGATTATTCCATGAGAAAAAGGATTTCTTAGACATTCTCTCCCCATTTTTGTCTGTTTTCGGTTGAATAATTCTACGTCTTCGGTTTCCAGGCTTGCATGTCTTCCTTCATCTGATGTTGAATTAGACGTTTATTAGTGTTTTCATGCAAAACAAGCTGACTGCTTTCGAACCTGTTAGATTGTAGCGGATTGAAAGAACAAACTTCTTTTCTCGACATTAAACTCTTACTCATCTCTGAAGCCAGTAAAACATCCGTTCTTTGTAATTGCAACTTAATTGTAATACGAGAAATTGACAAAAGCAGCGGCGTTCTTAAATACCACTCCGACCTTCACCCACCCACCTCGTGCGACCCTAGCGACCCTCACCTTACCTTTGCATCATCCACACACTCTTTGTAAAGTTAAAACCCTCGCGCCTTTCTACCTGATGATGGCAGGATTTATTAAATGTGACCATTGGACCACTCCAACTTAATTTGTAATACATAATTTAATACCCTTCAATACCACCCCCACCCCCCCCCCCCCTCCCACCTCCCCTGCACCCATCCACACTCTTTGTGTTAAACTCGCGCCTTTCTACCTAGATGAATTTATGATTGGAGAAACTTGTTGGTAGGAGAAGCATAATTTAAATACCCTTCTCTGCGTTGATATTCATCATCCCCCCCTATGGCTAACCTCCCCCAACTGTCAGCATAATATGTACAAGATTATTCTTGATTTATTTAATCTTGTTTTTTTGTCGAATAGATTTATTTATATCCTGTTTTTTTTTTAATAATTTTTTTATATCAAAAACAAAACATGAAAAAAAACAAAATAATAATAAGATTGTACATTTTTTAATAAATAGATTTAATTAAATAGTAATAATATTAGCAAATTGTTGATGTACTAATTATTGTCATTCATTGGACTGGTTGACTTGCTAATTCATCCACTGCGTGGAACCACCATCAGATTTATTAATATCATAGCTCTAGACCTTTTAAAAACCTGCCAAAAGACATGTGTGTTTTTTTTAACATAGTTTTAATATCTAACCTGAAAAGAAGTTGCCAGTTCTTTGTTAGAAACAACATTCTTCAAATTAGGCGAAAACAGACACGAATTAACTCTTCCGAAAATGGACGGAAATAATATATGAATGAGCATTGTCTATTTTACGATCCAGGACGGGGAAAACCCCCGTTTATTGGTCCAGATTAAGTAAAATTAGATTCCTTGACTGTATTGCTGTGTAACTGTGTTTAGTTCAATGTATAGTGTATCGCTGTATTACATGAGTTTGCTCATTGCATCGCGGTTTATCCAATCTTGCTTATTATACTTAGTCGCTGATTTAGATTACATGGAGTTTCCTTCTCGCTGTGTAGATGAGTTTCGCTCACTGCATTCCTGTGACAGGGGGGTAGGATGTCTCAGTTACCGATTCCATCAGCGGAGATTACGGGCTGCGGTCTATGGGGAGGAACCGGGAGGGTCGTGGCAGCAGTGACTAATTGGGGTGCTGGGGACTAATGCCCCATGAAGCAGTACCGATCCCCGGTCCCCGCGGGAACACCATCCAATTCCAGTGCCTGCTCCTGCTCTTCAATCGTCAGTGTCACCCAGCCCAAACCCAAAATCTTTCTGTTTATATTTTTTTTGGAGGGGAGTGGTGAGATGGGGGAGAATGGTAGGGTAGGGCGGGGTAATTGTGAGTTTACTAGTGGTGGCAGCGCTGAAAATTAAATCCATGGCAACAGTTGCGTTGTTGCTATGAAATCAACATTTGAACTACTCTTTTTCCTTGTTGTTGTTGTTGTTCTGGCTGTTGTTGTTCTTTTTGTTGTTGTTGTTGTTCTTTATTTATGTAAGCTTGTTATAATTGTCAAAAAAGGCAAGTATGTGACAGATGTATCTTTCCACGTCCTCTCTCTCTCTCTCTCTCTCTCTCTCTCTCTCTCTCTCTCTCTCTCTCTCTCTCTCTCTCTCTCCCTCGCTCTCTCACTCCCTCACTCTCTCACCTTCTATTTTTTTCCCTCTCCTCCTCTCCCTTCACTCCTTCTGTGGCGATGGCTAATTAATATGAGGTAGTACGATGCAAATAGTAACAAAAACTTTATTTTTAAAACAAAAATCTTGTCAGGTTCTAGTCGCTGTCTTTTTTTCTTCTTCTCCATCTTTCTCTTGTTTCCTCATACAACCTGCTGTATATAGACACTATAATGTTAGCGCACTATTTCCAGCATTTGACAGATCCATGTTGAAAATCAATTTCATCTTACTGCTACTTATGTGACGGACAACGAGGTTTGTATTTACACAGTAGTGCATTGAGTAGACAGGTGAATTATATAGCTAACGAGAAAAGAGGTCTTCGCAAACGTGCGGGGGTATTGTTTTGAAGAGAATGCATTAGATATCAGTCAAGGTCGTGGAATGCCCGCTGAGAAAAGCATGACCGAAGACATTACCGTTTGGCGATTATTTATATAGCCCATTTTCACAGCTGGAGAGATTAGACTCCAGGATCTTCTCTAAAGCTGAAGCCTGTATATTATAGGCTACCGAGGCCTTTCACCCTTATAAATTTATCGTTTGGTTTGTGGTTTCGTTTGTACCCTCTCAACTTTTCTATCACCCTGGCTCCCTCTGTTCCTCTTCTCCCCGCAGAAGCGCTTGCTTGCAAAGATATAATTCTTTTGTGGCTTGTAACTTTTCTTCAAGTTCTAAGACGATGTAAAGCGTGTTGTGTGAAAATGTTGAAATGTTGTGTCCCTTTGCAGAGTACTTCACTGTTTGGATTGTAGGCTTGTAGAACCTTTTTACTTTCATGCAAAGTGGTTTTGCCCAGTTGGGATGTAGTGATAGAGAGAAAGAGAGAGAAGGAGAGAGAGAGAGAGAGTAGTCGAAAACTTGAAGAATGGTATGTTGAAATGGTGTGTTTACAAAATGTGATGCGGATGAAAGAGGTTCGTCGTGTATGATTAATATTTATTAATGTAATATGTTGTTCTGCACTTGCTGTAAATCTTGTTGAAGTATTGTACTGGTTTATATTATATTGTTAAGTTTGCCTTGAAACGGAAGGTCCGTGTTTATTTGGTGTGTATATCAGCATCACAAACGTCATTCTGTACCCACAAGTGGGTTAGTCCAGTACAAAGCTTCTTTGATGTCTCAAAACTCAGATTCGACAAGCGTAACACAAAAAGAAGTAAACTGGCAGGGGGTGGAGATGGATTTGCTTTGCTGAACACATGCAGTAAGTTGTCTGGCTTGAAGAAATTGGCAGATCATGGCCTTCGCCCTCATCCCAACCCATCCAACCTGTTCCTCCCTCGCCTCTGCGTTTACCTTGAACCATTACTCTAATGCAATATGTGGTTTTTTCCGAACTTAATCATCGATTTCCCTGTTTCGTGCACTGCACATCACACTTGTGTTTATATAACTTCAGCAGAGAGACAGACTGTCCTCATTACTGGAGGCATGCGGGTGGGCCATACTAGCACCAATTACAACACACAAAAAAACCCAAAAAATAAAACTGGGGCTTTGGGGCGGATTGCTTATGTATGTTGCTCAGATTGTGCACGCTTCTATCCGTGCCTACAATTCAACTTGGCGCTGCAGCGGGCTAAACTTCGTTGGCTAGCGTCGTCAGAACGCTACTTCTACCCAGTTGTTTAGAATGAATCAGCGCCCCTTATTAAACCCACCCAATTAACGCCTCTTAATATGAAATGCACAATTTTCTATACATAAGCGCATAGTTGTATAATGAATAGGGTAGGTCTTTAGGTTTGTTAGTTTTGTTGTTTAATGCACGCTGTTTGCGTTGTATTGAAACAGTGTGCCTGCTTTTCAAGATCTAAATAGACTAGCTGTAGTAGAGCAGGTGCAAGGGAACTTTACCTGTACTTTGAAGAGCTTGATTTGTGTTGGTGGCAGAAGAGGAAGAGGCAGACTGACAAAGAACTAAAAATGACTTTCCGTGAAGAGGTAGGTGGAGGGGGTAGATAAATGGGGGGGAGGAGAGAGAGAGAGAGAGAGAGAGAGAGAGAGAGAGAGAGAGAGAGCTACAACACTCCAACTCGAGGTAATGGGTTAATAAACAAAGAAGCCTGTTGCTAACTTGCTGGATGGTAGATTGTCTTAAATGTCAATGTAACCCTGCCGTATCTTGCTGCTGTTATTTAGAGCCCTTCTTTAACAGTATACAGACAAACGTTAACAGAACAATTAATTGCATCTGTTTTTCTTTTAATGTCTTTGGCGCTATTTGTTTTTGTCACTTTATCGCTCCGTTTACCTCTTGTTTTTTTTCTTCTTCTTTTAATCCTGTCTGTCTCTCTGACTCACTCTCTTTCTCTCTCTCTCTCTCTCTCTCTCTCTCTCTCTCTCTCTCTCTCTCTCTCTCTCTCTCTCTCTCTCTCTCCATCCGCCTCCTTCTTCTCCCACCCGCTCCTCCCTCCTATCATCTTTATCTCTGTCTTGTCTTTGTGTGTGGGTGTGTGTGTGTGTTTGGCAGCTATATAAGTTAATGCTGTGATTTGTTTTAATCCCTGTTGGTGTCCTTTGTTGCGTATCGACCAGTGATATGTGAAATGGGCTGGAACTTGCGGAACTTGGGAATTGTCATTGATTTTTCACAGATTTTGTTTTCTCCTCTGGTGCATGATAAATTTATGATTGGTCATCCCCTGGCGAGAGCCCCTGTAGGTCGCGTGTGTTTCCACAGTGCATTAAGCACTTTAGAATAATTATAATGTTAGCAACTACAACAAAGAACGTTACATTCTTGACCGTTGGTTTGCCATTGTTAGCGTGTAAATGAAAGGTCCAGATAATGGACCTAATACTTGGGGGTTTAGTTAATTAACATTCATGTTTGATTCACTAGAACGTGATAATAGTGTTGTTGGATGAGGATGAGAATGTTGATGATGTGTAGTGTTGCTGATTGATGGCAGTGATGACTTGGAGCGCAATACATGATAGAGTAGAACACAAAGGCACAAACTATTCCATCCTTTCAGTTACTTCATGTTATTGTCACAGGTTCGTGTAGTCCCTTTATACACTAATGATTCGTGGATTCCCTGGGGACATTTTAGTGGTTAATTGTCGTTTGCAGTTTGAAATATCATCGCTATAACGACGGTGTTTTCCGCAACAGCAGCAGGTCAGGATGCCGCTTCTTTTGAAGTCGCCGTCATCATCATCAGCGGCCGCATCAACAGCGGAAGTTGTGACGGTTGGTGATTACCGCTGTCACGTTACAGATCTTGCAAAATGGCCGGCTACCTTGTATTGTGTGTGTTCTTTGCACTGCCTGGTGGCCATGTCGTTCACTGTCATACACAGCCGTCGTAAATTTACTGGTTTTGGAGTGACGTGGATATTCGTAATAACATAAACAAAATTACAACCCAAAAAAGTTTGAAAAAGATAAATGAACAAAGAAAGTGATGTATTTATTTATATACTTTTCCATCACTTTATTTGTTCATATATCTGTCTTGTGTTTATTTTTTTAATTTATTTTTTTGTGCCAGTAGTTTTGCTTCTTTTCTTCTTCTTCTTTTTGTTTTTTAATATTACAGCGAGAGTTCACGAACGCTAAGGTTTTAACACTTGTCTTGAGCAGCCATCATTTCTCTTGACAGCCTTGTAGGCCCTACATGCGGAGCTTTCAGTACTTGCATCAGTGCAACAGATCGAACAACTGTCCATTCTTCTGTAACGACAATTGTTCATTATTGAAAACAGCCCCTTATTATAACGACTTTGACCCTCTCCTATGATCATTGGACGCTTAACGTTAAATTAGCTTCCTTTATTAAATAAGTTCTATAGTGGCAGTGGCAACAGTGATGGTGATGAAGAGTATTGATAAAGGTTATGTTGATGAGTATGATAATGGTTATGTTGACCATGATGACGTTTACGACGGTACAGGTTTCGGACTGGTCTATAGAGATGATAAAGAGGTTGGCAGTTCTGCACATGTATCATAGTGCCCTTTACAGATAATATCTGTTCGTTGACTGTTGATTTGTTGTTTTCTAATGAGCTGCAATTGGCCAACATTTTATCCTAATGTCAGTTCAGTTGGCAATAAAACATCCTGTTATGGATACAGCGATTTCCCACTCTTCACTCGCCTCTCAAACTCCACCCAACACTCTCCCCATTCCACTCCTTCTTACACGGTCCCAGCACCACCACTTACTTACCTCTCTCTCTTCTCCCCCCCCCCTTCATCCCTCCCCTGCCCCATCCCCCTCCTCTCTCTCACCCCTTCCAAAGGGGAGATACCCTGAACTTCTGAAATAAGAGAGAGAGAGAGAGAGAGAGAGAGAGAGAGAGAGAGAGAGAGAGAGAGAGAGAGATCTCAGACCCCACTACTACTGGTATGAATGTGTATAATAATTTAGTTGAAACTAGAATAAATCACACATCAAACGCAGAAGTGAGTCGGAATACAATGTTAAATGAGAGATGCTGTTAACTGTGTTTTGTTTCCATGTGTAACCCAACACAGACGCTAGTACAAGCGTTAAGCTGCGTATTTTATTTCCGCCTGTCTGCCCTTGTAGTTCTAGCGTGATTCAGACGGTACGGCGCTGTAGCTTCAGCCTTTGATCAGGTAGAATTACCTTGGGGAGGATAAGGTTGTCATTAAGCTAATCACCCATTCTACACCCGCTTGTCGTCTTGTTAGCACTAGGGACTCGACCCAGTAATGGCTAATCACCCATGGTTTGCACGTGTTCTCACCTTTGAGTCATCCTCACACGGTTGGTCAAGCCTACACAGGTAAGAGCTGTACTGTACAACCTGGCATATAGATCCTATCCTATCCTATCCCGTAACTCGGAGGTCGTAGGGGCACCACAGACGATCGTTTAACCAGCGTACTCCATCTTTCCCTGTCATCAGCAACCCTGATGGTTTCGCTCAGTGTCAAATCAGTCCATTTTCGAATGTTGTCCTCCCACCTCTTTTTCGGTCTCCCTCTTCTTCTACTTCCTTGCACTGTGCCTTGCAGGATGGTCTTTGCAAGACCTGATGATCTGGTGACGTGGCCATACCATCGGAGCTTCCGTTTCTTCACCACTATAAGCAGGTCATCGTGTTGTCCAATGGCTTGAGTGATGGTCTGTCGGACTTCATCGTTGGTGATGTGTTGGGTATAGGAAATGCCCAGAAGTCTTCTGTAGCACCTCATCTCCATGCTTTGTATTCTTCATTGGAGATCTGCTGTGATAGTCCATGTTTCGCAAGCATATAGGAAGATGGAGATGACAAGGGAGCGCAGCAGCCTTACCTTGGAATGTAGACTGATGGTCCTGTCTTTCCAAATTGGCTTCAACCTCGCCAGGGCAGCAGTTGTTTGTGCGATCCTGGAGAGGACTTCCTGTCGGGATCCATTGTCTGATACAATGGCTCTTAAATATTTGAAGCTGTGCACTGTGTTGAGGGATTGGCACTGGACTTTGATGTCCGTGTTGATGCCATTGGTGTTGTTGGTCATCATTTTTGTCTTCTCTGCACTTATTTCCCTTCCATAGGCTCTGGAGGTGGTGTCAAGCCTCTGTACCAGCTGTTCAAGTCTGCATATAGATAGTTGTACCATTATATAGAATATTTTATTTTATTTTATTGTGAGAGGGAGGAGGGAGGGGCCAGTAATGGCTAATCCCGCTTACAAACGTTTTCACATTTCCGTCACCCTCAAACTGTTGTCCATGTTAAGCTCTCTGCAATATCTGAAGTTAGAACATTACGGTACCGGTACAGTTGTTGACAAGCGGTGTGGAATTGGTGGTTAGCTTAAAGGAACCCACTTTAACCAGGCCCCCTTCGACAGATCCTTTTAACATTCACCGTGAGTGTTGCCCCACTGAAAAACAAGCTTATAACAAAAACATAACTCTTTCGAAAGTATAGCTTTTTTTTTTTTAAAGAATAAATTCCGTAGTTTTTGTGCCTTTTAATAGCAATGGCTAGCCATCATCCTTGAGCTAAAAATAGCAGCTATCAAAACCGAAAAAGAGACCAATCCCGTGATGAAAAAATGTTGCTCCGTAAGGATTTTCGTTTTAGGTTGACAAAATAGGCCACACCCTACTCCAGACACCCACAACGCACTCTTCAAGCCGCGTGGTTCACTCAGAAATTGGGTCAAAGGTCACACGCAATGGTTTCGATGTACCCTCGAAACAGGGGAAATCACTCCCTGTCAGAACAAACACGGGAAATTCAAACTTTAGCGGTTGGATTGAGCAACGAAAGTCCGCTTTATCATTGTTTAATGTAATAACAATGCACATTTTAGGCTTTTCGCCAACAGTAAACAAAGCCTTGGAATTGGGACCTTTTAATGACAACCTTATCCTCACGGACACGGTACCAAGATTGAAGGGATATAGATTTTTATATCCAGTGACGGCTAACCACGCTTACACGTGTCCTCACCTTACCTTTGTATCACCCACACACTCTTTGTCATGTTAAAAGTCTTTGTCTACACCACAGGTAAGGCACTTCCGTACAGTCTGGCATAGAAAGAGAAACAGATATTTTTTTTTGTTACCCTGCAAAGGCTAAATCACCTATTGTTTGCACGTGTTCACTACAGTAACACCATTCTGTTACAAAGCATCAAGCTAATGCCGACATCTCTATCATACATTTTTGTTAAAAACCAAAACTCTGTATGACAGTTGACTTTCTCTCAGTATATCCATGACGGTTAGCTACATCTGCCTACATCAGTTACTTAAGATCAAAGGACGTGTGCACCATTGTGATCACTGAAAACCAATTCGTTCGAGCTTTGAACAATGACAAAAGAGCAACACCACCTTCTCATGCATACATTATAATTATGGATGTCACAGGTATCAAAAGGGATTAATAGCCAAATACGCTCATTAGTTACTGTCCATGGCACTAGCTGTTTGTGGCAGACTTGAGGGGACAAAATTTGCGTTACTGTTTTGACAGTGACTGTACATTTGTTACTTGTTTTTTTAATAATTTCTTAAACGTGATGTTCACGCTATGGCGTTTATGAGATGTGCCGTTGACGCTATGACGTTTACTTGAGGACTGTGGCATCTTTCTCAATCCCTTTCGCGAGTATAGAAATGTGTTTCGTGAAACCTGAAGTGGTGTGCATTATTTTGATTGAGATTGGGAGGGGTGTCCAGAATACGTACATTATAGGGAGCCAAAATTAACTTTTTTCTGGATCTGGATCTGGAATAATACGTCACAGGAGCCTTGTTGGCTATCGTCGTGACGGACCTGGGGGCGCAAACTACTTGTTGGAGGGTCTTGGTTAAAACTTCCAATGTCACTGGTTTCTTCTTTCATTTATTTTATTAAATTTTTGGAGGGTGAGTGGGTGTCTCTTTTATTTTTTTATCTTCGAGTGGGGGGTGGATGGTTGGTGTAGGGGGGGAGAGATAGTGTCTGAAATTGCTTAATATACATGAATTGAGTCGCCTTGTGATGAAATATGTGCGCGTTATAAGTTCTCTTATTATTATTATTATTATTATTATTATTATTATTATTATTATTATTATTATTATTATTATTATTATTATTATTATTATTATTATTATTATTTAATGCTTCTAGTCGGCTCTTCTTCATCCTCCAATTCGTTCTTTATTTCTTTCTCTCTTGTCTCTTGACTGAAACTTTGCAAGGGGAGTAGTACATGTCAGTTTACCTTTCTAGAATTGACAATGTTTTGTGGTTCGATGCTTTCAAGCCCGGCTAAGTCCATAGTTAGCTGAGGTCAAGTCAGGCTTTGTCGAACAGGGTGGTGCTTGCTCATCTCAAGTCTTATCAGAACAGAAGAGCACAAGCTTGCGAGGCCTTCGGGTTTTGTCAGAGGACTGCTAGAAGACTTCGAATGTTGACAAACGAATTTTGTAGATTTAGGATGTTGTCGGGTGGGTTAGTGTCAAACCGGACAAGCTAGTCGGTGGGCTCAACACCTGCACGACGTAAAATGTGCTTGGAATTTGCCTTGTTCTGAATTTGGATCTGCTTCCCCTGTGCAGCGAAGGGCTGATTTGTTCTGCTATGTGGTAAAGGTCTGATACATGCATACATACATACATACATACATACATACATACATACATACATACATACATACATACATACATACATACATACATACTCGCCTTTTACCGCAGCGTAAAACAAATCGGCCCTTGCTGCAAGAAGCCGCTGTATTTTTCATATATACTTTATTGTACGGGGTAATGTAGTTGCATTGAAACAAGGCAAATATTTCGTTTCGCGTCCGCTCTTATTTCGCACTGCGGCAAGTAGCGGGTATGATGGTTTACATTTTCTGGGGGTTTGAAGATGTTCATTCTAGTGAACTAAACCATCGACTTCTTTTATGTTTAACTTTTACCAACACACAACAGTAGCATTTTCCAGACATCTGCCTTACCGCATGCAACAAAATATACAACGTAGTTCCTCCCCCCTCTTCTTGTGCGTAAGTAAATAAACGATGGGAGAGGATGCTTAAACTATTAACGCGAGAGTAAATTAATGAGGCATCCGTGAGGAGAAGAAGAGCTTTGCGAAGTCGAAGCTGGCAGGTTGATTTGTAGAAGAAACAAAAATTTGAGAGAGAGAGAGAGAGAGAGAGAGAGAGAGAGAGAGAGAGAGAGAGAGAGAGAGAGAGAGAGAGAGAGAGAGAGAGAGAGAGAGAGAGAGAGAGAGAGAGAGAATATGAATTGTTTATTGTTTTAGGCAGTAGCCCATATAACCATCGGGTTTGGAGGGAGAGGGTTTACAATATAACAAATTACATCGAATTGAACGCGATCGAACTATCCTATCCTATCCTATCCCGTAACTCGAAGGTCGTTGGGGCACCACAAATGATCCTTTAACCAGCGCACTCCAGCTTTCTCTGTCCTCAGCCCTCTCATGGCTTCGTCAGTGTCAAGCGCTTGGGTCACCGCTCCTTCTCCCACTGTGGCCCAGCGTTGTGGAACGCTCTCCCCCAGGACTTGAGAGTCCTAAAGATACTTGACTCTTTCAAGGGGCGTCTGAGGACGTATCTTTTTTTCACTCTTTTTTAGTGTGTACATAGAGCAGTTGTTGTTTTTTCACCCTTTTTCCCCCAACCCCCTGCGCCCTGAGCATGCTGCCAGCATGGATATGTGCGCCATACAAGTGGACATCATCATCATCATCATCATCAAGCCAGTCCATTCTCGAATGTTGTCCTCCCACCTCTTTTTCTCTCTCCCTCTTCTTCTGCCTCCTTGCACCGTTACTTGCAGGATGGTCTTTGCAAGGCCTGATGCTCTGGTGACGTGGCCATACCATCGGAGTTTCCGTTTCTTCACCACTGTGAGCATGTCATAATGTTGTCCAATGGCTTGTGTGCGATCGAACTATATACAGAAAACAGCCTGACATGAAGACTGGCAGACAGACTAAGAGACGTACACAGAGAGATTGACAGGACATAAAACGAGTGTGCGTGTATGACTGAGTGAGAGTACTTTATGTGCTTGTGAGAATGTTTTTGCTATGCAGGTTATTTGGAGGATCCGATAGAACGATTACCTTTGGCGTGTTATCAGAGCAAATCTTGCTGTGTTGTGCCGGTAAAAAGGCTTGACTCCGGCGCCATTTGAACGCCAAAGGTAAAGGCTGCAGCAGGTGTCTTGGGATTTCAGCTAAACACTTCAGCCAAGACAGCCTGAGATGTAGCGACTTACGGGAGTATTTAGGGGGTTGTGCAGTGAGTGGTGGAATTAAACTATTTAAAGCACGTGTGGACGCAAGAAATAAGAAAAAGCGCGCGTCATTTTGCGGTCTGTAATTAAAGCAGCAAAACTGTTTTATTGTCACAGGATGATGCTGTGCAAAATGGGACACAAGAATTAATCGAAATGTTGACTGGAAATATATTTTCCAAAGAGTTGCAAAGATAAAAATGATATTAAACTAAAATGGTTACAAACTCGAATTATACCTAGGATTTTGGGTCCAAATGTAATAGGTCAGAAAATGGGCCTTGGACAAGACATTAAATGTACTTTTTGTCAGGAAGAAAAAGAAAATATTCAGCATATTTTATGGAATTGTGAGATTGTCCATAACTTTCGGTTACTTGTGCAAAGGAATTTAAATACTTGTGTACAGATCAATAAATTGCCATTTAACGAACACCTTATATTATATAGCTATGACAATAATGTACAAACTGATATAGTATTGGATCTTATTTTGCTACTTGCAAAGTCATATATTTATGCAAGTAAAATGAAGAAAGAAATCCCCTCCCTTGATGCTTTTGACAAGGTAATTAAAAATAGGTATGAGATCGAAACGCTGAATGCTAATTTAAGTATGAAATATTGTCAGTTTACTGACCAATGGTCTGCATCATAGACCAGGAATATATAGACCGCGCAGTGACGCCATCGGTGTGATGACGCGTCAAGAGTTATGCGACTTGATTGTAACATGTGTGAAAAGGCCTGCTTCCCAGAGCGAAGATCTGATGGAGAGGGGGAAAAAAATCGCAGGAGCAGTTACGGTGACCACTGTGCAGCTTTGAACTGCACAAATGCACGATTAAAGGCTGCATGCAAGGGGAAGAGTTTTTTTTCGTTTCCCAAAGGAACAAGAACGGTAAATTCTTGAAGAAATTGTAGATCTATTCTGACAGACAAGAATCATGATATGAATGAATTATGATGACCAAGACCTGTCAATGAATGGTTGTCAATGATACAAGACGGATTGGAACTAAGGTGATGTTTCGTGTAAGAAACGGTTTGGATTAGCCCAAGGAATTAATAAAGGTTGTGTGTAGGGTCAGTACTTAGTGATAATTAACTTGAATTTAGTTCAGTATCAATAAAAAGTACGCCTACTCACTACTGTCATTGTCAGTGTCAATTAAGCCACAGTAGAACTAAAAAGGGGTGCCCTCTGGCCGTTTGCTGTCATGTGTCATCCTCTGTCTAAGCACACCGGCTTTTCTGTATCTTAGGTATAAAATAAGCTTGTGCATTTAAGTAATTTGCTAAATATATATAACACTACCCCATAAAAAATCTATTGACATTGAATTTATAATCAGGACAAATGCAACATCTGTCCTTTCAAAACATGCAAATTTGATCAATCGAGTAGTCAACGAAGACTACCGATCAAGGTCATCAAATAATTCGAAAAATGGCAGAACACTACAAACTGAACAAACTTATTGAATGGGTTTTAAGAATTACTTACACAATAATGTGAGAGAGAGAGAAGACTGACTGAGAGAGAGAGAGTATAATTATTACGTACCCTAATTATTATGTTGAAATCAATCGAAGCATATTTTTGTAAATAAATGAATTTCCGTGTGCACAACTAGATTTACGTTTCGAATTAGTCAATATCTTTATTTATATTTCGATCTCCATCTCTTTCTATATCACACACACACACACACCCACACTCACACACATAAATTATACACACTAAAACTGCCAATCAATCCGTATGCTGTGTGACCCCATACGGAACAAAA